>JAXCHO010000098.1:5915000-6617500 GCA_036630365.1 Acanthiza pusilla
CCCTGGTGGGCTCACTCACCAGCTGCAACAAAAAATTGTCCTCCACCCTCTCCAAGAACTTCCTGGACTGCCCCTTTTCTGCTGTATTATGTTCCAGCAGATGTCTGGTAGGTTAAAGTCACCTACAAGAACAAGGGCTGGTGACCCTGAAACATTCTCTAGCTGCTTATAGAATAAGTTGTCCACTTCTTCATCCTGGTTGGGTGGTCTGTAACAGACGCCCAGTAGGATGTCAGCCTTGTTGGCCTTCCCCTTAATCCTTACCCATAGGCATTCAACTTCATCATCATTAATTTCAATGCCCATGGCATCAAAAACCTCCCTAATGTAAAGGGCCACCTCTCCACCTCTTCTCCCTTTCCTGTCTCTTCTGAAGAGCTTGTAGCCATCCAGTGCAGTGCTCCAGCTATGCGAGTCATCCCACCATGTTTCCGTGATGGCAACTACATCATAGCTTTGCTGTTGTACCATGGCTTCCAGCTCCTCTTGTTTGTTACCCAGGCTGCGTGCATTAGTATACATGCACTTCAGCTGGGCTGCTGATTTCACCCTTAACTCAGGCTTACCATCCTTGGGCCTGTTTCCAGTGAGCCCATCTGTATCCCCTTCCCCCTTCAAATCTAGTTTAAAGCCCTTTCAATGAGTTCAGCCAGTTCATGAGCTAAAAACCTTCTGCCCTTAACAGAGAGATGGAGCCCATCTGGTTCTAGCAGACCAGGAGCTGAAAAAGTTTCGCCATGATCAAAGAACCCAAAATTCTGCTGATGGCACCAACCCTTGAGCCACTTATTGATAATGTGGGCTCTCCTCTTCCTTTCATCATTTTTCTCTGCCACCAAGAGGACTGAGCAGAACACTACCTGAGCTCCTGCCCTGTTAACCATTTGACCCAGTGCCCTAAAGTCCCTTTTAATTGCCTTGATGCTCCTCCTTTCAATCCCATCATTGCCAACCTGGAGTATCAGCAGTGGGTAATAGTCAGAGGGCCGAATCAGCCCAGGTAGTCTCTCGGCGATATCCCGTACCCGGGCCCCAGGGAGGCAGCAGACCTCCCTGTGGGATGGGTGCGGTCGACATATGGGGCCCTCTGTTCCCCTAAGAAGGGAGTCACCCACTACCACCACCCTTCTTTTCTTTTTAATATTAGAGGTGGTGATCCACCTGACAGGTGAATCACCAGTGGGAGGCTCACTGGACAGATCGTTCTCCTCTATGTCCTCTAGCTGATCTTCTAGATCCAGGGCCTCATACCTATTCTGAAGTGGCACCTGGGTAGGTGAGGGGCGCAGGGGGGAATTTCTATTACCTCCTCGAGTGGGGACCCATTTCCACTCCCCCTCATCCCCCAGGTGTCCTCCTATTGCCTGACAGTGGGAGGCATAGGAGTCCTCTGACTCCTGGTGAGCCTCCCTCAAGGATGGAAGGGTAGAGCTCCACCAGCCTATTTCCCTTTCACTTCCTCTAATGCTCCTTAGTCTTTCTACTTCCTCGCTAAGCTCAGCCACCTGGTCACACCGCAAGCATGCTTCTTCTGCAACGCCCCCTGGTACTGCTAACAAGCTTAAACACTCCGCACAGGAATGGGTCTGGACAGACGCATCCTTTTTGGAGGGCTCTATTTGGCTAAATACACTAGTAGAAATTCCAGATTTTGATCGTGTAAAGACCATTACCACCAAAGCACAACAGAAATTAACAAGTAAAAAAAACCAAAAAAACAAACAAACAAACAAACAAACAAACAAAAAAACCCCACTAGCAGTAAACCTACAGACCTGCCTGCTTGTCCTGCCTGTGCAAACTGCCGTGCCACACCCCTGTTTACCCGCTCCTGATTGCCGTGCCCCCCAGGGCAGCCATAAATAGCCCCACCGCCCTCCCGAGGAAGCCCCGCCCTGGGTGACTCAGGTGGTAACAATGAACAATAAAGAATAAGGATAACGAATGAAGATCTCACCTGCTCACCGTGGTTTTAAATTGCCCCGCCCCCGCCGCAGTCCCGAGGAAGCCCCGCTCTGGGTGACTCAGGAGAACAAGAAACATGTCCTCACTCCTCTCTTGCAAGTGACAAACAAGCAAATGGCATGGCATGAGCTGAAGGGCAGAGAGCTGGACCAAAGCTTGCCAACTTGATCCTCACTGAAATTGCAAGATTTCCTTTCCTTTCATGACATGAAATTCTTCATTTCATGTCATGAAAGGACAAGGGCTGAAAAAAAAAGGAAAAATTTGTCACCGAAGTTCAAACAAGCAAATGGCATGGCATGAGCTGAAGTGCAGAGAACTGGCCCAAAGCTTGCCAGCTTGATCCTCACTGAAATCGCACGATTTCATTTCCTATCATGAAATGAAATTCTTCATTTCATTTCATGATAGGAAATGAAATCCCGAATTCAGAGAAGAAATGTAACAAGCACTTGGGACAGGAGATATGATCAAATAATCAGTGACGAAAAGGAAACCGGAAAGTTTGAAATGGAGCAGATACATCGCAATACATTGGGATGAAATGAGCGTTAGTGAAAAAACCAGAACTTTGCCAAAATTCTAGGGTGTGAATTTTTGAAATCAGAAGAGAAAGGGAAAATGTGAGATGGGAAAAGAAAATGGGGAATGAAAAGGCTTAAAAAGAAGGTGAAAATTTTGTGCCATAATCTTCAGACTGGAAATCTGCAAGAGCGGCAATATTGGGGCATTGCTACAATCGTCTCGGCACACCTCTTCCTGCTTTAGTGTACCTGTAGCTCATTGCTCTTTAGATATCTCAACTTTAACCCTAAGCATAACCCTAACCCTTGTCCTAGCTCCCAAGCCAGACCTAAAACCCAAGCAGCAATGACCTGTTGCCCAATTCTGAATCTGTAAGGGAAGTAAAATTTACCTGTAGGAGATGCAAATGTTATGTGAATTAGGGCAATATTTAGGTACGCTGGCAATATTTCAGGCAGCTCGGGAATTGCTCTCATGTCGCATGCAATTGTTGTAGTCTAAAAATATGGAGAACTTGACAACAATGGAAGATTGTTTGGCAGCATCTTCTCCTCTTCCCTGACACATACAGAAGAAGAAGATAAAACAGGAACCTTCAGCACATCCCTTCATTGTTATATCTTTTTCCAATTGCATGGAAATGAGGGAGAGAAGTGCAAAGAGGTAGAGCCAACCCTATCTCCAGAAACCTCAAAATAATGTTAGTTGCTCATAATTTGATACACTTATTCACTGAAAATGACAGTTTCCAACTTCTAATGGACTTTTAAGTATTTCTAAGTTATGCATGGGCTTATAAAGTCTATGGCATGAAAGAGAGAGGAAAAGGATTAGGTGGGGAAGAAAAAGGATATATAAGGATTGGGTTGATGACAATCACTTCAGGCACAAGTTTCAAGGTTTAGCCAAAACTAGTCGAATACTGGCAATGTCACTGCCAGTATTGGTAGGGATTTAAGTAGTGCCTATTATGACCTGGACAAAATCCCTCCCTGTTAACAGCTGCATTTTATATTATACAAAAATTACCTCATTTCATTGCCAAAAACTATTGTCTAATGTGATTTTATGTAATTATGGACAGAAATTCTAGATTAAAATGACTGCCTAGTTTATGTTTTAATTATGGAACTTTGACCTTATGCTCTCTGGTAGACAAAGGAAGAACTTTTGAATCTTTTTGAGCAGACCTTTGCTGTCCTCCTGAGTTAAAACTAAATGATGCCATCCTTCGCAGCATTTTCATGTAAAAATTAAGGTAAGAGACCATTTGTATTTGAAGCTGGCTCAGCTATTTGTTCAGTACTGACCTACTCAAAATGAACAATGAATCTGATCTGTAAGATTTCACAAAGCATTTCACCTAGCGAAAGCAGTCTATTATTTTTAGTAAAGACTTTGTGAAGTGAGAATTTATACAAAAATGAAAATACTAGCGGGCTTAGCACTATGTATAAGAAAAATGCCCCAACAAGCTGTCTTCAACAGAAAGTACAACTAAGCATCAAAAAATCACAGCTATGTTATTAAAGTGGATAAACTACTGATAATATTTGAGAAAGTGATTTATAAAGCCATATCTCTTGCTTACTAAATCAGGACAATCTCCATCACTAATTGGGTCAACAAACCACAAAGGCACATGCCTCACTTCCTTTTCAAGCACATCCTTTGATGGCTTCTCAGAAGGTTGCAGCTTTATGGCAATACTTTGAAACACTTCAAAATCATCATCAATGCTCCTTTTGTAGTCATCACTTTCCTTCACTTCTATTTTTTCCACTTTACCCCCCCTTTTATTTTTATAATCCTAAAATAAAATTCCATTTTTTTCATCTTTCATATGTTCAGCTACTTTTTATGAAAATTTAAATATTTTGGCTTTTTAAAAATAATATCTTTTTCTGTAACTTCTTTAAACAATTTTTTATTTCTCTTGGCTCTTTCTTATTTCTCTTCTATGTTTCATATTGCTTCTCTGATAAAGCTATGCACACATCGCAATTTCTCCACTCATATCCTCAATTATTTCCAAGTTCAAATACCTCTTTTCCCCTCTTCTTTTTTTACATCAGGTTTGCCTTTCATTCTTTTTCTCTGATTTGTTTCATCCTACTCCACTTGTTTTCATCATTATGAGAAATTAGGAACTTTGAAACTAAAATACCATAAAATATTCAGCTTTACTAGCTCAATTATGAAATGTATTTGAGAAATATGGTGAGATGATGTCAGATGTTAAACATCAAATTGCTATTTTTACAGAAAATGGAGAATTTCCCAACACAGTGTTCAAGAAAGTCTTTTAAGGTTTAGCAACCTACATTTTAGAAGATTTCAGCCTTACTGAACATGCTCCATTGCTTTGTGGCTCCTAGTGCCGAGAGACAGAACAAGTCTGCAGAACAAGAGGATTCTCCACTCTGTGAAGAAAAGTGGACATCTCCTGTATTTACTACATGACAATCAAGCTGAACACTACTACTAAGAGAAGGAAACATGGTCTCTCCTCAGCTGTCTGTGCTAATCCCACAGCTGGAAAGTGGGCAGCAGGAATTAATCTCCCCTAGTGCACAGGGGATTACACCTGGGCCAGAGGGAAAGGAGGGGAAAAAAGAAGTTCGCGGTGAATCACAAAGAAGAGGTTGAGGGGTGTGGCTGCACAGTAGGAGAACTGGGGCAGCCTGAACATGGAGCCTAAGACTGAGAACTAACTCACATTAAAGATGGATTAGGAGCAAGTGGTTCATGTTCTGGTGAGCAGTTTGAAGGAAAAAGAAAACAGTAAAACTGGGTAGGAAAGAAAACCTGATAAAGAGAAGAAATTTTTGAAAGATGAAGATTGTCTAGACAAGGAGACTGGTATTAGCCACTTTTGTAGAAAGACAGAAACAACATGGGGTGAGTTAGACGGGAATTAGATGAGAGTTAGATGGGAATACAGGGATTGGGAGACAAATAAATGTGTGTAGGAACTAGAGAAGAGGAAATTGTGAACAGGTGAGAATACAGGGGGGATGTGGTGAAGATACTGTTTGAAGGCAGAGGTGAGTGAAGAGACTGGGAATGATAGCCACTGGGGAGCTGCACTGTGGGAGTCTCCGGAAACAGGGAGACTGCTTTGGAGGAGGAGGAAAGGAGACTACTCATAAAAGAAGACTATGACTGAGGGTAGAAGTCAAAGAAAACAGAGACTATGATAAGAAACTCCATCTCACAAGACTGAGAGAGTAGGCAAAAATGTGTCAGGTAAACCTCATGTAGGTAGATGTAAGGTAATGCATACAGATAAAAACAATCTAGCCCATCTATACACAATTCTGAACATAGAACTGGCACTTAGAGTTCAATAAACAAACCATGGACTAATGTGCTGAATGCATGTTTTTGCTATTTATAGCTGCTGATAACACTGACAAAAAAAAAAGGCACACCATAAACCTGCCACTAAAATTTTCCTTTTTCCTGTATCTTAGCAGCAAGAAACTTACTATCAACTAAACAATAAAAACTTATGAAAGGCCAAGCAAAGATGAGATACATGGAACTCGCAAACTTCTACCTCTTCAGAAGGGGGGATGCTCGAGAAATATGACTTCAGGAATGAAAAGCAGCATCTGCCCATGGGTACTGGCTGCTAGTCCTCACGTGGGTCACATTCATATTGCATATGTGGATCCAGAATCGCACACAGCTGTGAACTAACTTGTATCAATTGTAGACAACTAGGAAATTAGCATCCTGTTTGACCCAGACTGACAAAGACTATCAAATACCTGAAAATGTTGAACTGAAAAAAATGGATAAAATTAAATCACCTCTTTAACAAAAATCAAATCTGCAACATCTGCAAGTGCTGATGATACTTCTATTATTTATGACCATGACAGTTCTTCCTTTACTGAGTGTTACAGGGAGAGGCAGGAAGCCTGGCAAACCACAGAGGACTAAGCACCGTGTGCTGGCACCTTTTGAGTAATGTTCCAGTTGCAGTCCAAACTGCCTTAGTGCTGCACTGGTTGCCACTGTGTCCCATATTTGATGTAACAGACGTGATTGCGTTTGTATAACTCCACTTGGGGCCAAAAAACTCTTCAATAAGAAATTCAGAGAGTGTTCTAGTGATCTCCCTGCAAAATTATTCTCACAGTGAGGAGCTGTTTTCCCTGTAGTCTGCTTTTTTCTAGGTTTCAAAAACATATTTATAACCAATAAAATGGTTGGTTTAGTTTAGTTTTCCTAAGAACATTTTTCAAAGACAGTTTTTCATTGCCATTGCAATGAACACATACAGAAAAGTCCATCAATCTTTCATATGCAACTGATTTGTAAACAGTGTGTTTTGGCCAGTTTTAATATGCTATAACTGGCTAGCATAAGACTTCAGAAGGGAAGGTACAATATCAATAATAATTTATACATTGCATGAATAATTTATGCATATACATGAATGGGGTTGATAGAAACTCTGCAAGTCTCTGAGTCACCTCTTTTTAATACTGTTAAATTTATCTCTTTGGACAGAGATTTTGTATGCTCCATAATCATCTAAGCTTATTTTTAAAAAATGAGACTTGCCCAAATCCATTCAGAAATTTCTAAAATTATGTTAAAAAAGAAAAACATCATGTCTACATGCTTTAAAGCCATTAACGGGAACAGAGTCAGGAATGTGTACCCTGCATTTCTCTGAAGTGTTGTGTGGATTTGGCCAACTTGTAAGTTATTGCATAGTTCATCTCACACATGCTCATATTTGCTGAGATTTACCAGCTAAACTCTTTGAGTATTTTTCTTTTAGGGTGTTTTATAGGATTTCTGTCTATCATTAGAGAACTTGCTTTCTGTGCCATGCCAGAAGAAACACTTATATTGCAACATCCTCTCCATAAGTCATTGATTCCATCCCTTTCCAGAAAACCTAGAAAATTATGGGTCCTAATTGCTGTAGCTACCAGTGCAAAGAAGATGAGAAGAAAGCCTGTGACTGCTCTGCCCAAGGTCAGCTGGGACCTCAGGCTAGTTTGTCACCCATGTTATGACACCTCTGAAAGCTTTCCCAAACAGTATCTCCTTCACAGCAGACTATCAATGCCATCATACAACTCTGCTTTGCTTATACGATTTCTTTTCCCTTCTCTACTGTGGCTTTCCTAATGACTGGATCTCTGAGATTGATGACTGGGATGGACAGCAAAGGTCAGGGGGAGGTCCAGGGAGGAACTTACCAGGCACAGAATCTGCTGGAAGGGCAGGGGACCTCCTCTGACTGGGGCACAGCCTGCTAACCATGCTCCTTCCCCTCCCCACCAGTTGCATTTGAGCATTGATAAACAACTTCATCTGGTCGGCATAAAAGTATGTCAGATTTGTAATGTTTTCAGCAAACTGAAACACAACCTTGAAAAGCTCCCCTTAAACAGAGCAAACAAGCTTTGAGAAGCTTCTGCTAAGTAAAAGAATAAGGGAAAACACAAGTTTTGCAACTTGTTGAATCTGTGCACTTAACTTTCTAAAAATGGAGATAAATAAGCGCTATGTCAGAGACAGCTTATCTAAAGTACAACTTTGGCTTCTTTCCTTTAGCTCTGTTCTTTCCCTTTCTGTTCTTTGCCCTGTTTGCTCCTCCACCGAAGTATGCCATCATCCTGCAACTGTTCCCTGCAATGCTTCTGAGCAACACAATGCACAGATGAAGGGTGGGGAAATAAAGAGAGCACTTACAGTTGAATCATATAAACAAAAATTACTGTTTTCAGTTTGCCTGCATGTAATGTGAAATTCCACTCTTGGTGTCTCCTCATTTAAGAAAAAAACCGCAACAACAATGTGCTGTGCCCTGACTCCTCTTCCACCCTTCAGGCTGAAGCTCAAGAAACTGAAATCAGGAAGATGTGAAGTTCACTCATCACCTCATGGCCTAAGGGAGGACATAAGGGAGGCTGGGAGCATCCAGAGCTTAGAACTGCTGCTCCCATTTGCTCCAGCGATGGAAGAGATGCTTCCTTGTACAGTATTGCCTTCCCAGTTCTGCAAAGAGTAGCCACTCTTTGACCTGGAGAGGCCACTCTGGATGTGTGGGGGAAATTGGTCAGGTTGAACTTTTTAATGCATTTCAAAAAAGCATTGAGAAAGCACATCTGCTTTGCCCATTTTAATTCACTTTCAAACTCCATGCTTAGCACTCATGAGAGGCTTATATTGCCAGTTTCATAGCTTACACTACCATCAGCTCAAACTGCAAATGTGACTCCAGTTAAATGCTAGTCCCTGATCTAGGTTTTTGCCTCCTCTTACCTCAGATACTCTCACCCTCTCAGACAGTGACTGAGTACCAATTTTTGAGGAGTGCCCCAAAAGAGAAAGTTTTTATGTGACCAGCATGTTCTCTTAAACTGATTATGTTGCTCAGTCTCACAGGTATTGACCTTTGTCATCTCAGTGTGCTAACTTTGAGCTGGAGAAATGTCAAGGCCGCTGCAAGCAGTGGTGAAGGAGGTGGCTCTGAATTCATTACAGAGTATTGCAAAAAGCAAAATCAGCAAAAGTGGATTTCATAAAAGCAGTAAAAGACAGCAATTATTATGGCATGAAAGAAAGCAGCCAGTTGACTGGAGGTTATGAGGTTACTGTCACAAGCTTTCTTTGCAAAAGGACAGACAAGAAGCCTCCAAACAAATCCACATCAATAGCAACCTCCTTTTCATTGTTTTGAATCCTGTAAATAAGGTCAGGACTCCTCAAACAACATTTTCTCATAGTTGGTTGGTCCTCCTGATTATTTAACAGCTTTTTAATACTTCATGTAGACAAATAATAACACCCTGGTCCCCAAATCCAGAGAGTTCCATTGAAATGAACAAAAATGGAAAGAATGACACCTTTCTCTCCCTCCAGCTACACTCATAAAAGAGTGGTTAACCTCTGAGTCAAAGCTGTGGCTGCTGTTCATGTTGCTCCACCCCACCTGCCAAAGCATCATGATGACAGTTGAACGACAGATTTGAATTAGGATTCCAGTTCAAATGTTTGTCACAAACATGTTCTAAAACTTCTCGGTTGCTCTTTTGCAGGAAATCATGAAGAAACCTTTCTCTACTTGCAAGCACAGCCTTACCATACTTTGTAATGATATTTCACTTCACTTTTCTTAATCTTCCTTTTAGATGTGGCCTTAGAAATCTGACCCACCCTCTTTTCTTCCTACTAATACAAACTCTCTCGCCATTCACTCAGCAAGATAGTACCATATATTTGAGAAGGCTGTCCCTTGACTGTCCATGTAGGTCCTGCTCAAATTTTCCTCTCCTTTATACAAGTCTGGCTGAGCTGGTAAGCTTTGAAGGTCTAAGACAAAAGTTGAGACAATAATACTTCCTATAAAATTATCAAAACATTAGGAGATTTATCTCAGAATAGAGGGTTTGGAACACACTGCATTGTCTCTCTCAGGAGACCAGAGCAAGAGTCCTCATTTATTGTTATTAACAACTTTGATCTCCCAGATAAATTTCTTGGTAATATCCTTTAATTTTACATGTATTCCATGCCCTTTAGGGCAAAAGTGTACATCACAGCTATTTGTGCCCTGCTTTGCATAATGGGACAAGACACAGGATGCAATATTATAAAAAGGATGCTTATAAGTAATACATATAATGGTAAAACTCAGTTAAAAAGGGAAGAGACACTAGAAACAGAAAAGTGTATAATTAAGGGAACTCTAGCGCTTGAATCTCTGTTACTTTCTACAGTATTAATTTAAGCTCTACACTTTGCAGCAGAAAGGCCTGGGTGCTTCAGAGAAAGCTTTTTCTTTGGTAGGATGCTGGAAGGCAGGAGGGCTTCAACCTTCCTATACTATCATCCTCTATTTTGCTTTGATATCTCAAGTAAAAAAGGGCTCAGCTGCAGTGGAGACAAGTCAAATTACTTGAATTATTTTCACTTGTCACTGTGAAATATTTGAATGCAGGATGCATATGGGACGTATGTTCACTTTTGTTTCTAAAACTTGTACAATATAGGAACCTGTTACTTTACTCAGGGCATGAAGTAATGATATATCATGAAGAAGTGAGGAAAACAGCTAAATATAAAATACGTTCTTAAATTTAATCTCAACTCTCTAAGTTCACCAGCATTAAACATTACACTGGCTAGTTGTTTTAGTTTTGTTTAGTCCAAGCTCAGGCTGGTACTGTTAATTCCTGATAAGACACAGCCTAGACTCCTTAGTCTTTGAGAAGACATAGCCTTGCACAGTTGTCCTGGCTTGCAGAGCAAAGCTGGTTTCAGCCAGGCCCACTTGTTGGTGATGCCTGAACCAAAGTACTCTTTGCCCAGTCAGAGTGGGGGATCCCTCACACCCCACACCTTGCACCTTTTGCCTTTGTGTGCTCCTCTCTCTCTTCCACTTCACCGCACAGCAGAATAGAAGCTCTGACGACTGAGGCACCTGACTGCAGGCCCCACAAAGACAATCCAGTAAAACAACTAACAAAGAAAGGTATCTCCGTCACAGCTCCAAGACATCCCTGATAAACTCGGACCCTGATGAACCCAGTCTAAACTTACTTGATGGCGAGCAGTCAGCAGAACAAAGAATGCCTAATGGGTGGAAGACAAACTGACCTTCCAGGAAAACAGAAGACAGTTACAACTGTTCTAGGAACTGATGTCCTACACACAGATACTTATGCCACAAAGGTATAAAAAGTAACTTGCTGCCTACCCAAAATGAGCTTCTCTGCAGGAGTTATTCTGCAAGTGATCTCCCAGATGGACCGGACTCTTGCCGGGAATGCATCATGGAGTCTGGAGCTGAGTCCAAACTCCACGATGTGGGTCATCTTTGAAGTAAAACGTCTTCTCCATTGTCAATTAGACCCACTCTCGGGAGTGGTTTGGTGAGTGTCATACTGGTTGCACCTTGCATACTATATTTACAGTCATGCACACAGGTAAAAATTTGTAAGTACGCACTTGTTTCACTCATTGGAATTCTTCAATACCTTCTAATATATCTATATTTGCTTTACTCTTGTAATATATATACTTGTTTCTACAGTAGTAATTTTGTAGTGACTTCTAGCATGTATTTATATTTGTTTTCACTAATAGTATTTTTGTAGTTATTTGTAACAAAAACATTCACAGAACCCCTGACCTCTGTATCTCTGTGTACTGTGGAATCCTGAGAATTCCATGGTCACCATCTTTGCCCACTCATGAGTCAGGTAACCCCCACAGGTTGTGATCATGAATGCTGCAGTGCCCATCTCTGCAGGTACTCACATGGAATCTAGAGAAAAGACAGAGGACAAAAAGAGTAGATGGAAATACAGAGAAGGAAAGCAATTGAATTCAAAGAATTTCAAAATGAACTTCATTTATTTTGGAATGTAGCAGCTTTCTGTGCCATCTGCAGCTGTATTTAATGTGGGTAGAGACCTGGCTTTGATTATCAACATCCACGCAAAATATTAATTCATGCTCAATAACTCAATAAACAGAGCACCAGTATTTTACCTACTTTCGTATCACAAGTCAGTTGCTAACACAATTAAGCAAGGATCATGGGAACAAAGGTGACTAGCTGGACAAAAGCATACACACAAGGTTCTTTCCTCTACTCCCATAGCAATAGTCCTTGAGTGACTGCCAACAGTGAAAATTAAGAAATTTTAATGAAATTCAGCCAAAAAGCTCCTGTGGCTGTTGCAAATAACAATACTGGAGTTTGTTTGCTTGTTCCGTAGTTTTTTCTTTTTCTTGCTCCCCCCGCCCCCATCTTTAAAATGCCAATTTATAGCTGTAGTCCAGTTGTGCTTTGTAGCAATAAAAACACACATAATGAACGTTTGCAAGGGAGAAAACATAATGTTAACAGGAGCTGGGATTGCTCAACACCACTGTCAGCATTTGCCAACCCATTTTTAAAGGTTGCACTCACAGAAAACCAGCTCATGAACTGCTTCTGTGTTCTACATTACTGTTTGCTTTCCTTCGGCTGAAGAGAATTCCAGCTCTGCAGGGAATGCAAAGTTTCATAGGAAAACAAAAAAAGCTCTCACAAGTACTTCTGGAAGCAACAATAAATTACTAACTCAAAACATAATGCAACACACAAGAGAAATTGTTTTCCTTCTCTTCTGTAACATGACCCAATAAAAGCAATTATCATAAAGCAAATGATTAATTAAAATCCATAAAATTTATTAGAGATGTTGTAGGCTCAGAAAGGCCTCAAGACTGGGTTCATCTTCCCCAGTGTAACAATGCAGACTACAGACACATTTCTATGGCTGAAATAATTTTGAAGCAGACAGAGGGGAGCAGGTCAGAGAACTGCTCCCCACAACTCTTGCTGGCCACAGATGGATTGTCAGATGAGATCTGTCCTAAGTGCTTAAGTCAGGCTTTGTGAAGTCTGAGACACCTGGGAGCTGAAGGTCCTGAAGTGCTTGCCCTGAAAGGAAGGTTATATGGACAAATGTGACATGCAGCTGGGGAATTGGAAGAAGGAAGATCTAAGAAGAAGAGTGTGGCAGGGGGACACTGACATCTTGACAGAAAGAAAGCTGGAGATGTTTTCATTTCTGCTGAGGGCTGTAGGACAAGAATAGGATTTAGGAGAAGCTCTTGTGCTGTAAGGAGTTGGTCTCCTTTGGGTAAGACGAGAGAATTGCAAATTACTCTTATGAAGTTTGAACTAATGTTTGTGTTTGAAGGACATGTAAGGAAAAGGAAAGAAGCAAAACCATCTGGGTAGTGTTATGTGTTGTGAGTGCTGCTGATCACCAAAAGACTACGGAGAAAACAGTTGTTCCTGATCAGTGTGCTACAAGGAATTACAGGGATGTCACAGGGAGGGTCTGTCACAGGTAAGGTTTTTTAAGCAGGAATGGCAATGAAAATCTGCCTCATAGGCTTTAAATATTTCCATTTTTAAGGTTGATCAATTATAATTAGAGCTAATATACTGGCACTGAGAAAAAGCTATGTCATGACACAGCCATAGCAGTTTTCTATTTAAAGTGATTTTGCTCATCTTCTTCCACATGCACTGCTAATTAGATGACTGAAAACCAGTTTCTACTTCTTACTTCTGATTGGACTCTTTCTTTTATCCTTTCTGTTTGCCCACGGCTCCTATTTTTGCAGCCTAGGTTTATGGTAGGTTTGGTACACGGTTGCAAAGACAAATTGCTGTGCCAAGAAATGTATTTTAGACTTTTCAACATATAATCAGAGAATCACAGAATCATAGAATGGTTTGAGTTGAAAGGGACCTTGAAGATCATCTATTAAAGATCAGTGGGTAGGTGTTATCAATAGAGAAATAAAAAACTAGGAAGCATAACTTATTTTTGAGTGAATGAGCATGTTGTAGCTCCAGCTGTGTTCAGCACTGCAAATTACTTGGGCTTTCCCTAAGACTTCTTTGCAATTCCTTCAACATCAGATCCCTATTCAGCTTGTGCCCAAAGCTTCTGATGACTAATCAATTAAAAACTAACAGTGGCTGCACAGTTTATTTGTTACAACACTTTAGCAAAAATAAGGCTTCTGCAACAGCACAGTGGCAATGCTAGCATAACACCACAAAACACATATCCAGCAGACAATAAAATTGAGTGCTTGGCAAAATATTAATCAAAGTATTATGCCTAGTCTCTGGAAACATTTGAGGCAGCACTTAGCACAGCGATTCATGCTCAGCCCTAGCTGATTACTCTAGCTGATTAGCCTCAACAGATTACTCTACAGAAGCAAAGGGTTCATGCTCCAGTCACAGGAAATCAGTTGCTATAGATAATTATTTTATCACAAGCATTATCTTCCAAACATCTGCTACTTTGATTTTCTTGCTTTTTAGCTGAAAGGAATGTTAAAGCTCAGGCAAAAGTAGCGCTGAATTTTGTTTCCTTTGTCTCATACAGTTCTGAGCTTCTACAGTGGTAGAAGAAAGCAGCAGTACAGTAATTTCTACTGTGCTTCTAAGGTGACTAATCCTTCCTTCTACTCTGGACTGAAATCACCAACACACCCTAGCGTCTGCTGAGATAAGAGTTTTATTTTTCAAAGCTCAATCCACTGCAAGTTATTGCTTTTAAAGATTCTTTCTGTTTCAGCTACCATATTTCAGGGTCTGCTGTAACTCTGTACATCCTTTTTGTGCTCTTCTAGCTATTTAAAGATCAGTCTTGTATGGGTTTCCTTGGGCCATTTTGTTAGTCCAGTTTACTTGTTGCATGCAATGCTCATGCAATGAGAGGACAAGGGGGAATGGATTTAAACCAAAAGCAAGTAGGTTTAGATTAGATATCAGGAAAAAATTATTTTCTGTTGCCCAGGGAAGCTGAGGATGTCCCATCCCTTGAAGTGTTCAAGGACAGGCTGGCTGGAGTTATAGGGAACCTGGTCTAGTGGAATGTGTCCCTGCCCACGGCATCAGGGTTGGAACTAGATGATCTTTAAGGTCCCTTCCAATCCAAGCCATTCTGTGATTCTATGACTTGTAGTGGTGTTCTAGCAAGGCACTCAGTAATCTGATGAAGACATGCAGCCATTGTAGTTTGTCCAGAGTTTATTGTGTGCTATACCTTTCTGGTTGGGTGAGAAGGCTAAATTTACAAGTCCTTTGCTCAGAGTTCCAGGTTTCTTTTCTGCATGTTGGCCCCTACTGTACAATATTTAAGAATAATTTCTGAACACACAATGTACAAATTAATAAGCAAATTGCAAAAGCAGACGTTAGAGAGCTGCTTCATGATAATAGCAGATTTGGTTGTAACAGATGAGGACATTTAAAACTCACTACCTACATACATATATATATATGTGTGTGTGTATATATATATATATATGGGTAAAACACTGCATCCATCTTACAGACCTCACTGCAAATTAATTACAGCCTTTTCAGTTGCACTTCTGCTGACTCCAAGAGCTCTAACCCACAAAACAGGATAAGATCTTGAGGTGGATGTGTGTTGGGCAGAGATACAAAGTTGTGAAACTTGATTTTCATTTCAATGATTCAACCACCGGCTAGTGAAGGAGTTACTTGCTTTGGCTCTAATGCGTATTGTTAGTGCCAACATATTGTCTCCACCTCAAGGAAGTTCTAAGGAGTACAATAACCTTGAGGCCATTCCAGGATCTGCCTTGAGAACTGCTTTGGCTAAAACCAGAACTATTCAGGTAATGTCAGTAATACAAGGATGGCTGATTTACTGAAGCAGTAATGTGGTAAAGATTTGGGCCTGCTTAGTCACAGTGGAAATGAACAAAGCTATAGAGCTTCTTTGTGCTGAAGGAAAAAAAGAAAAGACCCTGACAATTGTTTTCATGAGGCATGGAAAAGAGTTACAGAAAGGATGGAATAGAAGCATTCCGCAAAGAAATCCACAGTGAGCTTGGGGGGCACAGGAGGAGAAAGGTGCTCCTAGCATACATTCCTGATTAAGTGTTGCAGTGACAGTCACATAGCTGTCAAGATCTCTGCTTAAGGGGCAGTTGCACTTGGAAACATGTGAAGGATTTTGATGTAGAACTGATGAAAGATTTTCTGGCTTTTTTAAAAAAGAAAAATGAAACATTGATTTTTTTTTTTTTATTTTAACCAGATTCTAATTGCAAAAGCTGTCCCTTGAGACAACTGGTATGTTCATGCTTTTCACTTACTTAAAATGTCAATTTGAGTTCCATTCCTCTATGCAGTATAAACTTGCTCTAAGTGCAGATGGATACACCTGATCAAATATTAACTCTCCTTTGTGTGGAAATGCCAAACAGCGTGACTGAACAAATCTCAATATATGAAAACCTGTTTTAAGCTACTGCCACGTGTACAAAATCAGTCTGACATGCCTTTGCAGAGTAACAATTAAAGCACTGTTATCAGTGCAATGTGCTGTGTCTGTCTTTGTGCTTCTGTTGCTACCTTGTCCTCTACAAGAAGAGGGAGCATTGTATGAGAAGGCATTAATGGATGGGATTTATTAGGAAAAGCAGCCAGCTTTGATTTGGACTTTAAACTTTAAACTTGGGTGACAAGAAAATCAACCACCCCCAGATTTAAGATTTTACTGTAATGAAGATCTTGGTGGCCAAGACCTCTGTTGTTGTGCTAAAGTATGTGTGTTCGGACTGTAGGTGACTCAGAACTGGTTTGTGTTTTCAATGATTTGTAGCTTTTGGTGATGCAGCAAAGTATAGCCAGATTTAACTAAGTATAAATAGTCTTTCTGACATAAATTTGTATTGTTTGCCTTTCACATAAACCTATATTAAACTACAAGTCAAAAGAGCCCTGTGGAGAACTTTGATGGAATTACCAAAACGTTTTTGAATTAACTCCTGTGACATAGTCACTGCTTACAACATCAGTGATTGATGTGTTGGGAGAGGAGCTGCACCTTTCAGGGCCTACTGGAACAACTTACTGTGCTGTTCTGAAGTTCACCCTGGGCAGTTACTCCTCGATACTGAAGGACACAAACCTCTGTCTGGCTTCTTGGTGCTGACTGATTTCTCAAAAATGAAGTCTTGATAGAAGCACAGGCATCAGTCCAGAGGTCTGAGACCAGAAACACACCTCAGAGGCCTGCAGTTGGACACAATGATAGTTTTCTCCCAATTGTGTGTGAATGCAGTGCTTACATACACTCAGATAGTTGATGGACTAATTGAGGTAACAGGTTGGGTTGTAAAATTCACGAGGCAAAACAGCTCTACAGTGGAAGAAGAACAAAAATTTGCAAAATGACTGCTTTCTTACTGGAGTCTTACTAATGTTTCACGATCGACTCATTCACATAATTCTTTAGCAAAGTCTAGGAAAGATCCTCTCCTCTGCGAAAAATGCATACTTTGCTCCTGAATCACAATTTGGCAGTGCTGACTGTTGCGTGCGTTCTTTCAGAAGCGTACTTTCAGTTCACAGCGATTAGTTTCTCTAAAATGAGTGCCAGAGAGTACTTTAAAAGTGTGGTCATGACACATATCAGAATATGGATATAGTGATGTGTGCCACTTTCTACAAATGACCATTTTATCTAGTATTTAGCAAGTATTCTATACATCCACTATGTAAGTTGTTATACTTGAAACTGCTGGATCTCTGGCATGCTCCCTATTCTCTTGCTACATGGTGGAGAGCTTTGCTGATCATTGCTGGCTACTGGGAGACACTTCTTTCTCTGACACCCCCCAGGTCACCAACTTTCAAACTTTGTGCAGCTTAATTTGAAGCATTGAGGTTATCCTTTAGACATCATGGAAAAAAGTAGTGGGCAGATCAACACTTAGAAAAATCTTTGTTCTTAAGATTGCTAGGGCCTATGAAGTTTCCCCAACTTAGCCAGTCACCTTAACATCAACCTTGATTCAAAACCAGTGAGGGCAAAAGCAGGCAAGTATTTTGTGCAGCTAAAATAGAGAGTTTGAAAAGGCTTATAAACACACAGCAACAGGAACAGAAATTTACTCATCTAGCTCATAATGGGTTTTCTCCCCATTTACATTATCAGATAAGATGGTAAACATTTCCCAGCTTCCCTCCCTGAGACTTCCATGGCTCAAGCCAGCTCTTCATCCTGATACTGGAAACATGGAAAATGGCAGCATGAGAATCCCTTCTTTCCTCTAATTAGTGCTGAAACCAAGAAGGAAGAAAACGGACCCTTCTGCCATAAAAAAGTCCAAGCTTCCCACTTGGAAAAGCATAATGATTCTCTGAGTCTGGATCAGAGCTCTCATCTGCCATTTAACAAGTTAAAACATGCTTTCCCACATTTTTTCAAACCCTTAACCAAGTTAACAGTCCCTTCACACTCATTTGGAAGTTGGTCAAACCTCAAATTGAAACTTCTTCTTACATTACATTTTTATAATTCCTTTATTTATAAATTTATTATAAAATTTATGTTTACTTCAACTGGAATGTAAAAAAAGCTAATGAATGTGGATCTTGAACAAAAGCAGAGATCGGGATAAGCAATCACTGAATACCCTACACTACAGTCATATCTTTGAGGAGTGAATAAAAGTAAGCTTATGGAAACCAAAATGAAGGATGTGAAGGCAAACACAGGGGAAAAAAGGTTCTGAACTGAAAACTATGGCCAAGGAAACAATTCCAGGGAAACTTCACCCTGGAAAATTAGATTTCTGTTTCAACAAGTTTAGTTTTACCATCAGACTAAAGACTGAGAGCTGTACAGCGTTTCTACAAAACCTGAAAGAAGAAACTATGGTTTGAATCAAAAAAGTGATATCCTGGCATAGTGGAAGGGATGGCTGATCAAATCAGAAAAAAAAGTGAACACTTAGAATCATAGAATTAAAGAATGGTTTGGTTTGGAAAGGACATTAAAGATCGTCTACTTCCAAGTCCAGCTTCCATGGTGGAGAGCAAATAGATCTCTGCTCTAAGAAGGGAGGTTGAGCAACTTCAGGTGATGGAACACAGGAATGGTGGCAGCAGGCACTCACATTGCCTGTTCTGGTACATACCAGACAGAAGTGAGACTCCCTGCACTGACTTTAGGAGTGGGGTGATGGATTTGCCAGGCACTGGTTTCTCTTGTGTGACAGTTTCCCAGAGTAGGCACAGTTACGTCCAGCATGCCCCGGATGCAGTGGGGTGCACGGGTGCAATCTGTATATTTGAAGACATGAATGTCTCCTCTCCCACCAAGGCTGTCCAATGGGCATCGGTTCTGCTCTGCAGTAAAGCCAAGCGCTGAGCTGGCCACAGGGCTCCCACCTTCTTTCCAGGGTCAGCCCAGCCAAGGCTTGCCATGAGTCCCGAGGGCAACCCTCTTCCCTGAGGGAAAACTGCGCTGAAGTCAGCTCGGCCATCCAGGGGATCACAGCCTGAACACTAAAGCGAGGCGTGACGGCCAAAGGAAGTGGGCTGATGCCCGAGAGAACGGGCTTACCCCAAGCCGCGGGGAGGTGCCTCGCAGGAGCTTACACAGAAGGCCACGGTAAGGAGCAGCTCGCCCTGTGCCAGGCGCTACACGCCCTCGAGGCTCCGCGGCCCCAGCGGACGCGCCTGCTTCCCGCCTGCCCACAGCCCGGCCCGGGGGCGGCCCGGGGGCGGCCCGGGGACGGTCCGGGGGCGGTCCGGGGGCGGTCCGGGGGCGGTCCGAGGGCGGGCCCGGGGCGGTCCGGGGGCGGTCCCGGGGCGGTCCGGGGGCGGTCCGGGGGCGGTGGCCGCAGCTCCCGGGCGAGGCGGGGCGCGCTCCCCGCCCGCCGTGCTATGTGGAGCGGGCCCGGGTGGCCGACCGGACGCGGACGGGGCTGAGGAAGGGCGGTGGGTGCTGTGGGGTAGTGTGTCGCTCCCTCCCGGAGCTGAACTGGGTTCGGCTCAGCTCGGCTCGGCTTTATTTGGCTCGGCTCGGCTCGGCTTGGCTTTGTTTGGCTCGGCTCGGCTTCCAGAGCCGCCGGCTTGGCGGGGAGGGGGCTGCGGCGGGGCAGCTGTGGGGGTAGCTGGGTTTTTCCTTCCCCATGTGTCTCCGGCGCGTCGTGGCCCGTTTGCGTTCCTTGGCAGCGTGAGGCGCGGGGGTGGCGAGGATCCCCCGGGCCGGTCGGGCTGTCCTGGCCAGGTAAGGCTGCAGTGCTGACGGCTTCCATAAAACCAACCTCGGACCCCCGGATTTGTTGCTTTCCGCCGTGTTTTGAGGCCGTGTGTGTTACTGCGGGGTGTGTTGGCACAGTCTCTCTGTGGCTGCTGGTTTCTCAGCTTTAATGGCCCCAAATAGCTTCCTTGGAAGTAATTTTCTGTTGTGCGTTCGTGTCTCCTTCCTCGTTGTGTATCGCATTGTTCAAGCCCAGGTAGGAAGTACGATGTATAAATGAAGGCTGTAGGAGTGCTAACGCTGCCACATTTTTTAAAGTACGTGTAACAGGAAGCGGGATAATGCTTGGCGTAGATCTTGACCCGGTAAAACACTACAAAAACTATTTTTGTATTTTTTTATTGCATAACGATAATCAGATAGGGGCTGTTTTTTAGCTGTTAGTATGACAAGAGCAAGGTTTGGGGTGAAAGAGATGCCTCTATTAAACCCAGGAAGGAGCGGCTTCTCTGACAGTCCCAGACCTGTGCTGGTCACAGCTTGATGGTGCTTGGCAGCACCTTGAGGAGCCACAGCTTGGCAGCTGTCTATTAAAAGCTAGCGAGCTGAATCAAGGCTCTGGTTTGTTTCCAGCAGCAGCTCTTAAGTTCGTAGAGTTTTCTTCGGGGACTCGAGCAAGCTGCTGGATATTTTGTTTTTCTTTGTAAATTCGGCACTGTGCCCTTATTTGACTTGGACCATTTGTATGCGCTTAGATCCTCAAAAATCAGGCTAAAAAGTCTTGCACAAAAGTTATTTTAGAATGCAGAATCCTTCATTCAGATATTTTAATTCATGTATTTTAAATTAATCCTTAAATGAGAAACAACCTATTACTTATTTTTGGTAAACAGTATTACTGATTTCCTCTCTCCTTCTGAGATTAATGCATTATTTTTTAAATACTTTATGTCACTATTTTTGATAAATACAATTTTATCTGCATGAGCCATTCAGGTTCTTTTAAAAGCCTCTTAACACTACTTTGAAAATGATACTGAAAAACTAATAACTTAATTTGGACTTAAATAAAAATGTACCACATTAAACTTCTTATTACTTTATATTGACATATATCAGCAGTTGAAATTACCTGGAAAAATATTCAAAGCATGGACTGTGAAATGAACTCCTACCACTTGATACTAAAGGAAGGTACTGTTTTAAATTTATTTGAATATTGATAATATCTGCTCATTTCACTGTGGTTTGGATAGTCTCATTGTCTTCAGTTTGCTGTGGAAGAGGATGAATAGGTAGCACTTCACTGTTGTAGAGTCAACCAGTTGGTGGCCAGTTACATACAGCTACAGATACTAGTTTTGTTTCCTTCTCCTGTTCTTTGGTAAAAGTTGGGGCAGTTACCTGAACCTAAAGAAAGTACACTTTCTTCAAATTCAGATTTAGAATGGTTAATACTGTCTAAAAGTTGAACTGGAATTTAGCTCGCAAAGACTTAACTGTTGCAGGCTTCTTTGTGAGTACTCTTTGACTGGTTTTGATGTAGCTTCAACAGAATGTCCTGGATAATATGCTTTTCTTAAAGATACAACTTTTCTGTAGTTCTGTAGCTTGTGAGATTGTCTGGAAAGGAGACATAAGGACTAAAGTTTGTGGTCATCATATCAGTGCCAGAGTACTGCAGTGGATAACCATCTCCTAGAGGGTGCTTATTATTATCTTGCCCTAAATTTAAGTATTCTTTGTTTCCTTTTAGATGTTGAATCTGTCTTAGGAAGTTACCTGACATATGTGTAACATTATGTTTTGACAGAAACTTAATTTCCCAAAGATCTTTGCTAGAATTCTTGGCCCATCTCTACTGCAAGTTTTGTTGTTGCTCTTTTAAGTCATCTGCCTAGTGTAGGCAAGGGGATGCTCTTGCTTTTACATTTAGGATGCCTGTAAAAAATTTGGCTTTGTATGTGTATGCTGCTGTCCCAATAATGTGTTTTGTTAAATCCCTTTTTCCCCTTCTCTGCTTTTTGCAGGTAAACTGAAACTCCAAAAATTATGACCTCCTCATTGGCAAGTTCCAGGAAAAGCACATACAAGGCAACTAAATAAGGACTGTGGTATGAAAATTTAATCAGATAAGCTGTCCAAAAGAAGTACATACTTAGAGGCTGTTATATTAAATTATTGAACTCTGCACTGTGTGACCCTCCGTGATACCCCAACACTTCTGCATATGGAATGCTTTAAAAGAAGGAGCTGGTGTGCCTTATTTGTGACTCAAGTGAATTGTATTGGATATAAAAGTAAGTCAAGGCTTACTTTTTTAGGGCATACCTTATCTTCTTCCTGCCATATGTAGCTGGGTAGAAGGCAAATATTAACTAGGACCTTTGCAATCAATGTTCTGCAGTGGACTGCTACATGTGAAACCAGCTTTCTTTAGAGTAAGAGGCAGCAGTCAAAAGCTGAGGAAAGGCAAGGCAGTTAAATGCAGACCTTAGCCCAAAATGACCTGTCAGAAAGGGAAGGATTTAAGTGCTTGCCAGCTGGTTTACAGTAGAATGCTGGAGATCTCTGATAACACCCTCCAAAAAAAAAAAATGCTGGTGCATCTGAGTGGGGAGCAGGACCTGATTAAGGTTTGGAGTTTCATAGAAGCCACTTGCAGGCCATGAGGACAGTGGGTTTGTGTTCAGCCACATCTTTGTTGGAGAAAACTGAAAATAAGACCTGAGGTGTGAAGTGAAACTACAATTCTTGGACACCTTGTTTTGTGTCTGACCACAGCAATTCATATTAGCTGTGGTTTCCACACACATTTGACTTTAGATGCTAATTTTAAGTGGCAGCAGATGACACTGGAGTCACAGTGTGTTTGTCCTTCTGCAAAGAACTGCAAGTTACTGCTCTTAAAAACAGTGCTGCCTCAGCTGTATAAGAACAGGTCAAAGAAGGAAAGCTCATACATCTCTGATTGCATCTCTTGTAAGCATGTGGAAAGACTAGCTTAATCAAGCTTGGTTTTTAAATTATGCAGTATAGCTTAAATCAGTGTGGTAGCATACTTTGACTGTGCTTGAGGGTTGTGGTTTTTTTTTTTTGTTTTGTTTAATTATGCCGGTAAAAGAAAATTGCACTTATGCAAGAGTTATTCCAGTAGAATAGTTCTAGTTCCAGGAAAAGTTCTAGTAGAAAGCTGAAAACTGAGCAGCTGTCTGTGAAGGCCAAGAGTCGCTGTAGTTGAAATCTTCAAAGACTGGAGCTAAATTACCAAATCCATTTTTTCTCACAAGATGACTAATACTTCTTCTGGGTTTTTTTTTTTTTGGTTTTTTTTTTTTTGTTTTTTTAGTAATGCAGGGTGCAGAGGGCAGTGCAGCTTGAACAGTCTTTCCACACCAATGGAAAAAACTTCTGGTTTGCCGCAAAATATGACATCTGTGTTTTTGCTCATTGGTCGTTTCATTGTATTGATACCTCTATTCAGTGCTGGTAGGTTAAATACTTTGTTTAAATTACTATTTTAAAAAAGAAAATCTGTAAGAGCTGAGCTGTATGTATTCTCTAGGAAAGAGTTACTGAGAACAAGTGGTTGATTTGGGGTTTATTTTTGCTTTAGCGTATTGATGATAGTTGAATGCCTCTGCTGGGATCCAAATTGCACTAGGGATGTCATGGACAAATGGAGAATTTTTTTTTTTTAAATCTAGGCACATAAATTACAGGTCGCTGAGGCTTTAGTTAGCCTCTCCCTGTTTCTTATGAAGAAAGCCCAAAGTGATTGGCTTCCTTGACTTAAGGTTAGCTGTACAGCATCTTCTTAAAGAGACATTCTGTCTATCTTGTCCTGAAAGAAGTAGGGCTGAGTTTCCTTTACAGTTAATTAGTAATATTTTTAATGATAGGTCTAGTAATTCAGTAAAGTTTAGAACTCCTTGAAATAATGATGCTTGTCTTGCTAGTCTTGGCATAAGCAGTTTAATATTAATGTCTCTGAATTAAATTGAGCTATATGGAGACTTACTTGGAAGTATTTAAATAGGAAGGTAGTGATACTAGAAAGATTACTGAAGACTTCTTTTATTTTGAAATTGAATATGTTAGCTTTGTATTTGTACAGTTGTTGAGCAAGGTTTGTAAAATCAGTTCAGCCAGATGTTTTGGAGTTCCATAGAAATTCAGTGTTGCATGTAGAATCACAGAATGGTTTGGGTTGGAAGGGTCCTTAAAGATCATTCAGTCCAACCCCCCTGCCACAGGCAAGAATACCTTTCTCTAGACCAGGTTGCTCAGAGCCCCATTCAGCCGTGAACACTTGGCCTTGAACACTTCCAGGGATGGGACATCCACAGCTTCTCTGGAGAAACATATGCAAAAGCTTGAAAGCTTTTCAATCTGCTTTGTAACTAAATGGCCACCTCTCTTTGTGCTAAAGTGGTATTCTCCAATAAGTTTTTGTTTGTAGATTTGGGTTCTTGATAACTTTTTGCAGTATCTGTCCTTCTTTCTCTGGTATTTTTTGGCTGATGTTTAAAGAAATGCTTGCTAGGCTGCATGATTGTGTCCTGCCAACTTGTTACACAGACATAATTATGTTTATGTTGGCCTTTTATGTGATGTTCATGATAATGGGCCTTCTGGTTAAAGGTGCAGATGTAGGAAGGAAATAATACATTATAGTCAAGACTTCTTAATCTAAATATTGTTTCTCTCCAAAATTTTTTTTGTATTGTGACATATTGGTGTACAGACCCTTCGATGTATTGAGGTCTTGATCTGTATTCTGTACTATCTCGTGCTTCAGGTTTAGAAACATTTCTTTTTCCCCCTGATTTGTTTTTGGTCCTACAATCATAGTGGCAGAATACTGTCAGGAGCTCTGCACTGCTGCTGTTTGCATTGTGCTTTACATAGATAGTATTTACTTTAAGAATCTGGCAATTCTACTAAAGTACTAGAATGGTCAAATAATAAGGACATGACAGGTGAGTTGGGAAGCTTGGAGTTGCCTGGTGAATCCAATGGGTCTTCTTACACTCTGGTGTAGAGTGAGGCTATTTGACTTACATGGGATTGTGACTGACTACCTTAACAGAGGGAAGTTGTGGCTTAAGCTTGTAAAATGTGTGTTTATGTTCTAAATCAGAAGGTGGTAGCAAACAAAATATAGTAGCCTTGTGATGTTTTAGTAGTAAATTGTTACAGGAAGTTTTTGTAATTCTGTGTAACTTGGAATGTTAAAACATAAAAGTATACAAATTTAAAGCATTGATTACTTTTTAATGTTTGTGGTTTTTTTAAACAGAAGGGTGTGTTATTTGTGATTACTTTGTGCTTGTTGGAGAACCTACAGCTATTACGTGCCCAATAATTACATTGCCAGTGCTTCAGTCTGATTACAGTCTGACGTGGTATAAAAATGGTAGTGCTGCACCAGTGACCACAGAGACAGATGCCAGGATCCACCAGCGAGAGGGCTTGCTTTGGTTTATTCCTGCAATGCTGGAAGATTCTGGACTTTATGAATGCAATTTAAGGTAAGGAAGGAGGGAAACAACTGGATTGCTAGTGCTTGCAAGTGTGATAATTAATATATTTGTGGAACTTGAGTGTATAATGCTTCTTGTTTGAGGTAGAATGCTTAGATCAGTTAAGAGCTCTGTTTTGACCACGCTTTTTTTTTCTGCATGATGGCTGTGTTTCTCTTTTATTCCACACATTTAGCACCACAAAAGAAAAGACTACCTTAAAGCATGATGATACTAGCAATGGTCTGTGGGGGTTGTTGTTTGCTTTGTTAGTTTTGGATGACGAGTAAGGTCATGGGAAATTGTCTTAACTTCTTTGGCTTTTCCTGTGTTCAATTTGCTCTTTGATACTGGCAGATCAGAAGAACACTTTGGTTTCTTCATAGAACAAGGCTAAATACAAGAAGGTTCTAAGAGGAGCAGACTGTGCATTTTATCACTGCACACAGACTGTCTGGAGAGCTTAAGAACTTTTTGGAAATCTTACTAGACATCTACAAGTTAAAAGACAGAAAACAGTTTCTATGATTTATTTTAAAATGTTACCAAATGTTACTGGTCAAAAATGAGAATGCATATGAAGAACAAAGCAGTGTGCTATACAGCTTTAGAGACAGTGAAAATAATGTCTCTAGTACTACTCAAAATATCTGAGTCCAGAGAGAACTAAAAAGGTATGGATTATTTGAAAAGAATCTATATCTAGACTTTTTAGTACTTTAAACCTCTTGCTAGATTAACAGCTGAGATTAATGCACTGGACTTCATTACTTACATGGTCAAGTATTTTTTACACTGATTGAAATTCACTGTGTGCTGAACAGGAAATTAATTTTGGAAGGACAGACACAAAATGTTCCTTTCCTCATGGTGTTGCCACTGCACACTGAGAACAGCCAATACAGGCTTTTCAGGTGACCCTAAATGTGTTTTAGTAGTGTGTAGTTATGTGTACTGGTGCGTGTAGAATACAGCAGTTCTGATGGAGAGGTTTGGGTCATGAAGGTAGTAACAATGATCAGCAAAAACTTCCAATGTTGCGGGCACATTCCTTCACTGGAGTTTACCATGAAACCAAAATTGGAAGTCAGAAGACATGTAATCCTTGCAAAGCTACCCAGCTGCA
The DNA here is from genome assembly GCA_036630365.1 of Acanthiza pusilla. NCBI lineage: Eukaryota > Metazoa > Chordata > Aves > Passeriformes > Acanthizidae > Acanthiza > Acanthiza pusilla. The sequence goes on from JAXCHO010000098.1 coordinate 5,941,736, forward strand.
TAATTTTAATTTGGTCTTTTCTCCTGTGGTTCTAGTTACTCAAGCTATGAGATGTCTTCCTGTGGGTACCTCACATCCTTGGCTTATATAATATCAGCAGGACGAAAAACTTGCAAAGGATCAGTCATATTAACTTAAGGCAACATTTTGTGCATTAGTCACTTAAACCTTAACTGCAGCTCTGAGAAGTCCTGACATCCCCTCTAGTGCGTCCAGAGCAAACCCCATTTCTGTGCACAACACAAATTCAGAGTTTATTCCCATCTCTTCCTTTGGAACAGGGGCTGAGAGGCTGAGCATGGTGTTTACAAGCTAGGGGAATATAGCAGGGGTGTTAAAGAGGCAAGGCTGGTGGAGATGCTGAAGTCCCTCTCTCTTACTTGCTGGAAATAAGGAACCTTACTGTTAATGACCTGACTTGTCTGCTGTTCTAATTACAGGAGCCTTAACCACTCTATCAAAAAAACTATAAATTTAACAGTTTTTAAGAACGATAATGGTTTGTGTTTTAATGGAAAAATGAAGTTTGAACAAAAAGTGATGAGCACAAATACTGGAAAGATTATATGCCCTGATCTAGAACAATTTAAAGATGAAGACAATAATCAGCCTGAAGTACATTGGTATAAGGTACTGAGCATGTGCATTTCATATATACAAGATACCAAATATATTATTTAAAGTGTCTTATGAAGTAACTCTGAAAAGCAGCCTTTGGAAGGGAAGGTTTATTTTCTCTACAGTTTGAATAAGGCGTGAGTGTGAGTAAGATTTGTGAAAATCTAGTTTATCCTTTGATTATTTTTTGTAGACATTAAGTTTTAAAACTTATATGTTTCTGTAAATAGAAAGCTTTGCATAATTGTTTCAGTTTCTCAGAATATTAGGCACGCCCTATCTGTTGGCCATGCTTTGGTATTCTTACACTGCTTGCTTTGGTTCTATGAAAATACTCTGTAGACTGTGCAAGCTTGGAAATGTATTTTATCTGTGTTAAGGTAAAATTCTGAAATAGTTCAACTCCTAATTCTGATGCTGGTATTAAAGCAGCTAGACAGGTCTGTATATGTAAAATAAACCTGGTGCTGCACCTATAGATCTTTGGAGGTGAAGAGATTCTCCATTGCTTGTAGGTCAAGGAAGAGAAGGAAGCTTTTTTCCCTGAATTTGCATTGCTGCAGAAATGGTGATACACCCAAACAGCACGAGGCACTACTACAGCAACTCTTTCATCACAGAGAAGTAGGGGTGCAGGCATGTATTCCCATGAGCTCTGCTACATCTGAGATAGACAACTGTTAAGCTATTAATGAAGGCAGTGAACTAAAGCACAGCATTTTAAAAGTTAAAGGATTGGCTGCAGTGAGTTTTTAAAAAGTGCAAATGGAGCAAGAAGTCATCAGACTTTTTTAGACTGTAGTGATGCTTGGAAAAGAATCCACATCACAGCTTTCAAAAAAGTCAGTATTTTGCCAAGTATTTTAATCATCAGTAGAGTTCAATAACTGATTTAATTGTCAGATTTTTAGTTCCCTTAAGTCACAGGTATTTTGGTGTGTTTAGGAGTGTAAACCTGGATTCCTTGAAGACAAGCGACTTCTTTTGTCAGAGGGTGAAAATGCTGTCTTGATTCGTAATGTTACTGTGCAAGATAGAGGAAACTACACATGCCATATGGTATACACATATATGGGAAAACAATATAATGTTTCAAGGACCATAAGTCTAGAGGTTAAAGGTGAGTGCATGAGGTTATTCTCTTTTTGGCTCTGCTGTAAATATTTGTATGTAGGCATAAGATATTTGGCATGTTACTTTCCAGCTCTGTGAAATTAGAGTTGTAAATCTTCTTTAATTTGTGCCTGAACATAAAATTGAAATACAATGAGGCATGTTGCTATGCTTGAGCATTGCTTCTCAGGAAGAATTGTCATGGGGAAATGAGTAATCTGGGGTTAGGAATGAGAATTAGAAGAAAGCAGTGGTTACTGAGGTTGCCAAAACAAATAATGCACCATTAAATTAAATAAATTTAAAAATAGTGGCTCTCTTCCTGCATGAAGATTTTATTTTTCTCTTTGTTTTGATTAGAAAAACCATGGCAGATACAACCAGAGTTTATTTATCCAAGGAACAATACAATTGAAGTTGAACTTGGTAAGTAGTGTCTATTTCAGCAGTCATTAAGTGAAACAAATAAGCGTCTGGTCTTTCTGAAATAATATGTGAACAGTTCCATGGACTTAAGTAAGACTGGGAGATAAGTATGTGGATTGAGGATATCTGGAAGACAGAAGATGAATAATAGAACAAGATTCCCATAAGTAATTTGTAGGAGGAAGTAACTGTGCCTAAGATTGGAGTCTCTTGACTGGCAGTGTTATGTGGGACACATTTATTTATTTTCTATTACTGCCATCTGTCCTTTTTACCACTTTTCAGTGTCTGGGCCTTGATGTATTCTCAGTATCTGTGGAAGTATGGTTACATAAATGTAGCATGTTAGGATAGGTACCAGTTGACCAGTTCAGTTATCTCTTTTTCTTCCTGTATATTTCCTGTCTCCCTTCCCTCTCCACAACCTGGGTTTTATTCCTTGTTTTAGAATAAGACAGATTTTGGATACTGATCTTTTGTGAAACAGTGAGCTGCTAGTTGATGCATATCCCAGGTACTGTTTATCTTGGAAATTTCTTAAATAAGAGATTCTGGGTATAAAGAATAACTTCTTCCCAGGGAGGACAGCTGGGCAGTGCAGCAGGCTGCCCAGAAAAGTGGTGCTGTCTCTCTTTAGAGGTTTTAGAATCTGACTGAATAAATCTCTGAGCCCCCTGGTCTGACCTCAGAATCAGTCTCTCCTTTGAGCAGGAAATTGGATTCAAGACCTCTCTTTCAACATCAATTATTCTGTAATTCTCTGGGCCAAGTATATGGTATTGCCATCTTTTCCTAAGCAAAGTTACTCATGTTTAAAGTGCACCACATATCGGACAGAGTTGCGTTCTACTGACGAAGTCCAGAAGAATCAGATTGCAGCACTTGAACTGTAATTTTTTTCATTATTTCATACCAAAGGGAGTGCTTTCAAACAAAATATTGGATTTAAAAGGGCATTAAGTGATTTTGGAGAAGTGTGATTGTCTTTTTACCAGAATTTCCTAGTACAGGAAACTGTTTTGTAATCTTTTGAGGAATTAATTCATTAGAGAAGCTGTGAGGAAAGGTTGCATTTGCACACCACATTGGAGGTCAGGTTGAAGCATTGTGGATTACTCTTATGTATGTCAGACTGATGGAATCTCACATGACACAGTTACTTTTGCTGCTGCTTTTTCTGACATTGAACTTGTAAGTACTGTATATGCAGGTGTTGTTTTCTCATGTTAAAGCTTCATTTTTCTTTTCATATCGCATGAAATTTTGTCTGTCCCAAATTCTAACTTTGAATATATGGTATTAAACTGGATAGCACTGAAACATTGGTGGGTTTTGTGTGTGTGTTTTTGAGGGTATTTTTGGGTTTTTTCCTTTGTTCTTTTATTTTCTTTTTGGCCTCAATAGCTCGTGAAAGATATTTTATACTGAAGCTGCCAGGCTCTGGTGAGGATCAGTAGATTTTGATCAGCATTGCCAATGAACTTTAATAGAAATTATGTTCCTCCAGAGTCCAGAAGGCTTTGTTTTAAACAGTGAGAATATGTAATGTGAGGATCTGATATCACCAGTTTTATTTTAAAGACTTACAGTCCTGTGGTCTTCAGATGGTTATTTAATTCTGTTGAAATAGTCTGGAATGGCTCAGCAGCCCCTTCTTTTCTGGTATTGACATCTTCTCTGTCTTCATTACAAACAATACATGCCTGAAAAACTTTCTGTTCTTTCGCTGTTGAAGAAATTTGTTCACCAGATCTTTGTTTAAAATAAGGAGACTTTCCATAGTAATTTTTTTTACCTCACATAACCCCAATCTTTATGTGTGAAAACTTTCCTTTTTCTTTGTAATTGTAACTGTGGAAGAAATGAAGTAATACTGTAGTGGGGCTTCCCTGTACTGCATCTCCCCCCCATTAAAGTATCATGTAAGTCTCATCCCCAGTTTTGACTGGTGGTTAGTTATGACTTCCCATTTAATTCAGAAAAATACTTACTGATGCAGGCTCTACCCAGGAGTCTGACCTGCAGGCTCTTAAATTTACTTGAAGACATCGTTTAGGGTTTTTTTTAATTCTTGATAGTATTTGCTAAGTAATTTTTTAGTCCAAGGGCTGCCTATGACTCTCAGCCTAAGTCATTAATATTAAGATTTTTTATGGGACAACTTGTTTAAACTCTTTATTGTAGAATTTGGTCCGTATTTGTTACGGTTTGGACACAGCATTAATTAAAAGTTGCTGATGTATTGCTGGATGCCTTAAACCACCTAAGATGTGCAAACCTTGACTGCCTTACAGACATTAGGATGATAGTCACAGGTGAGACTAAAAGGAGACACAAAGCCTCCAGCCACAAAGTGGGTTTATTGTGACTACTGAAAACTACAAATGATTCCGTATTACAGGAGCACATGGTGGGGGGATACTTTTAAAAGAGATTTGGTGAGATTTTGTTTGTTTTAAAAAGACATTGCCATTCAAGTATTCTATATTTTCTCTCCAGTACCTTTAATGCGGTACTGAGGGGAAAAATATATCTTTGCTCCTATTTAATGTCTGGCTGTGGGGCAGAATTTCTAAACAGCTGCATGAACACCTGTATGGAAACACCTGTATGATTTTTGAATGAGAAATGGCAGGAGAAGGTGGTGTAGAAACTTAACAGTTCATTCATGAATGTGTGGACATGGAGGCCATGGAACACTTGAGGTTTTGTTGTTGGTTTTTTTAGAAAATAATTCTGCAATGCACTAAATCACATCGTTAGAAAATATAGTTATTGTGGTGGAAGGACATGAGGGAAGAGATCAGGGAGCATCTCTGATTTCTGTGCGAATTCATGTTCAAATAACTGCTTTGTATGTGAGCTAAAGGTTTATTCCATACTTTTGTTGGAGACTATTCCCTCTTTGTTTAGAGACTACCTAGATTTGATGCAGTTCTAGGAAATGAAACACTAAGATCTTTATATAGGCCAACTGAGAGAGCCCCCCCTTCTCCTATCAAATCCTAATTTCCATGGGTGAAATACAGAAGGAAAGGAATCCAAGAAAGCTGCTTACTTTCCCATACATGGAGTTCTCTGAGGTACATTGGCAATAACTATATTTTGCAAATTGTCTTGCTTAGTACTGAGGTGTTCTGTAAGATCTAGACTCTTGGTGGCAAAGGAGTTGAGTGACAGGTGAGCTTGCTCTGGAAGAAGAGTGTGACAGTATGCAGAAACCATCCCAGTGCACAGTGTTGGTGAAAAGACTATGATTTGAAGTGAAGATACACATGGTCACAAAGAATGGGATTCAGCTCCCAGATGTTGTTGTCTGCACATGGGTATCTGCATATGATCCGGGGTCCTTAACTCATGCCATTATCAACAGGGGGTCAATTCAATTGCTTTCACGTAGAGTGCTGTTTTGGGTGGTCTGGCTACTCTATCAGGGCAGATTTCTTGAAGATCTGAGTCCTGTTTGAGAACTTCATGTGGATACCTTAGATGCTGGAGAGGATCTCGGATGTCACCATAGGTGTACATGCAACTGATCTGAGCCCTGGAGATCTTTCAGTGGAGTCTGGAGAGCCGTTCAGTTAAGGTATCTACTTCAATGTGTGTGGACATCTGCAGAGATGAACTCTATTGCTAGCTTAGACATCTAGCTTACATGTAGATGTGAACATTTAGACACCTACATTTAGGGTGGAATTTATATTCAGATCATAGACACCCAAATTTGGATTACAAATGGATGAGTTTTAAGGACTCTGCTTTTTATAAGGTAAATAGGTTTCTTTTGTATCCCTCCTTTTTGAAGCTGTTCTATCATCACTTGATTCTGCTCCTATTACAAGACCTTCAATTGCTCTATTTACATGTTTTTTTATAGGCTCACATGTAGTTATGGAATGTAACATATCAAGTGGCATAAATGGTTTGATTCCATTCTGGCAAGTTAATGATGAGGATGTTGATATATTTGATAAAACCTACAGGGAACAGTTTTATGAGTAAGTATCCTTATACATTGAATTTGTAGTGCATTTGTAGGTTAAGTAATCTGCAGTAATTTACAGTGAATTCATCATAAAGTAGACTATTAGTCAAATGTCAGTAGTCATTGAAAGGCTAATTAGAACTCTGCATCAAAGAGTATATTCTTATTGCTTGGTTTTAAAAGATAACATTTGATTTTAAATACTGATGTGTCTGATACAAATTGAATGAAGCAATCATGTAGGTTTTTATAATGCTGTTGTGAAATACAGTTTTGTAATGCTTGCTTATGCATTTGTTCCTACATGATTTTTTTGTTACTAATATGTTAAAGCCTGCCCTTTATCATTAATATGGGAAGGGTAGATTGTTCCAAAATAATAAAATCACTCAACTTATTTGTGAAGGTGGTCCTTTTTAAAGTACAGACAGAGCTGCTAATCCTAAAGAACACAAGGCAGAAACGGTTGTTGCAGGACATTGAGGTTCCAATGTTTGACTACTCTGAAGTAATAAAAGTGTTCAGGTGGAATTTCAGATGGGGAGGTGATTCAGTTTGTGCTCGTAGCCTCTTGTCTAGTCAGTGGGCACTACTGAAAGGAGCCAGGCTCCCTCTTCTCCACTCCTCCCTCCCATCAGGTATTTACACACATTGATGAGATCCATCCCCTGTCCCATTCTCCAGGCTGAGCAGCGCCTGCTCTCTCTTTTGATGGATGCTCCAATTCCTTATCACTGTCGCATCACTGCACACAGCTTGCTCCAACAAATCCATCTATCTCTTGTACTAAAGATAGCCAAAACCAAAACTGGTCCCCTTACTACAGGTGTAGGTCCCTTAACCTGCTGGCAGTGTATTTCCTAATGCATTCCAGGATGCCTGGGGTCTGGTTATTTCTCCTCAGGTATTGCAGGATTTGCATTTTGGTTTGAACTTGAAAAATGAGGTGTTTTTTTCACTTGTCCATCCTGTCAAGGTTCCTCTGGATGGTAGCTGTTGTATCAGGCATCCCTTCGAGTTTTATATCACCTGCAAAATTGCTAATGGTGCACTCTGTCCAACTCAGGGGGAAAAAACCAACAAACCCAACCCCAAAAAGCCCTAAAACAATTAAGCCCAGTTTTTTAGTTCATGAAATTGTTAGGTACATTTAGTGTATAAGTAAATGTATATTTACTTATACGTAAATATACATTTATATGTATAAATGTATATTTACTCTGTTTCAGTAGCTTCTTAGGTTTATAGAGGTAAAAACATTAGTGTTTTTGTATTTGTGGGTAGATGAATCTGTCTCATATTAAGCACAGATATTCAGATACATACAGATGTTTCCCTTTTATCCTTCTTTTAATGACAGAGAGGGGTTGCCTCATGGACTTGCTGTATCTGGAACAAAATTCAACATTTCAAAAGTGAAAGCAAAGGATTATGCTCACAAATTTTTCTGCCACTTCGTTTATGGTTCTCAACAATTTACAGCCTACATCAAATTGGAATACCCCGGTAAGTGATCCCTTCTAGATAAAATGGTGATCAACGACTTACATCTTAGTTTGACAATACACTGCTTAGAGTTAAAGCTGTGTGATGTGCTTTTATGCAAAATGGGCAGTGCATCTCAGAACCTTTCTTTGTGCATTTTTTTGTTACATTCTTAGCAAAATGAGAAAAAATGGCACTTTTGATTTGCTTTGTCTTCTCTCATTCAGTATTTTAGGACTGAAAGTAGGTCTGAGCTCCAACTTGTTACATGACTGTAATTTCTTCATAAAGATTATCAGGGTAGGATTTAACCTCAGAAATTCTTTAATATGAATTGACTAAAAAATGCAATTTCTGGAGGGTGTTTAAGTACAGTAAAAGAGCAGCTTCACTGACAGGTCATTGAAGGTGCAGAGACAATGGAAAACTAGTTGGTCTAGGGAGAATAGCATGTCAGGAAATCACTTCCCCACCTCTGACTTCCTTCCTTCCTGACTGGTAAAATTTTGTACAAGAATTCTCTCTCTACTGCTGTGACATTAAACAGTTTGTTCTGCTCTTTCACTCCTTTACAAAAAAAACATTTTAATGATTAAACAATTTTGAACAACTCTGGTCTTTCACTGGTTCTCGTTTATAATTGTACTTTGTTTTCTTTCTTATTCCATGCTACTGCAGCTCAAAACATTCAGGGATACTTAACTGGAGGAGGAGTTTCCTTGATATTTTTAGTATTTTTTATTCTCTTTATCTACAAGATCTTCAAAATTGATATAGTGCTTTGGTATCGGGACTCCTGCCATCCTTTCCTGGGAAAAAAAGGTATGTTTGTGTAACAGTGCTGAGTGTTGTGTTGAGCTTCCACCTTCACTTGCAAAGCAGTGAGTTACTCTCATGGAGCATGACTGGTCTTCCTTGGGATTTTTGAAAGGTTAATATGTTTTTTGGATGTTTAGAATTAGTTCATATGACAAAAGCATCTATAGGGGAAAAATTCAGCAACTTTCCAGGAATCCAGAACTATCATTGCTTTTCCCAAAGACCCACTCCAGTGGTTTAAATACTGTTCTGACAGCAGTTTTTCAGCTTTCTTTTAGTTGCTGTTCTTACAGAAAGCAGTAATACATTAGAATTGCTGAGTCTTTTTTATTTTCCATAGATGAAATGGGAAAATATAAGTTTATTTTGTTTTCTATTTAAAAGCACTTCTGGTTATTTTAATTTCTGGAAATTTTGCTTTTCTGGCATTCAAAAAAATGTTGATGGGGTGTTGTCAATGAGAGTATGCTGAAGTATGGGTAATTTCCAAATAACTGAGAGGAGATATTTTCTGTTTCTCTAGCCTTGTGTCTTCTAGTGGTATTGAGATTCTCATAGATTTCTTGGAAGTCTTTTAAATTTGATCTTTCTGAAAAGTTAGATCCAAAATATCTAATATAATTCAGACCTTGAAATTTGACACTTACTTTGTTTTTGTTGTCGTGTCTAAGTGGTTGCTGTGGTTTGAAACTCCAGTTTACAACACAACCTGTGAGTTATATGGCAGCTTATATGAACTTTAAGTGTCACTTGTACCACTGAGTCCACTGTTTTTTGGGTAATTCAGTAATAGCATTTTTATTTAGTGTTCAAAAAAGAATATTATAACTTACTTAATTTTGCAGGTCTATTTTTGCCTATTCAGATTCAGCATCCTGAATTCTAGAAGGCCTGATCCTATAAGTATTTCAGGCTTAGTATAAATTATACACACTTAGCTAATAGCAGGATTAGGACCTAAAACAATGATTCAAGTGAGGGAAAATACCTCAGAGTTCAGAGATTTTGTTTGCTTTCTTGCTTGCTCTTGTATCTTTAGAATTCATTTTTATGCAAGTACTATTGCTCATTCCTTAGTTTCAGATGAGAAGATCTATGATGCTTATGTTCTGTATCCAAAGAACAGAGAAAGCTGCTTGTATTCATCAGATATTTTTGCTCTGAAGATACTGCCAGAGGTCTTAGAAAGACAGTGTGGATATAACCTCTTCATACTTGGGAGGGATGATTTACCAGGAGAAGGTAAGTTATCTGAAGACAGATGCGACTTGAGTTTTCTCATTGACCTGCAAATACAACTGAAAAACAGTCAGTCAGATGGGATTCTAAATATCTCTCATCATCAAATGAATTATGACTCTCTTAATCAGTTTGATGAAGAGTGAGAAATAAAGCACTGGATGCTCCCGTGAAGTCTGTTTATCTCAGCCTTTGCCTTGTCATTATTTAGCACTTCCAGGTTTTTTTCAATGTCTGGCTAGCCTAGACATCTGGATGTGGAACAATGCTGAGGGGAAGAGGAGTTGAAATTGTGAGTGATGACTAATGGCAGGAAATACAGAAAAGTAGGTCTTGTGAGTGGTATGGAAAAAGCCTGTTGCTTTGAGGTGGCATTCAACAGGATGACATCTCTATTGATTCTTTTTTATTTGCTCTGAGAATTTCTGTCAAATCAGCAGGGTGCAATAGAGGGTATAATGAATGTTTAGAAAGGGCAGATGGAACAAAAAAATACAAAACAACAATACAAAACACCACCAAGTTACCAGGACTGATCTGAGCTGTATCAAAGGCTACTTCTTCTCGTAGAAGTTCTTAGAAAGTCTTGTCTTTCTTGCAAGGCTGTAAAGTCCTTGTGGAGGTTTCCTCTGTGTATATATGTACATCAAATTTAAATTTTTAGTATCTGACACTGAAAATTGGAAAGTCCATCCCACCAGCTGCTTATGTGAGGTGAAATGATGAATGGCTTTTGAATCTTTTTGGTCTTATGACTTGAAAAAGATAATACTGAGATTGAATAAATTCGCAGAGTAGACCTGAAATAAAAGCATTTTTTTAAAAAACAAATTGGGCGTAAATCAGCTTACATGAGGTAGTTAATGGATCACTCGGGGGGGGGGTTTGCTGTATGGTGTTTTCTTCTTTTTGTGGTTTTTTTTGGGTTTTTTTTGGTTTTGGGATTTTTTGGGGGTTTTTGTGAGGGTTTTTTTGTTTTTTTGGTGGGGTGTTTTTTTTTTTTTTTTTTGGGTTTTTTTGTTTGGGTTTTTTTTTGTTTGTTTTTTTGATGAAAGGGTTTTGGTAGTGGTTTGAGAAGGAAGTGTTTCCTGAGAAGTAGAATCTAAAGTGCTGCTTTATTTTTTCCAACTTGGAAAAAATGCAATAGCCTGTTCTCAGGATTTAGCCATAGGTGTGTGTGGTGTTTACAATATTTTACTGTTCGAGACTTAATCGACTGGAATGCCATTGATGGGATTCTTTTCTTTCTCTTCCACTTACATGTAACAAAACCAGTTGACCATATCAGAACAGATTGTTTAAGATAAAGGGTCCTGTGGTTCTGGAACTTGGGGTTTTTTTTCATTTGTACCTGTGATGGTAATGAAATGGCTTTAGCAAGATAAGTAGTAAATAGTTGGTAGCTCTTCTCTGTTTATGCAAAACAAGGATATAGACATAGAATCTGATAGGGTCAGATTGTGTTGCATTGGCCAGATCTCTATGGTTAACCTGAGGTAACTCCTTGCATTCCCATATTCTCTCCGTTTTTTGATGTAAAGTGTGTTGGCTTAAATATCAAACAGTGAATAAACTAGCTCCAAAATATTGGTAACAGAAAATAGAAACGTACAACCTTAACTTTTCACAACCTTTTTCTCTACAGCTGTGATAAGCGTTGCTGATGAAAAAATCCGGCAAAGTAGGAGAGTGATAATTGTTTTAGTACCAGAGCCCTCCTGTTACAGCATTCTAGAAGATATGTCTGAAAAGCACCTAGCCATGTACAGTGCTCTTATCCAAGATGGCATTAAAGTAATTCTCATTGAACTTGAAAAAATACAAGATTATGCAGCCATGCCAGAATCCATCAGATATATTAAGCAAAAGCATGGGGCTGTCCGCTGGAAAGGGGACTTCTCAGAAAGGACCCACTCAGCAGGTACCAGATTCTGGAAGAAAGTGCGCTACCAGATGCCATCCAGAAAAAGTGGCTCTTTATCAGGATTGCATTTGTTACCAAAAGACTTGAACTTGCCTTAAATAACAAAAGAGAAATGACACCTAATAGCTGATCAAGTTCACGTAGCTGCTGATGGATTGACTAAATGTCACATGTATTATCTGTTTCGTGCAATATCATCCAGATTTACTGGAGTGAAGGTACTACAGCTTCATCTACAGATGTGAATATTTTTTACTTCTGGCTGGATCAACAGAATACCTTGAAATATCACCAGTACCACACGTAGGAAGTACACAAGTACTTTTCCAAGAATGATTTTTGTGAAATTCCCTTGTATGGAAAATGGAAGGACAAAAAACTATCAGAAAATCCAAACCAATGAAGAAAATTTTAGGGTTTTTTCTGCAATTAAAGTTTTAATATGAAGGGAATTATACTAATTATAATTGTGATATATATAATGCACATGGTTGATGCCAGTAAATGTTTGTTTCTGTTTTTAAAATGAAATGACACAAACATCATCTTTATTACAAGTTTGTTATTTGCCTTGTTCAGTTTGAGGAAAGACAAATGTGTTACTGCATCAGTGTGTTATCGTCCAGAAGAAAAGGTAAGAGACAATCCCAGCCCTCCTAAAGTGCTGTCGAACCTGAGAAAGCTTAAATACTCTTCCCTGATCTTTTTTACATTTCGAAGAACAATGCCATTTTTAGGCACTTGTCACATGTAGACATTGTAAAAATACCTTTGTAATCTGTATTGAGTCAAAAAATTAATCTCCAGAGAACCTTTTCTTTCCAGTTAAATGGCTTGATATATTTATTTACCCAAGTGGAACAAGTGGCTAATGACACAGAGTCTGTCATGGGGGCTTACAGGATGATTGACTTCATCCACCATACCTTAAGGACCATGTGAAGGGGCAGGGAAAGAGAATATACCCTGTGTTACCCTCTGCAGCTGCTTGCTTTTCTGCTTTCGCTCTGCCCTGATATGTAAGGAATCTGAGATCACTGTGTGCTGGAGGCTGCAGTCATAGCTTTTCAAACAAAAGGGAAAGGAAGTTGTGTAAAACTAAGTCGTTGTAGTGTGTATGTTGAGTCCTTTCTCTTTCATTTTGAAATATTTTTAATAGCATTATGTATGCCCCAACTGTCAACTCTAAAGTTGCATTTTGCTTGTGTTTAGGCAGTGATGCAGTTTGCAATGATCAATTTTTTGGGGACGGCAGGGAATTGATTTGATTGATTTTAAAAAAAAATTATCAGCTCTTTTTAATGCTATGTTTATAGCTATGAATTTTATAGAAACAGAAGATGAGAGCCAAATTGCACATGTAATTTCAGTCTGTCCTTGAAAGGTATGCTTTTAGGTTGTGAGATCTTGTATAGGGAAGCCTCGGGAATTGACCATTACTACCTTTAACTGCTGCTTGCAACTCTGGATTCGTATGTGTGTCCTATCAGCTTCTTTCTTGCAGTGCCTTTTGCTCTCCTTCCATTCAAACTCCAGCTTATATTTTCTCTTGCAGCTCCTTTATCTTGAAACAAGCAGCTTGCTTTTGTGTCAAACTCCATCTCCAAGCTCTGCTTAAAGGCTGTTGCTAATACAGTATTAAGCAGAATTTCTCCCTCTGGTATCTCCACTTGTTCGTCTGAAAAAATTAATTTTCTTCAACCTTCAGAAGTCATCTGTTCATTTACCCTGCAGTGTTGGCTTTTCTTATTTCATGGCCCAAGCATTTTTCTTATTCTTCCATCCTCAACCAAACAAAACTGTTCTGGCTGATAAGTGACAAAAACAGTGGAAGTGGGTTCTTCTGCCACCAAAATTGCTTTGGTTTCCTCTGTGTGTGCTAGAAACTTAAACGCTGCTTTTGAGAGGCTGTGCCTTTTGAGCTTTGAGTTCTGTGTGTGTTTCGCCAGAATGGAATAAGAATCTCTTCATTTCAAGAGAGGAGGGGGGAAAACTGCATTTGAAATGTCAGACTTATTCAAACTGTGATGGTACTGAAGTATTTTATTGATGAATGTCATGTATGTACACAGCTGTGCAGATGCTTATAGTCTATTCTCATTCTGTGTTTTAGTCACAAGGGAAGTGTCAAGGGAGGATCAGTCCTAGTCATGAAGTGCCTCATTTACTTAGCTGTTGCACATAGTCTGCCTTTAAATATGGTCTGTGTTCAGCGGCAGCCTGTTGTAGGGTAAAAGAGACTTGTGATCCATCTGAAGTTACTGAAAACCATCTGAACAAGGCTAATTGTTAGAGATCACATTGGTAGAAGAATGAAATAGGACAGAAGCTGTGTGGTTTGGTCACAAAACTCTTCTGTAAGAAGATCCCTGTATCAAATGTGAAGATCAGACACTGTCATTATGGTATTTGTACTCTGGGAATTTGGGTGTAACACTGTCTTTGTGCTTTCTCCTTGACAGCTCACAATATGCAGGACAGCCAATGGAGTTCCAGTGACCTCAGTCCTTCTAATTAATTCTGACTGGAATAGACTGAAAGGAAAACTGCTACTTGTTATTCCTGCCTTAGGAATGGAAGGTTATTTTATTGAGCCAACATAGTGTTTTTAAAAAATATTTGTTCCTTTTGATATATTTATACAAATGATGTTAAAATTTTCCTGTGTTTTATGTGAAGGCACTTTGAAGAAGGGTCAATTTTTAAATTTAATAAAGGCACTACATATTTTTTTCATACAGTACTGCTGTTTCTTTTGCCCTCATTTCTCCACTAAACATGCTGGGAATGGACAATGGCAAGCAGCAGTTGTGACTCAGTGTCCTAAGAAGACTCTTATAACAGCTATTCTTGCAGGCTCCTGAACCATTGTCAGTCTGGCTGTGGTACAACATCAGCACAAACCACCTCACCCTGCCTGGACACACAGAGGCTGTTGAGCTTCTCAGCTCTGTCCTGGACTCTCCTTGCAGCAAGGTGAAGCTAGAGCAGCCCCAAGGCTGCTGCATTGCTCTCTGGGACCAGCGTGGTACCCCAGCACTACCATACTGAGCAGCCTTCTGCTGCAGTTCCTCAGGAGCTGGGGAAATGCAGGAGACCTCAAATGGGGGAAAATGCCAATTGCTTCTCAGCGTTAGTGGAGAAGGCAGCCTTCTCTGCTCAACTCCTGGGGCAAGTGCTTACTCTCTCATCTGCTAAAGGAAAGTCAACACCTTGGCAATGGTGCTGTAGAGGCTGGTGTAGCCCAGAAACCAATTGTATCCTGGGCTGCATCAAAAGCAGTGTGGCCAGCAAGGTGAGAGAGGTGATGCTGCTCATCTGCTCTACTCTGGTGAGACCCCATCTGGCATGCTGCATCCAGCTCTGGGGTCCCTGACACTGACCTGGAGCGAGTCCCGAGGAGGCCACCAAGTTAGTCAGAGAGATGCAGGACCTCTATGAGGAAAGGCTGACTGAGTTGGGATTGTTCAGCCTGGAAAAGAGAAAGTTTTGGAATGACCTAATTGTGGCCTTCTGGGGCCTGAAGGGAACTTGCAAGATGGGGCAAGACTACAAGAGCATGTAGTGACAGGACAAGGGTGAATGGCTTCAAATTGAAAGAGTATAGGTTTAGATCGGCTATCAGGAAAAAATCCTTTTCTGTAGGGTGGTGAGGCACTGGAATACATTTCCCAGGGAAGTTGTGGGTGCTCCATCCCTGGAGGTGTTCAAGGCCAGGTTAGACAGAGCTTTGAGCAACCTGGTGTAGTTGAAGGAATCCCTGCTTGTGGCAGGGGGTTTGGAACTAGATTGTCTTCAAGGTCCCCTTTCAACCCAAACCATTTCTATGATTCTGTGAGTCTAAGTAACCTGGCTGACTTGTCCTTGCCTCCCAGCAGCTCGAGCCTTGCGCAGGCTCATGTAGATTGCACAGTGGCTCCGGTGCACAGATATGGAGCAGTGCAAAGGGGAGTGCTGAGCTCCTTCTGCATCTGCCTGTTCTGCAGAGTGGTTTCACCGCAGGATTCAGGTTTTCATTGGGTAGGAGTGGTTTGTCCCAAGTTATATATGATTTTTTTTCCCTTTTGTCTGAAGTTTCTTACACGATAGAAAAAAAATGTAGTGAAACCAGGCAAATGAAGATGTGAAAGGGAGGGAAGGATGGAAACAATGGAAATTATTCTTTTTTATAAGATTGCTTGTTTTGTGTTAGTACATCAGACAGCAGGAATTAGATTTTGAATGTAATGCTAACCTTGCATTGCATTTGAATGCAATCCCTAACCTTGTGCACTGATTTGACTAGAAGTTAATGATGAAATAGTATTTAGGGAACAAGGATGACAAATATAAATGTGACACACCAAATGCTTACTCAATTATTTTGTTTTCATTATGTGACAAGCTGTAACAAAATATGTTTAAATATCTTAGTACTTAGAAATACTGCTGGTTTCTGTTATCATAATATTTTTATTATTATCAAGTCATAACAATACTGACAAGCCTGAATATTGTGTATCCTTAAAAGTAGTGTTTCAGAGATGAGAAAGAATGTTTTGCCCCTTCACTGATACAGGATGTAAAACATTAATCTGGGTGCCTCTATCTAATTTTTAATTATGGGATTTATTTTATAATGTTTAGACAGAACGGAAAATGAATAGTCATATGATCTTTTTTATAAGCAGCAGTGTAACTAAAATATTTTAAATCATTTAAATGCATTGTGATTAAATTGAAACTGTATCCATTTTCTTTTCAGCTTCTGCTTAAGTAGTAAATGCATCCTACTGTGAAAAACAAAGGTGGTGTTTAAGTAAGAGGTGACTTTTTATATCAAGCTTTTGTATTTCTTGGCTGTTTAAATATGCTAGGTTATTTTCTCTGCTATCCTTCACTTTCTAAATTAAATTTTTAAAAGGCACCTTAATTTTTTGTCCATATAAACACGCAAATGTCGGTGATAAAGTGATAGTTCCCTTGGCTGGAATGGCTCTAGAAGTGAAGGTGGCTCAGTGCATCTGAAGAGCATCACTGAGCCCCAGTAACCTTCCCACACACCGTGTCTTGATGGACTGCTCCAGCTCTGCAGGGTTTGTAGCAGGCTTCTCAGCACAGCGCAGGCAAAACCAGCAGTTAGCTATGACACACAAAGTAGAAAATAAAAAGGTTTTCAGATACGTTTTAATGTGAAAAGGATTATATTGTTACCAGCAAAAATCCTTTCTGCATTCCTGAAGGAGTGTTATAGACTTTGAATTAATCTATTTGTATTGTCTATGTTTTAATAATGAATTGTTATTTCATATAGAAATTTAATCTGCCTAAAGACAAAGGGTTTCTTTGAGAGAGGATCTTGTTCTGACTGATTGTGAGGTCCCTAGAGGGCAGTCCTGGGCCATGTACTCTGAGGTAGCTGATGCCTGGGATACCCTTGGGCTAGATTAAGGGGGAACAAAGGCAATCAATTAGCCTTCTTTGTACAGGCAGCAACAATTTAAACTTTATCAGAGGTTGAACAGCCTGTAGCAGCAACTTCAACATTTCTGAACAACACACGGCAACAGCCATTTTTGAATAGCCTGTGGATTAAGTTTTTCTGGACAACATGTGATAACAACCTATTAAACTTTTAAGAAGAGGAAGAAAGAAAGAAGGATAGGGAAATAGAAAAAAAGATCTGGATCACCACCCAGAGTTCCAGCACTGTCTCTGGTCCAGTAACTCTGGGTGGTGGGTACAGGGATGACAGGTGCACATCCTGCCCCTCTCTGTTTTGCTATTTCTAAAGTAGTCCTTGCCAATGTGCATTTTGTTATTCTTGAACTTTTCAGAAGGAGATTGGGGGATCTTGTGGTTTCAAATCCCCTCCCCTGACAGATGCAAGTGCACTGCTGTCTCAAACTTGTTTTTAGAAATAGTTACCCAAGATAAGCAACTTGATCCCAGAAAAGCATTATTCTGCCTCTGCAAGACCCTTTTTTTTTAACTGCACCTTATCTAGTTGGCATGGTAACATTCCTTTTCTACCCTGCCAAATATCTGAAACATTAACTCTTTCAGTTTTTCAGTTTCTCACACTGATATGACTGCAAAAGGAGTGGAGGGAATTGCTTAATGGAAATTATATATGGTTGCTTGGGGAAACAATATAATATTTACATAAAAGTTATTAGTCAGTCTTCAGTCTATTGTGTAAAAAAGTGATACAATTTCACGGATTTTCTATAATTTCTTTATCTAACTCCAAAAGTTTGACATTGATGATTCTCTGTTTTCATGAGCAATGTTGAATTGAAACATCCAAGAAAATGGTTTTCTTCAATTATAGCAATCATTTCTAAAATATCAAATTGTAATAGAATTACTAACACTTTATTAATAGTTTGGTGTTTTGTGTGTTTAGAAGTGCATTCACTTTCAAATTCCGAGGCCAGGAGCCCAGATACTACCCAGCTGCTCTTTAGCTGGTGCTTGTTGCAAATGTGTAACTATGGGCCCAATGCTGAGCTCACAAATAGTCTACAAACTACAGGTCCAGTCGCATTCAGAAGAGACTGTTGGGTAACGAATAACAGAATTTGTTGACTGCAACATCTATCGTTCTTTTGGATTGCCAGTGATAAATGCATTTATTGCAGAATAGCTGTGCATAGCGCTAACAATACGATTGCAATCACACGCTTAATATCCCAGGTCAATACTCACCATAGCTGAGGACACAAAACTTACCAGAGGTAACCGTTCTGGGGAGGGCAAGGAGGACAAACTCATCAACCTGTCCCTGAAATTTCATGTCAAATTCTCATCTCCCCCTTACATATGAAACTGGGGCACATTTTATACCTTACTAACCACCATTTTGCAAAGTGCTGTGAGTGGGACTGCAGTCAAACCTTTTGTTCTTTATTGTTGTACAGAATATTTCTTTGTAGGAGATGTATTTGGTTTGTACAAAATATTCCTGGGTATCAGGTAGAAGAATGAGATCCTGTGGCTTCCACCTCACTCCACATTCTTCCCCAATGACATGGCAACACAAATCACAAGAATTCCATTCAGTTTCCATGATTACACTGTGGGTCCCATCACATACTGAGCTTTGCATTATTCAATAGTGCTCTTGCCACCAGTTCCTCTTTTCAAGTCAAATGATGTTGATTATGAGTGGAAAGTGAAAATTTGAGGTGAAAATCACTATCCCAGAACTTATATCAACACTTACATTTTCTTGGATGGCAAGTGTGGTGAGTAGCAAGCAGGTCACAGTATGTGGCAGTTCATAAGGCTGTGAATGTGGGCAGTTTGGACACCCTGTTACTACTGCATAGTACCTTCACAGCCTCAGGGCTGTAAGGAAAGCAGGTTCAGGCAGGTAAGTCTTCTGGGGGTGAGCAGAAGCGTAAATAAAACTTTTGAGAGCTGTCTGTGACTCCAGTGTTACAGGATGTATTAGTTCTTCAGAGCTTGAGTCTAGCTGCAGAGCACAGCTGTATCCTGACCTCACACTGGGATGCCATGTGGATTCAAACAAGCTCTTTGGCTTTCCATGGAAGAAAACCCAGTCTGCAACCAGAAGAGGGTCATGAACATATTCTGTAGCAGAGTCCCAGCATGCAAATGAGGCTGACATATTATGAGAAGTTCCAGTGCAAACCCTTGATTAACACTGAGTTAAAGTTATCAGCCTCAATTTCCCATTTTCCAATCCACAAAGACCCATTCTGTCAGAGGCTGATGCTTCTTTTTTCAGTGCCTCTTTGCAACTATCACTTTATTCACCCAGGAACCCTCAATGTCATTCCTTCCCTGAGCAACCTCTCTTCTGCCTAGACTACCAGTGTAAATATAAATATTGTTACAGTTTCAGCGTTACAGATTTTTTCCAACAAACCACTGCTATGACTACAAACTTTGAACAATTAATAACAGAAACCAGCTGTTTGTACAAGTCTTTATTAATGTTACAGAAATATTTCCAGTTGAATTATTCACATGCAATTGAAAAAGACAGAAGTTACAGGAGATACAGAAGCCTTGAAGCCATATCGGTACCACGTTGGTCCTAAGAACAGATAATTATTGAAAGACTGAAGGGTGATGGTGTTGGTGTTTGCTTGTTTCTGGCTTAAAAAGAAAAGAATGGAAAGTGAGTAGCTGGATTGAGATTATAAACTAATCAGCAGAGGAGGTACTAACCAGTCAAAAGGCTACTTCTCTTTTTTTCTTTTTCTATTAACTGAAAAACTTGAACGTTTGCCTACTACATAGGTAAGGTATTTCACAAGAAAGTTTTATCTTAATAGAAAATAGTATTGTTCAGGTGTTTCTAGTCACAACAATGCTTCCTCCTCTTTCCTCATACATAATAATTTTGTTAGATCTCCTAGGATTTTTTTTGTTCAATGCTATATTCAAACATAACAGCCCAAACAAATAGAACAATATTAAAAAAAATATAGTAGGCACAAATAAAAAGAATTCATCGGCAGACCTGCTTTTATTTTGCAGTTCATTAGTGAAACAGAATATCACTCTATTCTACTAGTGAATTTTCTAGGCTAGTGCTGTCCCACTTGTTTTGGTAGATATTTTTAGCCTAGTGCTTTTTTCTCAGGTAACATTTTGTATTTGCATCTTCAGGAGAAAAATGTGCTTATTTTTCCAAGAAATCATATTATTGAAATTAAACTTGGTAACTATAGTGAAGCATAAAGGGGAAATGCCAGAGAGGAGACATGTCAGACAGGGAGCATGCAAAAAGATTTGTTAGAGGAAATCTAGTAAATGCTGGCATCTGGTAGAAACTTATTTTAATGACCTACAGTGAAGTTCTTACAAAGATGCCAGCGTAATTTCTTGACTAGTTTTAAATAATAAAAACCCCGCTATAAATAGGACATTTGACTGTCTGTGAATTGCCCAAAGTAGACCTTCTAGGAAGTTAGAGACCTACATTTCTCTGTTTTGCATTTGCTTGAAAGCTGCAGTGATTGATGCAATGCTTTCATTATGTCTTTCTTTTCCTTTTCTTGTTTAGCTCGAAGTTCCTGTGGTTAGTTGGTTGTCGGACTCCTTGCACCAGCATTTTTAAATGTCGCAAGATGGCACTGAACCCTGTCATCTGCCTGTAGAAAGGGGCTATGCTTGTGTAATTGCACAGATAAAGTGCAGTATGCAATCCTAGGGCTGCTAAGAACATTTTAACAAAGTAATTGTGAAGACGTGCAGGAAACAACATTATGGAGAATTTTGTTTGCTAATTTCCATGTAATCTTTTTACCATCTAAATTGCAAGCCCACGCTCTGCCTTCCAGTCTTTAGAATACTTCATCTCAAACCCCCTAGGCACAATTTTCTGACAGTGAGTGTCAGATGTATTTGATTATAAATGCATTTTTTTTTCCTTGTGTGTGACCGAAATCTTGGCTGTAGATACCTGGCAATGTGTATATATAGCACCTAGAAGGCCTGAGCTTGGGAAACATAGGATAGGAAGGGGCTTCCTCTGCCCTTTGGCAAGGTCATTCCTATCTCAGTTATCCAGTTATGTTGGTCTCTCTGTAAGTTACCATGTTTCATCCTAAATAAAAAGTTGTTCATAGGTATGTACTGGATGTGTTGTTTATAGGCAGGAGTTGGAGTCTGCCTTCAGTTTAACCTAGACAAGCCAAATTAACTTAAAACTTTCCTGAAATGTAAGCTTTCATTTTCCCTAGTATACCCATAGTTCAGTGAAGTTTCTAGGAATTTGTGGCCATATTAACAGGACAGTGCACAACATTTCAGCTGAGGGTGGGCCAGTATCCTAAGCAGTGTTGTGAGGGTCCTCAACAGAAGATGTGTGTGCATGCAGGAGTTACTGATCCCTGTGAGAGCTGATCAAGTGGGCACAAGTCTGAGCTGTGCTGGATGTACCACATGGCTGCAGGTACAGCTGGAGCCAGCTCAGCTGTGTGGGGAAGCCTGAAGGCAAATCCCACTTGGCACCTGGTTATGGGTCCACCCACACATCTCAGCTTACCTTGAAGTGATGCAGCCTGTTTTCATACACTATCCTCTTGTGTGACAATAAAGATGATGAATGGAGTTGTCTACTTCTAAGAAGACCTTGTAAAAACCCTAAAGACTTCAGTGCTGGCAAACGCCCCTGCAGATGGGATTTGCATGGTGTGGCATGCTCTGACTAGAGGTCTAGCTGAAGCTGCACAGCTCTGGGTTCCCAGCATCAGAAGACACATAAGATTGCTCCAGGAGATATGTTATCTCCTTTTACCTTCTCAGGTTATCTCCAATAACCCAAATTTTAATCAATACCCCATGCAGTCTGAGCACCTTTCTCACTGGGATCTATAATGAAGATTTGCATCAATGCATTACAGGTGCCTTTGGTACTTCTCTAATTATACTGAAAACAGTTCATCTGATTAAAGGTAGCATTTGCTATTCTTTTTTTAAATTTAATTTAAATGTTATAATATACTTGTGAGTCATAGGACTCTTGAGCCACAATTATTCTCCTTAGTCTGTGATTCTGGATCGCAAATGGTTATTTTTGTGTTTAAAATGAAAGAAAATAAAACAGTGGTATAATTTCTGAGTGCAGAAGGAGTAAATGGGTAAAAATCAGTATGAGCCAAGCTGCAGTGTCACATACTTCTAACTATTGTGCCATTGGTAAATTACATGGGAAAACTTCAGTTTTTTTCTACTGCCAGGACTAATGAAAACATCAATACGAAGGCCATGGCTGTTTCCTGGCAAGTTCCCTCAACTGCAGTAACTACTGCCACCCCTTGGCTTCTCCCTTTTCAAGTATCTGCTGTCATCTTTGGCTTCCCAGTCAGCCCTGCAATTCTGGCTTTGCAGGGCAGCTCAACTTTCTCTGCTCACCATGACAATTGGTCACCACAATGAAGGCGATAAGGATATTGGAACAAAACAACAGACTAATGTGATGCAATCAAACACTGCAACATTACTTTCATATTTTCAATTTTCCTCTCCTAGCTTAACCTGAATAAAAATTTTTGCATACCCTGCAGATTAGTGTTTTTAAATATTTCTTCCTCAACAGAAGATTTTTCTGTTCTCAAATCATGTAATACATATGCTTTATGCAGCTTAAACTGTATCTAATTACCTCCAATTACATTTCTTGATATTTTTTATTCTTGTAGGTTTAAAAGATTTGTACATAAAATTATAATCTTAATGTCTTCATCAAAGTTACCTTGTGCAACAAAGCTTAAAGTAGAAATGGTATAAAAATATACATAAAGTGCTTTAAAACTGTTAAGTTTTAATTTGCCCTGCTCAGTTTCAGATGAAAAAGATATATGATTAATACATACTGCAGCAATGTGCCTCCAGCTAGCACTGCATACCTGGGTGGATGACAGTATATGCAGACATTGCAGGGCATAATCTTTCTTCTTTACTTATCTGCAGCTACTAGCAGGTGGGCAGGATGTTTGAACGTGTTTCCATTTGGTAAATATAATAGTACCAAAACATGCAAGGAAAGAAGTACCAGAAACAGAATGGAAAAGACAGAGTGCAAGGGACAGGGCATGCCTGGATTATTCTCCACAGTTTTTACAGAATACTTGTAATTCACTTAGCAAATGTTATGATGTATTTTTAACAGTAATCAGAACATCTACTTTGATAGTTCTAAAAGGTCCATGGCTCTGCCTGTTTTGGGAGGAATATAAGAAACAGCTTTCCTTTATTTTAATATCTAGTTTAGTAGTTAGTCAAAAAGAAAGTGGCAGGGCAGCATTAAAAATACCCATATTTGATTCCATGTTTAACAAAATAATTTGAGGAACTTCTGGTTTCAAAAACTCTGGCTCTAGCGATGGGTGTGAGAGTGAAACAGAGAACTAAGAAACACGACAACCTAATGAACATTCTGTTCCAGGACAGTCACAAGTTAAGCAACCTCTGTAAAACGTCACGACTACTTAGTAGCTGTTAAGTTCGTAGATAAAAGCTCAGGGACTAAATGAGACTAAAACTATATGTTCAAGCTTCCAAATTTCTCAGCGACAATCTGGGTAACTCAGACCAAGCAGCCAAAGCAGCCGACTGGATAAGCAAATCAATCAGCTGATGTCCCCAAGATGCTCCTGCCAACAGCCTCCATAGAGTCTTGAGGGTCTCTTTCTCTTCCAGTGCCACTGTCTCTTCAACTAGGGAGGTTTGGGGCTGTTCGTACTTAAACAAACAGACAAACAAAAGTCAGTCACCTCAAATCTCGCAATCTTGTAGGATTTCCTGGGGCGGAGGCTGAGCCCAGCCCGCAGCAGCGAGGGGTTGGGGTGCTGGCCTAGGTCAGCCTTTTTTCAACAGCGACTTCTGCTCAAACGCTTTGTTTTCCGCAGCCTACGTTTAACCAGCACCGCTTACCTGCGCCGGGGCGGGGAGGGGACGGGGGGTGGCCCTGCCCTGCCCTTCCCCGCCCCGGGAACACCCCCCGGCCTGGGGCCAGCCAGGTTTGGCGGCGGCAGGCGGCGGAAGGTGAGGCGGCGCTGGGAGGAGCTGTCCTTTCGCCGGGGCAGCGGCGCCGCGGTGCCTCGGCTGCCGGGGCTCTCTGCCCCGCGGAGCAGGTAGGCAGCACTGGGGACTCCCCGGGCCAGCGAGCCCGCCTGCACTCGGCGGGGGCAGCCGGCGAGGATGGGGCGAGGGGTCGCGCCCGGTCCCCGAGAGCCGGGGGTGGCCGGGGCGGCAGCTGGTCCGGGGCGGAGGGGCTCGCTCAGGTGCGGCCGGGACCGCTGGTCGCCGTCGGTCCTGTGACAGGGCGGGCAGCGTCAGCCAGGCTGGGATCATCCAGGGAGGAGGTCCGTGGAGCTGCGCCCGCGGTCGCACTTTGCTCCGACACCCCGGTTTTGGGGCTGGGAGGTGGCTGGGACCGAGGTAGCGTCTCGTGGGGAAACTGGGGGCTGGGGACAGTTTAGGAGCGGGAGTGAAACCGGTTAGAAAGGGCCAGCCCTGTTCGTGGCTCGGTTGCTGACAGAAAGCGTTTGAGCGCTTGTTCTTCGCAGCTGCCCCTCGGCACGGAGCCCGGGCCGGTGGTCCCTGCCCTGCCCAGGAGCCACAGCCCCTCCCGAGGGAATGATTCCGGGAATGCGCAATTTAAATGAAGCGTATTGAACAATCCTGCCGTACTCGCTGAGGGATGCCAGCGTTTCACAGAAACACGGCTATCGCGATAGTCGCAGTGCTGTAACTACATCCCGACGGGGCTCTCCCAGCTTTTCCACCCTGACTCGGTATGTCCAGGGAAGGAATATATGTATTTGTTGTCATCATTTTTTCTAGATCCAAAGTGAGACACTTGATAATCTCTCTGGAGGAGGCATGGCATATCTTGCAGTAAATGGAAGTATTTAAGGTAATACGAATATATATATATATATATATATATATATATATATATATATATATATATATATATATGTATGTATGTATGTATAATTTAAAGTGCTCCTAGGCTTATGTGCCAGAAATAGTGTGATACTCTGACTTTCTCTCTGTTGGTTTTCTCAGTTCTGAGGACTGTTGCATGTTTGAATAAGTTCGCGCTTTTGAGTAAGAGATTCAAAGAAACCTGCCATAGTTTGCCAAAATTAGTGAAACCTGTGATCCTTCGAAGTTTTGAGGAGACTTTTTCTTTTCAATTGAGTAGATCAACTTTGAAAGGACTGAAAATCAGAGGAAAAGGTGGTTACGACAATTTAAAGAGAAATTTTAATGAGAATTATGCATTATGTGCTGTCATGGATGCTGTAATTGTAATTCAGGTGAGTGTATCATTGAAGATGACTTTCAGACAGTTGATGGGGATTTTTTGGGGGTTGGTTGTGTTCATTTTTTTAAACTGAAATTGATAAAAATATTTCCTTTCAGCGTGAAACTTTATGGACATGGCTTCACATCCCTGGATTTTTTTTCCCCTCTGGAAAATCTGGGCAAAGATAACTAGAGATGAATCTTGTCCTGAGTAATAAAGTTCCACAGGTCAATTGAAGGCTCAAGATGTGGACAGAATGGCTGGGAAAAGGCAGAAGTTTAGCTGTTTGTCATGGCAGAATGTGGTAGGAAAAACATTTGCAATTGATTCTGCAGACATATATATGTTATTTTCATCATTATTTATATGAATGCATGCACAGAAAAGAGCCTAATTTTGCTATTGTGTCTACCTTCTCCAGAAATGGAAATTTTTGTGAAAAGTGAGAGACAAGGGAGTCTCCTCAAAGCAGTCTGTGTGTATTGTTTCACATAGGGCTGTTTATGTTTGCAAGTCTTCTATTTTGACAAAAGGGCAAATTGTAGATTTAAATAGATAGAACATTGAAATTATAGAAAAGCAGGATCCTGGAAGACTTTTTTTCAGGAGGTGGTAAAATCCTACTTCTGCATCTGCTGAATTTGCTGGTGGGGCAAAAAACTTCTTGAGAGAGCTCATGTGAGACAGGACACTACAGCAAGGTAATGATGCAATAGAAAAGAGTTTGTGAAAAAGCAGTGATTCAGAGAAGTCATAAAGAAAATACCTGCTCATAAGTGGACTCTATTCAATCCTGTTTTATCTTTAAACTATTTCCATTACAATATTTTCCTCTTTTTAAAAATTAAAAATTGTAGATTTTTAAGGGTTACTGTGCATCACAATTAATGGAAAAAGTTGTAGCTTTTGTACAAACACATATAACCTACCTGCGGAGATTTTAATGTTTTTTGTATTTCTATGCTCAGGATTCTTCCAAGGGACTTACCCGTCTCAGAGCTAGGCAAGAAAAGACCTGCCTGGTAATTTGCGTGGAAATGTGCAATGAGGGAGGAGGAAAGAGAAAGGGAAGAAGGCAAGCAGGCACTGCAAGAAGCAGTGCACATGACTCAATACATGGCACGCTTCTGAGCCAGGCTGGTGAAGTAAGACATAGCAGCCGGAAGTGTCATCTTTGACTCTCATAGGAAATGGTGGTCGGCTAAATGTTCTTTACAACAGGACGGGGTTCTCCTGCTCATCTCTTGGTTTGAATAGTTGCATTTGTCCTTTCACAGGGCTGTAAAACACTGTGGCAAGCTTAATAGAAAAAAACAGTAAGGCAGGTCAAGTTAAGGAGCAGCTCGTCAAAGGCATGCAACTAATAGATCCTTCTCCAAACACATGAGGGAACAGAGGACCACTAAAGGGTCCTGACAATCATTCTCAAATACATAAATAAGCATATAAAAGATAAATGCCTAGATTTTAGGTGAAGAACCATCGCTACTAGAGTCCTAAACAACTCTTCTGCTCAGCATGTATTTTAATCTAGGCAGAGGGAATCTGTTTCAGTGGCAGAATTTGCCAACAAAACAAAGCCATTCAGGCTAGAACATGGAGGTGTAAATTGCAAAAAATGGCAGAAAGATGTCATGATAGTAAAAGACTGGGTAGTAATAGCAGAAGAGAATTGTTGTAGAGAAGTGTAAAGTAAATTTAAAATGAAAACATATGGCCAAAAGCCTAACATCACGTGCTTAACAGCTGACTGAGTTTACCTGATTCTTAACACTCAGTGGTGAGATCTTGAAATTTTGTTACACAGGCCCATGTAAATATCAGGTCAATACTCGGTAGTACTCAAAGAACAAAGATATGGTTAGAAATCATTAGGAAAAAATCCAGAAAAAACCAATAATTGCCTTAGTTTATAAATCCATAGTGCACTTATGTTTTGAAGACTCTATGCAAGTTCCGTCCTCTCCTCCCCATCTCAGACAGGCTGCAGTATAAGTAGATGCAGTACAGAAGTGGGTGGCAAAAAAAGTCAGAAACATGAAATCAGATTCCATCTAAGGGAGAGTTAGAGAATCTGAGACTGTAGCTTGGGAAAGGAAGAAGTGAGGAGGAGTGTGCTAGAGATGTAAAAAAAACCAAGTGCTTGACAAGCTGAATAGGAAATGTTCACTCTTTCTTTTTCCTGGTGTAATAATTAGGAACTGTCAAGCAAAACAAGCAGGTAACAGGCTCAAAACAAGTCAAAGACAATGCCTGTATTTCATGTGTCCTCTATTAACTGTGTAATTCCTGTATTAATTGTGGAATGCAAATGTTTAAATTGTGGAAATTCATATTGGAAACCACTAATTGAAAGTTTTCTTTCCATTTCTGCAGGGAAACATGACAGCAAAAACACTGTTTTCATGTAACATTGCAACAGCATTTCTGTCTTTAATTATTGCAAGTAAGTTTATTGGTGGCTATGGAAAGTTTTGTTCTGGAACTTTTTTTTCACACAATTAATACTAACTTGCTGCGAAAATGGCTGTAATATAAAATTTACATTCATGCCCATGAGTTTTTTTAAATAGTCCCAAGAGCAGGAACCTATAAAACATAATATGTGGTATTTTATGTACTGACTCATCACAAAATCATTTAGGTTGGAAAGGAACTCTTGTCATTATCTAGCCTAACCTCACAGGGTCAGGATTTTGAATATCTCTGCAAATGGAGACTCCACAACTTCTCTGGGCATCTTGTTCCACTGTTTGATCACCCTTACAATAAAAAAAGTATTTTCTTGTGTTCAGATAGAATGTTTTTTGTTTCAGTTTGTGCTCATTGCCTCTTGTCGTGTCAGTGGGCAGTGCTGGCAAAAGTCTGTCTCTTTGTTCTTCGTTCCCTCTGGTCAGGTATTTACTCACATTGGTACGATCCACCCACACTCCTCAGACCTTCTCTAGGCTGAGCAGTTCCTGTTCTTTCATACTCTATTCAAGTGAGAGGTGCTCCACGCCCTTCATAATTTTTGTGGTCATGTGCTGGACTCTCCAGTAAATTCAAATCTGGCAGGTCCTAATGCATCCCAGGACACTGTTAGGCTTTTTTTTTTGCCATGAGGAAGCATTGGTGGCTCATGGTCAGTTTGTGGTCCACCAGGACCCCCCAGTATTCTCTGCAGCTCTGCTTTTCAGCAGAGTGGTCTCTAGCATGTACTGGTGCCTATTACACTATTTCCGAATATTAGCAGTAAGCAGAAAAAGGTTATCAGTTCTTGTGGCCACAGCATTTCATCATCATCACAGTTATTATGGGACATTCAATATAGATATCTGAGCAATTCAATGTTTGGATAAGTAATTTGGAAAAGATCTATGGTGAGGGGATGAGAACTGTGGGTGACACAGAATTATTCTTTGGTGGTTAAAACTGATGCTTGCTATGCAGAGGGTGTCTGGATATCAAATAGTTTAGTGATAGAATATCGGCGAATAAAATCAAGTGGATGTGAAGGGGTGTGAAAGGGTCATGTACATACAGCAGAAGCAAATATACTGCATGTGTGTGGTGTGAGCATTAAGTTAATTAATAGCCACTTGTGAAAATGCTGCTTTGGTGTCTCTGGATGCTCTCTGGAATCATTAACTCTGTCATCAGTGGTGAGCAGAAAACCAGAATTTTTGGAAAACAGAAATTGGTGAGCAGAAAACAGAAAGCCTCATTATGCTGCTCTTTAACCTTACAGTGAATGTGTGCCAGTTGAACTCTGTAGGTCTGGTCATTCCATCTCAGAAAGACTGTATCAGAAGAGGTGGAGAGAAGAGTGACAATGCTGTCTGATATGGGATGACTTCCATATGGGAAGTCACTAAACAAAGGAGGACTCTGAGGTGAAGAGACAGAAGCAAGATGGGATGAAGGTCTATAAAAATGTAAATGCCATGGAATAGGCAGATAAGAGGAAGTTTACCATTTGTCATAACAAGAAATGCAGAATGTAAGAGGAAAAAAGGGGCTGAAATCAAAGTAGGATTGTAGTGTCCTCTCTTCTGCACATTTGGCACTGATTGTTATCAGAGACAGGATTTTGGGCTAAACAGACACTTGCATGACTCTCTTGTATTCTAACAAAGCAAGGAAGTTTCAATAAATATAATACTGACTTAGGAACATGACCCTGGTATCCTGAGTTGGTACCTATTTTGTCATATTACAAAAAGAAAAGGAAAAAAAAGCCCAAACCAAACTCTTGGTGTTGCTCTTTTCCTGTATGAGTCTGTGTCAGAAGTAAAGAAAATGAGCTCATTGGTGATTGCAATGATTCCTCTCTGAATGTTAGTAAAATGAAGAGTGAGTTGAAATTCCCATAACAAATATAATATTTGTGCAACCTTTGGTGTCCTCTTAGGACATTTAAGTATCAAAAATATAGTCTGTCTTGAAGGATTACTTTGACTACAGTTAAGTGAAGTTCAAAAATAAAGGCATTAAATGTGAGATTTGTGTGCATGTGTGTTTTTGTGTACATGTCCATAAAACAGACTGGAGAAACACAAGTACTTTAGTAATTTGCATCTGAAATAAAATGTGCAAATAACAAGTCTTCTGCAAAGACATTCTACTGAGTGTAAAGATGGCGTTCCAAAAACAGCATTTCGTTTTAGTGGCATAACTATACCTGTATACCACTGAGTAGTACTCTCAGCTGTAAAGATAAAGGATTAAAATTGTATTTTTAGTAGCTGACTTGAGAATGGAGGTGAAAACTTCAATGAACTTTGTAAATATAATCAGGAATTGAGTTCAGTATATTCTTGTAGGGTGTTTGAGTTTTTCTTTAATGTTTATCTCTTTCCTTTAGAGAAATGTGAAGCCTATGATGTGATGTTGAGGCAAAGTCTTGTGCCTGATGGGCAGCCTCTTGCTATTAAATGTTCACTGGAAAAGAACTTGGAAAGTGGAGACTACAACTTGACATGGCATAAAGTTGGTAACCAGACAGCTGTGCCTAGAGACAAACTGTCTAGAGTTCATCAGCAGAAGAATTTAATTTGGTTTCTTCCTGCAATGTTAGAAGATTCTGGAGATTATGAATGTGTCGTAAGGTGAAAGTTTAAAAAATTTGACATTTTTACAAAAATGAGTTGCAAAGTGAGTAACTTTTAGAAAGCAAGTAAAATTGAAAAAGGGTAAGAGAAATACTAATGATGAAGAGGGAATGCATCTACAAAAACTAGGTTTAGTTTGGGGAAATTAAGTCTAGTTTTGGGTTCTTTTTCTTTGTAGGCAAAAGTAAATCTATTAAAGAAACTGTAAACCTTTTGTTATCTCTTTCTTCTCCAATAAGAATGCTGTACGTTTTTGAGCCACAAAATATGAAAAATAGGTTAATTTAATTATATTCTATTGCAGGAATTTAACAGGCTTCAGGAAAATGTGTACGAAAGTAACAGTTTTTGAGAGGATTGATGGTTTATGCTTAAATGAAGAATTTGCGGTAGAGGAGGTGATATTCACATCATCATCTGCAAAGGTCGTGTGTCCACACTTGGATTATTTCAGGAATGAGAAGAATATTCAGCCTGTTCATTGGTATAAGGTGAGAACGTGGTGTTTTGTATCGTCTTACTGCTGTCCATTATTTAAAATAAAAATCACTTGTCTTTGAGAATTGGAGCAGAAGAACTAAAGATTTACTGTAAATCGGAGAAAAATGCTTTTAAAACAAATTGGAAGAGGATTAAGGCTTTGTATCTTTTAAAGGTGTTGCAGGTTTTTTGATTATCGGGGCAGAAATTCAGCTGAGATGTTGGAGTGATGCTGACCCATGTATCCACCAGGTGGCATCTGTTCACCTGCCAGGGAAACACTTGTGTGGAAACAGATTTACTGTGGCATATCCATTAAATGCTCAATACTGTTCTGTTAAATATTCTATTTCATGTTGTTCACGCTCTCTTAAAGGCTCTTTCTGCTACAAGAATATCGTGCCTTCTGCTGAATTCCTGCCTCAGGCCCACACAGTCCATATGGTACCAGTAGTATTGAGGTTCCTTAAAAAACAAAGTCTAATTACTGGGTGATTCTTCATTGAGGAATACTTTTGCAAATGCTGACACCCGCATTGTGCTTTCTTATTTCTCTAATATTGAAAGTTGTTTTTCAAAGGGAATGAACTGGGATGTCTGTAAATTAAATTCTCAGCTGAAGTGAAGCATGCATTTATATTCCACTGCCCTCAGTCTTCCTCACCCTCTGCAGGGAGGGCGTCCATCCTTCTGCTGTGGTCCATTGAAACTTCATATTGTATTAAAGAGAGACAGACCATGGAAATATACAGTGATTTAAATTAACAGAGTTCTCTACACATTTTTAGGACTGCCAGCTGCTGGAAGGAAAAAGGTTTACCCTCTCAAACAGTGACCTTATAATTTTCAATGTGACTGTACATGATCGAGGAAACTATACATGTGAAACAACATATACCTACAATGGAAAACAATATAACATTTCACGAGACATCAGTCTGATTGTAGAAGGTAAGTAAATAATTTCACTCTGTTTGTGTTCATAACTACTCCAAATTTTTGTCATGAATTTCTAAAGACTAAAGCGGAAAGACCTAATCTGTGGATAGACATGCTCACGGTTACTATTTTTCACCTAAATGTGAAAGGAATAAATGCTGACTGAGGGTATTAATATTCTGTCTGTCACTGTCACCACATTGAAGATCTGTTCTCCTTTTCAAAGCTGCAGTATGTCAAAGCTCCGCTGCCCAGACCAGCTGCCAAAGTCACTGAGCAGATGCCCTGTAAGGCTTGGTGGCACAATGCTTTCTGCTGTACCCTCTATCCTGTCTGCCTCTATCCTTTTTCTTCTTCATCATCCTCTTAATGCAAGAGTCCTGCCTATTTTGTCTGTGTGCATATGTATGCATACATATATACATATGTAAGTGTATGAATATGTATGTATATGTGTCATTCATATAATGTCATCTATATATTTTTGATATGGAGAAACAAAAGTTGAGGAACATAAGGTCAGATCAAATGAAATTATCATTCTGGTCTTAAAATTTTTCCCTAGAGCTTCTCTGTTAATGAAATTTCTACTCAGTAGAAACAAAATCATATCACTCCTTTGCTGCAAGTGACTGAAGGTCACTCCATGGTTTTTAAAGACTCCAGGTGAACAAGTTTACATTAAAATGAGTCATTTGAGGTCCAAATAGTAATGCAGACTCAGCTTTCAGAAGGGGAGGGGAAGAATATATTTGGGGTAATCCTGTTTACTTTGCTAGGAGGCTGAGATGCTTTATGATTTATATTTGTTAATTTGTATACTTGGAGAGTGTCATATATGTACTCTTAATTGTAAACATCTAAAAGGGGTCACTGGTATTGGAATTACTTACACATAGTGCTGTAGGAAGAGCTTTAAGGTATTTAACTAGAGTATAGAAATTAGATTTCCTCTTAAGAGTAGTAGAAGTCTAGAATAAATTAACTGTATGCTGAAAGTACTTGACTCCAGTTTGTCTCTGTGGGGTGCTGGATAGCTGGCTATCCAGGCTGTAGAGAGTTAATACTCAAAATATTTACCCATACCCTTCTCAGCACCTGTGCTCGCAATCTTACAGAATTTTTATGCCAGTCCACCATGAGTGTGTAAAGATTTGTGGCATTAAATTTTGGAAGAGATGGAGTGAAGAATACTTTAACTTCAAGTCAGAAGTAATGACTACCTGACATATGATACTTTCAGTATTGAGTGATATTTTGTTACAAATGGCTGACAATCTCATCTTTAATACAAGGGGTATTTTTAGGTTGTACTTGGGTTATAGAGCATAAACTAGATTGTAACTGCCCCTGATTTTCTGAAAAACACTTTCTTTCTTTTGGTTAGTGACCCCACCAAAAAAGCCTCCAGAAATATCTTACCCAAGAAACAACTCCATTGAAGTGGAACTTGGTAAGTAGTTTTCTCTATGAGAAAATATGAATTTGTATCCTAGTGAAAATGTATTCTCAAGGAGTGTCCTATTCTGTGCTGTATTGATTTTTATTTTTTGGAAAATAACTAGTTCAGTGACCAACTATGTTTCTCTGTGTTGATCTCCCAAAGGAGGAATGTTGAGGGGTGACAGGGAAAGAAATTAAGCATGCTGCTTACAAAGTCCTAAAGAGATTTCTCAGATGCAAGGAAAATTGTAGGGAACCCAAGTGATTATCTGTCACGTCTGTCACTTTCCATCACTCTGGAAGAGATTCTAAAAAGAAGTGCATCTCAAATCTGCAGGCGAAGTGATGCCCCAGGGGGAGGCATCTTCTTCCAGGGTTCAGCTTCTTCCGTCCTACCATTCTCTTTCTGGACCTGCAGATCACTGAGAATAGAGACCCTCTGTTAGAGTAATGTTTCTGAAAGGATTTAATATCATCCTTAGCTGGTGTGTGTGTGAATCTGTGAAGAGAATTGTATAGACTTTACCCAGGTTATGGAAATTAACTCTTTACTTTGTAACACAATTCCATAGGCTCACAGGTTACAGTGGATTGCAATACCACAGGTGCTGAGGTGTATGAGGTGTATTGGACAGGCAACGGTGTGTATATTGATGTATTTTATATGAGCAGAATTTTTGCAAGTCCCTATGAGTAAGTATATTTTCAGATTAGAAAATACTGTGTTGGCAACCAAAGTGGAACTTGCTTCCTTTGACATTAAAATATTTAGCAACATTTCTCCCTTGCTTTAAATAGCATTCTTTTTAAAAACTCTAATGCTTGCCTTCTCCAACTCACTTCCTGCTTTGAAATAGAAACTTGAAACATAGTAGGCACACGGGCTTCACATGTGATTGTGCTTTTCTTGCTCGTTATAAAAAAACTGTCTTAATTTCCAAGGTTGGGAAAAGATGTTTTGTTACAGTCCCATAATTGTAGTAGTTTCTTTTGAGCAGGCTCTGGCCTGGCAGAGACCTCTTTTTGTCAGATCAGGCATGTCCAGGTGCATGATCCTCAGACTTTCTCTTTTTTCTGTGCTCCACATCCGCCTCTCTGAAAGGCTGGAGGAGGACAAATCTGTGCTATACAGGAAAAATTGAGATTTCTAGGTTTAAGAGCATTAGGTTAGACAAATTTAACTGATATCAACTGAAGAGCTAATGGAAGACATTAGGGCATTTGTACTGTGAGGGCGTTTGTACTGAAGCTTAGGGGTCAGAAGAGAAAAGGGAGATGGAATTCTAGTGCTGTTCTGGGTTTTGGGAGGACTTTGACTGAGTAAGGCATGCAAAGGGCAAGTGGGAGGTAAGGTGATGGTAAAAAGCAGGTTAAATGGAATTAGAAGATGAGAAATTATACCTGACTGGAAAAACTCAAATTGGAGCAAGAGGCAATCTGAAATTTTCTTAGACATTACAAGTTTTGAGTTAAAAATTTCGGAGTTTTTTTGTCAGCCCTTATCTCATGGTGGTGCTGTGAATAAAAAATGTGATAATTTTTGTAAATTCTGGAGCACTATCTATGACTGAAAAACTAATGAAGAAATGAGAATGATGTCTTCAGAGTATAGTTGGAAGAAATAAGTTTCCATAATAAAACAAAGGGAGAAATAAAATGTTGATTTATTTGGATGCTCACCAAGAGAAAACACTATACAAAAGTAATATATTATACTGTCATAAAGAATTGTAATGCCCTAAACAATTGGGCCATAATGCAGAGTCACATAGTCACTGAATTGATATTTTAAAGGCAATGTTATTTTTTATACTACATAGCACTCACACGGTCATCTTTGCAACCATTAGTCATTTGCATTAGTGATATAGGTTCATTCATTCCCCATTACAGTGTTCAAATTACCGCAACTTTTTGCTTAGAAAGTGATTCATGTGGTCCTATATATACCCTTTACGATATGTTCCAAGCTTTTATTTGGTATTTATAATGGCAACTAGAAATTGTTTTCAGGAAAGAATAGTGCTTGACTAAGTAGACTACTTAGTTAATTATACATTTGAGGTCTACTGTCAGCAAGGTAGTGGTTAAAAAGTTAAGTTCACACACTAGTCACATGTCAGATAACTGAATGTGCTGTGTGAACATTTTTATGTCCTTGTACAATATATGGGACATAATATGTGTCTCTTAATGGTGCAGCCTGACACAACCAGCTGTTCCAAGTCTGTTCTGATCCAGGAGGGTGAAGCTTGCTCTAAACTCCACTCCTTGTAGCTGGAATCCCATTGTGAGTTGGTGTTGTCTGCTGCATGGCAACAGCTTTGATGTCCTCCCTGTCCCAGAGCTGCTGACCACAAGATGATGCTTTGTCCCAGGGCCTCTTTCAGTGTCATACCCCATTGTGAAATATCTCTCTCTACTCTCACAGGGGGTAGGAAGCCCATAACAAGAGTTAATTTAGGTTTGTTAGGCATGTTTTTAACTCCAAACCACAGAAACCTTATATTCCTTTGGGGAAACACAGCTCCAGATAAGATAATGTCTTGATATCTTGATGCTTTCCAATGCATATGCTAAATGTCAGTACGAGGAGAGGCCTGACTGTTTGGGTTTCTTTTCATATAATGTAATTGTTCATCTGTCGTGAAGTGTGGCTGACATTTGCAGAAGGAAATAACCATTGTTGTGCTGCAGATGTTAGAGATGAAGCCATTCCAGAAAGAGCTATGGTTTTATGGTTATATTTGTCACCTATTGGACAGGGGAGAAACTTCTTATGATGGGCGCCCTATGCATTCTCTGAAGCTAATAATTTCAGAAGTGAGCAGTGAAGATTATGAACAGCCATTTGTCTGTGAAGCGTCAAATGCCTTTGGGCAAGTTGCATCCTATATTATATTAAAACAGAGAGGTAAGAAATACTGTTGTTTTTGAGGCCTGTGATTATCTTTACTTCCCCAGAAGGCATTTTGATAGCAAATTCATGTTGAAAGAAGACAGATGTATTACAGTTTGAAAGTAGGCATGTGCCTGTGCATAGGGAAGGAATCACCGTAGTAGTGTATTTATCATTATTTAAAAAACAAGGTACATAGGAATGAAAAATGTAATCAAATTTGTTTTGAATTTATGTGAAAGATCAGATCTGGACAAATTCAGTATTTAAAAAAAAATTGTTTTATTTTTGTGCAGTTCCTGATATACAAAGATGGCTGACTGGAGGGCTTGTCTCTTTGTTAATTTTAACATTTATTACTTTAATAATCTACAAGATTTTCAAGATTGATTTGGTGCTTTGGTACCGTAATTCTGTCTGTGCCCTTACAAGTAAGGAAGGTATGTGAGTGTGACCAGGTATGTAAGTGTAATTAGTCTACTGATTTTTTCACTTGCCATTACTTCTGAGAAATAATGGGATCATTTAGTACAATGTTTCCATAAGGAATTTTCAGATATGCACAATGACATTTTGTGCAGGAATTTTTTCAGTCATATGGGTAAAATATATAATTATGCTTAAAGGAGTAAAAACTGTGAAATATTGAAGGCAATCATAGGAAGATAGGCCAAAAAGAACTATTGGTTATTCCAAAATGAGCACGTTGCTTTTTGCTTTTCTGTAGTTTCTTTACTTGTAAATTTATGGTCACTCTGATGATGAACAATAGGTGTCAGCAGAGCTACATCCTGTAAACTGGATGTTTAAAGACGTGCGTTAAATATTTATTTTGAAAATCAGACTCATTTGTCTGAAATTAATTTTGTTGAGTTTCTTTTTCATTTTGCAATTTCTCTCTGTTACCCTCGCTTTCCTTCTAAATCCTGTCAGTTATGATGTTGGCATATCAAAGAGAAAATTTTCTGCTAGTTCTGTGTTCTGGGATTCTTCTAATGTGTTTGAGTTTAATGCACTGTAGACAAATATATTGGACAGGTGTGAAAAATTTGAAACAAGCACAACATCATAGATATGTTTCATGTCAGTTCTCAGAATTAGACTGTCTGAAGTTCCCTACGCCTTGAAAGTGAATGGATTACATACATTAGGATAGTTAATGTTTACTCATGGCTGTCCTAAATGTTTTCATGGAAAAGTAATTTCAACTCCTGGTCAAAGTTCAGTTTTACTAGAATATTTTAATAGAGTTCTAATTAAATGAAAAAAAAAAAAACAAAT
The DNA here is from genome assembly GCA_036630365.1 of Acanthiza pusilla. Classification (NCBI taxonomy): domain Eukaryota; kingdom Metazoa; phylum Chordata; class Aves; order Passeriformes; family Acanthizidae; genus Acanthiza; species Acanthiza pusilla. Next base: position 5,979,260 of record JAXCHO010000098.1, read on the forward strand.
CGAGTTTTAAACTTGTTGAGTTAAATCACATTTTGGCTTGGCTCTTTCAGTCCTGCTTGCTATGCAGCCTTAACTCTCAAAACCTTAGATGCCTTCTGGCCTTTTTATCTACCTATGAAAAGCCCCCAGAGGATTGCTACAAGAAAGAATTGCCATTTTTCCACCTTGTGGTTAGTCGGAAGTGGAGACAACTGCTGACGAGTTTCTTTCAGGAGAGGTGGAGAAGAAAGTCCTGTAAGAGGGCACTTTCTAAATGTCCTGGCACCTCTGGGGTTTGGACCTCCTTCCTGCAGGTCCCAGGTCCTGCATCCAGCTCACTTGGTGACTCCTCCATCCCCATGATGGAAAAGGAAGTCCGATTCTGTGCCTGATAATCTTTATTCTGATTTGTAGAGCGTTTTACTTCTGTGAAGTTATTCTGTCAGATGGGGGAAATCAGCCCCCTACCATTACAATTTTTAAACAGTCCAAAATGAAACTTTGCAATAAAGGCGTTTTTCTGAGTTTTAGTTTTTTAATAGAAATGTTTGTGTTTGTTTTAGATGGGAAAATCTACGATGCGTATGTCCTGTACACAAAAAGCAGCGAAGGCAAAAGTGTCTGTTGTCTGGAAACCTTTGTTCGTAGAATACTCCCAGATGTTTTAGAAAAACAATGTGGATATAATCTTTTCATATTAGGAAGGGATGATTTACCAGGAGAAGGTATGCTTTAATTAGCAGAGTTAATAGGTTACCTTTTGACACATTGTTCTTAGGTCACAAGTTTATCTATGCAATTAAAACCCACACTTTTGGAAAAGAAAGCTATATTTGTTTAGTTTTAATGGATAATGTACCCAATGCAAATTTTTCTTTACTTTTTCTTACTGAAAATTCAGTCGTTGTGGAGGTCTGCACTTTCTTCTTCGTGATGAACAAATGAGGATTTAGTAGCATTAATAATATTGTTGAGGTTTTTTGAATGATGTCTTCTCCTGAGGGCTGAAGAAAACAAATTTTTTATGTGTTAGGTCATGCAGTGGATCATGAATCATGAATGGCAGTGTGAAGATCTTAAAGAAACCACTGCTCTGAGTTAGCCACAACTTCACGTGTGTGTAGTTTTAAAATTAAGAACTCTTTTACACCAGTGGTAAAGTTTCTATGCAAACTTTGATTGTTCCTTCATTACTTACAGCTGTGGTCAGTGTTGCTGATGAAACCCTTAAGCAAAGCAGGAGACTGATGATTATTTTGGGATCAGAAACGTCTAGTTGCTGCCTGTTAGAAGACACCTCTGAGCAGCAACTAGCCATGTATAATGCTCTCATCCGTGATGGGATTCAAGTGATTCTTATAGAAATGGATAAAATACAAGACTACAGAAGCATGCCAGAATCAATCAGATACATTAAGCAAAAACATGGAGCTATCCAATGGAAAGGGGACTTCTCAGAGAAATCTTGTTCAGCAAATACAAGATTCTGGAAAAATGTGCGCTATCAAATGCCATCCAGGAAAAAGGTATCTTATTCTGAAGTGTATTTGTTACCCCTAACTTCAAACAGTCCTGCAGCAAAGGGAAGTTAAGAAGCACCTGTTTAAATATTACTGAAAAGGCAATTCTGAATTTGGATGTTTCTTGCACAGTCTTTATATTACAAAGTAAATGTTTTCTTCGAGAAGAAAAACTGCTCATCCCTTCCCTAAATTACACCTTGAAAGAAAAACTCTGCAACTTTATTTCTGTTATCGGTTTTGGATAGTGACACAATTTGTTGTGTTAGTCTCCACCAGATATTAGAAGTAAACATGATGATGATGGTAGACTGTTAAGTAGTTGTGGTCCACATAAATGTTGTATGAAGAAACAGCTGTGAAGTTAATTTTTAAAATATTAAAACTTTGGTTGATAAATTAAAATTCTATTTTTATCATCAGCATTTGCCTGGTCATTCTGTTCCACTTCTTGTTGCCTCTTTGTTGCTGCAAGAATCTGCACTGTGCAAGCTTTGAGGTCTCCTAAGCAACAGACCTTATCCTTACTTCTTGAAGGGCTTGGGGAAATACATGACATAGCAGGTATATTTAAAACTCATCACAACACTAAATGTGTTTCCGCTGAACAGTTGGTACCAAATGTGTTCAGCAAATGGAAGAGAATAGAATCCATGGATTTTTAGACATTTGTTGAACAATTCTGTGATAGCTGGTGTATGTTTTCTTTTTAAGCTTAGTCTCTTGTAACGCTTAGGAAACTGAAAATAGCTCAGCTTTCTTGAGAATGGGAAGCTTCCTAGACTGTGCTGCTACTCTGGAAGCCAGATGTTCTCATGCTGTGTCTCAACTGCGCTGAGTGCACAGAAATTCACTGAGAATCTATGAAAGGACTGAACTTAGGCTGGATATCCTGGAGAGTGGAAAGTGGCCGGTTCTGAAACATGACCAGATGCTAGTGGCAAGAATTGGTATCTTGACTACTTGTGAAAGAAAGAGTTAGAGGCAGGTGGCTGTATCAAACTGCTTGAGAGCAGCTTCGTGTTTCTGGACCCCAATCTACTTTCTGTGTGCACCACTGTGAGAAAATAACGTGCTGCTTCCTTTTCAAGGTGGTCTGAAGCAGCAGGAGTTTTCACACTCCAGCCTTGAAGAACATAATCTGAATGCAAATAAGGATTTTGCTTGCTTTTTAAAAATTATTTTCAAATTTAAGTAGGTTCTTGCATCATGTTTGTTGCCAGGATAGCATCTGTCTCTGAGTTCCTTTCAGTTGGTTCTCAGAAGTATGTATATCTAAGAATATATTCTTTGTAGATGATGGGAGAGAAAGCAAAATCTAGGAGTGGAAATATATAATTAAAGGGAAAGATTTCTAATAGCATTTCATGGTACTTTTTTCTTTGTAAAGTGTAGTAAATGCTCCTTAGGAGCAGTGTCTCATTCTCCTGGCTGTGGGGTTCACAACTGTGTAATTTTTCACAGCCTTCACTGACTAGAGACTTGTTCTGAGGTGTCACCAGAAAAAGTGGGAACAGGATAGATCCATCAGATGAGGCACTATTGTGCTAGTAGATGCCGAATCAGTCTTCTTTGGAAATGCATAATATTTAGGCTGGAACCTTTAAAAAATAAATTTAGGGACTGAAAGAGTTCAGATAATCATAACTGTCAAATTTTTACATTGTGTTTAGAACTAGATTGCTCAAAAATGTATTGAAAATTAGTGTCTTTCAAGGGGTTTTTTCTGTTTAAAAACAAAAACCTCTTATTTTCCTTGTAGAAGGAGAAAAATAAGGAAAAGATGTTGAAACTGGTAGATTTTTTCAGCTTCCTTATTTAATACGCTTTGAAATTAAAAAACCGAACAAACTAATGACTAGGATTTGCAGTACTACATAAAAGTAAATTGATTTGCATGAAGTTGTGCTGGTATTTCTTTTTTTTCCTTCTGTGAATGTGCTGTTATGATTTCTGGCTGCTTTTTTTCATAATTCTTTTCAGACGTTTGCTACAGTATTCAAGAAAATAATTTTCCCATTTCTCCACTAAATGAGACTCCTAAAGACTCTTAAGTGAGGACAGACGATTGTTAGTCAGCATTTATTTACCTGATACTTTCTTTCAAACAATGGTATTCAGTATGATTATGTAGACATTTTGTGTCCTTGTGTGAAAGTGAGTGTGGGAGAAAGGTTTTGGTTATTATGGTTAATTGTTAGCTAGCTACTTCAGTGTAGCACAACAGGCGATGGCTTGCCCTTTTATCATGGGGCTTTATTTTGAAGCTGAATTTTGTCTCTGCTTTCTCTCCTTGGAAATTGTTTTTTGCAAGTCACATAGGAAAACTCGTGGTTTTGTGTGATACAGTAAAAGAAATCCCATAGAGACAGATGTGCTGGTTGCTCTTTATTAAAACAAAAACAAATCCCAATGACTCCACAGATGATCAGCTGACAAGAGGTTTGCTTCTGAAAACTTGGCAGCTTCAGAAGGAAAAGGCAAATGCAGTGTAATCAATGCAAGAGTATTTGTTCACCACATTGTAGTAGGTATATTCCAGTTTATTGTTTATGCTGACAGAGAGCAAAACCTAAATGGTATGTGGTGTATAAGATACATTGAATGTATTCTCTGCACCATTTTTAGCTTTTCAAACATAACTATGTATTTATTCTCTTGGCTTGCTCCTGTCAATTTATTTGGTACTCCAGATAGCTCTGTCCCTTCCTTGCCTTGTGATTAACTTGTCTCAAATTTGCTAATTCCACTTCATCTTTCCATCCATACTGGGAAGCTGATGCTTTCTGTGAGACTTCCCTTCTTTCACAATTTTTTCATTATCATATCCTGCTTTCTTACCTCTGCACTGCATCCTAGAAGGTAGAACAGTGCAAGTGCAATTTTACACTTTCCCTTTATCTTCGTGCCTTGAGGGGGAAGCCCATCTTGCCGTTTGTTCTGTCACTATGGTCGCTCAGCTTCCTTTCATTGCTGCAGTTAGCTTGAAGATGAAGCAGGCAGGATACAGTTAACATTTGTGAAATCTGTGCTAAGGAGAGATGTTTTTCCTAAAAGTACCAAGGAAGTATTATGTTGTAGAGCTTTGGAATACATGTAAGTAAAATCAGTGGCTAGCAGCTTTCTTTCAGGGTATTTCCAGCTCTGAGGTTTAGTCAGAGGTGCTACATGAACACAGGAGCAATAGCATTTCCTCCTCTCATCCCTACACTCATTAGTCTCAAGAGTAAAGGCAAAGCACACCACTTGATGTGCATGTTTATTCTCTTCTAATTTAGGATAATATTAGCCAGTACTTGATGCATTTGTTGAGACAAAGTGAACATTAGTCACTAAAAGTGAGCTAGAAAGTAGTAGTAGTACACACATGTGCTTCCTCAGCCCACTCTAAGATTGTTTCCCATGTTGAAATTGGTTGAAAAAAGAAGTCTGGTGTCTGCTGAGCGTCAAGGGGCACAGTTAAAATGTACAGCTTGTTGACTCCTCTGAGAGAGTACCTCGGTCACTGTGGCGTTATAGCTGGAGCTGAATTTTTTTGCTCCGAATAGGTTGTTTTTCGATTGCTGCTCCAGATCAGGTGACTTAGATGTGTACATTTTTCTGGTTAATTTCTGCTGCCAGACATTCATTTGCTCTTGCCCTAGGTTTTGGTTTTTTTTTTTTTTTCTTGAGCACAGCAGTGACTGTAGTAGGAGAGGAATTTTGATTAACTACTTTCCCTGATGGGCTTTATTTCTGTTGGCAATTCCATGTTCTCTCTTTCCCTTATCTCACTGGCTATATGCATCAGGGGAGTGCTTCCTTTTCATGCATTGTCTATGGCAGAACACCCCACTGCTGCTTCATCTCTCCTCTAATCTCTAATGCTGATTTGATCTTTTGCACTTTCTTTCTCTGTTTATCTAATCTCCCCTGGAAGGGAACAAGTCCTTAAGAAGACCTTTTCTTTTCCCTTTTTGAACACATTGTTTCTAATATCCACACTTGGTTTGTTTGTTTTCTGGGGTTTTTTTTTCCCCAAATATGCATAACATAACTATTTCTTCTGTGCCAGGGAATCGGGGGACTTAGACAAGCATTGGACTTGGAAAGAAATTCAAGCTACTCTTATCTGACCTCTCACTCCTAGGGAAGCACACTCAGACTGTATCAACTAGATCTGTACTTTCTAGGTAAGGTGTGAGACAACTACATAATTTCAAGTGGCGCATAGCAGAGATGGCATGAAAAATGCATCTTTAGGACCCTGAGATCTGCTCAGTTGGTTAGAGCATGGTGCTAGTAAAGCCAAGGTTGCATGTTTTATCTTCATATCCTCCTTTGCTTTAGAGTTGGACTTGATGATCCTTGTGGGTCTCTTCCAACTGAAAATATTCTGTGATTCTGTTTAAAGACACTATTGAGAGGTAAAGGAATTAATAAATTCTGTTTCCGAAATGGCAAATGAGCAGAGTATTTGGGAGTTACAAAAAAATAACTTTCATCTGTTCCTTTAAAAGAGAAAAAAGCCTTGGCAGTTAACTCCCCTACATATTGCCTACAGGAACAAACAGGGAAAAAGCTAAGGAGCTGTCTGGACAGGGACACTCACAGTGGGAAAGAACTTGTGTGCCATATGTCCCCTTTCCATCTGTGTATGCTCTCTTCTGGGTCGTGACATCTGGTTCTGCTTGATATCTGGCTCTGATTCCTGTATTTTTAAAGTAAACGGGACTTAATTCTCCTCAGAGACTGAAGAGAATAGACCACATGCTGACTTTTAAAAGAAAAGCCAAATTTTTCATAAAAATATGTCTCCTCATCCTAGATCTGAATAGCTCGGTACATGTATGCATTTAAATGAGCCAAGGATGTGCCAGCACCGTCTGCTGTGAGCTTTTTTTAAAAAGCTGCTAACTTTGGCATGTTTGACACTATTGGAGGGTTGGGCCATAAAGTTAGTTGGGTACCTAAATTAGAAGATGAATTGGCTTATTATTAAGGAAAGGATCACGTCCAAGAGAGCAGACAACTGAGCATGGGAAAAAATTGGGTGTCCCAGAGTGAGGGTTGGTGGGAGATTAATAACATCTGCCATAGGAGCTGGCTGTGGGGATCCTGAAACCCTGTGAGCCACACCAGCTTTGTGCCATGCAATGCCTCCACCTAGTGATGCCTCAAACTGAACCTCTCCCCTTCCAAAAAAAGCCACACTGTTTACATAAGATCATAATGAAGTTCTGCTGCTAATAATGCCAAGCCACAGCATTAAAGAAAAAACACACCGAGGGAGTTAAAAGAGAAGATACTTTGACAACTGATGTTCTGAATTATACTGTAATTATTATTTTTAGTGCTTTTCCCATCCTTTGTAAGAACTAGCAGGGAATTTAGTGGAAAATGAGATTTTTGTGCTTTAAGTCTGTGCATCTGTTAATTAGGAGCCTCAGAGCTGATTGGGAAATGGGGAGTAGTAGAGCTCTGTGGAGCTGTGTTTCTTTATCAGCCTCCAGCATATGTCAATTAGATTTAATTGAGCAACACTTACCATTGGTTATTCCAAGAAGACTATGGTTGGAGGCTCCTTCTGGGATCTGAATTCCAGCAGACCTGCTGTGAATAATGGCTGGAGGATCATTACTAGCCATGTGCTACCCAGGCAACTGAGAGTCTCACAGCTTACTTGACATGGTGATGTATGTGGAATTTGTGTCTAATTTAATGATCTAATCCCCTGAGCTGGGAACAAATGGATCCAAAGGGTACATGGTGAGAAAACCTTGGAGTCTTGGATGCTGAATTGTTTACAGGAACCCAGACAGCAAATGGATGGTAGGCCCCTGGAGTCCTTGAAGAAGATTTGCCTCAAGGTTGCTATCAGAGAGGAGCAGTCAGTGTATCATGAAGATCATCCGATATGGAATGTCATAGCATTCTCTGGAGCAGAAAGCACTGGCCAGCTCTCCCTGGCTCTTATAACTTGTGTATTCAATTTCACAGGAAGTGTCTATGCTGCCTGAAATGGTCAGACCCCAGTTCCCGCTCCTTGCTTTGGATAGTGTGCTCAGATCCCAAGGGACCTTGCAAATTCTTTTTTTCCTAATGATATGTAGGGTTTCTTTTTACCCCCTAGTTAATAATCTACAGCCACAGGGTTTGTTACTTGAAGGGAATTTGCAAAATGGAAGTGATTGGGAGGTTTCAAAGTGTATCTGCAACTTTGGCTGTTAAAATATTATTATTGTTGTTGTTAATATTGATATTAGCCAAATCAAAAATCCTGCCATGGTTATGGCTCAGGCAAAATGATTCTGAGTTCCAGAACTAACGGTGAATTTGAGACTGCAGAAAGTGATTAAACCAATTATCATGAGAAGGCTGGGGCAGTGTGGTTCATGATTCAACAGCTTTCAGTGGTAGCTGATTTTGTAGCAAGCTCTCAGATGGTAATTATTAAAGTTTTGTAGTAGTATATGCATTAAGATACATGAAGGTCATTGGATGACTGAAGGGTCCAAGAACATCCCCAGACGTGCTCCATATGTAGACCCTCAAAAGTACAGTGCTGCCAAGGCTGAAATTTTCTGCCCTAGCTGTGGGAGGGTATGAGCAATCACTGGTGTCCTGGGTTAGGCTAAGAGTTATTGGAAGAGAAGGGCTTAGTGGGTTTGGTGAGGTTTCAGGAACCTGTGAGTTAGGCCATGCATTTGTTTCTCTTCGTCATTTTCTCTTCCTTGAAAACCACCAAAAAAGATGGCTTCTAGCTGGCCTCATACTCAGCATCACACAGCTGTGTCTCTCAAGAAACAACCACCTTACTTGTCTGCACTTGTAAGTTACAACAGCTCCTAGCTGGAATTGGGCTAGAGCACTTGAGACATTTCTCTCAAGGATGTGAATAATACAGGGTGGTGGCTATTGCCATTTCTAGAGTAGGTGGATGATATGAGATGCTCTTTCACAGGAAATGAACTGAGAATTCTTGGCCACATCATAATGGGAGTTAAATCAAAGTATGCATTTTGCAAAAGAAAACATGTCATTTTAGAAAGTAACCATATGACTTCTTTGGTCACTAAATACCATCTCAATTGAGCAAGATGCTAATTGGAAAAAACCCAAAATCTTTGTGCTTTGAAAAATTTGACCTAGACCTGGCAGCATCATGAAGTCTTTGTGGCCTGGTCTAATGAAGCAGGAAGGAGGTGAGAAGGAATCAATACAGCAGCACCATAAACAGTTACTGATTAGGATCATATGTTGCATTTTGAGAAACTTGTGGGACATGTGAAGCAGGAAAGTGCCATTTTATCTTTGTACATACCCCTCTCTAACCACAAGTGTACTTAATATGGACATATTCATTGCTCTTGGCTTTTCTCTTTGAAGAGAAATCAGCCTGATGATCTTCTTTAGACTTCCTGAGTGGGGCCATCTCCTGGATCACCATGTTCCTTTCACAAGCCCCACTGCAGCGGAAATTCCCACGTCTTACATGCAGAGTAGGTATTTTTCTTCCACTAAAAGATCCTGATTTGGTGTCAGCAAAGCATTTTCAAGCAGTGAGTACAGAAATCTTTTGAGGGGAGCTGTGGCAGCAGTTATTTTTGACCTACATTGAAAAGCTGCACCTGTATGTCATAAAGCAGTGCAGGAGATACTCACTTGCAGGTGATCGTAAATGCCTCAGTGAGGAACCGAGGCTTTTGTTGTGTAATGAAGTTCGGTTACAGATGCTTCAAGTCCCCATGTTCCTCCAGCTAGAGGTTTGTAAGGGCTGGAAGGAGATGTGCCAGCTGCAATAGCTCCAGCTGACCTATTCCTTGGGCCAAGGGCTGTCTCACAGCCAAAGGACGCAGTTTGCTTGCAAGGACTGATGGGAAAAACAGAGGAACAACAAACACTGGAGGAAAGCACGAGAAATGCTCTACACAGTCAGGCTGGCTGCTAACCCAGCCAGGCATTCTGTCTGACAGTGGTGTAATGAGTTGCTGAAAATCAGCCTGATACCTCAACAGCTGCCCCAAGCTGCTGGGCTGGCTGTCCAATGGAGAGGCAGCTAGATAGGTTGCTGCCACCTTCTCACCTCTCTACCCAGCCTCAGTGCATTGCAGCTTCGGGCAGGCTGCTCTGTGATGTTTCTGAGGGCTCAGGTGGGCATCCAAGGTGAAGCCAGCCTTGCTCTGGTGCTGCCCCTGCATGGACAGCCTCCCAGGAGTGCTGGCTCTAGCTGCACCTCTCACTGCTGTCAGCTCAAGCCAGCTTGGCTCCCTGGAGTCATCACTTCTGTGCTTTGAACATCCTGTAGGCTGCTCATGCAGTGTTTGAGGTCTGAATGTAGGTCTGTCATCCTTAGGCATTCCTCATGCACTCCCTCAAGACCAAGGAGTGAAGCCAACAGCAGGCAGGCCCCCAAAAAGAGCCCTTCTTGTAGAGCAGAGATGGTCCCACAGGAATTCTCTGTCCTCCTGCTTGATCCAGCCTTACCGAGCTGCAACACTGATTGTAGAGACAGCTTGTGCTGGCAGATTAGTGGTTTTTGTACTCACCTGCTGTTAGCTAAGACTACCTGGGGCGTTTTAGTGTCACAAGGTTCAGAATGCAGCGGTGGTTGAACAAAGTGAGTGCCATTGTCATGTGAATGCTCCTGGAGATCTCTGAGCTCTCCATGTGCTTCGGTCTCCCTTCTGCCTGTTTGCCAATACAGTATGTCAGCAAGGAGCTGTGCACATTTGCTGCTGCTGGTCCACAATTATTTGAATTTTATCTCCAGCACTCAAGATGTGAAATCTGAGCTCTGCTGAAACCCAGGCATCAGGATAGCATTCTGGTGTCTGCACCCTGAAGACTTTTTACTCTTTTGCTTACTCTTCCCCTCTGTAGCAGCAAAGGCCCACGTGAAAGCTGCTGGGTTTTGCATAGCTTGTTTGGCCTGTGTTGCTCCAGTATTTCATGGCCTTTTCCCACTGCCTGTAGCAATAGGTGTCGAATGAAATTACATATTTGTGAGATGCTTTTATCACGCTTACTCAGCAAATATTTAGACTTGGGCATGATGTTTGCTTTCTCTCTTGGGAGCAAAAAAGAGGTTTTTGTGCTTCCTGCAAAGTCTACTGCTATTGGTGGGAAAGGAGGTCCCTGGGGTGAAGTATCAGAACCCAAACACTGTTCTGTAAGCCTGGAAAACCACACAGAGCAGAGTTTATTTCCGTTCAGTTAAAATAATGAATTGGTTTGTTGTTATTGCATAACACAATTAACCACAACCCCACCAGAAAAACAGCAGAGCTGTCTTTCCTTATTAAGGTTACTTGCAACCCTGGGAGTTATTAAAACAGTCAACTTTCCCTTGAAGAAAACAACATTCTTCATTGGTTCTTGGTTAGCAAACATTCATGCATCAGGAGTTACCAGAGAATGCAGGCATCATGCTGGTACAGCCATCCAGATATCAGGAGATTTGTGACACTTTTTTGCTGTTCTTCTGGTATGGTTTGACAGGTGTTTATTTTCCATTCTCACTACTTTGAAATGTCCTTCTCTCTCTGTCTGCCACATCCACTCAAGACTGCCCCTTCTATTACGCCAGCACAGCTGTCTGTCCAAGAAACCTGCCCAAGAACCAAAACAGCTGAAAAATGACTGTGCTTTTGTTGCTCCTCTTGGCCAGTTAATTCTTAGGCACTTCTATTTTCTGAACCCTCTGCCATCTAAAAGCACACAATATTTTTTTTCCAGTACAGGAGACTCATGGAAGGCAAGGATGGATGTTTAGCATGGGATGAGATGCACTGCTCCTAAGGCACAGACTTGGCAGGGCTGAGCAGCTGTTTGATGGTCTGTGTTCTTGTGGCTACACATTTCCAACACTCCGGTGTGATCCTTTGGAGCTCCCACTGTAGATTGCAGTACCATGCCAGGAACACGTTGAGATAATGTCTCTCTTCTCTGGCCACATATTTGGGTTTTAAGGGTTTTTCTCTATGCATTGCATCTGATAGACTTTCAGTTGCCCTGGTGAAGCAGTTGAACAAAAAAAAAAAGGTTGTATCCCACACTAAGCAGCATCATCTTCTGATGAGGGGTATTTTATACAATCAACACAACTTTTCTCATATTTTTTCTCATATTTTTTCTCATATATTTTTCTCTTTTTTTTTCTCATATTTTTTTACACATTCCTTTCTCATGCTTCAGCACAATCTCAGTTCTGGCCATCCAGGGCATTGGAGAGAAAAATATGATGGATCTTCAAGAAGGAGATAGCAGCACTGTGAAACTCCTTGACAGAGGACACTTCCTTCCTAAGTAGGACGTCCACGTGGGTTCCTGCAGAGACCAGGCTTTGATTTGGAATGAACAGACAAAACATAACAGGCTCAGGATATTCCTGGTGCTGAGAGCATTTGAAGGCTAGGACAGTATTGAGGTGGAGTAATAATGTATGTTGGATATGATTTTACTCTTTGTTTTTCTTAATAATCCTTACCTCTGAAGAAGTTCTGAGTTAGATGGTGTGAAGCAGCACAGCTGTTGTATTTCTGTGACTTAAACTGTGAAAGCAATACAAGGATGGAGCTATTCCACCAAATTTTACTGCCACAGTTGTTGGCAAGCATTCTTTCTCATCTTTTTTTGGTGTCATTTATTGATAGTTAATTTATAAATGGCAAGTCTCGGAAGGAATAATTTTGTCTGAATCTTAGCCATATCCAAATTCAGCATTGTCTACTTTTGTCTATCACTGCCTGTTCCTTTGTGCCAACATTTGTTGTCCTTGTCCATTATGTTGCCTCAACAAACTCCACACTTGCTTTTTATCATTCTGTAAATTGGACATTTTGCCATGATTTCAGTAATTCCAACTAGATGTTTGTTGTTTCAAGATCTTGTATTTCCATTGTTTATTGCAGTAAATTTATTAATGTTTTCAAGGTTTAATGGACCATCTGAAGGGGCTCAGTGAAAATTACCTTGAAACATTTTGCAAGAGCAGGTTCTATTTTCATCATCAATATCCTATTGTCTTAGTATTTGGAACATAAATATTTATTTTTTCTTGATGCAGATGATACTGTTACTGCTTCCCATTGGACATTGCATTTTGACTTCTGGGTGCTTCTTCCTTCCCATTAATTTACCCAGAATTTCAGTCATTAGAAATTAACTCCTTTCCAGACATTGTTTCACTCAAATGATCAAACCAGAAGAAACAGAAGGTAGAATATTTTTAACAAGAAGAATAAGTAAAAGACTTCAGTATCTCTCACCTATTTTTTTTAAGTTTATATAATGTAGCAATTGCTTTGTTTTCTTCATTGGCTCATCAACCAGAGGGTTGCTGTTCTGCTTATGACTACTTTTAAACTGTGTCTTTCCAGCCTTTAGCACATGAATTCACAGAATAAGGGTGCTTTTGCTAATGATGTAGAGAGAGATTAAGTCAATCTTCTGGTTTTATTTTTTATGATAGACTGCCATTTCTGCTGAGCTCTTAAAATTCAAACTGTGGCTATGCAAAGATCAGATCTGACACCTGAGGTTTTGCTGGGACAGAGAACCAGCTTGACAGAAACTTTATGCCGAATTGATGAGCTTTGTGATAGCAGCAGGAGGAGAGTGTGGAAAGACTCTCCACACAAGCACTCTCATTTAGAAAATTTCTGGTTGTCTGAAGAAATTAGTATAAATTAATTTGCATGAACATAGTATTGCTTCTGTGATATTCTGCAGAGCTAGAGAAGTCAGTGCCTATGGACAATGTCTTTGCATGAATTTAGGTACACTCACCACTCCCAAAGAGAAAGGGATGGTCCAGTCTGGTTTGTGACAGAAGGTGAGGACCTCTAAGACATTCAGTGACGCAGCGAGCGCGCGCTGGTCTCGCTGGCCACCTGGGAACGGTCACAGCCCGGCAGCTGTGTCTGCCAGCGTCCCTAATGTCTAGGTTCGCTGCAGTTAGAGACGGATCTCCTGGCCGGGGGCCGTACCGTCCCAGAATGCAGCCACGCCGCGTGAGCCGGAGTGCTGTAGAGAGAGAGGGTTCTCCCGCCCGGACTAGAAGCAGACACGGAGTCTTTTGGTGGTATGCAGCTTCCGTCTAGGGCGAAAGACCTCGACCCTGCCGGGCATCAGACTTTTATTCAGAGGGTAACAACCAATAATAGAACCGCGCAGGGGAGGACCAGGGAGGGACAAGGGACTCGGACCACTCGGGAACGAGGAAGGGAGGAGAGAGGGAGATACGAATACCATTATGAACTGAGGGACAGGGGGGGAACCTTGACCCCTCTCTGGGGCAGTCCACTTTCTACTCTGTTCCAGGGGGGTCTTATTCTCTAGGCCTCCAGAGATTCCTCAGGGGGGAAGGAACTCTCTGGGCTTGAACCAACGCTACAATTCAGAAAGAGTTTTACTTTCTAAATTGGCTACACTCAATTAATAGTTACTGTTGAATTTAGAGAGAACTGATGGGAAAAGCTTACTTCCACCCCCAGTCATGATGTAAGCTGGCCATCTGTCTTCTGAGAAGAGATGTTAACAGAGCAGAAACAGCTCTGATGACACAAAATATCTGAATGCATGTTGCGTCCCCACTCAGTGCTTCATTCTCATCCTAGCCTTGTGATTAGAGCAGTCATTAGGAAACTGGTGAACTTTCTTGCCCTGAAAAAGAATGTGTTCCCCAACTTCTACTTCTAGAACTTTCTGCTTCTCCTGAGATACCTGGGCCAGCTTGTACCTGGTAGCACAGTTTTGCTTGTTGAAAGCAAATGTGTGAGAGCTTAACCCACTTAAAAGGAGTCAGAGCCTCAGAATATAAATTTCTTATTAATGTCTATCCCCTGAATGGCTAGAGCCAAATTCACTCTTGGCTGTTCTCTGTTTTCCTCATGACTTATAAACTCGAACAAGTAGCATCCCAGCTTCAGGATGCAGGATGGACGGTTCTTCCTGAGATGGAGAAGCCCTTACAGACCTTAGAAATTGTGTGTTCCGGTTCTGGTTAAGCGTTCTGACTGAAAGCCTTGTCTAGGCATTGTGGATTGTTCTCAGTCTGAGCTGCTAATCACTTTACTTTCATGAATCTTGCTACTGTCTGGGTGTGCAGTGTCTGAACCAGTGACTTCCGTGTCACTCACCTGTCCTGTCACATCCACAGCAGGGTGGGCATGTCTTCACTGAGGCTGTTGGGGCAGGACAGAGCACACTCAACTTGGCCTAGCCTATGGTCATTGTGTTACCTTGTGTGCAACTCTTCAATGTCATCTGAGGATGGCAGACCATTTGTTTAAGACACAAGAGTCTCAAGATCCTCACTGAGATAATCAGTGCTCTGGACATAGGTTGTGGCCCTCACTTGTGCAAATATCTGAACAAAAAGTTCAGGGTTTCTGGCACTTGCTTGGGAGTCCAGTACACAGTGCACACTGACTCTGTGGAATCAGAGTATGAGAGGGCTTACATGCCATGATTTATCAGTCTTTGCAGGATGAATTATTCACTGAACTCCCATGCATTGTTTATATTTCTGTCATAGTTTCTATTACTTACCTCTACTTCTGCATTAGGGACATTTATGTACCCTGAGAGATACAAAAAACAAAAATGGAATTTAAATTCAAGTGAGAGTTACCTGCACTTTTGCATTGGTTCTGTTTCCCTATTAGTGTAAGAAAGTAAGAACTATCATACCAGCTTGCACAACTTCGCTCACCCACCATTTCCCTGCCTTTAACCTATTGCTAAAAAAAAGTACAAGCCATCAATAGTGGGTGAAGGAGAGGCTGATGAACTCTGCCAGTGTCAATCACATGGAATGGACATTCTTAGTTTAAAGCAGCTTTTCCAAGAGAATCTTAAATGGTGATCAGTGTGTCTCTCCTTCTTGAGTCATGCCTCTTAAAACCAATCATGCATTTACTTTACTGACAACTTCACATGGCAATTAGTTTTGGGTTTTACTTATGTGAAAGAGTAGTGTTTTCTGCTTTGACCATGTCTGATCATTTCCGTATTTCTTTTCTCATGAGAGGTACTGAAAAATAGTTTCAATGTAATTCTTCCTGGTGCTGAAAGTCCTCTCCTTTCTCAGCTGCAGAGACATAGACAATTTGGTTTATTCTTGTAGAAAAAGCCCTCTTTACCTCCAATATCCTTACTGCTCTTTTTAGTAACTTCTTTTCATTTTACAATATCCTTTTGTTAGTGGAGTCCAGAATTACACCCAGTGCTCAAGATAAGGATGTGTTGCATCAGTATAATAACATTTCCTGTTTTGTTCTCTGTTCTTTTGCTAGTAACTCTTCACAATCTCTTTGCCCTCTTGGCAGCTGCTGAACATCAGGCTGTTTTCAGAGAAAATCTAAAATGACCCCAAGATGTCCTTTCCATGCAGTGAAAGATGATGACTTTGTATGTGTTGGTAGGTTTATTTCTCTGAGAATAGGGCTTTGTGTAATTAAACAGCTAAAAGAAACCAAATAAAGCTAGAGAACACCTGATCTCATGTAATTTTCTACGAAAATTTATCTACTGTCCCAAAGCAATCATTCTGCTACAGAAATGACCGGCATTGCAGGCCAAATTTGAGTATACAGACTTACAGCTCTGTGAAGTGGCCCTGGTGAAGACCTGTCTGTGTTTGCAACAGGCTATAGTTACAAATAGGCTCTTTTCCATATAGAATCCTACAGAAGTTAGAATTTTGGCCTGAGGGACAATGGAAAAGTGAGCAAGTGATACACCAAGACCAAGTTATGCAGTGGTAGAAGGCATGGTGACTATGGATAAGAATAAATAACTCATTTTACATTGATGGGAAAAGATTGACTCATGGAACAATGCATCTTCCAAGAAGACTTGCAGGAAATCATGTAGAAAGCTGCAAGAAGGCTTTTGATAAAGAGAGGATTCTTGAGTAGTGAGAGAAGGCAAATAGATTATGTTGAGTTTCTGTTTTCATGGTGGAGAAACAAGGAGGAGTGAGGTTATGACCTGAAATCTGAGGTAGTAGGTGCTAAGAGGCACTCTGCATGGCATTTGGTATCTCTGCAGTTTACAGAGGTAAGCAATGGTCTATATTTTCAAAATTTCTTGCAGTCAGCCCAACTGGGAACATATAGTACGATAAATAGCCCATTTTCTGATATAGACTATCTATGTGACTAGCTGCCGAGAGCCAGGCCCAGAGAAGGTTTTCAAATTTGTAGTCCTCCCTATTTTGACAAGTGCTCTGAGGTCTAAGAATTAAGTGCTCTAAGGATTTCTGAACTCTAGCAGAGGAGTCCTTGGGGTTTGAATGCCTGGCTGCTTCAACTATAGAAAAACTAACAAATATGTGGATCTTTTTATTATAGAAAAAATAACTTGGGTGATATTTCATTTTTATGAAAAGCCTTGTTTTTCTTTCCAAAATACTTTAAACTTTCAGGGAATGCAAACTCCAAGTTGCAGCCAGATCTGATAGTAAATATAATTAGATAATTACAAAGAAAAGAAAGTTCTTCTAAAAACCCAGTCCATAACCTAGAGAAAAAAAATAAGACATTTTCCTAAGTAGTGGTAGCATCAAAAAATAATTTTTTTATAACTAAATCTCTGCTTTTGAATGCTGTCAGTGTGTCATGACCCTCTTTTATCAGTAAGACATTAACTTCCAGTAATTCATATATATTAAGGAACAAACAAGACTATTTAGTAAGAAGTCATTATAAACAATATAATTTGTCATCAAATTATCTTCAATGACTTTTCAGGGAATCCGGATGCATTTTAGTTGTGTAAATTAATAAGAACTGTGTCTTATGCATTGAGTTATTATTTCCAGAATGCCATGTATTTGTAGATATGTCTTCTGAAGAAACTGTGTAGATAAACCCCCTTGTTTCCAGAGAAGAGTCAGATAGGAACAACAATGTTATGCTCAAAAACTCTTTCCACAATAATGAAAAATAGAGTCGGCACTGCATGGGAGGAATTCAGCTTCCCATGCACTCCGAGGGGAGTGTTTGCCATAAGGATGTGGGATTTCTGGAATTGGTCTATGCTGCTACACCAAGCAATGGCCTCTTTAACTTAAAATCTGGAAGATTTAACTTATGAACATCTTGTCTGGGCCATTCAGTTATTTGGACATAGGGGGGCTGGTTTGTTCAACGTTTTTTTTTTGTGGTTAAACTTTGTATGGGTTTCTTACCCAAAGATAATTGCCTGTTCAGACTCATCCTCACCTCTGTACTGTAACGTATTCTGGCATCTAAGGACAGGACTACCTGTGGGAATGGAAGATTCTGGAGAGTCAGCAAAGTATTTTAATTTCCATAAGAGCAACAGATTTGCTTCACAGATCCTCTCTCTGGTGGGCTTTGTGATCTCCCCATGGGGATCCTGCTGGTGGCCCAGTCACATTCAGACATTCAGAACAGCTGCTGTTATTTTCATTCTGACTGGCTGTATCCAAACTCTGTGGGATGGCAGTGCAGCTGCTTTCCTTTTGGGGCGAGGCATGGAGCAGAGAAATTCAGAACTTTTTTAGGAAGGGAAACTGGTTTTAAGATACAAAGGCTTTGTTAGTGATGTTATGATTTTTGTTTGAATATTGTCCTTGGCCTGACAAGCATAACTACTGTTGTTAAGATCTTTTATAAACTGCAGGTGATCAAATAACATACCAAATAATGTATCAATGTGCAACCCAAAGGAAATACATGCCATCCACATAAAACGTGCAGATATAGTTCTTGTTACTTTAGCCAATTGCTTCCTCCAAGATAGCCACCTCCTTTTTGCATCCTCTGAACTTTAATACTCTATTTGGTAGCTATAAAGGATTTGAAAACCTTATAAGATATTTAATATTTCTGGCTTGGTGGGATGAAGGAGAGAGATGAGTATGGTAAAAGTAATGATGGCTTCCTAAAACTTAAATTCTTATTAATAATTTTCTTTCCACATGCATGTCCTCTCTTACTGTTGTGTGAGAGCCTGCCATGCCAGTTGACCATGCCTGGCCACCAGGGTCCCACAAAGCTGCTCTATTACCCCTCTCAACAGGACAAGGGGAGGAAATACTACAAAAAGTTAATGGGCTGATGTTAGGACAGGTGGGTGACTGACCAATTACGGTCAAGGGCAAATCAGACTCAGTTTGGGGAAATGAATTTAATTTATTGCCAATTATTAACAGAGTAGGATAGTGAGAAAAAATCCAAAACTAATCCCACTGTCTCCTGACCCTTCCCTTCTTCCCAGACTCAATATTGCCCCCAAGTCTCTTACCTCCTCCTCCCAAGTGACACAGGGGAATGGAGAATGCAACAAGGGCTGCGGTTAGTTCATAACATTTTGTTCCTGTTGCTTCTTCCTTCTCAGACTATTCCCCTGCTGCAAAGGAGGGATTCCTCTCTCAGGAGATAGTTCCTCACAAACTTCTCCAATGTGGACCATCCCATGGGCTACAGTTCTTGAAAAACAGCTCCAGTGTGGGTCCTTTCATGAGCTGCAGCCTTCAGGCACAGACTGCTTCAGTGTGTGTCCACCTTCCAGAAAACCTGCTCCTGCATGGGCTCCCATGTGGCCTCAGTTCCTGTCAGGAGCCTGCTCCAATATGGACTCTCCATGGATTACAACTTCATTCAGAGCACATCCACCTGCTCCAGTGTGGCATCCTCCATGGGCTACAGGAGGACAAATTGTCTCATCATGACCTTTTCCATGGGCTGCAAGGGGATCTTTGCTCCAGCACCTGGAGCACCTGCTCCCCCTCCGTGTTCACTGCATGGTATCTCAATCCTCTCTCACATTTGCTGTGCAGCAGTTTTTACCCTTTCTTAAATATGTTGCCACAGAGTACTTAGCAATGTTGCTGATACACACAGCTGTGGCCAGCATGGGTTTCTTTTGGAGCTGCCTGGAACTGGCTCTGTTCAATATGGGGGCAGCTCCTGGTGTCTTCTCACAGAAGTCACCTCTGTACTCTCCCTCATTTTGCCAAACCCAATAAGCTCTGGTTAGGAATGTATCTACCAACAGTGTTTTCTTGGGGTAGCTGTCTCAAACTTCTCAATGAAAGGAGCTGTCAGAATTATTTGGGGACCAGCCGCTTCAACATCCACAGTGTGGGTGGTACTAGGACTGCATGACCAGTGATAAAGGCCAGGGGCAACTTTAGCCTTGTCCATCTCTATTAGAATATTAAAAACCTTGCAGTATTTCTAATCTCCCTTTTACACAAAACTTGAGATGCCTTTGCTGGCCACACGAAGGGCATCAACACAGAGAAACAGGAAGAACACTGCAACCTCAGCAGGGTGGATCCCTACCAGCTGAAAAACAGACCTGACACAGGTGTGGACACACCCAAGAACAGCTTCCCCTGCCATCCCACCATTCACTAATTCAACCAGAGTTCACCAGGTTGCCCTCAGTAAATGTAGATAGTGAAACCTTTCCTGGTGGGGTCCCTTGTGTCTGAATGCTTCCCGACAGTATCCACTGACAGTCTGCAAGCAGGGTGCAAAAATTGTACCCAGCAAATATTTCCTGGCTAATAGAGTTAGGTGTTAGGCAAGCAGGGTTAATGTGCTGCTAGGCTAAGTGCTGTTTCTTGGAGCAAAGTGAACTCTGATGTTGCTCAATTTCTGTTTCCTTATCTCTGCTTTTTATCTCAGGTCTTTATCTTTTTCAAAGTCATCATTTTTCATCTTGCATGCTTGAACTCCAAACTCTTAACATGTTAATAATTTCATTTAATCTGGGTTTTCACTTTTTGTATCTTGTGTGGTTTTAGCTTGCGTACTTTTCACAGCCTAGGAGTAATTTTGCCAACACAAGTAAGTTCATACACTCATGCTGCAGCAAAACCAGTCATTGAGTCACTGCAAGCTGAATCTCTGGATCATTGACTCCTAGTGCTAGTAAGGATCTATGGGGCCAGCTACATTTGTCTT
The DNA here is from genome assembly GCA_036630365.1 of Acanthiza pusilla. Taxonomy (NCBI): domain Eukaryota; kingdom Metazoa; phylum Chordata; class Aves; order Passeriformes; family Acanthizidae; genus Acanthiza; species Acanthiza pusilla. The sequence goes on from JAXCHO010000098.1 coordinate 5,999,688, forward strand.
GATACCAATACTAAATTTTTCTTTAACATCGAATGGCAGCTCCACTAGGTTACCAGCAAACTTCCAGTGCTTCACTACCTTTCCTGTTAAAATATTTTTCCTGCTGTTTTACTTAACTATCCCCTTCCTCAGTTCAATCCCATTACTTCTTGCTCTCTTTGCTTCGAGAACAGATGATTCCCTTTCTTGCTGAACTGCTATGCATGCAGGCTGGCAAAGGAGCAATTAACGTCTTAAAGAAATCTCTTGAGGTATTTCTGTAAGCACATTTTTCCATATACTTATCAGGAGGATTTTGTTTTAGAAGATGGTCTGAGAGTTACAAGGCATTCAGCATTGATTTTAGTTTCTTATGAAAGCTGTAGAATGCCTTTTACTCAGCTGGCAGCTATCCTCTTTAGCCAGGAGCTCTGTTTCCCACCTGCACCATGGTCTGGGAGCAACCTGGGCATGTGGAACAGGATGAAGGGCTCTTCTGAGCAACAGAGCAACACTATAAGCCCTCTGACCTAATTTTTAGTGGACCTTATGATAAAATAACCTCTTATGTGTCCAGTCAATTGCAGTTAGCTTTACCTGAATATATTCAACCTTTTGCTAGATTAACCTGAAGTGATGTTATTAGAGGATGTTGAACCTACCCCTGAATGTAGATGGTTATTCCAGAATTTTTGCTTAAGTCTCTCACATCACGAAATGAGGAAGATCTTGAATCTGATGAAACCTCACAAGCCTGAGCAGGGAGTAGTTTGTGAGCTTTTTAAGGTAAGAGTCTGAACTTTTTTTTTTTTTTTTTTTTTTTTTTTTTTTTTTTTTTTGTCTTTTGCATTTTCTGTGTCCTATGGGAAGTGCAAGCCCCAGACTACTTCAAAAGAAGTGCTGTACCAAGGACTGGGCAGACCATGGGTATGACATAGGTAACATTTTTGCATACTGGCATCTACATCTTTGTACATTGATGTGGAGTTGTTGCATGCTGACAGTAGAGTCCTAGGAATACTGTAAGGGACAAATGGTATTCACAACTCTGCCAGGGAAAAACATAAGAGTTTGAATGACCACAGGATAAAATCTTCTTTCCCTCAGAGATTTAATTTAGCTGTTGGTGCAGATAACTGTTTTTTCAGCACCTTCTTCGATCGGCTTAGCTTCAGTGAAGCAGTTTCCTTCACTAAAAACTGTTCCTGATTCTCCAGAGACTTTTCAAGCTGTTCTCAGTGAGCTGCTGCTTGACTAGACCAGGGAAAGCTGTTACTTGTTTTCAAGCAAAATCTGTTCCAAAGTGCGCTCTGCCATCTAAGTGTCCCCTCTTTGTCCGCCCCAGCCAGCAGATTTATTGCACTATAATTTTGCTAAAAAGGAATAATTTGCAATTAAAGGAAAACATATGCTAGTGGTAAAAGATATCTGATTAATTGGAACTATGATATGCTATCTCTGATACGTAGTTAAATTGCTACAGCAATTTGCATGCTCTGCTCTATTCAGTGGGAGGTGTCTCAGAGTGAAGCTGTGTATCTTGTTCCAACAGATATGAACTGCCCAAGCCCGATAAAAAGAACTCACACTAATATCTGGTACGAGCTAAGTAGAGAAATCACTGCGAAAGACCCATCCACAGAGAACAAGCCACTTCTCTGCTTTCTGGATTTTCCAGATGGTAGGTCAAATTTTTATACTCTCATTTAACCAAAAATAATTGAAGTATTTGATAAGAAAGTTTATTTCAGTTCATTTATGTGCTTCTTTATCTCAAGAAATAATATTAGATTGACATAGTGGGTATGCTTCTGTGATAGACAAATAGTGTTGGGACTAAAATAAAAATTTACCTTATAGTGAAGTGCATTTAGAAATGGATTTTGCCATCAGTTTCCTGGAATATAGTTTCACTAATTAGTCAAAGACACAGAAAATCTTTACCGTGCAAATGATTTTTCATAGTTTAGCATATTTATGTATTTTTTTTGTTTCAAAATACTTTTTAAGAATAATGTGTACATAAATTCTAGAATTTTCATGCTTTAATACTGAAATTCCTAAATTCTAGATATGCATCTGTAACTAGTGTAATTGTTAACTCTTGTAAATGCTAGTTCTGACGTAAGTTCAGTTTTACTGTTGCAATTTTAATAGGATGTTTTCCATCAGAATGGATTTTCTGGTTTGATTGAAGAATGAAAATCACTTTCAAAAGGTGTATGGGTTCTGTATATTAGTAAAAAATCTCACACTTCTCTTTCATGATATGATTACATTTTAAAGTCTGTTAAGTTTTTTAAGTAGAAATTGCAATAACATTTCCAAGTTTTGTTAGTATGCAAGGTAATGTTTGTCACTTATATAAACAGTATTGTAAACATTTTGTTGGCAAATACAATTTCGGAAAAAAAATCAGAAATATGTTTCTAACACAGTTGACTTTGGAGAAGCAATGAGTTAAGCCCCACAGACTACTGCTTCTGCAACACACATAGTGGACTCCCCCTTCTCTCACCTTCCTTTGGTATTGGATCATTAGGAATTATGTTTTGACATACTCAGGTAGTTATCCCAAATTTTGGATCCAGTGCTTTTTCAGCACCACAGTGAAGGTTTTGTACGTAGAGCTTAGGCTTACACTCACACCACACAGTCATTCTCAGCCATAGGAAGAAGCTGTAAGATGCTATAGAACGAATCCTTCTCTTGTTATTTTCTGCCTAGAACTGCAACCTCTGCTGCGGTTAATACTGAGGTAATTTGGTGTTTGCTGCTGACTTTGGAAACAGAAATCACATTGTTGTTTCAATTGCATGAGCTCTTTTGATTTTCAGGGAACATTCCTCTTTAATTAGAGCCTTGTCTGTTGTACATATTCACACACACAAACTCCAAACTCCACTTAAATTGTTGCCAGTAGTATACAGCAACTTGAAATTGGAGGGAAATTCAATAAAGCAGTCATCAAATTTGGTGGGGAACATATCAGCTCAAATATTTTCCATTCTTTTGGTGCAGGCTGGTAGCCCAGTATGTGTAAGGTCTCTCAAAGACATATTTTTTCAGTAAACAGAAGGTTAACTGCAACAGCTGGCAAGTATGGAGATAGGAAATTATGAATTTCTTACTCCTGAATCATTCTGGCACTTGTTAGAAAAGCTGGTAAGAGCAAGGGATTGGCTGTTTCTCTTCCTGGACAAAGCTGTATCTCAAAAAAGATGAAAGCAAATCTCCTTGCAACTTTCTGGTAATCACCAGCCTTCCATTCCTAGGGCTGCAATACCCTGGCAATAAGGGACTTGCCAGTATCTCCAGCAGTGGTATTATATTATTTGTGGCTAAATTCATAATAAACACTTATAAATAAAATATCAAATGAAACACCACCACCACCCCCCACCCCCATTTCAGACAGACTGCAAACTTAACCTATGAAGCTGATTTTCCTTTAAAAATCCATGGGTTTACTTTTTGTCATCTTGCTGAGGTATCACTCACTTAAAAAATATGGCTCTGAAAAATAGTAGGGCAGTTAATATAACTGCTGCTAAATTTTTTTGGGGGTAAATAAGTTCCTGGAATGGAACCAAACACTTGGTGGGTAAAGGTTCCCAGCAGAGAAGGAATATTCTGGATATTTTTGCTCCCTGCTAGTTAGAAATAACTTCTAGAAACAAGCTTTATGCTCTAAATGATGAACAAAGATGAATGGTTTGCTGTGCTGATGCTGTGAATTTCATTGTGTGCTGTTTTGCAACTGATCTTTCCCTCCTGAGGGTCTGTCCAGTCCCAGGTCACTCATGATCCCTATTCTGGGCCACCTTGTTCATTCCTTCCAGGGCAAAACTCTTGATGTTTGTGTTGACAAGTACCCTTTAAAAATGTGTTCACCTGGCCTAAGGTTTCCTTAAAATTACAGAAGTCAATAGACTTGTGCTTGAACGTGGTGATTTTCTCCAGCAATAATGAAAGCAAGTAGCTCCTCACACACAATATTTCTTGGAGTTCCTGAGCGGTCATTCCCTTTGTGTAAATGGCATGGCATCAATTTTGCTGTCACATTAATGCTGAGATGCTTCTTTTTTTGATCTAAACCTCATCTTTCCTGTGATTTGTGAATATCTCTGCACAACACCTACAATAAAATTCTCACACTTTTACAACACTAAGTTTTGGGGTTTTTTTTTCAGAGTTTAAGAGTAACCCTCTGGATATTACTCAACCTTCTAAAAGAAGAAACTTTCCATATCAATACAAAGCTGATGGTATTTCTGAAAGCTCAAAACTGAGTTTGCTCTGAATTTCAGACTTGGCAAAAACAAAGCTCTTGATAAAGCTTGTCAATGTTTATTTAGTCTGGAAATTTTTGGCACTGAAATAAAAATTCCTTGCAGTAAGTGTGACGACAGTACTTACATTTCTTGCCTGTTTTTCACTACTCCTCTTGTGCTCCTTATCTGTAAGATAAATTATAATTATTTTTTAACTTGATTTCTCTTGAAAACTTGTCTACTGTCTGTGGTATGTCTGTGGTATCGTGTGACTGCTGCTTACTCAGACAAGGTAACAGAACCCACTGCTCTGTGATCTGCGGTGAAGAGTTGCATTCAAGGCTTTTTAATGGTAAGTACAATGCTTACAGCTGTGCAGTACAGCTGGATTGCATGCCTGCTGTCTCCAGAAATATTCCTGGATTAGGTCAATTTAATGGCCATGATCAAACAGTTGGTTTTTTAAATAAAGGGGTTTGCTGGGGAGTTCTAGAACCACACCTTGAGGTGTGAATTACAGTGGGTACATATCAGTTAGACACAAATCAAAACATCAGTGAGATGCAGGATCTGCCCTACTGCTGCTACATGAGTACAATATATGCTCCTTTACTTACATTTCCAGTCCATGTTTACAGTTTCCCTTCAGCTTAACATGGCTTCTGACAATCACCTGGTTTTGATCTTACTGCGAAAAACTTACCTAGAGAAGCTGTCACTGAAGATAACTCTCATAAAAAGACAAAAAAGTATTGTGCACCTAATCGATTGATTGGATGTAACCTTAATTCAAAACTGGGGTATATATTTTCAAACCCAGGATCTGTTCTTTTCTAAGTTTAGATATAGCTTTTCTGCACTTGATGTGAAGAGAATACATTTATCTTCCTTAAAAAGCAACCAAGCTAAAAGAGGTTTCTGCCTGAGGAACACCGCAGCAAAGTGCTAAACTAAGTCACAGTTTCAATGATGATAGAACAAATAACATCACCTCAAAGCTGCAAAACTTCTGCTGTGTACACACACACACACACACACACACACACACACACACACACACACACACACACACACTCTGTACAGGGCAGATCACCTGATGGAGTTTATCACTGCATGATACCATTTTCTGTGCATTTTTCTGATGTACATCAATACAGCAGTACTGGTGCAGGCAGAGTGTATTCTAAGATATGTTTTTCTTCTCAGTTTAGGAATATGATGGGGCACATAGTTTTGATCCTCTTATCTACCTTCCTCTCGGTTTCTGTGGCATCTGAATCATGTAAGTCACGTTTTAAAAATACTTTCTGATAAGGTTTGTTCTGTAGAAATGTGTAAGCTCTTTCCAAATTGGTGGTTTTATTTTTAAGCGTAATATTAGTGAGTTCACCTCAAGCCAGAAATCATAACTTAAAGACTAGCTTTTAATATGTTTTCTCTGTATATTAAAATGCTCTAAGTATTGTCTATTTCTATGACATCAATTCTAGGTTCTATTTCTGCCACTTAGCACCTCTGCAAGCAGAAAGAAAAGGGTCTTTTTGAGAGAGTTTGAGAGTAGCTGATGCTCCAGGTCCCAGCTGGGCACAATCTCCAAGAGCATGCTTCAATTGCACTGAACAGCACACATGTATGTGCACCCTGCTGAATCAGGGGTGCAAATTTGTGCTGAGCTCAGTAAAAATGCTCATTAATGTCCCAGATTTGGGGGGCTGTTAATTGAAAAATGCAATGTAACAATCACTTTTCCCTGCAAATGGGGGATGTTCAGAACAGTAAATTCTTTCTGCTGGGCCAGCTCTGCTGACTCAGCTCCGTAATGCTGACCAGTAACACAGTGTTACACAGCACTCAAGTATTTCTATTCTCTGTCTGAGATGCGTATTTGTCTGAAAAAATCTGTAAGATAGGATCTCTAAATAATTCTCCATATTGTCAGTTTTACAATATGAGTGCTAAGATTCAAACAAATTATATTTATTAAGATGCCAAATTTGGCTGAAGAATTTGCCAAGATGATTTTCTCTTATGTCATTGAGTTTAGATGAGGCCTTTCTTTTTCTATGTCTTCCTTCCCTACACTATTTTTCCCCAAAGAAAGTTGTATTTCCAATGTGTTCCACCTCTGGTGGGGCAATGCTGCTTTTTCTGACACCCCTCATAGGTCCCACTGTCTTTGCAAGGCTTCTGGATGAGAAAGCTGTTAAAATGATGGGGTTGGGGTTACTCATACTTGATGTGGCTAATTTGGGTGCCCAAATTAGTAAGTGAGATGATAATCTCAGTGGAGATGGACGTCTTCTTTAGAAAGAACCAGAGAACAAGTGTTCATCATAGAGAGACTCACCTCCTGTTTTGTGGACCTGTAAAGCCAGCTAGTGGCAACACTACTGCGAAGTGTCATTTTTGATAGATACTCTCTATTTTGGTTAGCTGTTTGGTTATCTACTCTAATTTTCATGCTCCCTTATCTACTGCAGTTCCTCTGCCAATCTCCATCTTTGTTCTTTCACCATCTTTGCTCATAGTCTCATCTTTCTAATCTCAAAATTCAGTTTATCTTTCTGATTAGTGTTTCTGTTTTCAGTAGGCAGTTCACTATTCAGATGCCTGAGCACTTAAATATTTGTCAAAATTGCTCATTTCAAGTTTCTCTGGATCAGTTTCAGTATTCAAAAGTAGAAGTATACTCAGTTTAAAAAAATTTAAAAATTAATGTCATACTCCCAGCTTTTCTTATGAGTGAGCATGTGTTTATTTCCCTAAGCTTCTTATTTGTCTCTTAATTATTCCTGGCATCTTTTCACCTTCCCAACTTCTCATCAGATTCTTCCTTTCAGACTGTTAGATTGCTTTTATATTTTTCACCCCCCATTTCCATGAACTTCAGAGAGAAGCTGTTCTTTTGTGGTTTTATTTTATTTTTTTTTTTTCCTAAGGATCTGATCTACAGACTTCCTCCTTCTATGATTCTTTTCTTCCAGGAAAAAAAATTTCCTTTTTCTGTATTAAAAATTTGGAAAAAAAGCACTTATATATTGTATAAATATTCATTATACTGAAGTAAGGAAAGATAACTACATTAAAGCCAATATTTTTCTTCGTGTTTTGGTTTGTGTTTTAAATAAAAAGAATATTTTAGGCAAAGATTTACATAAGAAGCTCACTTTCACAAATCACTGTTTTTTCAATTAAACCCTCTGGTTTTTTAGTGTGTGTTTTCTTAGAATGTAGGTATTTGTTTGCTTGTTTGTTTGTTTGTTTTTCCATCCCCCTCCCCCCCCCTTAATTATTGTTTTTGGAAAGAAATGGCTCCGTAACTCAAGGTAATAAAAATTTTTAGTGAAAAACAATCTAGTGAAAATAAGCTTGCTGTGTATCATCTCTGAAAGCTCAAGGAAGGTGGAGGGACATGACTGGCCTACTGATCCAGGAATGCCAAGTTCTCTCTCTCAGTGGATAAAGGTTTAATTTATCTGAGATTTTAATCTTTTGTTCATTTGCAGTTGATCCTATGGAAGGTGAGGCTTTAGTTATAAAATGCCCCAAACGGAGTTCATCTGTGAAAGTCACCTGGTATCACATGGATACTAACAGAATAATTCCTGCAGAAGAGGAGGGATCACGAGTATTTTCCATAGAACGATTTCTTTGGTTTCTGCCAGCTTCTAGAGAGGATTCTGGAAACTACACTTGTGTAATACATTTGTAAGTGCCACATGGAAAGTGAAAGATGTAAAAATGGCAATTACAAATATTTTAATAATATATTCTAATTATTATTTGTGGAAATGATGCCCTTTTTTCATAAGTTTTCATAAGTTTTCACCCTGCAACTGCTATTTTTATGACAGATTATTAGAATCAATCTGTGACTGAAATACAATAATCATCCACATGTTTATAGAATGACTCATATTTGTTATAAATATTAATATATTCTATATAAAAATGCAATCACTAACAAACCTTTATTCCATTTTTAAAGTTCAAGTAATCGCACAAAATCATACAACATGAGTGTGCAAGTGCATTCATACAAGCCAGGAGTATGTTTCCCAAGTCGAATTCATTACCCAAATGACACTGGAAGAGGAAAAATTGTTTGTCCTACCATTGATAACTATAAGAATGCTACTATTGTCCAGTGGTATAAGGTAAATAAAACCCTGATAGTACCAGTGTAGGTCAGAATACTGTGAAAATCTATTTTCAACCAAATAATTTTTTCTTTTCAGGACTGCAAACCTCTTCAGGGACAGAGATACTTCAAGAAAGAAAAATATATTTATATTGAGAACCCAGGAAGGGAGGATGATGGTTATTATACTTGTCAATTTATTTATACCCATAAAGGAAATGTGTTTAATGTATCAGCAACAAGAATTTTCATAAGTGAGGGTAAGACAGTAATTCTGTAGCGTGCTAAGATAAAAAGGTTAATATCAACTTAGAGCAAAATAAACTCGTTTTGTACATTAAAAAGAGTTTCAATTGGTTTGTTTTGTCATCTTAAACAAGATTTAGATCAGCTTTATTAGATGAATTTTGTGGATGGCTATGCAAATAGGGCAAGATGGGGTAAAGTCAGACCTGGTCACATTTAGGTTTTTGTTTTTGTGATGACCCTGGTTAGGTACTGTGGTTAGTAGAGTTCTCTGATAGTGCTCATTTCTGAATTAAGGGATCTCCTCAGTGGGATGCCACAATGCTCTGCTTTCCATTTGTTTCAGGGCAGCAGAATTTGTAGCTTGTGAGGACTGTCTGGTGATCATTAGATCAGTCATGTGTGGATGGCCTGCAACTTAATTATTCTTGGTTCATCTCTACTATCTAACATTTATTTGATAGCAGGACTGAAAATCTTCAGATTTGTCTTGAGTGAGACAAAATGAACAAGATATATAAACAGAAAATGAGTGGAGCTCAGTGATTACTGTGTCTCTGTGATTTTGAACATGGCCAATATGACTGCTGTGTGTGGAATTTAGGGTGCAGTCTCCTCAGGGAGGCTTTGTATTTGGATGATGGTCAGGATAAGGGCACACAGCAATTGACAGTTTCAGATTGCCTTGACTTGCAAAACTTCAAAATGTGTCTTCAGCTCTGCAGTCAGATCAGTAGAAAAATAGTCAGAAAGACCATTTCTTGGGAGATGGTGGAGGGCTTGAGTTAGGCTTGTGTGGTTGTTTCGTTTGTTTGTTTTTTAAAGTAATGTTCATGTGCAGACTGACATCAGGCCTTTTTGCTCTGGGGAGGCACGCAGCTTGTGGGCAGAATGCAGATTTGGAGTGTGGCAGCCTTGACTGCAGTCTTTGCCGCTGTGTCCAGATCTCAGTAGCAGGGTTTCTTCTGATTGTTCTGAGCTGGACAGAAGGCAGATTTGAGTAGAGACCTAGTTCAGTAGCTTGGAAATGTTGTGCCTTTCCTCCGTTTCTGCCTGTTGCTCTACATGATTGTGATAATGCTCTGTATCTGATATTTCTCTGCCTAACAATTTTTGTTTGAACGTATTTTCATCAGAGCTTCTCCAACTGGTCTGGAATACTGTTCTGCCTGGATTATAAAGAAAATTTCTGGGTTTTATTTGGCCCAAAGGCATTCAAATTTACAAAAGCCTTTGTTACATCCAGGCAGATTTTGAAGTTAATCTGACTTCCTTTTGAAATCCTTTCAGAAAGAAGAGATTGCAACATAACTTGTGAAATCTGGGCTGTGTCTGTCATGCCTGCTCCAGGTTTTGCTAAATTCAAAGTGCTTAATGCCAACTTCTTTGAGTTTTCATCGGACCTTAAAATTACAATGCTGATGAGTGGAGCCGTAATGTTTTGTTAACAATAGAGAATTATGACATACATTCATGCTGCCTTGCAGATCCACACTATCCAAGACTCAGAGGACTTTCTGCCTCTGAATGCTGGCAGCTAAGACCTAGCTTAGTCAGCTAGCTAGGATATTAGTGGCTCTCTCCTGACATTTATTCTGTCATATCCAGTCAGTCTGGGAAGCAGGAACTGAAATGTATTCCTGCACATTTTTTATGGAAATACGGGTTTCACAGAGGTGCCTTGAGATGGAAAAGTTCAATGAGGAAAATGTGTTTGGAGTTCAGAAACTGCATAAAAGTACATATTAGCTATTTCATATAATGGATATGAGTAATTTCTCAAATGTCTCTTAGAAAAACCCCAAACAACTGAGAAAACACGAGCCTATATAATGGCATTTGCTTTTTTCCCCCCACTCAGCAGCTAAAACAGTACTTCAGAAACTAATATTTTTCCTATGCACAGAGGTAAAAATTAAATAAATGGGGAGAAAATACTGAAACTATTAACACATAGTGATATTTGATTGTAGGAATAAAACCAGATGATCCCAACAAGTATGTGAAATGTTAGTTTGCAATTCTGTTTTGTGATCATAAAATACTAACTGGATGGATTACAAACCTTATCTTATAAAACACATTTTCACAATTTTCTAATATGTGCTTTCTTTTCCTCTTTAATTTCTGAAGTAAAATACTCACCTCTACCACCTCAAATCATATCTCCAAAGAATAACGATGTAATAGAAACTGAGCTTGGTGAGTACAGATTTTAAATTATTTTTAAATTAACAGTTTGTGATGGTCTAACAAACACAGGTATCTTCAAGGAGATGTAATGATGGAATTCTTCATCACAGTTTCGCACCATAATGTTTACCAGATTTAATTCACTCCAGGCACAGTGGTGTGAAGTTAGATATAACTGATGGGTTATTTAGGTATTAAGTAAATTTAAGGAGATTTAAACAACCTGTTCTACTCTCACTGGGATAGACTAGGATTATTCAGAGTGAATCATTACAACTCAGCTGAGAGGTAACAGCTTCCATCCACTTCAGAGAGGGCTTTAGCTAAAACCGTTGAAACTGCTTGATGGTACCTCTAAGAGGGAAGGATGGACTATTCTTGCAACTAGAGCTACTCCTTGCTACTTTCAGTCCCCATGTGGAGACAGTGGCTGTGCTGTGTCTCTGTTGAGGAATGGAGAGCAAGGAGCTGGTTGCTGGCCCTGAGCTGAGGAGCACTGCCTGTCTCCTATCCATGTTGGCCAGCACTCATCAAAGCAGTCTGCTTGGAAGATACTGGGAGGGCTGAAAGACAGGACCAAGCAGTGGACTTAGAGCTGGTTGGACAGCTCACGATGTAGAGCTTGGTCCTGACAAGCTTTCTCTAGCAAGATGGTCAGTGTCTAGTGCTCTGGGGGCTCTGCCTATTGCTCTGGGACAATCTGGCACTGCTTATATGGAGCAAATTCACTTTACATTTGAAACCCATTTGCTGTACTGGTTCTATTGTCTCCTGTTTGCAAAAAGGAAGGGATTTCTCCATGTTCCCTAATACCAATTCATGTTCTAACCATAAGATTTGATAATCTTATCTAAGACCTGCTGAGATGCAGATTTACATGGAAACAATTTAACATGTTTTAATTATACCTTCTTTCACTGCAATGGTGACTTTTACTTTGGAATAAATATTTCCTAAAGGGAAATACAAAATAAGTAATCTCCTGTTTTAGTTTTGTTTGGACTGGTTTACTTTACTTTTGTCCAGCTTGAATAAAATCCAAGATAAGTCTGCACACAAGTCTTATGCAAAATAATATATACTGAAATTTAATTAGGTTATTTCTGTGTACATTTGTGTGTCAGCCAGCATATCCTTTCCATGTTCCTCAATAGCTGATTACATGGCAAACACCACAAGTAAAGGGTACATTGCCTTCATCATAATAAATATAAATAATTCCTTTTGAAATCCTTGGTGTTGTTATTAGATAATTTGTTAAAATATTCATATTACTATTTCTTTTTGTCTCTTCTATGTATCATTTTGTCAGCAGTAGTTCAGAAAAATATGTCAAAATTGTTATGACAAAACTCAGAAGTTCTATGAGGATTTGTAGAAAAAGATGCTATGAGGAAAATAAAATTTTGTTTTTAATCAAGGAATGCTTACATTTCTTTATATCTTGATTAGGTTCTGCTTTGTCTCTGAAATGTCAGGCCCGCCTGGGGATTAAGAAACAGCCACTGGCTGCCGTCAGATGGGATGTGGATAACATTCCAGTGAAAAGCCTTCTTTGTTCAAGATTTCATGAAGAAACTCATTTGTAAGTGCATATAACACAGAATAATCTTTCTTCTATGGAAACTGTGCCTAACCATTAAAACCAATGGTACCAGCTCTTTCTTTCTATTAGTTTTGAAGGACATAAGCACGAATACTATGAAGAGACCACTTTGAATATAACTGAAGTAAAAAAGGAGGATCTGCAGTCAAATTTCACGTGTATAGCGTTGAACGTAATGTACAACACAAGAGTCACGGTGACATTGAAACTCAAAGTGCAATCTGAGGGTAGGGTTTTTTCATTTTGATTCTTTACACTTTGCACTCAGTTTGAAATATATTGGTGAGTTTATTTTATTATTTGTTTCAGATAGTAAGAAAGTTTCAGTTAATAAGAAGCAAGAATTTTGCCACGGGCTTGAACATGTGAACATGTGTTCAAGCCCGTGGCAAAATTCTTGTGGCAGATTCCATGGGATAAGTTTGGCTGGGGACAGAGTGGGACATTATTCAAACAGTACCAGAGAGAGATGAAATACACAGAGCGTGACTGTATCAGCCCTGGGATAAGAATATCCTGTTTCTAGGATATTTCTCCACTGTGAGAAATCAAACTATTGTTTCTAGTGTAAAACCATGGCAGAAAATAGGCAAACTTGAAAAATAAGAGTTTTAGCTGCTGGTTTGTCAGTTTGTTTGCCTTCCTTACTATACTGCATCCTCTGTAGTGCATTTTTTTTTTACTGAATGTCGAGTGGTGTGACTCACTTCTTCAAAATCTCTCTTTATCTTGTCTGAGTGCCACTGTGATCACTCTGTGCCACACAGAGGTGTGAGCAGCATTTCAAAGGCTTTCCCTTGGTTTTGTTTTTAAATTCCTGGTACTAGTAGTACTTGAAAGAGAAGGAAAATCCAGGGCAATAAATGTTGGATACTGGGATGATCCTTAGCTTGTATGGGGATTTTCTTTTTTAATAGGGATAGCCAGATCCCTAAGCACTGTTGCCAATACCCCTGAATCAGATTCCTATTGCAGAAAATGCTATTTTGTCTGTGACAGCACAAGAAGAAGCTGTGATCAGTTGTCTCCTTTTTCATCCCTTCAGTAATGCTGAACCACCAAGAATCATGGAATCATAGCATGGTTTGGATTGGAAGGGTCCTTAATGACCATCTAGTTCCAAGCCCCCCTGCTGTGGGCAGGGACACATTTCACTAGACCAGGTTGCTCAGACCCCCACCCAACCCGGCCTTGAGCACCTCCCAGGATGGGATATTCGCAACTGCTCCAGACAACCTCTTCCAGTGCCTCACCACTCTCTGAGAAAAGAATTTCTTCCTAATATCTGATCTAGACCTGCCCTCTTTTCCTGACGGCTTTGAGAGGAAATGTCAGGGTCTTTAACAGGGATTAGTTTTCAATGAGAACACGATGGGAAGATTAAAATCAAATGTACTGTGATCACAGGGTGTGCACAGATCCATGCCCTGCCATATTCTCAACTGCTCATGACTTTCTACAGGATCATGGCTTCAAGGCCTAGACATATTTCCTTGCTGTAGCCTTGACTAGAAGGGATGTAGGTGAATTATAACAGAAGAATAGCACCCAGCAGGAAGGCAGCAGGAGGTGTTTTGGTTGGATAGGTGAGTTTGAGTGCAGCATCACTCGGGAAGTTGGAAGCACACCAGCTCTGCACTGAAGTACCTGAGTGTGCGAGTGTACTTGCAATGAGAGGGAAGGAAACTGAGTAACAGTTTCTGCTCACTCTAGTTCAACCATACAAGTCCTTTACTATTCCCGACTAGATGGGGCAGACTAGATGATGGAAAGCAAATAGCATATTCTGCATTCATTCATGGAGAATCATTGAATCTGATGTAGATTGAATCTAAAATTTTTCAAATTTTATTTTGTTTTTTATCCATAGGTCTTCAGTAAATGTTCATGAAAGCTCTTGGCTGTGGCCCTGCTTTCACTGCTGCCCTTTCTGTGTGGATATCTGTGCCCTTGTCCTTGTTGCTGCTGTTGATAAGGTGTCTTCCTCTGCTCCTCAGCACTGTTGGTGGCAGCAATGCTATGCCCAGAAGTGGCTGTGCTCTGCTTTAGTTTTCTTCACTCAGTCCTCACATAGCTGAGCAATATTTATGCTAAAGCAATGTCGCTTGTCTCTGAGAATAATAAAAATGCTATAGTATTTGCTTGTGCCTCTCATCTTGTAAATGAGTAATAAAGATGTGCACACTACTTCTTTTTTTGTCTTTTGTGTGTTTGCTTTAAATAAGAAAATCTTTTTTTTCCCAAATATGTGATTGCTCCTTAGTCTTTCCCACAGTACAACTTTTGTCTGCTAGCTGCTATCCTGTTAATTTTTTTATTTTTTTATTTTTTACACAGTCATTCAAAGCAGAGATAGGGTACAGCCCAAAGCATCAGCTCTGTTCTTCCTCAACAATGTTTAATGCTAAACCCAACCTTTTGACTCATATTTGGTAGACTGATATGGACAGGAACTCTAGACCCAGACTTCTGCCTTCACTGTCTGGAAATGCATCCACCTTAGAAGCCAGAGAAGATAGAAAAATCTGTTGCTCTTCTGGAGTTTGTCAGGAAATCCTTCAAAAGTTGCTTTCTGACATGTTTTCTCCACCCTCTCCAATATTATTCCTTGTGAGCTGGTAGTTCTGTATTCCCATTGCTCTTGAATGCAAACAGAAGATGGTTTACTCATGAACTCAGCTGCTAAATGATACAGTAAAGTCAAATGGAACAACAGGATCTATTCAACCTTGTTCAGGGGCTTGTGGCACTTGCCCCCATTGTGCTGAAGTTTGCTAATTTATTCCAGGGAAACGAGAGGTTAAGCCAGCTTTACCGGGAATTGAACCTGCTCTTCCAGGAAGATGCCTGTGTTAGGCTCTTGTCTGAGACATTACAAACTGCATAGGCACATCACTTCTTTTACAGCCTTGGTCTAATCAGTGCAAGACCAAATATAAACAGTGTTTTTTAGGTTCATAATTGCAGAAGTTGATGTTGGAATCTGTTTCTTCTCCGGATGTTTATAGAGACTTAATGCAATGCAACTGTAATTGTAATGCTATGATGAGCACACTGTCAACAACTACATCAGTAAGAAACAGCATCGAACTCTGATGCTTGGATCATCCCCAGCAGGTAGTGAAAGGGTTTTCCTTTTTTAATGTGTGTGTGTGTAGTGACCAGGAAAATGGATAAATGACCAGGAAAATCATAAAATTTGAAGGGGTCCACAGGGACAAAACTCCTTCGTAGGCATGACGTGACACTGTTTAAAAATAGGCCAAACTCCTTATAGAAAGAAATGGTTGTTTTTTTGCCCACTTCCTATTGGAAGTCTAGTTCTGGTGAGGTAAACTTTATCACAAGCCTCATATTTCTTTCTCCCTTTAAATGCCAAAGAAAGAAATGTGAAGACTGTGAAAATCACTTTAAATTTACCTCGCATCCTACTGGAGGAAAGGGAAAATGTAAACTCTTCATTTATATACCTTTTCAGCAGAATTTCTCAGGCATGTCTTCCACTAGATCAAGTTGTTCAGTGCCCCATCCAAGCTATTCTGGAATACTTCCGGGGATGTGGCACCCATGGTTTCTCTGGACAATCTGTTTCAGTGTCTTACCACCCTCAATGTAAAAAATGTCTTCCATGTATCTAGTCTGAATCTATCCTTGATAAATCTTCATCTCTGAGGTGGTCAGATTCTAGAGTTCTTCCAGGAGGGAAACTGGAACTAAAGTGGGTGGCTCCTTTCTTTCCCAATTTTTCTTACTCATCATTGCTATTTTATGCTCCTTGACCCTCTTGAAATGAAAAGGCAGGAGAGAACATAATCTGACTTCAGCATAGTTTATTTATTTTTGTGACAGGGTCATGTTCTGTTTTCCTGCTTGTCTAGTGTACTTAGTTCTTATCTTGAAGATTTCATTATTTCCACATGCTTATTTGTACCCTGTTTGTGCAATCATGCCAGAAGCCTCCACTTGTTCTTTTGTAGACACTCATGATTTTCATGCGTAGGCTTAGATGTCTTACAAAATGGTTGTGTTATTAGCAGTTAAAAAAAGTTACAAAATACTTAAACATCATTGTCAACTGTATTTTTTAGTATAAGTCAGTCCAGATTCAACAAAGTGAACATTAATTAAATACTGCTTGATATGGTTCTAGTTTAGGGGTCTCTGTGTCAGCTGTGCCAGCTGGGGAAGGAAAAAGCTTTGTCATCTCTGTTTCAAGCTCCTGAAATCTGTAACAGAAGTATGAATATGTGGCTAAAGCTTCAGCACATGGGTTAACTTCTCTCTGGCTAACAATACATTCCTCTACTTTGCAGCAGTTCTTCCCAATGTCCTCCTGGTTGCAGGATCTCTAGTTGTGCTAGGTGCAATAGCAATCTCAGTTATACTTTACCAATTCTTCCGAGTTGATATCGTCCTGTTGTATCGGCAGATATTCCAGCCCTACTCAGTCAAGGATGGTAAGTAAGATTTGAGGAAGAAAGTTTTAAAAATGGAAATGACAAATCTAGAGAAAGTAATTTATTTGATAGTTGCTTGCTAACTCATATGACACCTGAGCCTGATTCTTCTCTTCCTTATGCTTTTAGTAAAGAGAAGTCATACATAGCTCTGGAAGTGCTTTACATTCCCTTGTTTCCTCAGTTCTGTAGTGCTGAATTACATAAAAGAGGGATCCAGTCCCAGTTTTGCAGTGTTTTTAATGAAAGTATTTGCCATAAAATATTGAATAACTTTGAAAATCTGCTTTACAGTGCTATTAACTGTACTTGTTATGTGCTCTCTAAAGGAAAGGAACAAACCTGCTGGCTAATGTATTAAAGATGTCTGTTACAGCAATACAGTTTTTATAGGCCTGAAAGATACCAATAGTGTGGAAGACATTTCTTGAGGAATACATCCCATCTAACCCTATTGGTGGATTTCAGCTCAAGATTCAGACATCTACATTTAGTTGCATGCAGTGAAAGCACACACATGCAAGTTTCCACCTTGGACATGAAACCTGCAGACCTGGGGCTGGCTTCAGCTGTCTAAGAATTTGGTACTAATGCCATTCCCTTAGGACTTGAGACCTGAACCCTCTGCAGTGGCAGCTGAAGGCCAGGCAGTGCCTAATGACATGATGAAGGACTTGTTTCAAAGACACCAAATCCAATTCTTTATCAATAAAATCAACAGAGCACTGCGATCTTGCACCTATGATCTAGACACAGGCATCTAGAATCCTTTGGGATGGCCAACAAAATGGACACATGAGAGAGATCTGCTGGATGCTGCAGACTTTTGGAGCAGGATCTGGAGAGCAGGCAGGACATGACAGGAAGTTTCACTAGGTGTCTATGTTTAGGCAACTCTGCTGGCATTTACAGGAGAGTAATCTGCATTACCCTGGAATTCACTGACTGCAATGGCAAGCTCTCCACTGCTTGTAGGAGGAGTTTAGACACCTGGCTTTCATGTAAACACCTAAATGGACAATTTTTAAATCTGAAGCTGACTCTTACCACAGATGTCTGTATGGTAGATATCTACAGCTGATCTAGTTACTTATGTGCTCTTTAAAAAGGAAATATGTATGCTTTTTAGGGCAGTTTCCATTTAAGTATGTTTTATGATAAAATGAATCAAACTTTGGAAATGGACATTTCATTATTATTACAGAATCACAAAATCACAGAATCAATGAGGACCTATGACTGAATGCCACCATGTCAGCTAGACCATGGCACTCAGTGCTACCTCCAGTCTTTCCTTAAACAGCTCCAGGGATGGTGACTCCACTGCCTCCCTGGGCAGCCCATTCCAATGCCTAATCATCTTTTCTATGAAGAAATTCTTCCTAATGTCTAACCTAAACGTCCCCGGTACAGTTTAGCACTATATCCTCTTGTCCTGTTGCTGCTTCCCTGGGAGAAGAGGCCAACCTCCACCTGGCTACAGCCTCCTTTCAGGTTGTTATAGAGAGCAATGAGGTCAGCCCTGAGCCTCTTCTTCTCCAGACCAGATAACCCCAGCTCAGGTGCTCCTCATAGGATCTATTTTTCAGATGGTTTGAGCAAGAACCTCAGCAGCAAAAGAAAGGATGGTCATCTCTACTGGAAAGAAAGAAACATTTGGGATTAAAATAAAAATGCTTCAATGGAAAACTTTATTGAGAGAAATGAAGCACAGAATGAAATAAATATTTAACTTTGTACTTGGTTCTGACTGCAAGACTATTTCCTAAGTAATGCATTTTTTCACTTAGGAGTATGATATGTTGTGAGAATCATCAATAATTTCTTCAAGATGGAAGAATTTAAATGGAATATCTTGTCCTGACAGACAAAGCCTGTTAACAGCCTGTCATATCACTGAAGTAACAAATGTTGAGCTTCATCTCTATATCATGCTAATATGCATTGACCAGTTGAAGTCTTCCCCTATATACTTTTGGATACAGCCTTCACAATACAAAGGCCAGGTTCTCCAAAGCTACAAACACACAAGACAAAAAAAAAAAGAGCATGGAAAACACCAAATATGCATAGTCTCTAGTTTCCAAACATGCACCAGATTATACACATTATTCAGATTGGCAGTAACTACTTCTTAGATCTATTTCAATGACTGATTTTTTTATTTCTTTCCCACTTTTTGCCATAGACAGCTCTAATTCACATTAGCAATACCCCTTCCTCTTGTTTTGCCTTACAGATGGGAAGAGATATGATGCATATGTTATCTACCCCAAAAACCACACTGCTGAAGCTAATTTTGTGGAATATTTTGTTTACCAAATCATGCCAGATATTCTAGAAAATGAATGTGGATATAAATTGTGTATTTATGGGAGAGATATATATCCTGGAGAAGGTAAGTTTAAGATCTGATCATGCACTGAATGACTTGTCAAGCTTGAACAAATTGCGATTATAACCCTTCTTAGGTGTATAGGGGGTTGCTTTACATGCCTGACCTTGAGGTTTGTCACCTCTTTCAGGCTCTTTCAGGCCAGGTGATACAAGGGCACTCTGTGCTTGCCAGTGTGCTAGGAAAAGCAAGCTACAAGGAAGGGGTGCAGACTTTTTATTATCTTGGAATGTGCAGGAAATATGAGCCTGAATGTGACCCTTTTAAACATATACTTGCTCTTTGGAAAGTCTAACTGCACAGCCATTATCTGGGCAAAACCACAACCAAACCACGTGAGTTGGCCTGACTGTCTACAAGACAAGGAAGAGGAGAAACTAAAAAACTGATTTAAGGAAATATCTTTGCTGTTATCATTCAGGAGTTTTCAACTTTTTATGAGGGTTTTACAGTCACAGAAAGTTCAGCTTCTTTTCACAGCCATGATCTATTTTCCCTTCCCACAATTCCCAGCATTAGTTCAAGACAGAATTCGTATGCTTTATTCCCACTGTCTTGTCTTCCAGGATGAAGTCATGTTAATTAATCTGTGCTCATTTCCATATAGACACCCTCTACACTACCTCATATGATTGCTGTCATCTATGTGTTATCTGCTTTCCTCCAGAGCTGACTTGTCTGTTTATCTTGTGCTCTGATTTTTCTGTAGACCAGATCTTCTCTCTCTGTCAGTGAGCAGGCATGAAGCCTAAGCTGGTGCCTTTTCTGTTACACATTTCTGAAATCATCTGCACTGGGCCAGGTGTGATTCATCTGCCCTGAGTGGAGCTGAGATCTCTGATGTCCCATTCTTCTGGAAAGTTGTGAAAGGGCTGCCTGGCCTTGGGAAAAACGAATGTAAAGAAAAGCTGCAAAAGTTGTTGAGCCAGACCTAGCACAAGGAGCTAACAGCAGCTCACAAAACTGTCAATGGCAAAAACTTACACCACTTGTAGTGGTCTGGCAGCCCCCCAGCAAAAGAACAGAGGGTACACAGGGAGCTGGCTGATGCATCTGCAAATCAGCAAATTTGTTAAATAATTGTTGCATTGAATTTCCTCAGCTGGGCTCCCACCTCCTTTCTTTTGGCCCAGCATCACATGTTCCCACCAAAACAACTCCAGCTTTCCTTCTGCAGACCACCAGAACCTCTGAAAACTGGGATGAGTGTTTCACTGGGCAGGCATTCATCTGCAGTCTACCTCCCACAGTCATTCCAGCAGGTGATTAAGAAAAGCAGCTCCCAGAGGCTTGATGTGAGCTTTCCAAGCTGGCCCAGAACTTTCTTCCATAGCACACTGGCTCTTGAGCTTCCCACATTCAACACCTCCAGCATTGCACAGACAGTGACATTGATCAGCTCTCCATAACGTGGCAGTGGGAAATTCAAACACCTTCAGGTGTGCTGACACACAGATACCCTGCAAGTCTGGATCTACCTCTGTAGGGTGAAGGCCAACCCAATTCACAGATTCGTGTATAAATATGATATAACAATACCTCAGGACAATTAAGTGTAACCCCACCTGCAAATAAGCCTCTTAGAAGCAAGTCACCCAAAAATCTAGTTTTCATGGGTAAGCATTGCAAGATCATCTCTAAGGCATTAAACTTGGTACAACACGTGGAGACTGTTGGTGGAACACAAACTTGATGCAGTCAGATCTACTGAACTTGACCCTAGGTAATTCGACTAGAAGCTCCTAACAATTATTAAGAGCAGCGAAAATATTAATGTTTCAACAACAAAAAAAACATTTGAAAGGAAATCTTTGTCTTTCGGGCTTTTTTCTTTTCTCTCCTCCCCAGTTCTCTTTGGTTGGTTGTTGTTTGTTTGTTTTTTTCCTTTTTGGGGCGCTTAGGGGGTAAAGTCTTTTTCTAATAAATAAACTGTACCAGACTGAAGTGAGATAGAATTTATTTCTGGTTACAAAACAATGAAAATTAAGTGTCCAATCAAAAAAGGAACTTAAAAGAAGTAGCAGGGCCTCATCATTTTCTTGTGCATTGCTAGATGCAGCCAGTGCAATCGAGAAGAGGGTGCAGAAGAGCAGACGGCTAATCATCCTGCTAACACACCAGCTGATTAATTCTAAAGAAGATGCTTATGATCAACACATTGCTTTATACAATGCCCTCATTAAAAATGACACAAAGGTGATCCTTCTGGAAATGGAGACAATTGGGACTTATGGAAAGCTCCAGGAATCCCTTAGGTTTATTATTAAGCAGCAAGGTACCATCAAATGGAAAGAGAAGGACATGGTGCACCCACAGTCACCCAATTCTAAGTTCTGGAAACAGGTGAGGTACCATATGCCACTGACACACAGGTCCTCATGCTCGGCTAACACCAGGTGAGCAATCTAGGAAAACAGTGCTGCACTATCAGGAGGGACTACAAGCCCACAACCCTTTTTCCTTTCAAAAGGAAAGTACAGTCTGGAAGTCTGGATGGGTTTTTTGAACTTTTTTCAGTCCTTCAATTGAGTAATGATAAGGTAAATTGATGGAAGAGGTCTAGGAAAATGAGGGAAGATTTCATAGGTATGAAAGTTCTGTAACGAAATAATTCTAGATTGTGTGGAGAATTTTGTATGTCACAGGAAACCAAATATACCTATATTCTTTCTACATATAATTGTATATATAACAGAAAGTTATGATTGTGAACAGCTGAATGCCTTGCAGGTTTACTTCACCTTTCTAATGCAGTTGATAAAATATAAATGCCTTCTGTATTATTTGACTGGAAAATATAATGTGCATTTTGCAACTAGGAAGTATAATGTTACACATCTGATAACTTTTTTTCTATCACTTATTCCTTTTTGATTCAATGGGGATACTCACAAGATGAAATTTTATTTTCGTTTAATGTGGATACCACACTAAAGGCTCTTTTGAGACTGATATGTATACAGCATTAAAAAAATGTAGTGTTAAGGGAAATAAATGCACTTATATATATATTTTATATGCATTTTTAAGGGAAATAAATGCACTGAGATATATATAGGCTTTTACATAAATTTTTAAATATTTTATATGTCTACAAAAATGA
Source organism: Acanthiza pusilla (assembly GCA_036630365.1). Classification (NCBI taxonomy): domain Eukaryota; kingdom Metazoa; phylum Chordata; class Aves; order Passeriformes; family Acanthizidae; genus Acanthiza; species Acanthiza pusilla. Next base: position 6,022,082 of record JAXCHO010000098.1, read on the forward strand.
ATCTCACACAAAGGGGATATTTTAAATCTTTTGGGTACAATAACCATGCTGTTACTGTAATTATTATCACCAGATAGAAACAACATATTAAAACATAGGATGTTCTTTTGGTACGCTGTTAGCATTCCTTTAAGCTACTGAAAAAACCCTTCTTTTTTATAACAAGAAATATTCACTTTTTCCATGCCTCAGCCTCATGTGTAGTTAGACTTTCTTCTCATAGGAAATAACCTTAGATGCAAAGGTCAGAGCCAAATCTCCTTCTGTTTCTGGGGAGTATGAACAAAATATGTTCTAGTACAGATAACCCCGCAAACTTTATTTTTTTAGCTTTTCAAACCCAGGAAATTCTTACTATCAGAGAAAGCTTCATTTTCAGCTTTAGACTTGCTACGGAATGGACTTACAAAGTGAAAATTAAATGCAGAACACTTATTGTTACCAAGTCCAGGATTACAGAACAGGCAAGTTCTTTCCTTTTACTGTAAGCTTTTATTGAATATGGATCTTCAGACTTACGGATAGCTATTTGGAGTAGAAAAAATGTGCATAAAATATATGTATACATATTTTTCATCATTTAATTAAAAGATCTATGGCAAATTAGACAGTTTTTTACTAATGAGTTGTATTTTTAAGTGTTTATTCACTCATTGCTCACTTCACCAAAACTATGAAGCATCTCATACTGCATTTTGTTATTGCCTCATTAGATTGTGCACAGTGTTGGGTCCTGTTCCTAAAGATACTTCTGGACAAAGCTTATTGACTCTGTGGAGGCCCCACAAAATGGATTAATGCCCGTGTGAGACTTGATTTATTCCTACAGTACCATTTCTTCCTGCAGAGAGAATACTGACACTAAGGCATAAGTAAAAGCAGGGAAGCCTTTTGCTATAAACTATGAAGATTTTTCAAATAAGCTTCTGAGCAAGAAAGGTTATTCGCTTCCAAGATTATCACAGGATAAGTTTTTAATACAGTTTGAGTCCTGGGCATGTAACGAACAAGAAAGGATGATAAGCGAGTATCTTGGAAATGAGAAGTTTGTGATGAATTTTGAAACTGGAAAGTGATGAGGAGAAGGCACAATGAGGAAGTGCATGGGGTCAGCAATGAACTAAATTATTCTGAAACATGCTGATGTCTTGTTGTGCTGGTCTCAACCATCTCGGGAGTACCAGGGAGCCAAGAGGTCCCAAGACAGCAGAAATGCCCCCTGGGTGCTAAATGGTTTCTCCCTAAGGTTATGTTAATCTTCCTATGTTGATTGGTTGTGATTGTGTTTCCCCGCCTTCTCCCCAACCCTATTGGTCCTTGACCCATATAAGAATGGCCACTCAAAACCATTCTTCTTCTTTCGACCCTGGATCCCTTCGAAGAGTAAATGCCTTTGGAACATATCCAGACGACTGAGCCCTTGCTCCTGGTAGTGCTTGAGCTTATTAGAAGCTCTGGGGGTGTGTGTGTGTCTGTGCTATCCATCAGCACAGGTGATAGAAGAGGTCTTACCTGCACGTTGCTCAGTGCAGTGACCAGGAGGGTCTGTCTGGGAATCGGGACCCTCTCAGAACACGCAGGAGACCACATCTCACCTCACCACCACTCCGCATTAATGTCTCACTGACTTCTGTTAGCCAGGCATGCAGTTATGGTGGTGAAAAACAAACTCAGTAAATGTCTCTTTTGGTGATGCTAGTTTTTTTCAAGTTTCATGATCAGCCCAGAAAAAAAAAGAGGAAAATTACTCTTATTGTGGTTTGCCAGGAGTGAACAGTATGGCCTTGACAGAAAGAAAAGGGGCAAATTCAGAGAGTGGCAAAGAACACTTACAGGACCAGGGGCTGAGTATGGGACCATAATAATGACTAAAAAACAATTTAGTTTTTACAGGCTTTTTTTTATTCCTCGGTGTTTAGTAAAGAAATACAAAACATGCATTAAAAAGGATGTCTTTCTACAGATGTTATCACATTTATAGTGTTAGAGAGAAAGCACGAAAAGAACTATGGAATACTTTTACAGCATGGTTACAATGTCAGTACCACGGAGGCAACATCAGGAGTCCTGCATCCAGTTCTGGGCTTCTCAGTAGGAGAGACATGAACGTTCTGGAGTGAGTACAACGAAGGGCCATGGGGCTGCTGAAGGGATTGGAGCATCTTCTTCATGAAGAGAAGCAGAGACAGCTGGGACTCTTTAGCCTGGCGAAGAGAAGTCCCTCATCGGAAGGGAGGGTACAAAGAAGACGTAGTCAGTCTCTTCTCAGTGATACCCAGTGACAGGACCAGACACAATGGGCACAAACCTAAAAATGGGAGGTTCCCTCTGAGCATCAGGATTTTTTTTTTTTTATGATTAAGCTGACCCAGCACTGGCATGGGTTGCCCAGGGAAAATGTGCAGTCTACAGTCTTGAGATAGTAAAAAACTGCCAGGGCTTTATTCCAGGGGTTTACTGGATAACTTCCAGAAGTGCCCCCCATCCTCAATCATTCTGTGATATGCAACTTACAAATAATCTAGATTTTTGAAAACATTTTGTTGATTAAAACCAGCTATTTTTACACTAAGCAGTCTGCCTTTGTGGAATTACAGAATGACAGTGTGCTCTGTGGGAAAAAAAAAAAAAGGTCCTCTTTCAACATAGAAATAAATAAACATAGAAATAATTACATTGGAATAAATGTAGAATGCTTACAGAAGATTAAGTTAGGATTCTTTAAGTTTAAACTACACAGCACCAAGGCAATTTTGTTGCTGAATTATATTGTCCATATAGAGATTTAATGTTCTTTAGTTTCTGTCCTGTGCTTCTCTGGTTTTGGCACCTCAAGGTACTCTGGAGAGCAGATTTGCTTTCAGTTCTTAATAGAGTCATTCCGCCCTCTCGTGGGTGAGCAGGCACTTAGAGATTCTGACCAGCTAGGCATCCTGTAGAGTTGAGATTTGATGTTCGTACAGCTCACATGGTTGTGAAGCCCAAGAGAGTGACCACTTAAAGTTTTTAGAAGTTTTTGGAAGTTTTCATAGCAAGCTATTATTTGTAGTATATGCAACATTAGTTTCTTACAGCACTGGACAAAGCCTGTTTGGAAGATTATATATAAAATTGATAGTATATTCAATTGAATGTACAACTCTATGTTCCTGACTCTTTCAAGGGTTGAAAAACTACAGCTGTTGTTTTAGACACATATCATGCATATCCAGCTGTGTTTTGGACAGTGGGATGGTGCACATCTTGTATTAAACAAGGTCCTTGACACAGTCTCTGTTACTGACACACAGATAAGTCCACAAAGGTGAGCAGAAAAACAGTGGGACCAAGGTTCCTGTGGCACCAACACTTTGTGACCAGCACACAAACATCAGCTCCCAGCAAATCACTAGCGGCATCCCTCAGGGACGGATACTGGTACCAGGACTGTTTAGCATCCTTATTGTTGACCTCAACAACGGGACAGAGTGCACAACCTATGGATTTTCAGACAGAAAATCAAACTGGGGAGGAATAATTGGCCCATCGGAGCACAGGGCTGCTGTTTTGGACAGCAACAGGCTGAAAAAATGGACTGATGGGAAACTCACAAGGTTCAATCCAATGCATCTGGGATGGAATAAACCCATTCAGCAGCCCAGCATGGAGGTCAACCTAACACAAAATAGCTTTGCAGAAATAGACTGGATGTCCTGGTTGACACTAAAATGACCGTGACCAAGCAGTGTGTCCTTGTGACAAAGGAGACCAACTGCACTCTGCACCTTTCTAATGAGAATGTATTTGTGGAAAGTGATTATTCCCCTGAATGCAGCATTTTGTGAGACCACCTCTGGGGCACTATGACAAGTTTTGAGCTCCCCAGTACAAGTGAGGCACTGACATATTGAAGACAAGGAAAGACTACCAAGAGCACAAATCACAAAAGCAAGAGGACAAGAGATCCTGTTTCTGTCTACAAGAATCTAATGAAAAGACAGAGAGAATGGATGGAGCCAGACTCTTCTCTAAGGAGCACAGAGATGGGACATAAAAGTAACTGGCACTAATTAGAACATGGGAAATTTATACTGCATGTTAGGAAATAAAATGTCAACATATCAGGTCCAAAGCTGAAATATATTCCCGGAGAAGATGTGGAATCCCCATGCCTGTAAGTGTTCAGGTCTTGGTTGTATGTGCCCTCTGGGGGGGCTGGACCTGAGGACCCCAAAGGTCACTTGAAACCTGAATTACCCTGTGATGCTGTGATGCAGAGGAAAGTTTGAAAGTGTCAGACTTCAGTATTTTAAAATTTTTGAGAAACGTATGAGGCTCTAACAGACACATTATCAGTTTTAACCTGCTTTTCTGACATCAGGGAAGATAATGCTGAAAAACTATTGAATGTAACTTAACCTCTGCTAAGAACTAATATAACTTGTATATAGAGATAACAGAACTAGTTTAAGAAGGACTATTGCCAGCTAACAGCAAACAGGTTTAGACTGCAGTTACAGGAGTTGGATGTGCTGCAATTTATGATGGAAATGGTTTTGGTTTTTCAGTTAGCACCTCGGTACAGTTTATGTTGGATGGAAAGGAAGACGTGAAAAACTGTGTGAAGTAACTGGTCTTCCCTAACTGATTGGTCAGGTTGTCAGGGCTTCATTCAAAAATCTGTTTTCCAGTGTTAGTGCAAACTTTCATTTTCATGATGGCATTTTCAGAGTGAAAATCTAAGCTGTAGATCTTTCTAGTCAAATTTTATATGTATTACTAGACTATGACTTCTCCATTTAAATTGTATTAGTCTGAGAACCATAAAATGTAAAGTTTATTCTTTCACATACGCTCATGTATCATAGAGCTAGCTATGACATTAGTTGAAAGGACCAATTGAACACAGCACTTCCTGCAATGCAGACTAAAGGTCAAAAACTTGCAATTATTTCAAAAGAATATGAAAGCAAATACATGTGAGAAAAGCTCATGGAAAATATTGCTGTATAAGAGTGAGTCAAAAAAAGAAGTTTCCAAACTGTCACTGTGAAGACTGAGTCTGTGAAAGTAAAAAGTTGATGACATTTTACTTTACCATTTTATTTGTTGTCTGCTAAATAGCTTCCAGACTGTCATATAAAATAATTATAATCTTTATGATATCTGCTTTCTTTAGGTTTTAAAATCAGGTACTAAGTCATAAAACCAAAAGCACTGCAAAGTATCTTGTACACATTTTTAAAGCAGTTATAATCAGTTAGATTCTTAGCTTACTTCCCTGGAATTGTGCTGATTTACATTATCCAAAGCTCTGATTGTTGTTATATACATATTGTTTCAATCTGTGATGAGGAAAACAATGAGAGATGAGACAGTAAAACAGTCCAGGGTTTCTTTGCTTCACCTCAGCAGTGGAAATGTGCAAGAAAACCAGCTCTGTGTAATCCCTCCCTCCTTTTTAGTGTAATCTGCTTGTTTTACCTCTAAAGTGACCCCTCCTGTTGCAGTTGGGAACTTTTGCATTAGCAGTTGTCCTGGGTAAAAAACCGAAAAGGTAGCTGTCACCAAGCAAATTTCTGAAGATGAAAAGGGAGAGATGCAAAGAAAAGAATTCCTGAGGAAATTACTTTTTTTCTCCTGCTGTTATCAAACAAAGTTTATTTAGAAGTATAGTGAATAATTGCACAGTAGTTAGCAGATAAACCATTCGTGTAATTAGCAATGGGACAGGAACAGGAACAGGACCCAAACAGGAAATATGGCTGTCAGAAACCCCTGGTGGAACCACAGTTTCAACATATCAACATTTGGCTAAAATTGCAGCTCAACTAATGGCACGATGGCTTATGTAGAAGGGAATACATACACTCTCTTTGCACTAATCGTTCATGAGTTAGAAGTTTTTCATTATTCTCCCCCTAAAGGGCATGGCAGCACAGAAAAAAACAGCACTCAAATGGGGACATTTCTCATAAAAATATTGTAGAATTGTATTTTTTGCCTCGTGCCTTTTCCTGCAGACCATAATTTGTAATTTTTTTGGTGGGGTTTTACTATCTTTTGTCTTTGTGTCTGTCTTTTGCGGTCTTTGCAGAATACCAGCCTTTCAGTTTTAGCTCTTTGCACGTCCTCATTCTCAAACCAGACAGCGACGTGGGGAGGAAGCTGTAGCAGAGACAAATGTTGGTACAGTCAGCCCAATATAATCGTTCCTAGCACTCCATCCTACCTCTAGCACTCCATCCTACCTCCACCACACTCCTTGGAAAAGAGTCCCACAACGGGAGTTCAGAGGGAGAGCGGAGGGAGACGCGTTTCGCCTAAAGACAGCGGAAGATACCACCTCCTTACACTTTTTCTTCCCCTGGAAGGTTCTGAGTGGGAAATCACACACACACATTCACACATACACACGCGCACACACACACACACACACACATACCCCACCCCCTTCCGTCTCCTAAAAAAGTTCCCCATCGCTCCCTCTGCTCTCGGGGCACACCTCCGGGTTTCCCCAGGGCAGCGCAGCCCCCTCGCCCAGCCGGGCAGCACCGCCGGTCCGGGCGCCACTGCTTTCCTGCCGCGCTGCAGCCAGGTAGGGCCAGGGCAGGGCAGGGCCGGGCAGGGCAGGGGAAGGACAGGAGAGGGCAGGGAAGGGCGGCGGAGGGCAGCCGGGCTGGGGAAGGCGAGGGCTGGGCGCGGGCAGCTCCTTCTCCCCTCCCTCGAGGAGCCGAGCGCCGGCCCCGGTCAGGACATCTCTGCGGCTGTGCGGGGGGCGGTTCTCGCTGGGGGACTTCTCTGGGGCACCCTGCCCGTCACCAGCCCTGCCTCTCTCCCACCCTGCCCGTCCCCAACCTGCTTGTCCCACCCTGCGCTCCCCCGAGCCACTTGTCTCGGACGCCTCTCTCCGGGAACCATGATACAATTTTTCATCATTACAGAGCTGTCATAAAGAGTTTAGCCTTGAACATGGCTTATTTCAACGCACAGCCCCTGTCGCCGTCTCTGGGCTGTCGGCAGCCCTTTTCCTCACACCTAGGTGGCTTTGGAGGAGGATGGGCTTCTTCAGCGCTGTTGGAGGCAGTAGGAGCAAAAGTTTATTCCTAAAACACTTGTGTATCATCTCTCAGATGCTTCATTTAGAAGAAAAAAAATATATTAAGGAATTGCTATTACTTTTTCATAAATGCTAGCAGAAATTAATTTCTTACATCTCCCTTTTCAGTTTTCTTTCCTGCAACCAGCAGTTCTCTCTTCCCTTTTCAGAAGGATTTGGAAACTGAGCTATCTTTGTATTGACTCACTTGCTGAGAGAGACTACTTTCTGTTTCAGTGATGAATGAGATTCAGAAGAGTTTTAAGTACAAGCTGCAATTCTCTGGAAGACTCCCTCTCCACTGTCCACCTGGGAAGACTTGCATAGTAAGTAAACAACTTTACTTATGTTCTTTGAAATTACGACAGATTTTAATTTTTATCAAGAAATTGAAATCCTGACAGAATGGTGCTTGGATCTAGTATGGTTAAGACAACTGTTTGCTAAATATTTTTGTTTTCTTCATGAATGCTGCACAAATTATGGCACTGTGTGATAACATTTAAAAAACATTTAAATTGCACAAGAAGCCATTCCTAAAGAGCAAACATTAGTGCTTTCCTCCGTTGACTCCAAAATGATTGTTAGAACAGTCTCATGTTCAGAAAAATCTGTTGTTTTTTTTTTAAAAAAAAGAAAGTCACAACCCTTCAGGACCAAATTGAGTTTTCCAAAAGTGTTGATCAAAATGAGTTACTTGTCCAAAACAGAGGATCAATCACTTCCATGTAGCAGCCCCATTTCATTCCAAAGTCTTCTGGTGATTCTAGAAAAGTGGGGAATAATTGTAATGGTGCTAAAATATGCACAATTTTACAGTTCATGAGATACCAGTAATGCACTTTACAGAATCTAAACTTTCAGCGTGTTTAAACTTTGTGTTGGTTTCACAGTGGCGCAAGTATTTTTAAGAACTGTATCCTACTATTAAAACTCCATCAGTGCTTTTAAACGTACAAAATGTCAAAAACATGCTTAAAACTCTTGTCACTTTGAGCCTTATAGACAACTGGTAATTTAATAAATTTTAATTGAAAATGTCATTTCCCTCTATTGCCCTAGAAATACCCATTAGTATTTCTGTACACTCTTATTAGGCAGAGAATCTTAGTTTTTACTTTAAAATAACTCTGCGTTTTTTTCTGAAAATTAAAAATCTTGTTCTGTTTCTCAAAGATTCCCTTTGTATTAGCTGACTTTCACTAAAAACATTTTTCTTTTCACATTTTCCCCCCCTCCCAACTTTTCATTGAACAGTACTTAAACTGTTTCACTCAAATGTAAACACTTTTAGCATACAGTAGAAAAATTTGAGACAAATTGATCAGGTTCAACAACAATGAGAGAGTAAGATTAGGGTCCAGTGTTTTGCTTTTTAATAGTAGTTGTGAATCGCAGACCTGGTCATTACTAAGTAGCACCCCTTATACTGTGTGCAGTCAACCAAACTTCCACTGTGTGATACACCAGAAAAGAAGTGGATTTAGAATTAAAAGCCTGGTGATAAATGCTTTTATCTTGATGTACAGGAAAATAGTCTTATGTTCTCTAATAGCTGTATTTCTTCTGGATGTGATAGGATGGAAAAGGAAAATAAAATTCAAGAAATTTAAGAGAGAGGCCCTTCTTTCCCTATGAAGTGTAGGCGTTTGAATGTCCATGTGTAGTAAGGGACTGAAATTGCTTGTTGCAGTATTCAGCATCCAGCTTCTTTTAGCTTTCTAAATCTGGATTTGCCTTCCACTCTGTCTGAAAAGAGGGATGTGAAACACTTCCTTTATCTCCTTACAGGGCTTTATGGGATGATGGCACACTTGTAAAGAACTCAGAAGAAAGGTAAGAGAGGGAGAGCAGCTACACAGTTTGGTGTTGTCGTGGAATACTGCTGGAAATGCAGTAGCCTCTTGTCTTTAGGCCACAGGAACTTTCTGACTGTAAATCTCAGGGCAGTCTCTTACAACAGTAAGTGTGTGCTTTCTCAAAGTGCAATAGGTTTACTTAATAAAAACAAAGAAATAGATTGTTAATGAGATTTCTTTTGGTGGATCTCTCAGATCTCTGAAATACATCTCATGTATGTGTGTGTGTCTCATTTGTCCATCTGTGTTTGGGTCACACTAAGCAAGGTTGTCTGTTTCGGCTTCAGGGGCTGAACTGAGTAGACTGTATCTAACTTGTCTGTTTTGTAAACAGAACTGAGGCGCAGTCTCAGGAGCAGCTCTGTCTTTGCTTCTCAGTTAACCTCCTGTTCTAAAGAACCTCAGAAGATGCTCCAAGCTGGTCTTACTTAGTGGCATTTTCCACTTGCCTTTGAAATCACAGTTGGGAACACATGAAGCAATTGAATATGCGCTGCTTCATGTCCTTCCCCTCAGCGGAAGTGTTAGCACTCTCAGCTGGTGCTTATTGCTTCCACAGACCAAATTGTGAGAAAAATTCCGTATCTCATTATTTTCTGACAGGCTCAAAGTTAACCATCAACATATCCAATCTACAACATTGTGCTGTTCTCATTGAAGGCAAGGGAAGTTTCTGCTAGATGTTTCTACAGGGTCCAGACTTGCAAAGTTTATTCTCATTGTAGAGAAAAACCCCACTGTCCTATCCTGTGCTGGGTATCTACTGGCTTGGGATTTGGGTGCTTTTGTAATGCTGCAAAATGCATCTATTAAATAAGAAAATGGAAGATGGAAACCCTGAAGTGCTTTCTGAATTTGAAATGAAGTTGCAAAGAAAAATCTAGATACATTATGTGATGTATGGGAATAGATGTTATGATAAAAATATGTAACTTCCCGTTTGGAAAGCCCTCTTCAGCACCAGGCAATAGTTACACTGCTCACATGCTCAAAGGAATCTGTTACGCCGCACTTGTGATGATCAGTGAATCTGTTTTTCTTAGGCTTTCAGAAAAAGCAAGAGCAATTCAGTTTCATTTCTTTTGGAGAAGAAGTGAGAAGTAACTCAAGAAAATGACTCTGATGATATTTTTTATAATGTTTATCATAGAATCTGCCACTGGTAAGTAAAAGTCTTCAATTCAGTAAGAGAACATTCAAAATATGTGCCAGCTTCTTGACAGTTGCTTGGAGTAGGACAAGTTTTATGTTTTGCAGCCAAGAACAAAAACTTAAAGGTTTGGCAATTTCAACCCAGCTCCAGACTTGGGAAACTTGGTCCCAAACATGAAAATTATGAAATAAAAAAGCAAGGACGCTACATGGAGAAACCTGATGATGTTGTATTGTGACCATGACTGTATGAAGAGACACAGCAAGCAAGAGAAAGAGTCTGCTTCTTTTTGTGCCATTCACAAGTGTGGTCACAATAGTTGCTAAACAATAATAATCTCTGAGAACCTCAGGGGAAAGAGAGACTGAAGGCTGATTTTATTTTTGACTCAATGCTAGATCATGGTTCCTTTTCTGTACCTTTTATGACTTATCTATGCAAAAGTAAATTTGGGAAATTTGTTTGGAAAGGCAGACTTGACGAATAAACTTTACACACATAATCTCATTCCAAGGCATCTTTCCAAAGATATCTGAAGTTTTTCTGATATATATCTACATAATGACTCACTTTTAATTAAGAAGATAAGGAAATGCAAATGTTAATTTATAGGATCTGTGCTTTTATCTCAGTCATATTTGTCAGATCAAACCATATGTGAAGAATTTCTCCTCTCCCATTTGTGGCAGTTGCTTTACTGTAGAGTGAGGCCAGATTCTGCCCTTTGTGCCAGTTTGATTCTGACACTGTGGAACTCATGTGAAAGAATCATAGGGATAGGGTAATGTTCTTTTATTTTCCTCCCTTTTCCTTCTGGTTTTGCTTTGGTGAGGTAGAATAAAATCTTGGAAAACTGAGTTTTTCAGTAAGTATTGCTGGAATAAATAAATAAACACTGCCAGACCACTTTGCTGAAAGAAATCTCTGTAAAATACCAGCAGCACAGCAAATAACTTTAAAGTCAGGCTAATGTAATTTTCTCAAGACAGAAGTACTTGGCTTCCTAATGTATCTTTTTCTCCCTTTCTCTGAAGAGAAGCTGTGCCCCCTTCGTGCCTCCATTGATGTTCTAGAAGGGGAATATTTTTTCCTTTGTTATCTTGAGTCAAGGCAAGAACATTTTCAAGAAGAAGCATACACAATAGACTGGTACAAAGAAAGTGCTGGAAAACAGCAACTGATAAAGGCAACACAGAGAATTGTTTCACAAATGAATTTTCTGGAGTTTTGGCCAGCTGAACTCAGTGACTCTGGGAATTACTCTGTCACTCACAGGTGGGTACACAGCACAATGGCTGAATGTCTTGTCTGTGCACATGTCTGTGATGAAGATAATTTCTTTGTCTTGTTTCATATAGCTAGTGGCATCTATATAAAAGGGGTTCAGGGAACTGCATTAACTGCATGTCATTTCTCTCTTCATTTCACAATAACTATCAAGGTGGACCTGTAATATTTACAAATATCTATAAGGAGTTTCAGCCTTTCAAGTGTTCTGTAAACCTTTTGATAAGGCAGGTAGTATTTTTGCTGGCTTGTGATTAATTACCTAAGCAAAATGAGTGGCAGGCAAACCTTCTGTCCACTGCCAAGAAAAATGAAACATTTGCTTGTCTTCTTCCCCAGACTTGCTGTGTTGAGAGGATCTCATGCTATGAGGCCTGTCACATCCTCTAACTGTATTGCAAAGATTAAACATAGCATGGCTGAACTCTGGTTTCTGTGCAAACCTTTGCCTGCATGGTGCCATTCAAGAAAAAAATGAAATAATTGGATTTGATTTTTTACTGCTGTGTAGCATCATGGGTTAAAAGGAGAAATGATGGCCGGCCACTATTATTCGGTTGCAGTCTTCACCGGAACACCTTGAAAGGCTATGGAACTAAATCAAAGTTTTGCTGCACAGAGTTCTTATGACTAACTTGCACTAAAACCATAATTCAGCATTTACAGTTGAAGTGATGATTACTTTGAAGCAGATTACCTTGTGTGTAACAATTTGTGTTGTTGTCCAAGTAATGTTTTTAAGGTTTTAGCAAGGTTTGTAAAGGGTATGGGACTGTGGATACTGAAAAATCTCTCCACATTTTTCCAGTAACATCGTGGACTCAAGTTTGATAGTTTAATGTTCTAAGCTAGACTTCAGTTGTTAAATTTCGAGTTCACTTGGAAGCTGAAAAGTCTAGTTTTATTTTTCCGTGTATCATTACTATTACCTCCTTACTGATATTATTTTATACAGTACTGAGTCATGGTATATTAAATGCAAACTATTTTTAATTGTACGGTAAATATTGACAAAACATTTATTGATTTGTGTTGAATTCAAGAGAATTTTCGTTAGGGGTGGTGCATATGGTAGTTTGCCTAGTTTGTTGTGCATCGGTTTTGTTGTGTTGGTCTGTTGACTATATGCTCACTTCACAAAAAAGCTATTAAATCTAACAACTCACTCTAATGCCACCTAATCTGTGGCACAAAACATGGACTGACTAATTTTGGCATGGGGAAAGATAGGTGGAGAGCATACCTGAATTGCCAGGCTACTGAAGGAGATTGTCATAAGGAGTCTAAAATACAGGACAAAAAAAAGAGAACTATGATAACCCCAGCCTTAATTCATGATCATTGTGGTTTTTTGATTATTTTAAAGACTTGGAGTAATGACAGTAAATCCACAGTAACTCAAAGAATTCTATAAAATTATTGTGAAAAAGTGTAAACCTCGAAACTGAAGGAAACAGCCTTACAAATAGAAGGAGATAACAGGAAAAGAAATTAAGTAAAACTATTAGGATGAAGTTTGTTAAAATAAGTAATTGTTGGAAAACACAAAAATGTCAGAATCCTTTATGAAATGTCTTGATTTACTCAATTGCTTAAGATAGAAACTCAGAAAAAAAGTTTTGATTCCATCAAAGCATTCATTTGGAATTGAGAGTTTTGACTTTCTCCTTTTTTTGTCTTCTGGAACTGTGTTGAGCTGCTACATTTTATATATCAGTTTTGAAAGAAAGTATTTTTGTTTTGAGGAAAAAAGTTTCTTACTCTGAAACATGTTTCTTTATTTATTTTTCTTTTCTTTTTAAATTTGTTTCTGTTAGGCCCATATGAATACTCATTTTTCTGTTAGGATCAGGATGATGCCAGAATCTTGCAATTCCCCTGTGGGAACTCTTCACAGGTCTCACTGCTGGAACACTAGGCATAAGGGAATTTTTTTCATGGGATTTTAATGGGATTTTGTGCTTTGTTTATTTGATGGTTCTCATTATTGGCAGGCATATTAAATGAGTTACATTTCAGCAAATACAGAAGATTTTTGCAAAAACTTTTCTGCAGAGACAGAGGAATTTTAGTAGGCTCTATAGGGAAATATCATGGGCTGTTGTGGACTACTGAACTGGTTTAAGATTTAATGACAATTAAAGTGGAATTAGTTTAATTTCAGAGAATTTACAGTAGGTTAAAAGTTTTACTTTTGAAAGAGGATATGCAAAGTATATTTTTATTTATCTTTTTAATTTTCAACTATTTTATTTAGAGGTAGGTACTTGTAAGCTATATGGGAAATTGTTTTTAGAGTGCTTATAACTGTTTAGGCAGTATCAGTGAACAATGTGACAATTATATGTACTGCAGATTTTCAAGAAAATAAGACAACATGTTGACAGATTTTGCAAATTAATTAAATGTAGGAATCTTTTTCTAATGTCTTACAACTGACAATATTCAAGAAGCAAGAGGAGAAAGGGATGTAACGATGTTTTTATGGTGTATTAACTACTTTTTTTGACTTAAAGAAGAATCAGAAGTTTTACACTTAGACCAGAAGTGTCCTTCTGAGACATACATAGATAGCTGAAGTGTGCATATTTGTGTGTTGATATGTTCACATGTGTTTGTTAGTATACTAGACTTAGGATATGAATTATTTGAATCAATGGACATCACCTGTAAGCCTGAATGTGTTCATCTTCAGCAACATTCTTGAAAATAAAAATTTCATATGTACTTGTAGTGAGAGTGGTAAGCAGAAAAATCTGTGTCACAGGTCTTTGGAAAGATATGTAATCTGTACTTTTTTTTTCCTCTAGCCTGTATCCTGTGGTTATCAAAGAGAAAAACAGAATACAAAAAAAGCAGTTCATCCAGTTGCTCTGATGGGAACTTACTGAGGGAACTTACAGGTTCCTGAAAAAACGCCAAAAGTACAGAGAACCATGATAAACACATGATAAATTTTAAAATCCTAATATTTCTCAATTTTTCAAAACAGAACAGTTGAAAGCAGTGGGAATATACATATAGAGTTAATATTGCAATTTGGAAAGCAGAGTGACAGTTTCTGCAGTAGATTGAAATACAGACATAACACCGGCTTGTTGCAGTGAAGTAGCTAAGGGATGACTTAGAATTGGCTTAGAATATATTCCAAGTATCCAGTAAACATAGTTTATATTCTCTAAGGGCTTTCACTTCCTTGTATCGTCTTCTGAGTCACGCTAGATTTTGTTGTCCCTTCTTGGTGACTTTGTTGGGGGGAGGTCGAAAAGCTATTAAACCAGAAATGGTTTTGTTCCTGACAAAATATCACTGAAGAATCTCAGCAAGTAAAAACCAGGATAAAAATATAACAATTCAGACAGTAGCAGTTTAAACAATACAACTAAATGTTTGCTTGTTTGGGATTTGGTTTTTTTTTTAATATTGAAAACCACGCTATATGGCAGATAACTAGAAATTATGTGAGACAAATTCATCTTTGTTTGCATAGGTACAGTTTTGATACTTTCCAGGGACCTGCTCCTTGCCAGATTTTGGCTCATCGGGTGGAATATCTTGATCCACTTTGAGTGAATTCACCAAATAGGATCACAGAAGAAAGCCTCTGTGGAGTGACAGTGCTGGGGAGAACATGTGGCCTTATGGACCCTTTTGTTCCATCTGCTGAATCTAGAGAGTAAAATCATGCATTTCATGGCTAGATCTGTAATTGCCTCTCCAACAGTATTCAGATTAGCAGAGTGATGCCTAAAGAAACACACAGACTCAGTGAAATTAATTGGAATTAATGCATGTGTTTATACCTAAACTTATGTTAGGTACCTTTACTGTCAGAGAGAGAGAGGCCTTTCTGGGCCACAGATTATTGTGTCCTAAACCAAACATATAAAATAGGTCACATAAACTGCACTGTAACAGGGTGACTACTGGCTGTGGTCTCACTGCTGACTGTGATTAGTAGCGTTGATTTAAATGTGTAAATCTGATGTTGAAGAATAGGTGAGAAGGACTCCACCCATGCAAGCACATCTCTGATGGGAAAGTTTTGGTAAAGCTTTTCCTGTTTATAAGAGCATGGTTAACTGATTGAGAAACCAAACCACTACGTTTTGTTTTAAAGGGTCAATTATGAGTAGTGAGCATCTCGAGTAAGGAGAGCAAGAAGAACATATGTAGCTTGAGAAAGGGCTACAGGTGCAGCGAGGGTGAGGAGAATATGTAAATGCGTTTCTTCGCAGAGCTTAAAAATTGGAAAAGAAACAGTCGAAGTCTTGGTCTAAATTCATCATAAATCTGATGTCCTAGTAGTCCTTCTGAACCTTGTACAGTCAAAAGGCATGTCAAGAGTGGTGCTTAAGCCGATATACTCACCAGGGATGCGTCTCTATTCCAAATGCTTTGTCCTCTTGGCCTTTCTCATTGAAATTATTCTTGACTAGTTGCAGTTCTGGGAGCAATTTATTTTTCTTATCTTGGAGGCAGAAAGATTCAAATATATTTATTAAGATATGACTGACATTGGAGGGAAGTGCACTGTGATTGCTGCTTTTGCTTTGTCAGGCCCTGCTTGTTCAGTAAACAAATGAGAGCTTTATGCACTAATTGTGAAATCTCACCCATTAAGTGACAGAATCTCACCCACTAACTGACAGCAACATATGGCTTTCTCTTAAGCTCTAACTTTGCCAAATTTAAGTCAAAAGTCTTCCAGGTTCCTTTCCCTTGGTAGTCATCTATTTGGATATATCAAACAGTGAAATAACAGCTATAATCTAATTCTTTCAAGGAGTGTATGGGTAGAATTTAATAGGTATCTAAATGACAATGATCAGCTTCTAGATATTCAAAAGAGACATTTTTGAAGAAAATTTGTGTGATCTTTTATAGACAGTGCATGGGATGCGATGACTGCTGCAGAAGTGATAGTTCCTGAGTCTTACCATCAGCCTGGGGTGGTAGGCTGCTGTAGATCTTTGAGCAGTGCAGACTCAAAGGCAAAGAGATGCATCCTTTCCAAAATGACTTATTTTGCAGACATGCTTGGATCCATAAATTATACTATAATTCCCAAGACTTGTGAAGTTTAGAAATATTTGCAAAATATCATTGGCAATCTGCAGCATATAAAACAATTCATAATTGATTAATGCTTCTTTGTGAACAATACCAGAGTTGCCTATCTTATTTCTTATTTTACAAATATATTTTTTGGTTATGGCTTTTAAACTTAACAACACATAGGAAATTAAACCTGCAAAATCTTTAGCTGATTCAAAGTCCAAAGTTCTTTGAGGCTCCTGTGTAACTATGCATGATGTCACAGATTGTTGCATCCTTGTTTGGGTCAATGCAGCATATATTGTCCTATTCCATAGATATAATTGTATTGTCAAATGTTTTGTGATAGTGCATTTAGTTTAGGTAACCTGTTTGGTTAAAGGAAATGACACTTATATGGGAGTGGGAAAGTATAAAGGGGAATAAAAATAATTAGGTCACTCTAGATGTACTTTTTACTTAACAGATGTATTTGAGAATTTATTTGTATTTTGTAACTCACTAAGCTGCATTATTTTAAAAAGCTCCTAAAACTGTCTTTGCTATCTTTTTTTTCTTAGAAATGGAAAACAAAATTTCACAATTCAAAAGTGGACCTTGAATGTACTTGAAAGAAATAAAAGCAGCTGTTTCAACAAAAATCATTTAACTACAGAAATTAAAAGTGCTGGAACTGGCCATTCACTGAAATGCAATGATTTATCTGTTTATGAAAATGACAGCATAACATGGTACAAGGTAATTACTGAAACAATGTCATTTAAATCACTATACGGCTATAGAAACAAGACATCTGATTGCAGGAAAATTAATTGCAAACAAATTTTTAGAAGCATCTACAAACATTGTAAAGCGTTAATTTCTTGTGGGATTAGGGGGAAAATTTTTAGGCAGATATACAAAACAAAGCTTTTGTCTGCTCTCAGATTTGTTTAAAAAATTTACCTGTTTCAGAAATTATTAAACTAGTAGTTTGGAATGATAAAAGATTTGGTGTGTCTGTCTGCTGATTTAGACAGCAGCTGGTTTAGCCAGCTGCTACTTTGCTGATACAGATATTGTACTGATGCTAAATGAGGTACCAAGACTTTTATTTTACAGTTGGCATGTAAAGTAATTGCAAACTTTTTAATTTTGCTGTTTCTGAACACTTTTTGAGTGTGTAACAGATCCAGTTCTGTTCATTTTTGGCAAGTCCTCAGTATTCTCTCTCTCAACATTTGCCAGAGAGTAATTGTGTGAGCATCTCTAACTGTTGGTTGTTGCACTCAGCCATTGGATGAAGCACCCTGAACAGGTTTCTCCCACCCTGTCCTCCTGCATTGCCTTGAGGAGTGCTCCTTATTCCTCTCAGGTCTCCTGGTTGGAGTAACAGACCCTGTTCACTGCAAGATGAATCAGTTTCAGGATGGGATTTTGACTGATTTAGTACAGGCACATGGAGTAGCCTGGCGAGAACAAGCTACAGCCCTGTTTTCTTGTCTTTTGGGGCCTGAGAGGATGGGACTGTCAATGGATAGGGCCATAGGTTGTTATATTTTCCTCAGTTGCAGTGTTCTCAACTTCTAATGGATTAAATGTTCAAACATTGCATTTAAGTGACCATGAGTGAAAACTGGACCTTCACCTCTTTTGGGTCAGACACACGTCATTGAGATAATGCAAAAGTGATGGTGATACTTTGTCCAAAAAACAATTCTTAATTTCTTTAATGTTTTGAATGTATGTTTGCTACAAAATAGTATTTTCTGGTTTTATTGATGCAGGACTGCAAGAGCTATGAACATGAAACAGAGAGGGAACTAAATTTTAGAACCTTAACAGTACAGCACTCTGGGATATATACCTGTAGAATTTCAATCAGTCATGAAGGAAAGATATACCACAGCACAAACACAATTAAGCTTGTAGTAGAAGAAGGTAAGAAAGCTTTCTAAAATTTTGA
Organism: Acanthiza pusilla; assembly: GCA_036630365.1. Taxonomy (NCBI): domain Eukaryota; kingdom Metazoa; phylum Chordata; class Aves; order Passeriformes; family Acanthizidae; genus Acanthiza; species Acanthiza pusilla. Next base: position 6,040,462 of record JAXCHO010000098.1, read on the forward strand.
AGAATACTTTTTGGTTCACTTTACTAAGGAGATTTCTAATTGCAGTTCTCATTTGATAAATATATACAGGGGAACAAGTCTGGTAATCTGAACTATTTCACAATAATTTGAGAAGTAAAAAAAGCAGAAGTTAAGATGAGAAGATTCACCAGTTAAGTTAAGATTCACCAGTTTTGGAAAATGTTTTTAGTATGTTTTCCCTGCAGGTTTGTTTTGGTTTTTTGGTTGTTTTTTTTTTTTTTTTTTTCCCAAGATAGCTGCTCTAAATAAGTCATACAAACTCACTAAGAATTTTGCACAAGAGCCTTTCCAACCATTGCCAAATGTACACTATATATACGTATGTGAAAAAAATTCAACAACACATACTGTGTGTTGTTGCAACTACATACAACTACTCAGTAAGGCTAGAATCCAGATACTGTTCTGTGAATTAAATGGAATGTTTATGATTAATTTTAGATATAGAGCAAGTATGTAACTTTTACTGTGGAAAAATATAAGTAAGGTATTGCTTCAATAGAAATACTTCTGTTTTAGATGCACCAGAGGCTGTGACTTTGGAGATAGTTGGACATCACGAAGAAATTGAAACAGAAATAGGTATGAAATTAATACAGAAATCTTTGTGGTAGCTACTCTACCTACATCCTTTTGTTCTCATCTCTTTATGGTTGATGGTCTGGATAAGTGTAATCAAACTAAGAATTGTCTGTGCATCATGCTGTATCTGATCTAACCTCACATCTGATAATATTTTGCCTGGTGTATTACATGATTGATATACAAGCACACAAAATGTACGCTTTCACAGAAGCAGAAGCCGAGGTTGCTGCTACAACCTGCAAGAGAAAGTGGTGCTGCTGATAAACCATCTCCGTGGCTTTCTTTTGTAGATAGCAAACCCCATGAAACGATGGGCAAAACATATATGGTTTACTCAGTGATGAACAGCACTAATGAGTAATGCCCTGATACCTGATGCAGTTGAGAATGTTATTATTCAGGGAAATTAGAAGTGTGAGGTATGACAGTCCTGGCAATGTGTGCATGAAAATCTGTCATTTCTTCAAAGAATTTTCTGTATTGTCAAGAGCATTACCTGTGCTTTTAGCTGGAAGTGGGTGAGAGAACATGATCTGCAGGCTTCACACAGTCTTGGACACGATCCAGGATTTCGTGATTGAGGCTGTAATTAATTTTGAAAACTAGAAATTTACCTGTCTTTTTCCTCTCACGTTCCTGAGGGCTTGTCTCTCCTGGGTACCTAATCCTTCCTTTCTAAACCTTATCTCCTCTGTGGCTCATACGTGTATCTCATTTGCTCATCTAGGTCCTCACATACTAATTTTCCTTCCTTTCTACAGATACTGCTTGGTAAGTAAGTCCATTTCCCAGTGGTAGTACCCCAGTCCTATGATCCCTCATACCTTCCAACCTCCCAGTACACCCTTCCTGCACATTTCCTCCTAGTTACTGTGCTTGTCCCAACCCTTAGAAGTTAGCAGGGTTTGGCATCAAATGCTTATGAGCTACCTGTCTTCCATCCCTTATCTGCCTCGATAAGATCATTTGATAAGGTCATTGCACTACCTGCTGAGTGATGAGACAGATGGCATAGTAGAGAGTGAAGGGAATTTTGGATGAGCTAGGTCCACAATCTTGAAAACATCTCATTGTTTAGATGGTGTTCTGTAATATTTGCCTCCAAATAGCTGTTGTGTCTGGTGAAAACGCTAGAGTTGCAAGGTTGATGGTAACAGAAAATTAGGTGTGTGCAACTGTGATTTGGATTTCTAAGGTCTGTAACTAAGATGGACAGATTTGCATCCAGATGCTGTTTTGAAGCTTCTGGAAGTATCTGATAAATCTCGAGAAGTCAGCTTATGTGTGCCCTTAGAGAATTGCTGGGCAGGCCTTTCTTACTGGAAAATACTTGTGCGTGATGACCTGAGCAAGGACTAACATGCACTTTTTCTGGCTTAGTAAAGAGCATTCTGGATATGTTTCCTGGAAATAATGCTGGAATAGCGTAGAAACTGTAGCTGCAGATAACTTTAGGTCAAGCTTCCCATGACAGTGTCAAAAAAACTCACACTCCAGAGCTCCAGTCTTCTGCCCTTATTTTTTCCAAGTGTACAGTTGTCCTTTTAGTTTTCCATTTTCTTAAAATTGTCAGAACTTTTTGGGGTGGTTCCTGTCACTTCCAGTTAGTGCTTTGAAATGGGACAAATAACTGACTGAGTAAATGACTTGTTCATATATTCAGAAATTTCCAGTTGTGATACGGAGATGAGAATTTGTTCTGTGTGTGTTCAGCAGGACCTCTGGTTTTAATGAGTAATCGTATATCATTTACCTGTTATAATCAATTGGTTGTAATTCCTCTTAGTACTTGCTTACTTTTACCTGGCCCTGGAACACTGGTGATACATTTTCCTCTTCTGTTCTCAGCCTGCAGAATACAGTCTAGTTTATAGAATCATAGAATATCTCAAGTTGAAGGGACCCATAAGAGTCATCAAGTCCATTTCCCTTTAGTTCTCTAAAGCCTGATATTCTCTGGCCTAATTAAACTTACCTGGCTGCGATGATTTCTCTGAAAGAAAGCAGTGGATGACTGTCACTCTGCAAGAGGGTGCAACAGAGCCCTTCATGACTGCTGAAACTACCACCAGTGCAGGTGTAACACCACTAACCATTGAGCAGGGGCTGTGAAATCCAGAAAGGAGCACAGCTCATGGGATGTGTTGCCTGGAAAGCTGACATTTTTCTGCACTGTGTACCTCAGTACTACTTCTGACTAGATCTTCCCATGTTATGCTTTTTTTAGGTAAAGAGGAGATACTCAATTGCACAGGTTTCTTGGGCTATTATATGCAAGAAGATGCCAGCCTCTACTGGTTAATTAACCAAACGTTTCCAGAACAATGCACAGGTATCCCTGAGAATGAACCTTCAATATGTGAAGAAGAGTTCAAAAAATTACAGTAGGTTTCCTGAAAATGCTGCACTTTGTATGTGATAATGTCCTACACTTTGTGGAACTGCAAATTCAGTAAAACCGCAGTCTGAAGGTTTTTTTTAGAACCTTTTCCTCAAAATCTGCCTCTGAGGTGGTTGTAAGTTTCTGTACAGACAGTGTTGGTAACACCATTCCTTGTTGCAGGTTGGGAAACAAGTTCTATGTGACAAGGCTACTACGGATTAAAAAAGTGAGAGATGAGGACATGCATCATAATTTCACCTGCATGTTGCAAGCTGATGAAAACACACGGATAAAAATAGTAAAACTGAAGAAAGGTATGGCATAATCTAGAAATAATTTATTAATGATTTATTAATCAATTTTATTAATTATTAATCATGCCCCTCACCCATCTAGTGCTGGACCTAATAACCCCCTGGGTGATTCCTCCTGCGCTCAGACAGGGGCAGAAGGAGTGCAAAGCAAAAGAAATACAGACTACAATGCCTTGACAGTGCCTTCATAAAAACTTGACAAAGATTAAAGTGCTATAAATCTGTATTTGGAACTAAAAAACCCAAAGATAACATGAGAGAAGTAGTAGTAGTAATAATAATAATAATAATAATACAAGCCTGAAAGAGACTAGAGAAAAAAAATACAAAAATTTCTCAGCTAAAGAGATTAAAGGGGACATTAAGGATTTACGGATGGGACTGACAGAGGGGGGAAAGGTAGATAATAAGAGGAAATAATAAAGAACCTGAAGAAAACTCATCATAAAAGTGGAGACAATCAGTATGGGATGCTGTGCATGTATGAGGATCTGTAGTGTCTGTCTTGATCCCACATACCCTGCACACACACATAAATAAACTGTATGTGATTGTGTGCAAGATTGTTTCTCCAGTTTTTGGCATAATCCACGTTGTGTAGTTTATCTAAGGACCAGTGGCATGCATATGTGCTTGAAGCATTAGCAGGAAAGGATTCCCATCAACACTGATTTTTTTGAGGTGATCTTTAGATGCCATTAGTATTGGATACAGTAATCTTGTCATATAATACTTTTTGTTAAGGCTATAATTTGCTGTGTTTGTCTTTAACAGGAAAGACCCAAGACCTGCCTGTGCACATATTTACAACTGGAATGGTGCTTGCTCTGCTATTTCCATTTGTTGCCATCGCTGTGGTGTTTGTGTTTGTGATGTTTAGGGTCGACTTAGTTCTATTTTACAGAAATACATGCAAAAGAGATGATACTGCTGGAGGTATGACATTGAAATAAGTGTATTGGTTAAAAATAATTTCTGGCAGGTTCTATAAAACAACCATATTTGAGAAAGATAAAAGAAATTATTTTAAATCTAAGAGCTGTGTGAGAAGAAACAAGGAATATATAAAAGAGAATTTGATGGTCAGGTGCTGAAGTGTGTTTGTTATACATCTGTGGCAATGACAGCAGGTAAACACAGTAAGGAAGTTGGCTCTGGCCAGGAAGCTGGCAGTGGAAGGGATGTGGTTAGATGCTGTTCAGATGAGCTCTGTTCTGCCATATTCTTTGTCACAAAAGTTGGTAGGGGTGGAGAGGTTTGCAGTTGTCTATCCATGAAGAGGATGAATACTCTGGAGTTGTCAGATGGGCAGACTGACAGAAATTTGTTTTCACCTCACTGATTCCCTTCAATAAGGTGAAGGTTAAAATATTTCCTTGGCGGTAGAGGCCATTGCATGTTTATAGGTTTGTCACTTCATGAATTCAAGGCGAGCAGGAGTGCACCCTACCACTATCTCACCAGGCAGCAGATCTGTGGCCTTCACAGCAAGCCTGACAATTATTCAATTTTAGGAATTATTTTTCTGAAAATTGTGGTGAAAAAACTTGCTATACGTATGGGCCTGATTTTCTTGGCCTTCCTTGGAGGAGGTAATTTTTGCCTGCCAGTGTTATTTGTCTGTTTGTTGATGTCAGCTATGACTGTGTGCACTGACTTATGGGGAGGATCTCTGAGAACCTGGAAGAGCTGCCTGTGGGATACCAGGCAATGGAATTCCTATTCCTAGAGCTCTTGAAGGTGTAGGGTTTCATGGAGTTTACTTTGTGCTCTCTCCTATGAACTACATGCAGTAAAGTATTCAGAAAGGGAAGCAAAGAAGTACAGTTTAAGAACTAAAGCCATGAGCGCTAGTGTATCAATCCCGATAGTTGCTCTGTGGCAGTGTGGTGGACCCTGGCCTCTGGACAGGTCGTTAGTTTTGTGTTTGTAAATTAGTGCCCAAACCATTAATTTTATGTTTGTAAAGTAGTGCCCAAACCATGACCAGACATGGCATACTCCCATAAGAATAATTAACTTGTTTGTTCTGTCTTTTGTCGGTACCCATTCCACTTGATACTTTTAGACAAAGTGTAAAATAAATGTGAAAACCGACAGTATCAGTTAAATAGCAATTTTATCAGGTTACAGACACATTTTTTTCTTCTCATATCTTGATCTTCACAGATATTACATTAATTGGTTAAATTAATCTAATTTTATTTAAAAAACACTTTAGAAAGAAAATATTTTCAAGTATTTGCCAAATGCAATCAGAATCTTCTGTATAAAACTTAAATTTCTTTAGGACATTTTTTGAATCTGATAAGGAGCGTTTGAAGGATGTTTCGGATATCAAAAGAAAGAGCAGGAATTTCTAGATGCTTTGCTACTGACACAGTAAAATTGAAAACCAGAACGGTGAATCAGATGCTGGATTTCTAATGGTTGCTAACAAGACAACAATTGGTGATTTCTTTTCAGATGGAAAAGAGTATGATGCATTTGTGTCCTACCTGAAAGATTGTGTTTCTCCCATTGAAGAAGAGAGAGAATTTGCTTTGAAGATACTGCCCATGATATTAGAAGAAAACTTTGGGTACAAGTTATGTATATTTGAGAGGGATGTATTCCCTGGAGGAGGTAAGTGAATTGAATATCTTTGTCATTAAGTAAGCTCATTGTTTTCACACAAAGGTAAAACTCCATAAGTAGAAGGAATTCTGTCACATGTGTTGTGCATTGTGAGGATATAGTTTTCATTTAATCTGGACTGTGAGCATGCAAAGTTTGCTTGCAAACATTTTATAGCTTTTATAGTTACATTTAGGAATTCATATACATTTACACACACATGCACACATATATCACTAATTACAAAGAACAAAGATGAAAAGATGAAAGAGCAAGCATTGAGAAGGTTAAGGCGAAGACATAGAAGATGTCAGATATTTCATAGAGTGCTTGTGCTCTGCTTTTGCTGAGGGCCAATGAATGAACTCACATTTACTGCACAGAGAAGCTGGTGTCTCTGGTACTAGTTATTCTTAGGTAACTTGTATGTTTGCTGTATCTTCAGTGTGGTGGTTGAAACCATTTTCTGAATGAAATGGATGCCATAACAAAACAGAAATAAAAAGTGGAATTTTGTTTGGCCTATGGGTAGATCTGGCATCTGCCTTTTGCAGATGATGGGATAAAAGATACTATGAAATACTCTTTTAGTCCAAAGATCTAGTTCAGGAATAGGATTTCATTGTTCAAACCACAGAACAATTAAGATCAGTCAGCCTCCTCCATTAAGCAGGATCTTGTCACCTTGTATCCATTCCTGACCTATTTTTCTAACCTGAGAGGTGCTACAGTTCTCCCAAGCCTAAAAAAAAAAAAAAAGTTTGCTGAAGTGTGCAGTCTGATTCTCTCAATAGTTTAAGGTTATTTCTTTTTCTCTGCTCTGATCAATTGTGAACATGGAAAATAAACTATTTCCTTCTTTTTGCAGAAGCCTTCAGTGTTGTTGTAATACTCTTGTCAATCTCCTTTTACTCTCAGTTTTCTCTTCATTATGTTAGTTCTGCAGTTCGCTTTGCCTTTCTCTACAAGTCATATTTTCTAGATCTCTGAATGGGAGGCTTTGTCCCATGGTGCTAAAATAAGCACTGGAAGCTGTGCATGAAAATTCAATTTGTTGTTTAAAGGGTGCCACCACTCACTTTCATTCATCACTTTTCATGCCAAAAGTCAATCAATGTAAAACAGAGCTGGAACTTGTTCTGTCATCACATGCTGGTCTTCTCAACCTTGGATTACTGGAAATAGATTTGGGTCATAGTTTGGTGTCATAAATGAAGGTGTAACCTGGGGATTACAGAATACTTGGATAGAGGTTGCTGATTGTTCCTGTCTGTGGAATCACTCCAATGGTATCTTTTAGGAAAGTGCAAAGAGATGTCTGGTTGAGGGAAAGTTAAATTTTGCTGTCACCTTCTCTCGATGTGACTACTGCCAGACAGCTGTCTAGGGTAGATAGAGATTCTGTGTAGGTTTATGTCTGCTCTAGAGAACAAGCTTAGATCATGCCTGAGTTCCAACTCCTCATCTTTAATGCATATTACTCTCTTCATAAGGTTGTCACTTTATAAGAGGGATATTTCTGGTACATATATGAATTTAAAGGATAAGTCAATTCAGTGCCTATCATTTGAATTTAATTTAACAATGCCTTTGTCTTTAATTTGCAGCACTTGTTGATGATATCCATTCATTCATTGATAAAAGCCGAAGATTAATCATTATACTGAGCCAGAACTACATTTCTGACAGAGCCATATACGAACTTGAAAGTGGACTGCATAAAGCTCTGGTTGAAAGAAAAACTAAGATCATATTAATTGAATATATGCCTATAAGTGACTACAATTTCTTGCCAGAATCACTGTCACTTTTACCATCAAAGAGGGTGGTGAAGTGGAAAAAGGATAAATCTCTTCCTGTGAATTCCAGATTTTGGAAGAACCTTCGGTACCTGATGCCAGCAAAGCCTATCAAGATAAAGACCAAAGAGCATTATAATAGTCATGACTTAGGCTCAGGATCTGTTCAACCACAGAAAGAGGGCTGTGACTTTAATGCAGTCATATAAAAATTCTGGGGACAGAAGATGTAGAGGAAAATTGTGAATTTTGCTAACAAATAGACCTAAATAAACTAATATTTTGGGAAATAATTGATTAAGTTACCAACTCTGAGATCTGAGAAAAAGGTAGAAGTTACTGCAGTGTCTAGGATGATGTTAAGCCCAGTTGCTAAATCCTATCCCAGAAAAGATTTCCTCAGCAATCTTCACAAAGAGCAGAAGTTTCATTCTCCTTAGGACTTACCACATGGCATGAAGCACAATGAAAAACATTTTTACTTCTCATTTTTCAACAACATAGAATGATATTAGTCTTACTTGCACATACTTTTTGAAGCCCTTCAATAAAAATCAGTATTTGCAATCTCTTATTATTAGATGATATTTGTTTTGTATTTCGGCATTTTCCTGATCGGAAGTAGACCTACCCTAAAGAGCTTGGCATGCAGGCTTTGGGCAGTGTCAAACAGAAAAAAAAAGAGGAAACAGGGAAAACAGAGGTTAGAAAGAGTAGGGCAGTTGGTTTAACAGTATTTACTACTGACTTGTACATGGTCTAGACAAGCCAAGCTGGAGTCATTTGGAGGAATGGTAAAGACAGTTTACATCCTGTTTCTCTGAGAAGGATGTAAATGCTCATTTTGACAGGGAGAAGAGGGCAGGGGTATAGAAATGATGGTATTTTGTTCATAGACATTGATATCACATTGGAACTGATTACCCAGAGAGACTGTGGAGTCTCCCTCGCTGGAGATATTCTGGAACTGACTGGACACAATCCTGTGCCATGTGCTCTGGGATGACCCTGCTTGAGCCAGGGAGGTTGGACCAGATGTCTCACTGTGGTCTCTTCAAACCTGACCTGTTTCTGATCTTGTGTTTCTGTGATTCTGTTATACCCTGAGCTGCCTTCAGTTGAGGCACGTAGGGGATTTAGGTGAAAATGACATCTTTGGTATGTATATACACTCCTAACCCTTCGGAACTCATGCACTTACTATTATTTTTTAAAACAAACTTAGTAATGCCATTCAAAACTATTCTGATCCTCCCTTATTATTAGCTGCCTGACAGGAGATACCAATCTGACAAATTCCTGGATAAAATGGAACCGTATTTCCTAATACCAATAGGGAGAAGTCAATGGAGAACCATTTTGGAGCATCTTTTGTCAGGTTGCCAGGAGACCATCAAGGCTCTGCCAACTCTTGTCATTGTCTTGCACCCCATTACTGCTGGTTCTGAGGAGGCTTCTCTTTTACACTGACACTTAATTCATGCAGTGGTAGTGGAGGAACTCTGTTACCTTCTTAGTGCACCTGTAGACACAGTTGGATTGCTGGGTGTCATGACAATGTCTCAGGACTTATGAGAATGAAATATGTTGCTGTTTGTCAAATATCCTTTAATCATGCATAGTTTCTGGCAAATGTTTAGGTAAAAGAATAGGCTAAGTATAAATTTCCAAAATGGAGACAACACTGTTGCCAGGTTAACAGGCAGATGGAGGGAAACAAAGAAATAAGGCAAACATCTGTGGTGACCTTCAGATCATGTCTAAGAGCTCTCCTTTCTGTCAGACAGCTAAAGAGTTATGTAAATGTGATACTTAGGCAAAAGCCATTCTCTGGTGTAAGATTTTACTGAAGAGGATTTCTCCTCTGTAGACATTCGTGCCTTTACATTTCCAAATCTCAAATATTTTGCAATGTTCAGTTCTTCTCTGCCAGTGTTCCTGGTGTTTTCTAGTCACAGATAATTTTTAACATTCTCTGTCAGCAGAGAAACGCCGTCAGATATACTGGGCACATCCATTTTTTGGCCAAGGAGCTTACAGAAAAGTTAGTAACTTTCCTAATACTTAACTGAGGTATTAAACTTTCTCCTCAGCTGTGCAATTTTTCATATACTGTTGTCAATGTATTGCCTAACAAATCAAAGGTCAAATGTGAATATGGATAGTGCACATGGTTTGTTAAAAGTTCTGGACTGAGCCTACCCTCTATGACAATCAACTATTATGAACTGAAATTGAATTTGCCATGGATGCCCTCTCACTGCAGCTTGGAGGGACGATGTGACTGCATATACCTGCTACACCTCATGAAGTTGTACCCTAAAGCCTGGGACACCACACAGAATAATAGAGGATTATACAGATGGAAGTCAGATGACATTAAGTCCAAAGTTGTTTGAATGCCAGCAAAGCAGACGTACATTGAATGACTCAACATCTGTAAAAGGGGAAATATTTTTGCACAGGAAGGCATCATGACACAGTCACTTAATCTCTGTAGATGATTCTCACTGCTGGTGATGCAGTGGTAAAGGGAGACAAGGGAAATTAAGGATATGCATACGCATACTAACATCAGATATTGTTCTTACTGCTCTTATATCCTAAATTACTGACATCAGTCAGGGCTTGGAAATGCCTGCTTTCTGTTTACCAGTCCAAAGAGAAAAGGAACTGGTAATATTACTTTTATAGACTGTAGTTATGATGATTTACCTGATCATATATATGTCAATGTATAAGTGAATTCACATGATAGTTGGTTTGAGGTAATTGGTAATTTTAGTGATTTATATTGTGGGTTTTGTTCACTTTTGCACTTAATAAAACTTTCTTTCCCCTTCTTCATGTCTGTGGCTTCCATTTTTGCTGCAGTTAGACCGTAGTAATACCGTGAATGAGTGTTTTAAGGTCACCTAAGAATCATTGACAGAGGTATTGGCAAAAGCGGGTTTAATATAAAAGTGAAAGGGTGAAAAAGTTCATTGGCAATGTTCACTTTACTACTAACTACATGGATAAAGCACACAGACAAAAATCAGACGGAAACTTGCAATCAATCAATCTAACGCCAAAGTCAACCTGAAAATTACCTATGTGGAGGCTGGAGGAGAAGCAAGGGGAAGAAAAGAGGGTAAGAAAAGGTAAGGATAAAAACGAATAAGGAATGTCCTCCCATTTAGGCACAAGGTTCAGGGCCACAGCTAAACTGAGCCACAGTCTTGACCAATAGTTTAGGCCTAAAGATTTAACAGCATTTAACAGCAGTTAATCAATAGCTTAAGTTAAACAATTTAACGAAGGATTCATACAGAATTTACTATAGCACAACAGTAACTCATTTACAGGCCTAACTTACAAATTTAAGCACTTCATAGTACATTTTGCTATAGCATATTCGCACTCGCAAGCATGCAGACAATAGAAGTAGAGCAGACTCAGGAGTTCGCTGGCTCTGAGAGGGAGGCTGCTGGTTGCAGCTCACTGTGGTCCAGGAGAGCTCAAAGGGGCTCATTTAGGACTGCTGTTTATAGGGTTGCAGGAGAGTGGGCTTTAGTCATAGTAATTTTTGATCCTGGCCACAATCTGGGTCGGAAACTTTCTTTGAAAGTTTGGTATTGAAAATGTTATTCCACTTGGTTTTTATTCAGAAAGAAAAATAAGTTTCCAAGGCTGTTAGTTAAAAACCAGGAGCTTGTTAGCACTGGTTCCTGGGAATGCACAGTGTTTCTGATAAGCTTAAGAGAGCTCAGTTCAGGTACTGTTCAAGGATGAAGCCTAATGAACATTTCTCAGCTCATAGTGTGACCTGAGGGGTGGGGAGGAGAGATGCACCACCACAACTTAGTGTCAAAAATCAAGCTTAGAGTATGGGGGAAAAATGCAAGAAAATGCGAGTGTCGTTAAACCACAAGCAATGAATGTCTCATTTGTAATTTAGGAAGATTAAAACAAAGCCAAATCCGAAAAAGCTATTGAAATATGTAATTTCCCTGAGGAGACACAGATGGGATCAGTAAGGAGACAGCTGTTGCAAGCCGCCAGTCTTGAAATTTCTTGTCTCTCTTGCTATGTACTACAACAGTAACTGGCTGTGGGAACGTGGTATGTGTTTGCAATTTTTTGGTGTTAGTGGTTGACCTCTTCCTACCAGACAAGATAAAGGCTGGGAGAAAAACAGTATCAAAGAAGTCTTCTTGTGTATTGATAATTGTAACATAAATGTACCAAAGAATTAGGGCTACTGTATATAGTATCACTCCTAAAGAGTAGTACTGCTAAAGGGCCTGTAAGGTTTGTATAAGGTTTTTCAGTTAGAGGGTTTTTTCCTGCTATAAGTATTTGTGTTTTTCATGACCATCTGCATTCTTTACCAAGATAGGAGAGGTAGAATTTGTGAAACAGGGGTAAACTCCTCCTCCCAAGCAGCTGTGTCACTCAGAATCCAAGCATAAGGACACATCCTATCAATTCCACCACTCTCCAGATTGTAATGAAAGCAGGAGGTTTGCAGAAGGGCTGGAGGACAGATGGAACCTCAAGATTTGATGGTTATGTTGCAGAGCAACTGAAGATTCCTGCAGAAGTAAGTTGTCCACTAACAATTGATGTGTTAGTGGAAGTTAAGCATAAATGCTGCAGTCAGCACAAAAAGGAGAGCTCCAAAAAGGACAGTTCAACAAGTTCTGGGCACAGGACTACTGTGTGTGCAGGGCAAGGTTAGTGTTCACTGGACATCTCAGACCTTGAGGAAGTACATAAATGATTTATGCAGAATGGTCTAGCATTTTGTGTGTCATATCCAGAATTCGGTAGGTTGATACCTCAGGTCATTAAAAATGGGTAGAAAAAAGAGATTAGCAGTTATGAAGTTAGATGTGTGAGTCTGGCCTGGAAGGTTACTTTAGAACTGTGTTTATACATTGAAGTTGTCCTTTTCTATCTTGATTGCTTAGAGAAAGTAAAAAAAATTGCTTTCTTTTTAGAGGCAACTATGGTCTGGCTTGCAGACTTTAAGAATGTTTGCAATGGTGCCTTTCCTAATGAGGTGCTTGTGATGTACTTGAAAATTATTCAGTGTTTTGAAAAAGAAAATGTGATTGCATTTTTGGGAAATAGTTTTTGAACTAGAATTACATTGAGTGCCTGTGTGAAGCAGCAGTTACCAAGCTTTCAGCAATATCCACAACTTACAGATTCCTCTGGTTCAGCAATTCAAATTTTCTGAACTTCAGTGAATGCAGCTGCAAATAGACCACAATAGTATATTTTTTTTGTTTTGTCAGCTAAATATATAAACAAGTCATCACAGGATTTTATCTCTTATATTGTTTGATATCCCATCTGGCCTCTGTGGGTGAGAAATAGTGTGAACATCAGCAAGATATACCACAGTCCAGTGTAATATATTTGTTGCTTAAAACCTATCAAACCCAAAAATAATAAGAGTTCAGTACATTGATGCTTTAAGGTATTTCTGGAAGATAATCAAATAGATTCATGGGTTATTGCTCCATTTCTTTTGGCCCCTACCATTACAAAGCCAGTTTCAGTTGTGTGCTGGAGACCAGCAGTATGTGGCTACAAAACTGTTGTAGCCGTTTTAGGGGTTTTGACTATGGTGAAGGAATGCTTTTACGTAAGAGGTTCCAAAACGATTTGTAATGCTGTACAAACCTGAATTTTTAGAAACAGTTTGGCAAATTCAGAAGTGGCTTTATCTGGTCTTGAAATGTATACTAGGGATAATCTGAATACCAGTAGCAAAATGATCTCTTGATGACTTCATTAGGAGACCTCATTTATGGATTCAGGCATTTAGTTGGAGACTTGAAAGTAAGTGTTTACCTCTCAGCTGTGATAACAATGTCTCTATTTGTGCATAGTGGCTTAATAAGTAGTACATTAAGCATATTTATTTATGTAGTACATTCAGAAGATACTTTTAGGAGCTAGCAACAAGAAATCATCTAAAAGGAAGGAATTTTCATCCATTGGAAATGAAAACTTGTGACAATCTCAGGACTGTCTCCAGCTTCCAGCATGATGAAGGAAAATCAAATACCAATGATTTCCTTCCAGTGAAGCGAGACCTTGAGACCTGTGAGGTAGAGCCATGAGGATCACCAGGGGTACCATGAAAAGGGATGCTAGAAGAGTTTAAATTGCCTAGGTTGGTAAAATGAACAGGGAAAGGAATACAAGCATTGTCACCAAATGAATACAGGGGAAAAAAAGCCCTAGAAAGTAGAGCTGTCCAAGATAAGGAATGATATCCACACAAGGATGTGGCCTTGGATAAATGTATGATGGGCATTAAAGCCATTATAACAGTAAGGTCTCCTGTGAGAGTAATGGAGAAACTGCTCTGACCTACTTTTGAGCTGGAGCACAGTAAGTTTCTGAAAGAAAACCAAACATTCAGCAGTGGTCATCCCTGTCAGGTTTGTGATTCTTGGCTTGCAGCAATTGAGCTAGACTATCAAGGAAGGCAAGAAGGTATTGCTATGGAATTTGAGGTGCTGGTCGATCTTTTCTAGTTAACTGCTAAGGATTGTGAGAGTGAAAAGTTTTCAAAGGGTTGAGTGGTGAGAATTTGCTTAGGTCTTTCTCTGTTGGCATGTGGCTATCCAGTTGTTAGTACATTCAGAGTATCTCTGTGGCTCTAGACATGTTAGTCCCTGATGCCCAAGGCAGAATGCACTGTAGTTCAGCAATCAGGTGCTAAGTAACACCACCTTCCCTTATAGCACAGAGAAGTCACCCACAAGCTCCACAAGCCACCTGTGACCGTATGTCATGATGCCTTAGGACTTTAGCTTCTATATTTTTCATGTATCTGTAATCCTGTAATTCTTTAGTATATAACTCTAGACTGTTCTTTCATTTTTAGACAAAAGAATTCCTCTCTAAGTCCGAAACTCAAGGACACCTTACTATCTCAGGCCCCAAGATATGTAAACAACAGTGAATTGGAGGAGGAGCAAACTTGGAGTAATTGACTTCATTACCTGAAGCTGTACTATTACCTGTAATTGGAAGATGAACCCCCAATATGCAAATGAAAAAAACTTATGAAGTATGAAAAACCTGTGACCTGTTGTCCATTTTGGGTGTAGCTCCTGGGTGGGCTGTGACTGCCCTAAATGTACCTGAAGGCCCTTCATTAAATATAACTGCTTTTTATTCTCTAAACTTTGTCTAGCCCCTGTTTTAGGTCATTTTAGTCATCAGTCATTTCACTGAATGCATAAGCGAGTACAAAATGGACAGAGGTTCATGTTACATATTGTTCAGGCACCTCTTGTAACAGCAGAACCAGCACCACTGACTCAGTGTAGAAGATAATCAGAGTGGAAAATTTCTTACCCACTAGGTGTTAACCAAAGCTGGGGAGAGGAGGAGGTGATGTGTAAGTTTGTCAAGCCAGAAAATTACCAGAAAACAAGAAAAAAGTAAGCCTCCCAGCACTATAAGGCTACTCAGCATACACTCTGAGATGGTTCATTTTTCCCACTTGAGCAGAAGTAAGATGGACAAGGTAAGATAAAGCCCCCAACCTTGACCCCGCAGGAGTGTGGAGGTATGATTTTCTGGAGCTATAGCATAAAATATGCTGAATTTTAGCAGAGTGGGAGGGTAAGAGAATAAAGAGGAGGAAAGGGCACAGAGAGAGAGGAAGCAGGAAGGATATTCTGGAGTGGTCCTTTACCCTTTTCTTTATACACTTTGTCTCGCAGCCAAGTATAAATATGAACCTTGGAAGTGCAAATGTGTGAGGCTGCTTTTTTAACATCTATATTATTTTTACAGAAGACAAGGGGGTGAATTGGAGCAGAGGCTTAGTGAAATATTTGGTAATATTTACAAAATTTTCATCCAGTATGGCAACTAATATGACATACCACTCAGACTTCTGTAGCATGGCTTTCAAAACTCTATGTGACTGGTGCTTCTCTTGTATTTCTAAGATGTATTTCTTATGTAATAGTTGGACTGTTATGCATAATTTTTTGATTGTGGTAAGCCTTATTACTTGGACAGTATGAGAATTTATAATTGAATGAAGTATATTTTGTGTCTTTAAGATGCATGTCTGTGTAAGAACCATTTTTGTCTGATAATCTGAGCTTGAAAGCAGAAGGGCCTTGACTTCAGCTGTGTTGCACTCTGTAATTCCTTTAAGTGAAGACGGAACAAAAAAATGCTTTTTTTCCCCCTGGTCAGACAGGACACCTTCAAAAGCTTAATTCTTTATACTGAAGTCTCCAGAGATACACTGGGGCCTTTTGTAACTTATAAACCAAACTTTTTTTTTGTACTGGGGCAAACCATTGAATATATTTTAGGAGACAATCACCAGGCTTGATCATCAGTGGGCTCTGGTCTGGAGTAAGCAGAGAGCTAAACACACAGTGGAAACTGAGAATACAAATCCTTTATCTCCAAATGCTCAGAACCCAACAGAATCAAGCATTAATACTGGTCATTGCAATAAAGGAATGTGTACATAAACAGAGGCAACATTGACATCCCCTGTTATGCAACAAACAGCCTTTTTTACCTTCTTGTGGAAATAGAGTAATTGACCCAATCTGCAGTAAAGATAGAGAACTTCACACAAGAAAAGAAAACCAAGTCCTACTGTTCTTGAAATAAGCCTTGTGCAAACTGATGGACATATATTTACAAATTCTCTATTGTAATAGGGAGCATTGGGTTCTGAATGGATGGCAAAGTGCTCTCAGATGCTTTTATGTACTTTGAGTCACTGTGCAGTCTGTTTTTTACGGGTTTTGCATCAAAGCAGGAAGCCTGAAGGAGGGGCTGGACTGTGTGGGACTATGTGTGCTGAGGTGCTTTGCCTTCCTGGCAGGTCCAAGGGGAAAATCACAGATGGCTCAGACTCATCAGGGCTTCTCTTTCTGCCAAAGCTGTGTTTGGGTAAGGAATGAGGCTGAACTAGAAGGACACAGACAGGAGGTAATGTGCCCCTTATAGCACCCATTTGCAGAACTCAACTCTTACAGTGAATATTATTCTGTATTGGAATAATCTTGCAGATTTCAGATGCTACAGATTTTTGTGAACTGTCTAAGAGCAGCATATGGGCAAAAAAAGAAGAAACATTACCCTTCTTAAATGAAGCAAACTAAAAAATCCAACACATTTTTGCACACAATGCAAATAGAAGATTTTAGAACCCAATAGGCTTTGATCTTTTACTGGGAGGTTTTTCCCCTGTTCTTTTTACAAGAAAGTGACCCGGAAATTTTCAACCTAATGCAACTAAACTGAGAAAGGAAGGGATGATGACAGTGAGCTAGAGGAAATTCCTGTAAAGGAAACAGACTAAACACAGTGCACAGCTACAACTAACCACAATTCTTATCATGTTGTGTAGGATGGGCAAGTAAGATTTTAAGATACTTTTAAAAAAATTATGTGTTTTAGCCTCAGATTTTAGCCCTCCCCATCCCATCTTGTTGAAGGTGAGTTCATTTTATTGCCTTTGAATGTGAATTTTAAAGTAAGTTGGCTTTAACTGCTTGGTCAAACAGTAGTGTCTTAGTAAATATCTTCATTAGATTTTTTTTTTCAATTTTGTACATGTGGTGAAGCTTTTTTCATCTCCGGTGTGGCTATTACTAATCTTAGTTCTAGAATCAGATTATGCTTGCCTTTCTATTGATATAAATTGAATACAACACACAGGAATTGATAGCTTTGATGGTGAAGTGATTTTCATCAGAATCGGAATTGTACGATGGTGTGATTGTGGCATGCCACTGTTTACTAGATTTCAGAGATGTCATGAAACTTGGCACAGCTCTCAAGAGTCTGATTTTGATTTCTTTTGCTTATATTTTATGTAAATAACTGGAGAAGAGGAGGCTGAGGGGAGACCTCATCACAGTCTACAACTTCCTCATGAGGGAAAGAGGAGGGGGAGGCACTGATCTCTTCTCTCTGGTGACTAGTGACAGGACCTGAAAGAATGGCCTGAAGTTGTGTCAGAGGAGGTTCAGACTGGATATTAGAAAAAGGTCCTTCATCCAGAAGGTGGCTGGGTACTGAAATGGGCTCCCCAGGGAAGTGGTCACAGCACCAAGCCTGACAGAGTTCAAGAATGGCTGGGAGTTGGACTTGATGATCCTTATGGGTCTCTTCCAACTCAACTTATTCTGTGATACTGTGAAAACTCTATGAAATGAAAATTTACACTTTTCTTGTAAGAGTCCTTTAGGAATTGAAACATAGGCAATATAATATAATCCCTATTCTTTTCCCTTGCATTTTTTTAGCACAGGAAATTATGTGAAGACCACATTAATTTCATTTGTATATCCGATGCTTTCCAGTGAAATGGCATCCTAAATCCCTAGACTAAGGATATGATAGTATGGCAGGAGAAGGCAGAGAGACTTCTGTTAATAATTTGCCTGGAGTACTTTCTTTCTCTGGTAGATACTGACAAAGATAAGTCATTGAGTAAACCAAGTCACTGAATCACCTGAGTCCACCTGCAATGCAAATACCTACAATGTAAATCACCTGAATGGTGATTGTTGTCTGCTTCTGCTGTGAACTTCCCTGTTCCTGTCAAGCACACTTGTAAGATGACAATTCTTAATTTCACATCCTACCATACTTTTTAGATACTATAAAATGCAAAGATGACAAGATTCTCTAATAAAAGTATTATCAGTTAGCTAAAAAAAAGAAAAGAAAAGAAAAAAAAAAGGCAGTATTTTCCCAAGCTATTTAAACAGAAAAGTTAGGAAGATTGTTAACCAAAGTTACAACATTCACTAGTCAGCCTTCCCTTTTGCACTTCTTTCCCATTTGTGGTGACCTTTTTGAGCTTGAAGAGGGTATCATTAGTATGGCAGCACACTGGAAAACGAAGAGATTATATATCACTGGCATTATTAAATGCTTTGTGAATGGTTGCTTGTTGTAGTTTCACTACATGTGGCCTCTATGTCTCCAGTAACACACAAATGGGAAGCTGGGGAATAAATTCTTCCACTGCTTATGTTATGCCAGGTCAGGCACTCTTCAAATAGCTTCTAATGGCTTAACAGCTTGAATGAGTCACCAGAAAGGACCAGAGCTGTCACAGGAGAGAGACTGGATCATTTTCGTGGAGTCAAGGGAAAGTGGAGTGCAGAGGACAGGGAAACAGATCATAAAATCATAGAATCATAGAATATGCTGAGTTGGAAGGGACCCATAAGGATCACCGAGTCCAACTCCTGGCCCTGCACAGAACACCCCAAGAATCGCACCATGTGCCTGAGAGTGTTGTCCAAACACTTGAACTCTGTCAGGCTGGTGCTGTGACCACTTCCCTGGGGAGCCTGTTCCAGTGCCTGACCACCCTCTGGGGGAAGAACAATTTCCTGATATCCAACCCTAACTTCCCCTGATGCAGCTTCATGCTGTTTTCTCAAGTCCTGTCACTGGTCATGAGAGTGAAGAGATCAGTGCTTGCCCCTCTGTCTTTGAGAAAGGTAACCTGTGACATAAGCTCACCTGCTCAAGGGACTACAGCACTGAGCCACACAAAAGGTGCTTGGGTCCTGCTTGCTGCTGGCACCACAATGCCTTTGCCATGTGGGCTGTTGGGTGACATAACTTTAAACATCATCCTTGGTTTTATACAGAACTAATATGGCTAGAGATGCAGCCTCAATGAATGCCTGGAGCACGGTCTTCACAGATATCATAAACCCAGATTTGAGAGTCAGGATGCATTGATCTTTTTGCAGCGGATAAAAAAAATTGGATAAACTTAAGGAGGACTTTTTCCCAGTGCTGGTTGCAAGCTCTCTTTATTCAGGCATAGGTACAGGCTTGGTGTTTGAGGATGATTTAAAAAGATGTCTGGAGTAATGACATTTGGCAGCCAGCCTGTAACAAAGTACCAGGATGGGGTCAGACAAATGAGTCAACTTACTCCCTGTGACCTCTGAGCATAAAAATATATAATTCCATTCACATAGAGACATTCTGAAGAGAATGGTGACTAAAAGTGCTCCCCTCAGCACAGAACAGCTGCCTGGAAAAGTGCAGCGTGGGAGCTCTCATCACCTCTCTCCAGCTCAGTGTGCATTGGATGCTCTCTTGATGCCTCCTAGTGTGAGTAATGTCTGATTTGCATGAGGTACCAATAGCCTTTGCTCAACCTTTTCTGCTTTTCCCTTGGGCTGACTCATGCCTCTCTGATAGCAGTGCAAATGCAGAGTCACTCTGGGGCCAAGGGAAAGAAAAAAACCCCTTGAGGGCTCAGTTGCTCCATGCACAGCTGCACAAACTGAACATCAGCAAAGTACATCCCCCTTAGTCCTGAACCAGGCGCTCCAGACATGTCAGTCACAGGCACTGGCTATGTCCTTACTAAATACCCAAATTAAGCCATGGCTTTTTGATATGCATACTGGGCAGCCTGTGGCTGAGAAGGCTATGGGATGCAGATCAGACCTCTTAGCAGAAGAGGGAAAATATACAATCTGCTTTGGGGTTTCACCTTATCCTGGGTACTGTCATATACGGGTCTGGGTGCAGCTGAGTGCTTTGTGGACCTTCTCTGAATCCCCTGGGTGTTCCCAGCCTCCGCTTACAGAGGGCTCACCACAGAGCTGGTCCCTTATGGTGGTGTGGGTGTCACTCTGCTCAGCAGGGCTCTGTCAGGGTCATTCAAGCAGTGCAGCACAGCACTGTAGTGCAGAAGTGAGGCCTGGTGCTGCACACCTAGTTAAGCCATGGAGGAGAAGAAGGGGTTTTTAGGTTGCTCTGCTGGCCCTAGTAGACATCCTAATGTATGTCCATTTTAGCTGGTAACAAAGCCCAGCAGGAGTATGTCTCTTGGGTGAAAGAGTTAGAACCAAAGACCTGTGCCCACACAGGACATGCTTTGAGGGTTTTACTTCCGCATAGTTCTCCTGTCTCATGGGCTCAATGCCATTTGCAACTGCAGCACTTCTTCAGATTTGGTTTAATCCCAAAGGAATCCACTCAACTCACTCTGGGCCTGTTCACCTTCCAGCTACAACTGCACTCCACAGATTTTTGGTGCCAGTTATGGCTGTCTCAGTCCGTTGCTGACAGTCATCATTAGCTGAAGGCTGATGTTATTTGGTATCTTACCTCTCATCTTAGACAACATTCTCCTATGAAAGGAGGAAGGATCTGCATTTCCACTCCAGAGGTGGAGTTCTGCATTGCTGTAGGAATGGCTTGGAAATCCATCTGTAAGCAATTCTGTGTGAGGTGTATTTAGAGAGACTGTTGCATATTCTTCAGCATTATCTATTTTGTATTTCTGTGAAATAGTGTGAGCAGGAAAAGTGCTGCAAACCCCATTAAAAAAAAAAAACAACCCACAATATTCAGGAAATAGTGTTTGCAAAGTTTTATAAAAATACATAGTGAAATATGCAATTATCTATTTTATTGGATTCTTATTTATAAAAACCCCTTCTTCTCCTCTTTTACAGAAAGCAAGATGATTCTCAAAGAAAGTATCTCAGAATATCAACCAAAATTGATAAAGAACATCATGTTCACTTTGTGCTGGATACTAACATTTTTTGTCAGTGGGGTAGAAGTTAGAGAGATTAACTTGCCAGGTAAGAGTCTGCTCCAGTGATGTTTGGTGTTTGTGGTGCTCTCTGAAAACGTAGAAAAGGGGATCTTCACTTTTCCTTGCTTTTGTGAGTTTTTCTTGCACATGTCCATGCTTGTGTCAAGCAAATAGCCTTTCTGCAAGCTTTTGAAGTGTTGGTAATACAATCTACCCTAAATTTGCCTCAAAAATCAGTCCCCTAATGAAAAGGACAAATGTAACGGAGAATTTCTGAGACCCAAATGGAACAAATGAATTGCTTCTGTGGCTCAAATCTCTAGCATCTAGTCCAGGGAGGCAGGGACTGGAGAGAAGGAAGACAAAAGCAAAATGAGACTGATCTATCAAAATCTTCCACACACAATATATCTGGAAGAGCTTGATCCAATTTAGTTTGCAGAGAGAAAATGAAACTTTGAAGAGTTTCCCAGGTGGGCAGGTGAGGAACAGATTTCATACCCTCCCTTCTGCTGTAGTGAAATCCTGCCCATACTTTCAAGGCTCACAACAGCCTGACTCGCAGGAGGGGCATTAGGGTGACCGCATCTTTCAGAATCAAAAAAATAATTTAATTTTAGGGACAGTTACTGAAACACAGGAGAATAAATATTTTAAAACAGTGAGACAATAATGTTTGTCAATCTTACCATAAATAGGGCATGTGGTGGGCAGGATCTGCTTCTTCAGGCTTACATCAGTCCATTCTCCATCAATATGAGGAGATCTAGAAGAGCTGCATCTACTTTTCTACTGAGTTAAGATTCAACAGGTTAGCACTCATGCAAAAGTCTTCACATCACTAAAAATCTTCACATTAAGCCTTGCAAAAAAGGCCTAATAAACCTTCAGAAACCATTGAATAATTTTTTGAGAAGATTGGCAAATTGAATATTTTAGAAAACTTATTTTTTATTAGTCCATCTTCTGATCACATAAAGAAATATTTAACATGAGAAAGGTAAAGTTCTATTTTTGTGCTCCTGATTTTTATTTTTAACTTTTTCACCATGACTCTGCATTCTTTCAGATGGTACTGATATCTTACTCTCCTGCTTTTCAGGATGTTCCCATGTTGAACCTCAAATATGGTATCGTGCAATTAATGGTGAGGAGTTTGTTCTACAATGTACTTTACCAGATAGAGATGCTACCAACATTTATAACAACTCACTTTTAAATCAACGTAAGGTGAAATGGTTCTGGCATCAGCGAGATAAAGAGACACTGAAGGCTATCAAGGAAAGCTCAAATCTGGCTTTCCAAGGGGATGCACTTTGGTTTAAACCAATAAGGGACAGTGCTTCTGGAATGTACATCTGTAGGATATGGTAAGTAATGAAGCAAAAGGTTTATATTTCTAAAGAAGAATTATTGTTTTGTTTTGGTTTGTGTATTAAATGTGCTAACTTTTTTTTTTCTTTTTTTTTTTTTTTTTAAACATCATTCAGGGGAAAAATCCCATGTCTCAAAATTGTTTTGGATGTTCAAACAAAGAAGGCAGCAAAATGTTCGGGTTACAATACAAATATGCTATATCTGCTTGCTGGCAGTGGCAATTCAATAACCTGTCCTGGGACAAAATGTTACAGCCATATAAAAAAGCCAGATGTAAAATGGTACAAGGTAAGAGTCAGCCTGCTGAGTAGTGGAAACAGCTGAGTGGACATGGAGCTTCCAGTCTAGCTAATGCCCATGTGCCATAGCTCTAGAATTGTTCTTTGGCAGGCAATGCAGCCTGAGAAATTCAACCCAAAAGTAGAATCTTGAAGTGATATATATCAAGTTTTTAAGGAAGTGTTTTCAAGAAATTTGTTGCACCCAAAATCTTTTTCTACGAAGAAAAAGCCAAGAAACGCTTTCTCTTCACCTAAGAAATTGAAGTAATTGAAAATCAACATAGGTTATTTACAGAACCGACATGACGCAAATGTAACATTTTAAGTTTTGTTTTGACATTTTAAATTTTGAAAACATCAAATACACCAAAGAAAAACTGGCTTTGTTAGAAACAAAATTATTTTAAGATTAATATTTCAAATTGTTTTTTCTAAGACTCCTGTTTTTAATGAAATACTATTCCACTGAACCACTACTGACTTAGTGTTTGTAAGGATGGTAATATAACATCTAAACCTGTATAAATGAGTAAAGAAAAATTACTAAAATTTTCAATTGTGCATTTTCCTACCTGGTATTATTTACATTATTTATTCCATCAAGTAGAATCATGGTCTACTCAAAGTTACTCTGCACTTGCTTTTAAATTTTTAATGAGGTATATCTTTACCTACATCTTGATCTGAAGCCCACTGACATTAAGGAGCTTCTTCCCATTTGCATTAGTGGATTTTTTCAGGAACTTGATTTAAGGAAAATTCTTATTGGTCTCAGTGGAATAGGAATATATTAAGCTGAAAAAATAGGGGTGCTTTTAAAAAATAGACCATTTTCGTGCTTCTAAAAGTAGTCACAGTGTTCTCAGTCTCAGACAATCCAAATGCATTATTTACTTCTCATAAAATAACTTGAAAATACTTGCAAAATATTTTTTTTTACAAAATAAAAAATACTTAGTCCGTCAAAAAAATGTTCCTTTTTGTTGCTCTTTAGTAATATGATTTTAATTTAGAGTAGCTGCATGATTTCACATTTTTTCATCAAACATAAATTTTAAATAATTTTTAAAAAGACAAGGGTATTCACATATTTTTTCAGTATAACTGAAAAATATCCTCAGACTCCTATTATATCTCTTTTCGGGCTTCTGTGGAAAGACTTTGGTTTAACCCTACTACCATGAAACTTATGTCCAAATATATTAAAATATAATTTAATAACAGCAACAACAGCAAGAAAAAAAATTTAATTCTTTGATATTCTTTTCATCAGAATGGTCACCAGATAACACATAAGAAAAGCAGACCGAGCCTAAAGCTTAAGCAGAATGAAATCTACTTGAATCCAACCTATGACAAAGATGCTGGGATATATGTGTGTGATTACACTCTGTATGACAACACTACCAAGTGGACAGTGAGAACAGCAGTAACAGTAGAAGTCACTGGTGAGTAATATAATAACTCAGAATAAAATCCTGAAGTAAAGTATGTTTTCTTTATCATGTTTATTTATATCTTTTATTCAGGTTCTTGTTCTGAAAACCCCATAAACTGAATTAGCTACACGATCATTAAAATCCTCTTCCAGGTATTCTGAAGACATCTTGGGTCACTGAATAGAACATCCATTAGTAATAGCATGTAGCATACAACACCGTAATTTTCAAGATCTACTTCTGCCTTGGATTTTTTGTAGTTCCTAACATTGAGGATCAAATCTACAAAGGATTTAGATCTCTTGATCTGGGAGTTGAATTCATGAAACTCCAACTGGTGCCAATGTTCTCCATGTACAGTGTGAGGAGTGTTAGGAACATATTTGCATACTAGGAAAAAGGATTGGAAATCCTACATTGGAAATGTGGGCAAAAGCAGTGTATCTCAATCCTACCCATCTCCCTGACGTAGAGGCTTATGTGAAATTATGAGTTAGGTAAAATATTGTTCCTTGTGGCATGGATGAAACCTTCACTTTTTCACTTGACAGTGATAAGGAAGGTAATATTGATGGGATCACTCTTGAGTGTAATTTTTTAGTGGCAGAGTAAACAGAGACCTGTGAGCAATCTAACAAACAAGCCATTTGTTGTTGCATGTGCTCTTTGGGGAAAACATCACTGCCTGCATGACCTGTTCTTTCAGGCTTTGTGTGCTTTGTTGAAGGAAACTGGCAAGAACTCTATGGCACAGTGATATGGCATGGTCTTATATTCTCCCTCCAACCACAGTGACCTTCTCGGTAATATTTACTGTCTTCACTTGTCCTTCAGGCAAAATCCAGATATTGCCTTGGCAGAGTATTTTGTGACATCAGCACTGTGCAAGGGAGCATGCTAGCAGCTCAGGATCAGTACTCAGGGAGATTGCTTATTTTACTGAAGGAGTAATGTAGCTGTGCTTTCCTCCAGCTATCTGTGGTTGAGTACTGTAAGACTGCAGTCACTCCAGTCAGTCACAGATCCCATAGGGAAGTATATACCTATTCTGTATCCTGAACTGTATGGACATAGTACAGCTGTTTCTGGATCACAAGAGCTAAGGACTATTCCCCAGCATCCTGGTAGAAAGTGGGCTACTCTGTGAAAGGGAGAAAAAGGTTTAGGGAGCAAAAGAAAGGTGTCAAGTGAGGCCGCCTGGTTCAATGGTCTAGTGAAGAAATACTCCTTTGAAATTCCATGGTCTAATGAGAATAGCATTTCTCTGAAATATGTGATCCTTTTTTTCCCCCTAGTATTTTATGCTTTTGTTTCTAAGAATTCAAGGGAAAAATGTATCTGCCTCATCAGGAGAGGAAACTATGCCTCACCAGGACAGGAAACCATGCCTCACCAATTCGTGAGAGCTCTGTGTGGTGGCTTGCAATGCCTTATGCTCTTTGACACTTCCTTCTGGCTATATTCACATAATATTCTCCATGCCACCATGGACTAGCTCTGCTTTTATTCTGATCTAACTGAACCTGAGCTGACAGATTGTCCTCAGTTTGTTTCCCTCACTTCACAGCATAGTCAGAAAAGCACTTGAAAGGTGCCATGTGCATGTATGGCAATCCACAGAACCTTGTGGACTGAGGGGACACCTCATCACAGCCTACAAAGTCCTCGTGAGGGGGAGAGAAGGGGCATGCACTGATCTCTCACTGTGGTGACCAGTGACGGGACCCAAGGGACTGGCCTGAAATTGTGTCAGGGGAGGTTTAGGTTGGATATTAGAAAAAGGTTCTTCACCCAGAGGGTGGCTGGGCTCTGGAACAGGCTCCCTGGGGAAGCGGTCACGACACAAGTGTGACAGAGTTTAGGAAGTGTTTGAACAATGCTCTCAGGCACAGGGTGTGACTCTTGGAGATGGTGCTGTGCAGGGTCAGGAGTTGGACTCAATGATCCTGATGGGTCCCTTCCAACTCGACATATTCTGTGATTCTGTGATACGTTTCTCTGCTGGGGCTTGGTTAAAAAAAAAAAAAAGAAAAAGAGTGTTATGTGGCACCATTTCCTGTAGCATGGGACTTTCCTAGAATATCAGAGCTGTGGGTTTTATAGTCTAACCCATGGCTGTCATTACCTGTGCCCTTTGGCAGCCTGAGTTTTGAAAACAACATATCTATTTTAGTGCAAGTATCCGTGCTTGTGAATGAGGTGTTTGTGTGCTTAATTTGTGCTTCCTGGGCATGGAAGGAGCCTTCGCATGGAAACGGTATGAGGATTGCACCCTTCAGGGGGTTCTGCAAGGGAGGGCCCTAATTTTTGAATTCTAAACCATCTTAAGTGCAGGCTAGACAGTGAGCTCCTGAACTCATATAAGAAGACAATGCTTCTGAGTAAACGAGATAGCAAGTATTTAGGCAGCTACACAATTTTTTTTTCTGAAACTCCCTTATCTGTTCACTCTCAGGTACCTTGAGAACTGTAAATCATCCTCTTGGACTTAGGTTTCTAAATTCCACCTAAAACTTGAAAAATTAAATTGTAAGCTATTTTTTGTGGTCTTCTTCACTGACAGTAGCTTAATACTTAATAATATTCTTGTTACTTGCAGCAAAAAACACTATTCATCCACCAAACCTTTTGTATCCCATTGGTGTTACGATCCTTGAAGCAGAGCTTGGTAAGTTTCAATTCCTCACCTAAAAGCAACAGAAAATATTTAAATGAGGTATTGATAAATAATGATAGATCTTGATAAAATCAGCTTTGTTTTCTAGGCTATTTAAGAGGATAATATTCTGGTGACCTGCATGCATGGTTTTTCTGTGTTAATTTGTCCCAGGAAAGCCACTTGAATTGGAATGCCGTGTACAGTTTGGATTTGAATTAGTTTCTCCAATGAAGGTAACATGGAAACGAAACAGTGAAGAAAATACAAATGAGAAATTGAATCAGAAAACAAGGTGAGAAAACTGCTCTCCCTCGCTCTGGTAGTCTGATTACTGCTACCACTAGCAACTGTAAAAGTCCTTCCATTACAACTTTACCAAAGACATTTTATTGAAAGAAACTTAGAACGCTCATTTCTTTCACCTAGTAATTTGTATGTCCATGAGCATGTGACAGGAATGTGACCTTCACATATAGAAGCACATACTGATGGCCATAAAGTCAAGAACTCAAACTCTGCACAATCTTAGCTCTTCTTCCTAAAGCTTTAGCTCATAGACAGCTTCCATGTGAATGGTGTTTGTTGTGCCTGCATTGGTTCTTTTCAAGTGTCCTTGTTTTCAAGTGTTCTTGAAAACTCTGTTGTGCCTTGCCAGCAATTCCCACAAACTGTCTTTGGGAGCTGTCTCTGAGTGGGGAATAGCTCAGATCAGCAGAACAGTACTGTGGAGATTGAAGGGAGTTTGTGTGCCTCAGACATTGGGGTGTGTTTACAGGCTCAGTCTGAGGACTTGCAGCACTGAATTTCAGGACATTGAATTTTAGGAGTCTTCCCTGGCAAGACCCTGCAGAGAAGAAACATGTAGGGGAAAGGTTTCCTGTGACTTGGGAACCCCTAGAGTCACTGCACTTCCTTTTCCTTCCTGTTCTCATTCATTTATGCAGAGTTCAACTCGGGCGAGCAACAGAGTGAAGGCAACACAGGCAAGTGCGTTTTTCACTACACAGCCCTGAGCCAACTTTATGGGTAAATTTTTGGTACAGTGGGGGAGGCAAAAGCCCTGCTGTCACTTCTGAAATCAAGTTCATAATAGGAATCATGTGGGGAAAAAAAAAAAACGAATGATGATATCTCACACACACGCACACGCACACGCACACACACAAACACACACACACATGCATGCACACACTCATGAGGTAGACTGAAAATTAGATTTTCCTAACTTTAGAATGCTTAGGTTTGGAATATTCTTAACAAGTTTTTAGCATTTTTCATGGGCAGAGTTTCGGTTTTGTAAAAAAAAATACAAATAAATGAAACATCCCCAACAGACTTTGGTTGAATCCTTGCCCATGATCACTCCTACATATCTTGAGGTAGCAGAGGTAGGGCCATGGGATACTGTCATTTTGCAGTGGCATGATGTGAGATGCCTTTTAGGGATGACCCAGAGATGCTTGTACTTGTGGCTTTCAAAGGGGAATGCTGAAACTCAGAAACCCTGGCTATTCTAGGGTATTCTAGACTGATTGCAGACACAGATCTGTTACCCATATCCTTCAACCAGCCCTGAAGAGATTCCTCTGTTACCTCTTCATTTCCTATACTTCTGTCTCTTATATCTACTTTATTCTGATGCCTATCCTGTCCCTGGGCTTTTTACCCCTATGCAAGACTTAGTGCTGCTCAGTTTTTTGCCTGGCTAGTTCTCTCTTGGGGCTCATTTTTGAAGTTTAATTTCTCTGCATCTGCCAGGGGAATATTTTACAACTTAGAAAACCACAAGTAATCTTACAGAAGTAAAGGAGAGTATATACTGAAAACTAGGCAAATGGTAAGTATTTTGCTGAGTTGATGAATAGTCTTCAGGTCTATCAAAGTATTTTTTTATAATGTTAGTATTTTCTTAAAATGTATAAACCAAATGGAGGCTCCAAACCAGAATATTGCATCACCATTAAAAGTTCAAGATAAATGTTAAGAAGTTGCAAGCTCTTCTATTTTTGTGTGTAAGACTTTGGGAGGCTGTGTGAATGAACAGCAAAGATATAATGCAAATGCACATTTTTTTTCTCTCTAGAGTTTATCCAAAAGGTTTGAAGGGTCACACACTTCTTCATGTTGCAACTTTGAAAGAAGTGACTGAAAAGGACCTCAGAAGCAACTTCACATGCTTTGCTCAGAATTCAGTGGGGAATGCCACTGCTGTGATCCAGCTGAAAAGAAAGCAGAGAGGTAAAACTATCAATTGGTGACTATTTGCTCCTGAAGACACATTTTGATTTACTCTACTGCTAATTAATTCCCCATTGACACTGGCTTTTAGGCAGCAGCAGAAATTTCTTGAACCTGGGTGGGAAAACTCAGATTTGTCAGATGTCTTGAAAGCCACAGTATTTTGAGGATTACTGAGAAAGGCAGGTCTATCTGGGGACTTACTGCAGGCGGGTGAGCCAAGTGGAAGATGGAGAGCAACTGGAAGGAAGAAAAGGAAAGTAGAATCCCTGAACATTAACAGGCAATCTACTAAACTGAAATAGAGAGGCTGATGGAAGCAACAGTATTCCCTGATTTACATAGGACATTTCTGTTTGTTTTCCCAGTCATTAGCATGCATGTTTCTGAGAAGTTACCATGACTGATATGAATGTGGCAGCCTTTCAAGCTTTCAAGGCCAAAACCGGAATCAGTGTAGAAATTAAAGTGTTGAACCATAGCTCACAGTAGAGATTCATCATTGGAGTGGCACAGGAAGCTGCCAGCAGGGCACTGTGTGCAGCTATTTCTGCTCTGACATAACTTTTCCATCTCAGGTGATGACTACTTTCAGCATAGCTCAATGTACCAGAGACTGTTTTCTCTGTGACTTCTACCACAGATTGACTTTTCATACCACCAAAGAGATGTCATTCAACAAAGGTCCCTGATGGTAGACTGAAACTCAGTGTTAATGTTTGCGGCTTCATGAACTCCTGACTTCCCTAAATTGTGCCAGTGGGATAAGAAAAAATATTGTGAGATGGTTTGTCCCCATTTCTGGATTAATTCTTATATCTAAGTGTCAATATTATTTTGGAAACCTGAATTATGATAGACTCTTCTCTTTCTGCAGTGTTGTTCTTTTATGTACTGTGCAGTGCCATTTCTACTCTATTTGCATTTGTTTTGTGCACTGCCTTTATTTACCAACACTGGATTGAAATAGTGCTGATGTACCGAAGTTATCTGGTCCACAACCAAAGTACAGACGGTAAGAGACCTTGTATAATATTAATTTTCTCCAGTTTCTCTACTGCCTTTTGCCCTCTGGCATAATCTGGTATGAATTACTCATTTAATTAAGTTCTCTAAATGACCCTGTACTCTGAGCCAATACAGAGACTGTTAAACCTTGCAAGATGCTCAGTGAATGAAGATGGAAAAAATAGCCAGATAGTGTGAAAGAAATACCTAACACCAACTGAAATGTCAGTTAGACTTTTGCCCTAATTTACCCATAGGAAATTAGAGTAGGAAGTTGAATTGGCAGTCCATTTGCAGGGAGTAATTTAGCATCTCCAACATTTCAAAATCATTCTCTGAAGAAGTTCAACAAAACTTTTGGACATGAATGAAATGACTTTGCATAACGAAGTGAAGAACTCTGAGTCTGTTGTAATTTTCACCTGAAGCCAAAAAGTTTCTCAGGAGAATAAACAAAAGAGAGAAATAAGATGATAAAGGGCACTAACTGAGAAGTGAATGTTTGGGAAATACTCATATTTCCTTTCTAAAAGCTTTGGAAACAACTTGACATTTGCGCCCAAGTGATTAGCTTTTGATTTTTCAAGTCTCTGTAGTAGCATTTCCCCATCATCTCAGCTAAAACAGGCCTCCAACATAGTAGACAGTGAAAAAGTCCATCAGGAATCACAATGACTACTTCAAAGAACTTAGCATATAATTTTATTATGTGGGTTGAAAGAATTCTGATAGTTTGTGCCCAACAAAACTTTTCTAAAAATTCTTGCATCTTGATGCAGTTTGAGATAGAAGTGTCTGTCTGTTTTTCTGTTTGCATCTGTGTGTGTACCTTACAAGTGAGTGTGAAGTGACTGTATCTAGATACCTGTAAGTACATACACAATTAGAAAATTATCTGCCCTTTTGGAAAACATTTTTGTGAGCCGTAAAGCATTTGGCAAAAGCAATTTGGGAAATTACTCAAAATTTCCCCTCTATTTGGTAACAAAGTTATTTAAAGACCTGTGGAAAGCCCCCGTAGAGCGCACCTTGCATGTCAGTAGGACAGAGACAGACCTGCCAAGGCTTGTGTATTGCAGACACTGATGAGTGCCACCATGGTAGCCCTTGTCCCGAGTGTCCCGTGACTCTCACGTACCTCATGCACACAGCACCATTTGTAGTGGGGGGTATATGGGGTGTGCAGACAAACCATGCCTACACAGAGAGTTTTCCTCCCGGGGAAAATGTTCTCACCTGCAGCAATATGTCCTTCTCACTTCATGTGGATGCATATCAAGTCACCTGAGCTCTGAAAGGGCTTGCTCACAGAGCAGCAAAGCAGGAGTTATGACCTGATTTTGCTGTTTCTTCCTTTCTATTGTTTCTTGCTATGTCCCTCTCAGAAGAGAATCAGAGAACTGAAGAATCCTACAAGATTGGAAGGTACCCCTGGGCACCTGCTCAAGGCAGAGCCAACCTAGACCAGGCTGTGCAGGACCTTGTGGACAGAGAAACCACAACTCCTCTGGAGAAAGTGCTCCAGTGTTTGACCACTCTCACACTGCAAACTTCTTCACTAACAACTAATGAGAATTTCCCTTGCTGCAACTTGTGTCTGTTGTGTTCTCTCCTGTTACTGACTCCATCATCTTTGTACCCTCCCATTTGGTAGTTGAAGGCAGCAACAAGGTCACAATTTTTCTCATGTCTCTCTAACCCTTGGGCAGCCCCCTTAGCCAATTAAGATATATCTCTTAAAACTCCTGCCTTCTTCCACAAGGTGAAAGAAATAATGCAGGATACTTGATACTAACATTTACAGACCACATATGCAGTCAATTTGCTTAAGTCAGGTATTCTTCATTTCCTACACTCTGGGCATCTTAAATGTTTGTATCAAAAGTTGCTCAGCTTGTAATTGTCCTGTACAATTATGTGAAAAAATTGCCTAATGATGCTTACTTTGTATTTGGTTTTAACTTGCTATTGTAATAGTAATATTATAAAGGAATGTGTTAGTGGTTGTTGTCGAATAAGATTGCAGTGACCTCTGTGGGTGAAATGAGGAATACCTAGCTGTATTGCAATTTATTGTCATTTAAAATCTGTTTTTAAAGGAGCATCAATTTAGGGTACAGATGAATTGAAGTTCAGCTAAACCAATCTAGTGACCCTCTGCCCCATCTTTAATTCCCACATTAGTCCTGTGTGCCTGCTGCTGGTGATTCACTCTTGTGGGCCTAAATTGGCTCAACTTGGCAGAAAAATAACTCAGTGAAAGACAGTGAGTTGACAGCAAAGTGAATAATCTTCCTCCATGATCACAAGAGCTTCAGCACCAGTAGAAGGGTGTGATTGAAAGTGTGTGTCCAGGAGCAGATGGGAGGAGCAGAGCTGCAACGTGTTCTCTGATCACATTCTTGGCCTCCAAACCTAATCTGCACACCCCTGTTTTGTTTTGATTATATACTTTCTGCTATGTGCTGGTTCTGAATGTAGGTCTTCGACCACAGCTCAGCCATGTTAGTTTTCTGAATTTGCTTTACATATGGGCTCTTCTAGATCCTGCAGAACTTGACGGCTGTAGCTCACGTCTGTGATCCTAATCTTACACCTAGGGAGAAAACCAGGATGTTAACACAGAGGCATGTGGGTCACGATACTCAGCACTTAGGTGTCTGTGCTGGACGAAGGTGTCTCAGTTCCCAGGCAGGGAAGGTGCAGGCAATGTGGTGAAATCTAGAGAGCCTGTCAGCTTGCCCTGCAGCAGCACCCTGCAGTGGGACCCTGCTCTAAACAGAAGAATTTCTCTCTGGTTTCTATTCTCTATATTGACATATGGTACAGTTGTACAATTCAGCTAATTGAACATAGGTGTCTGGTGTAATTTGAGCTGCCTGAGGATGTCCTGCCATTCCAAAAGACTTGAGTCTCCAATACTTCCCCTGTCAAATCTGGCAGTCTTAGGACACCTTAAATGGCCTCAGGCAACTGAGAAACTGGACTGGGTCCACTGTACCTTTTGCTTTCACCAGAAATTATTTTTTTTTAAAAATGTTCCTTCTCCCTGAAGAGTAGCTCAAATTTCATTCAGCAAATAAATAAAATTTGCTTCTGCCTTGTAGTTAAGAATGGGTCTAACTCAGGACATTGGTACAAGGGTTATTCAAAGCTAAGAAAAATTCTTTACCTGTGTTTCATTTGCACCTTACGAACATTCTTTTAGCGAGACTTAAACAAAGTTCAGCAAGTGGTCAGTAGCTGGTGTCTGAGCTGATACTTTGTTCAGAGTTAGGCTTTGCTCCTTACACAATTTTCTCTGCGTACAAACACAG
Source organism: Acanthiza pusilla (assembly GCA_036630365.1). Classification (NCBI taxonomy): domain Eukaryota; kingdom Metazoa; phylum Chordata; class Aves; order Passeriformes; family Acanthizidae; genus Acanthiza; species Acanthiza pusilla. The sequence continues at coordinate 6,074,087 of JAXCHO010000098.1, forward strand.
TGTAGGAAATCAGCATGCATTTTGCAAGCAGCTAATATTTAAGAACATTGTTCCTTTAAGATTCATTATATTTTAAAAGAAGATTGGCCATTGACGAGAATTTTTTTTTGAATCTGCATTTGGGCAAATGAGAGAAAAGATTGGGAATCATTCCCTACCACATGGCTTTTGCCTGGAAAGGGCCGGATCTTTAAACTACCTTGCACTAACCATCTGCAGCTTCCTTGTTTGTTTTGGTGGCATATATCTACAAAATTTGCGTGACAGTGAGGAGCACGGTTGCCTTAGGTGACCAGATAGTTGTGATCCATGAACAGGCCATGATTTTAGGTTTGTGTTGTGCCTACTTAAATAGATATAAATGGAAACTGAGCATTAAGAAAGAAACTAAATGCTTCAGCCAGACTTGTTAATGTGTACAATGTATTTATTGACATATTTATTTATTTTTTTATTTATTCTAGATGGCAAGGAATTTGATGCGTTTGTGTCCTATGCAAAACTGGACTCTTCTGAAAGTGACTCTACTTTAATTAGTGAGGAAAAGTTTGCCCTGGAGCTTCTTCCAGATATGCTAGAAAATAAATATGGCTACAAGTTATGTATTCTGGAAAGAGATATTCTTCCAGGAGGAGGTAAGGTCCCTGGGGATGGTAGAAAATCTTCAGTTTTTATAAAATTGTGTTTCACTTACCAAAAAAACCTTATGCACCAGAGCAACAAACTGAATAATTTGGTAGTGAAGTTTATTCTCAAATCTCATAATGTTTTGATCTTTATATCAAAAAAAGATACAAAGATCTGGTCCCTGTGGCAGAGGCATACATACTTTGGAGTGAGGTCACTGGAAGCTACTAGGCTGAGATGAAATTTCTTGTACCAGAATTTCTTTCCATTCTCTGGAAAGAAGACCTCAAATATTTCAGTAGTTACTTTCAGAGTAACTTTAGTCAGTGCTACCTGCAGTAATTAGAAAGCCCTGAGTATCTGTTCCTGGGAGACATAAAGACAAGTCCAAGCATCCCTTGAGACCCTGTTTCAGCATGTTGAGGTCTCAGCTGTGTCCTCCATCTCCTGAGCAGAAAGTTGTGCTCAGTTGTGAACAGCTGCGGTACCCTCTGGTAGCAAACACATTTCTGGGGGTTATGTGATTGCTCAGCATTCCTATTCTTGGCTTTCTTTATTTCTGGGTTTTAGCTGTTGATAAAGGAACTGATAAGATAAAAACTCCATAGTAAAATGCAGTAACTCTCACCATTTCCTCTCCAGCATACACAGATGAAGTTGTAACAGCTATTAAACAAAGCAGACGAGTAATAATTATTTTGAGCCCAGCCTATGTCAGCGGACCAAGCATCTTTGAACTTCAAGCAGCTGTGAACTGTGCACTGGAAGATAAAAGGATCAAACTAGTATTAATAAAGTTCCAGGATTTCCAAGAGCCAGAGACTTTGCCTCCAGTAGTGAAGAAAGCACTTCGGATTTTACCAGTCGTTACCTGGAAGTCTTCTATTTCTGCTGCTCCACACATGAAGTTCTGGAAATACATGCGTTACCACATGCCAATGAAAACTACTAAGATGCTGGGAAACTGCAGCCTAAAGGCCTTATCTCAAAGGTTATTTGGGCTGGTATACTGATAGCAGAAATTTCACAGGGGGATGCCATTAGGCCCAGGAATGGTGACACGATTGTCAAAGACCTTTTCTGTTTCACCTGACCACTGTTAACTGTCACTACAGCCAGCAATAGCTCCCTCTGAAACAGTCAAGAGTGGCAGTGCTGTAGCCCCACAGTAAAACTGTGTCACTGCACACAATTGTAAATGGGAGTTATCTTCCATAAATTATTATTTTATTACCATTTTTATTATATTTATTATACTCTTTTGCTCTGATTTTGAGACATACAATGTTCTTTGCACTGTATTTCTTTCTTATTATTTTTATACTTGTTTTCTAGAAAAATATTAAAAAAGGGGAACTCCAGCAGAAGCTTGCCTTTTAATTTTCTGATGCAGTCCAGTGGGACAAATCCAAATTCTTCAAATGAGTTACCTCCTCCAGTGGGAGCACCAAAAAAATACCATGGGACATTGCTACAACTGGGTATGCCAAAGGGATCTGGAAAAGAAGGACCACTACGTAGGCTTATCCCAGGCATCTCCATCCTTCCTTCAATGAGAGAAAGAATTTTGCCAGTTGTGAAACATTTCACACACAGAGACACCTGCACCTGATCATTGCTGATCCTGTCTGGTGCTGGTCACTCAATGCCCCCTGAATCTGTTGGCATTATGGGTGTGTTGCAGGTGTAAATCAAAGCTCTGGTTGTCACAGCTAGTACACTTCCAGGGACTCTAAAGTCTTTCCATTGCAGTCCTCTGCCTGACAACTCTCCAGGGTCCATATCACTTACTCTCAAACTGTCTTGCAGTCTGTGTGTATATGGCTGCAGCTGAGTGAAATGCAATGGTCAGTATTACGAAATCTGAGTAATATAGCCTCTAATCTGTTGTTCTGCTCACTTCATTTAGCCTTCAAGTTAACAAATTCTTGTTTTATAACGCTAATTGAATATCTCATCTGCCAGGCTCCTTGTTAGAAAAGGATTTCAAGAAATACTGCTTTTAACAGGATCAGTATATTGCGGGAAAAAACCTCTTTTGCAAGCAGGCTGAGCCTCATCTACCTAATTTTGCATTGGGTTCAAAGCTTTCAGTGGGAGGACTGATGGTGCTGTGACGCTGACAGATGATACTGCTTCATGTAGAAGCAAAACATCACAGGGCATCACTGACTGTACCACAGAAAATTTTGACATTGTGGTTGCACCTGTTTGGAGATTTAGTTCAGATCATTATAATTTTGAAGCAAATTTCCCAGTTGTCACCACATGTTCCCTTTTGCTTTACATTACAGAGCATCACAGTTGCACACACTAGATCCCTTCCACAGAAAGTCAAGTGGAAGATATTCTCCATCCATGAAGGGACATTCAGGCTGCGAGACCAGTTGGTCTGAAGGAATACCCTCCCAAGCCCATGCAGTGTGGTTGCAGGGTCCTCAGAACTAGTTGTTTTTCGGTATCACTTCTGTTCCCACAATCTACACTATCTGCACTGTCTTCTAACACAATCAAATCATTGCTGAATTTGAATAATTTGAATAATTGGTCAGTAAATTAAATGCACTCACTTCTAAAGTAATACAGCCTTTAGAAGCTTCTAATCAAGAGCACGATGTTTGCACACCCTGTTATCCTTACACTAAATATGGCAGGTTTTGTGGAGGAGGAGAGAAGGTGCTGACCTTTAAAAAATTGCTCCATCAGCGCGAATATCATGTAGAAGGGGATAATGTGTCTGCCCAGCAAATGCCTTACTGGTATGACTAAAACACATGCCAAATACAAGACAACTCAAGATCCAGTGACTCAGACCTTCCTCTTTATGTTGATATTACGTGCTAAGTTACATACATGCATTTAGGAGAGGGAACCCTTTCCAAACGAGGATGTAATTTGCGCGGTCCCCCACCAGATGTCCCTCCGGCGAGCTCTGCACAGTCCCTTTATTTACGCACCGAGTAGTTTTGTTACCAGGTGCGACAGGACCCGTGAGTAGTGCCAAGTGAGGTGCCCGAGGTGCCACTTGCGCTGGGGAGGCAGCCGGGGAGCAGGGCAAGAGAGGAAGGCACGAAGCAGGCTCTCCTGCCTGCCCAGGCTGCTCACCTTTCCCAGCTGATGCCATTCACTCGTGCTGCGCATGCTGCCTGAACTGTGAGCATCGAAAGGGGTTGGTTTTTTTTTTTTTTTTTTTTTTTTGGACAGTGGAAAAATCAGAGAGGCTGGATAAATAATGCAGCTGGAAAGGTCTTTTTATTCCTCAACAGGGTGATGCTGAGGCCAAGGTTTTTCTGGGTCAGAGGAACCTGCACAACCGGTACCTTTGGTAGACTCCAGGTCCGTCTGTAACACAAGGAACGGGACAGGCACATCAGGACTATAGAATGACCTCTAACAGGCAAATGAAAGAGCCCTGAGGAAGAAGTGGCTGTAGCTATGCGCAGTGTGAATCAGCAGAAGTGACTGTTGCACACCTTCATGCACCCACTCTGTGCTAAATCTCTAATAAAATCGTCACAGCCCCAGACATGGGCTCTGCCATGCTTGCACATGCAAAGCTTTCCAACTTGCTGCTGTTGCTGCTGAGTGTGGTATCCTGTTCTGCTGCTGCTTATGTGGATGAGCCTGGCATGGGCAAGAGGTCCTTGCCTCACTATGACCCTGATTCTGGGGGTGCTGTTGACTCTTCACAAGACATGAGACTACCTGTTTTCACACTTGACTATGAATATGTGCAGATTCCCTATGAAGTTACTCTTTGGATCCTCCTTGCTTCTTTTGCAAAAATAGGTAAGTAGAAAATGGGATCTTGGGTCCTTTTAACTTGGAAAGAAGTTTAAAAAGTACAGTGTAATGAAGTAATGTCCGTGTGTTTTGTAGCTGGGATTGATTTTAGAGTGGCTGTCCTCTAAAGAACAGGTGTGTTCATTACCATGTCAATGCCAAAATTCTACCTGAGAATGATTCCATCTTACTTAAGTTGATGACCTCTAAGCCTGCTGTCTCTTGGGTTGCGAGTAGCAAGCAGCAACAGAGCTCCTGGCACAGTGCTGTCCATTCATTTTTCTAGTTCTTATAAATCACAAGATACTGAATTTTGCAACCTGACACAGCTGTAGAAATTAGTTACACCAGACTGAGATGTCAAGTGTATTGCATTTTGGGGAGAAAGTGTAAAGAATTCTTCCTTTGTGTGAATAATGGGAAACATTTCCCTCTGAGTCTTTGTTTTACATATTGGCTCTTTAAATTTGGTGTGAAAAGTAATACTGAGAGACTGAGAGTCTCTGAGGGTGTGGGACATCAGAGATGTAGGGTAAGCACCTTTTGAGTCCATACCAATGCATCTAACTTCTATTAGAGCTCCACATGGGTATCTGAATGGGGAAAGACAACTCGTGTAGCAGTAACTGCAATTAACACAGCAAAAAGGCACATCATGTCTTACACATTTTCATGGTTGGGCTCAAATTATTTTGACCATTCAGAATTAATGTGGCAATGTCAAATAAATGAAGAGGATGGTAATAGTGGGGAGAGCTGCATGCATAAAATCTTCCTTTTCTTTTGACCTTTCTGTGGGATTTTCAAGTATTTCTACAGAACAGGCTGGTAGGCGAGATTGATGTTTTTCTGGAGGTGGTCTGAAAGGAAACATTTTTTGTGTCATAGTCATCCAGCTAACAGAAATCATTACCACTAACCATAATTTGCCAGTTTCATTATAGCTGATGCCCTCAATCCAATTCCTACAAATGTCTTCACTGCTAACATAACAATCAAAATTTTCACAAATAAAATTTGTTATGGCATCAGCGGAGTGTGCTAACAGTAAACATATTGACCAAATTCTTTATTTATCATCCATAAAATTACCGAACTTGTTATATGGCACATCTACTCAATATTCTTGTTTCGAACAAGAAATAGATACTTTAGAAAAACTGTGTGGTGCCTCACAGGTGGACCTGTTCCTTTCACTGTGAGTTTTCAAATAATATTATTTTTGTTGAAAATTGTGGAGCTGGTAATTTCAAATGTACTTGGAAGAAAGAGTTAGTCTGAATAATCTGGTTACCCGGGGAAGAAAGTTTCCAAACTATTAGAGTTTTCAGTGTTTTATTGATCTTCTTTCTGGATTTCAAGATTTCAGGGTGGGAAACAGGTCCAAGATCTTGAAAGGCAAGACAATCCCCTTTACTGTAAAACTGGCAGAAGACTTGAAAATTATTTTCTAAATTAAAAAACAGATGAGTAGAGTTGTGATATTAACGTACTTTTTGATTTTAAAAAAAACAGTGTCCTAAACAAATTATTGGAAAGTTCATAAAAATATTTTTATGTTTCTTTGGTTTTGACGATTGATAATTCAAGGGTCAGAGAAATATAGTCATGGCATTACCTTCCAGAGTTACAAGATGAAGGCTGACCTAGCTTCAGGCATGGAGTCCAGACATTGGATTTAAAGGTTTTGTAGACTGCCTCATTCTCATTCTTGTAAATAAAAAAAACTTCTTTGCATTTGTAATACAGGCATCTCTCATTCTCAGGAAGAGAAGAAATTAATGTTTAAACTCTTGACCTGCTTTAGTAATACAAGTGTGGGAATGTTTAGTTTTGGAGGCAACAGCACTGCCTATTTTTATCTTCACAATCCTTGGAGCAAGAGCTGGCTGTCTGAAGACATGTTCAAACCCAGTCAAAACCCAGTCAAACCCAGTCATGACATCAGGTTAATTTAAACTTGAATAATACCCTAATGTTTTCTTCAAGGTTTCCATATCTATCACCGATTGCCAAGACTCATGCCTGAAAGCTGCATCCTGATTGCCATTGGAGCACTAGTAGGAGCAATCATCTTTGCTTCCCATCACAAATCTCCACCAGTGATGAACTCTAGTATTTACTTCTTGTATCTCCTTCCACCCATTGTCCTGGAGGAGGGTTATTTCATGCCAACTCGCCCATTTTTTGAAAACCTTGGGTCGATTCTGTGGTGGTCTGTTTTGGGATCTCTGCTCAACTCATTTGGGATTGGCCTCTGCCTCTATGGAGTCTGCCAGATCGAAGCCTTTGGCCTGACTGACCTGAACCTGCTGCAGAACCTGCTCTTTGGCAGCATGATTTCAGCTGTGGATCCCGTGGCAGCTCTGGTGGTTTTTGAAGAAGCCTCTGTCAATGAGCAGCTTTACATGATGATCTTTGGAGAGTCATTGTTAAATGATGGCATAACTGTGGTGAGTTTCTTTCCACTCCTTGTCTTACCCTCTTAGGACTCTTGTGGTTTGTAGGATTACTGGGCACAAGACAAGAAAAGCTCTAAGGAGATCCTAATACATTATTTGTTTTATGAATACTCCACTTGATTACACACAAGAGATTTTAATGTATGGAAAAATTACATCTTATATTACCTCTTTCAAAAGCATATATTTTAGAGCTGCTGGAAGAGGGAAACATACATACAATATGAGATCTGCCCTTGCATTCACTGAAATGAATGGATAAGCTACAGCTGATTTTCCTTGTAGGATCAGTGTAGGACCTGGGAATGTTCTTGACATTGTGAAAGCAAATAAATAGAAAATTGTGCTGCTTAAAGACTGAAGGCAGCAAGGGTAGGAATACAGGAGACCTTACTTTGTCATACACCTGAGGGAGTCCTCTGGGAAAAAAAGCAAGCCAGATGTGGACAACTTCTGGAGGCCACACTCTGTCCTCCAGCCCCTTCTAGAAATTTCAACAGAGACCTTGGACAGGAATTTCAAATACCACTAATAATTTTGCATAACTCTGTTTCTATCAGTAAAAAAATTAACATCTGGCAAATGTTTGCCTTTTTGGCAGTCTTGTCATAAGTACCCAGAAACAATGTTTCCTGAATAAGAGAGATAAGAGAGATTTTGTTTGTTTGTTAGTGGTTTTTTGTTTTGTTTTTGTTTTGGTTTTGTTTTGTTTGTTCTGTTGTTGTTTGTTGTTCTTTTTAATAAGAAAAGAGTGTTTTCACAGAGCTCCTTTTGCTAATACTTTCCCTCTTATCTCATTAGTTCTGCTAAAATTGGAGAAAACTTGAAATTATAGCTGTAAAGCAGAAGTGACAAGAACATTTAAAATGCACATGTTTTTCAAGGAAGAAATTTCAAGCAGGAAATTTATTGCTCAGAAACCAACAGGACTGCTCACGTGGTACAAGTTAACGGCAGGTTAAGGAGTTTCAGTAGATAAGATCTTTACAGAATTTAAATCAGAGGAATCTAAAACACATAAAAACTATTCAGATACTGCTATACATGAGGTACAGCTCCACTCAGACTTGTAAAGTCTGTACAGAGTTCACTGCTGAAAGGCTTCTAGGGAGAAGTGCGGTTTATGAGTACTGCGAAAAGAAAAAGGAACTTCTTGCGGCCACAGCCTATTGATCATAAACCCTGCCTCTTGATAGTGAGAGATATAGGGCTGATGTAGAACTAAGGGACAAATGCAATTTAATTTACATGCAAACTACTTGGGTGCTACAGTTGTAACAGAAAAATCCCCAATGTGTCTATCACTTACACTTGTCTTTTTGGTTCCTTCAAATACTGACGTCAAAAACGTAATACCTCTTTTTCACACTGGAAGAGCTTGTTTCATGATTTTGATGGGCTCACTACCTCGTCTTTCCTTTTCTCCCAGCTATTTATGATGCAGGTCCAACTCATGATGGTATTTACCTGAGCTTTCAGTCAGGATCATGTTACAAGAAAAATGTGCAGTGACAGAAAGCCTTTTAAAACAGTGGGGCTTAGGCACTCTTCAGAAGCACTGTGTATTAGTAAAAGAGATGGAAGGGCTGTACATGGGGTATGTTGGTTACACCACTGAGAGTTCTCATTGTCCCACATGTCCTCATCTTTGAGGCTCATCTCAGAGCAGCTGGGTTGCCATCAGTTTGTCAGCTCCTGCAATTGCATCTCTGCATCAACCACCACTCATGCCTTTCCTGGGCATTTCAGTTTTCAAAATCTCTACCTGGATTCACATTTAAGAAGACTGGAGTGTTTGTCACCTGAATGGAGTCCAGTAGGTAGCTTTCTCCTGTCTGATATCCCACTTAGTTTTTTTGAAGACTTTAAAACTATTTCTCTCAGGTGTCTTATCATTTCCTTCTCTTTCTCTCTTAACAGTTTCATTTGAGTTAACTCTGTGTTTAAAAAAGATAATATCACCAAGATATATTAAGCATACATATTTTTTATTGTGTAAATACAAATATCCCCTGGTTCTCTCCAGCCTGCTTATCAGCTTGAGTATTTTTTTCCCCAGCAGGAAAAACTGGTATGAGTTTTGTTGAACTTGTGTACTATATTTCAGGAAACTCTAGTTCTGTCTCCTATATTTAGTTCAAAATCCTTGTATAAAAATATTCAAAATAACACACTGTAGAATTAGAAATATAATCTAGAAGTTATGACTTTGCCTTAAGGGGCTGAGAGAAAAGTGGATAATTTTGCCTTTTTACCCATTGGTACCTTTTCCTATTCTCCTCAGTAGGGCCATGTCCATGGATGGAACAAGAGGGCTCTGAGGCTGTTAATTGCTTCTTTCCCCAGTTATTTCTGAGTGGACTGTTAGCATCAGAATAGTTCAGACAACAATAGGGCTGGACCTAGGATACATTATACATTAGTGGAATTTCACAGCCCTGATCACAAAAGTGTTAAAAATCCAGTGCAGATCTTACTAAAAGAGATCTCAGGAACTCCTGTGGAATATCCTGATTTTGCTGTGAGGTGTTTCAGACATCTGATGCTCTGCTCCCACACATACACAAATAATTTTGTTTGTAAACAAGAGCTGAGCACCTGTATGCATCAGGAAATGGAATATACCCTGACTGCTCCATCTCTGAGGCTTGATTTTAGAAATACTGAGAGCACCAATATATCACACTGTGCTCAAAATGAGTGGGAGTGATAATTCTCTAATGGAACCCTCTCTTCTTTGTATGCAGCAAGAGCAGTTAAATCTAATCTATGTTGAAGACCCAAGTAAATTTTTTTTATTTTGTTTGAGATTTGAAATTTCCTCTTTGGTGTCACTGAGAAAGACTCTGACCACTGGTGTGGGTGCTAGGAAGGAGGATGGAGATATTATCTGCTCCTGCTGTAAAAGTTGTTCCATTGTGCTTAGAGTGAAACTAACTACAGTGGTCAGCAAGAATTAGTGGTGGTAAGAAAGAATTATCAAGACTGCCTGTGTTGGTGGTTAAGGCAGTGCCTTGAAAATCTTTTCTTCCAATGCTTCTGATGTGGATGGTATATGCAGTAATTGTATCTAGACACCTGCAGCATGGAGCAGTCCTTGGGGAGTCCCTGTGGCAGCAGTGTCATTCTCTCTCTCTTCCTCTCTCTGTACCCAGGGGTACAACATCCTCTCCAAACAACCCGAAGCATGATGTTCTCAGAGTTGCTACATGAGACCACTATCAATCCATCCCTTCTGTTTGTGTGAACAAAAGCCTCCTAATCTGATTCAGGCTCTCCTACCGTGTATAGAATTCTAGTGCTCCATTTCCTGGCATAAACACTGCAATGTAACTTAACTGAGCCTTACTTACAGGTAAAACAATGCAGGTTGTTGTACAAAACAGTTTACTCCCTCAAAGTTGCAGAAAAAATGGAAATTATGTCATATTTCTGTAACTTCCATTTTGATGCCAAATCAGTTAAATCATATAGACAGTTTAGGAACTAGAAAAGGGGAAAAAATTTTTTAAAGTCATTTGCTGAGAATAAATTTAATTATTCGTAAGTCAGCATAGATTCATGCTTTGGTATCATTTATAAAGAATCACAAGTCTTAGAAAGAGGTCAAACTCTACAAGACAGGGGAATAGAGAGAAAACAGGCTCTGAAATTAAAAGCTATATGGTAGGTACAGTGAATTATGCTTACTGTGGAGACATGATCTCTCTTTTCCTTATCTGCCACTGAAGAGCCAAATTTCATACACCAGCATTAGGAAAAAGCAGTTCAGGGTATTTTCTTAAATGAAATATTTTGTTTGGCTTTGTCTGTCTCCCAGAACTATTAACAATGAGCCTCCTTGAGAACATACTGTGTGACAGCTCAAGGTCATTTGTCCCCAGCAGCAATTTAAGATTAGATAGTAGCTGAGCAGTAATTATTATCCTAATGAGCTTGACTCTTCTACCTGCAAATACCTGCTTTAGTCTTCTTAATAACCTTCTAGAATTAACTAGATGAAGAAGAAAGACCAAAGAAAACCATAAAATGCAAATGGCTTTGGTCTATTTTTTGTTTTTGAGCTAATGCTTTAGTGCAACAGCTTTGGAGAGCTGGTGTCTTTAGTTGTTTCCCAAATTCTCTTCAAAACTGAAAGGTGACTTTCATGTGTTACACACTCACTGTAAACAGATCTGACAAGACTTAATATTATCTGATTGTCAGCAAGCTATAAGGCCTTTTTATTACTACACCACTCATTACTCTGGAAATTTTTTATCGGTTTCTAAAAGATGAGTGGAAGTAGAATATCCTGAAAATTTTTCATTACAGATTTCTACAGAATAAAAATTATTGATAATAGAAGTATGGTAAAATTTTCTGCTCTAAAGAGGTTATGTTACAGACAAAATTATGTAACACATTATAGAAATTATAATTTTCATTAAATTCAAACTTCTAATCTGACATTATTTTCTTTCAATTTTTGTAATTTCAAGCTTTCTAGTCAAAAAGTGTACATGTGAAGGATGTTAGACCATTTAGAATGTCACAGTATTTGGTCCTTATTTTGAGATTGCTCTCTGGAGAGGTAGTTGAATGGCATCATACCCCAAATATATGAGGATAGAGAGACTTTATTTATCTAGCTAGAGACAATACGAAACTGAGGCTACCATTTTCCCTTGACTTGCCTTGCCTTGCCTTGCCTTCCTTCTCCTGCTTTCTTTTCCATTCCCAGTGAAATTTCATGATCTTTATATGTCAAATGCTATTGAAAAACATGTAACGTTCCTGAGTCCATCTAATGAAGTTTTTCCAGTCTACTGATCCTACAGACAACCTAAATGGGATTTAAATCAAACATGTGATTCTTAGTCCCTGCCCTGCTCCATCCTGAGTCAGACAGAGAATGTGGAGGGTAGAGCCCAGGCTTTTTAAGGTACCTAGCTGGACTTTTAACATCTGATACAAAACCTAAAATTTTAATTTACTTTCAGGAAAAAAAACAAAAAAAGGAAAATGTTTTATTACTTCAGTTGCATGTGGTCCCCCAGTAACTTTCTTGTATTACACAGCCATCTACATTTCTTTTTTTTTGCTCTTTTCTAGGACACTTAACAGACCATTAATTCTGGGAGTTGTGAAGAACCAGCCGAGATTTCAGTTGTTACTTTGCTGATCTGTCTAAAGCAATTTCAGGCATACACAGACACACACACATTGTTTCAGCTGTGAAATGAGTAAGCCTTCCAGGTTCAGAAAGATGCCTGACTGCTGTCTTCTTATTTTCACGTGTAGGTTTTATATAACATCTTCATAGCCTTCACCCAGATGCACAGATATGAAGAAATTGAGTTCATCGACGTCTTTGCTGGCTTTGCTCGCTTCTTTGTGGTGGGGCTGGGTGGAGTCTTGTTTGGCATCGTATTTGGATTTGTCTCAGCATTCATGACTCGATTCACCCACAACGTGTCTTCAATTGAACCCCTGCTGGTCTTCATGTTCAGCTACCTGTCATACCTGTCTGCTGAGACCCTTTACATCTCTGGCATTTTGGCGTGAGTATTCCTTATGGCTTTTGGATGACCTCTTCAAGAAAGAGGCATTGTTTTGTGGTGGTTGGTTCAAGGCTGGTACAACACAGGCGTTCTGTCTCTGGCTTAGAGATCTGCAGTGGACAGCTTCTTAGAGATCTGTAAAATGCAGTGGTAACCAGGAAAAGCAAGCCCACAGTCAGTGTAGGCATAGATGTGCTACTGAAGAGTGTTGTCAAAAGCACTGCAAGTTGTGGGTAAAGGGGCCAGCGCTGCCATCTGTCTGCTACCTCTGATAAGATCAGCAGTAGGAGAGAGTGATTTGATAATACATTAGTTTATCTGTATTTATTTCTGAGCAGCATCACCATCAAATTATAAGAGAGCCGTAAAGCAATGAGTTTTGAAAATGTAAGAAAGAACATCCAAGTGCTTGCTTTTTATACAGCTGTGAACATGAGCTCTAGCACGACTTACTGGAATTACATTACAATTGAACAACATCACTGGGATTGAAACTGGGCAAAACCAGACAAAAGAGAACCTCACCTACATATGTATACTTATAGTCACGTATATGAACATTGAAAATCATATTTTGATGTGGTCAGGATAGCTTGATACTGCTGTAATGCTGGGGACATGTTCCTCAACATGTGTGATGGCATGGGTGTCTGCTGCAGAGGGATGGCAGGTTCTTGACTGGAGCAAATGCAGAGGGTGAGTATTGTGGGAAGGAAAGAGGATGGCAGCAGGAAAGGAGTTGGAAAAGGCAGGAATAGGGATGGAAGTGAGAGACTTAGGAGAAAACTTAAGGTGGCAGGTGACTTTCAAGGATACTACACCAAACAGCCCATCTGCAGGGTAAAGCATAAAGACAGGGGAACCTCATGCTGTAGGCTCAGTGCACAGCTGGTGGGCAGCAGGAGCCTTGCACGGCCTGTAATGGCTCTGAGCTTTCATGATGGGTCTTGGCGGACCTCATGTTCTAGAAACGACTTCCCTTTATTGAGGACAAACTAGTTTAAACTGAACAAACACAAGTACATGGCTGCTGCTGTCCAGACAAGTGCATTTACTCACCTCAACTTGTGAAACTCTAATTTCATAGAAACACAGAATCACAGAATGGTTTGGGTTGGATGGGACATTTAAAGGCTGTCTAGTCCAATGCCTTTGCAATGAGCAGGGACATCATCAGCTAGTTCAGGTTGCTCAGAGCCTCATCCAAACTGGATTTGATTGTTTCACAGGTGGGAGATTTGTCACCATTCTGGGCAACCTGTTCCAGTGCTTCACAACTCTCGTAGTAAAAAGGTTTTTCCTTATATCTAGTCTACCTAAGTATTTTAGTTTAAAACCATTATCCCTGTCATATTGGAGTAGGTGCTACTAAAAATTTTGTCCCCATCTTTCTTATAGGCCTCCTTTACATGTCAAAAGATTGAAATAAGGTGTTCCTGAAGCCTTCTCTTCTCCAGGCTGAAGAACCCCAGGTTGTTCAGCTTCAGAGCAGAATTGCCTTTTTAAAAACAACCTTTGCAGGATGGCCCTGGGAAGCAGTATATGAATACTTAAATATATTATATAAGTAGTTAGACAGGCTATAGATGATCTTGAGCAATTAGACATAGCAGTACTAGTTTTTGTACATCCAACACATATGCTCAGACTGAGGTGACTTGCAACTTTAGTTGAGCAGGGTTAGACCTACTATGCAGTGAGAGCTAATACCATATGGATCCTTTCCTACCTACACTGTCCAAAATACTGCTTCCATGCCTAGTCCTTGCACTAAACTGCATAGCTCTTCATTTCTTTCACTTCTTATTTTGCATTAGAGGTCTGAAATTATTAGTAATATAAAAATGTTAATATAATTGGGATTTATTATTCTTACTGCTTCATTAAGGTAGTTATTGCTTGTTTTAGAGATGGGAACTTATTGTCACCTTTCTGAATTATTGAGGATTCATTCATTTTTCACTTGCATCATGAAAGTCTATTATGTATGTGTATTTGAAAGTCAACAGTATTAATCATTAATGCCTAATGCCCTTGTCTTGGAGTGTCCTTGGACATGCTAAATGACTCAGCTCCACCAGGACACCCTTGAGATTTCTTTAGTGGAAAGTAAATGAACAGAAACTAGAGGAAGGTTATTTAATGAACAGTCATCATTCTTTGAATTCATAAGTTTGGAGAAATGTCATTACAAGAAGCCCCCAAAGACTAAATCGTATCAGTAGAAACTAGATAGGTGATGGAATATGTTATTAGGATAGCACTCAATCTGTGTATTACCTATGGAAAGTGCAGAAGGGAAAAGGGAATCCCCTTCAGTAGGGCTGATCAAAGACTGCTGCTTCATGTGATTGTCCTCAGCATCTGTGCTGGGTGGCTGCTGATGCCTCTGAGGCAGGTTCTAGCCTTCATTAACAGTGAATAAGTGGAAAACATTCCTTTGCTTCTTTAGGCACATTCCCCACACCCTAGGTAACTAAAGGGAGAAGGACATGTCTGTAGGATAATTGAATTTTCTCCTGCTGTACATTAATGGGCTGCTGTGGTTGGAGAGTCCTGAAGCTTGCCCTGGCACTGCTGATTTGCCAGCCAGCTGCCAGGGAGTCATGGGAGCTTTGGGCCTGGCATGGGACTACCATGATCTGCCACTGCCACCTCAAGGGAGAATATCATTAAGAGGCAGGTTATGTCTCTCTAACCGATCCTCCTGAAGGCTGGTACAAAACCAACCTGCCTGTTGTTTGAGACAAATATTTGGTGCTTGCTGGCTCTGTGTTAGGCATTCAGGACAAAATGGACTTCGAACTGGAATGTGATACCCTCACTTCCTTGTCAAGAAGGCTGGCTCATTTGCTTCCTTCATCCTGTATGTAAAACAGATTCATAAACCTAAATGAAGATGCTTTTCTATCTAATGAAGTAGCTGCTGTTACTGAAGAATTAAAACGCTTTTTGATATGATGAAGGTCAGAACCTGGTGATGGAGAGTGCAAGGTAATGACGGTTGATGTTGTTCTTAACTGAAAAGAACAGGTTTGTGGCTGATCTCTGATGTTTTGCTTGATACAGGATGACAGCATGTGCAGTGACAATGAAAAAATATGTGGAGGAGAATGTTTCCCAGAATTCTTATACCACAATAAAGTATTTCATGAAGATGCTAAGCAGCATCAGTGAGACCCTGATTTTTGTGTTCATGGGAGTGTCTACAGTGGGGAAAAACCATGAATGGAACTGGGCCTTCATTTGCTTCACTCTGCTCTTCTGCCTCATTTGGCGGACACTGAGTAAGTCAGCTTTTGCAGACAACCTGCTCTGCACCTCTGAGAGAAACCCTTTGGTACAATGCTGCATTAGTCTGTGGGGACTGGCACAACTGGTTTAACAACAAATTTACTAGGTCTATGTTGGTGACAAGCAAATTTCACAAATACAGACATTGAGAAAAAGGGGAAAAAAGCCCCAAACAAATCTGAGTGCCAGTCTCCAAGCATGGACTTTACATCTATGAGAGAATGGAATTTTTAGGCAAAATTAAAATGTTATCATGATTTTGCTTATAGAGGTGTTTATATCTTAATTTACTACATGCCCTTGAGTAAGTGGGCCTGATAATCATTTCACCACACACTGTTATTAACTTACTAATTAGATAATGTATATTATCACACTTCTGGTGCTATAACACTACAGATCCTGGGCTGGAAGTGCTGGAGGCATAGAAAAAGAGGGAAGGAGAAAATTAGCACTGATAGATAACTGAACAGGGTCTTATACCACATGTAGGCCAGCCACACTATGCTACTGCTCCTCACAAGTCAGCTCTGAAGTTTTAAACTGCTAAAAAATAGTACCTGTATGAAATTGCTCCATTTTTGCACATCATATGTCCCGTTCCTGCAAAGATCTCTTACTTCCTGATCTGTGAGACTGGGATTCCTCCAGCATGGGCAGGGAATGTCAGATGAGTTGTGGGACACAGTTTCTCATCTTCTCCTAATGTCCAGGTTGGGTTGAAAGTAAGGTTGAAAAACGATGGCTGGTGTTCTGGAGGTGGTAGCAGTGCTGGTACCCTTCTTGTAAGAGCTGCTCTTGTGCCTCTGACCCAGTTTACTGCAACTGGGGAAGCAGAGAGGCAAATCATTGCCATCTTCTCCCTCATCTAATGGTACTGTCCTGCCAAACATTCCAGATGACATAAGGAAAGAAGGAATAGCCTACTGGGTCAGACTAACCCCCTAGTGGTGTCTTCAACAGCCCATGAAGGAGATGATAATTATGAAAGGCTTGCAAGCCCTGCCATTTTCTGAGCTTTGTTCACCTCCTGCTTCTTCAGCATCTACAATGACTCTGTTAGAGATGTGTGTGCCTAGGCTACATAGAGGTCTGGCTTGGACTTGTTGCCCATTCTTTTTTGAGCCTCAATACTCTGTTCAGCATCAGGTTAAGTTACAGCTGCTGGAACAGAAAGTAAACACATTTACTCCTGGAGAGGTGATGAATTATGGAACACACTCAATTCAGCCACTACTATTTGTCACTTAGGTTTAGTTTAAAATATGAGTGAATATTTTGAAATTAAAGATGTTTTTGAAATGACACATGACAGGCCAAAAAAAAAAAACTATGTATGTCACCTGCCACCACCTCCTTCAGCCACCAGCCCCTGTCTATATTTCCTTTAGTCAGAGCTGGTTGCTAATGGCACCCCTTGGGGCTCAGTACAGAGACCGATATGTTTTTAAGACTCCCGTAATGACCTGGAGGAAGGAATGGAATGCACACCAAACAACATTGACCTTGACAGAAAACTGCACGGAGTAGTCAATATTCTGGATGCCTTCCATTCAAAGAGACCTGGACAGGCTGAGAAATGGACTGACAGAAAGCTCATGAAGTTCAAGAAGAGCACACGCAAGGACTTATATGTGTGTTGGAATAAATTCACACATCAGTATAGGCTTGGAGCCTGGTCAGCAGCTCT
This sequence comes from Acanthiza pusilla, assembly GCA_036630365.1. Lineage (NCBI taxonomy): Eukaryota > Metazoa > Chordata > Aves > Passeriformes > Acanthizidae > Acanthiza > Acanthiza pusilla. The sequence continues at coordinate 6,091,486 of JAXCHO010000098.1, forward strand.
GCAGAAAAGGACATGGTCTGAGAGAGAGCAAGTTGAACACAGGCCAGAATCATGCCCTTATGGCAAAGAAGTCAGCCGTGTCCTGGGCTTCATTAACAAGTGTGTAGCCAGCAGGCCCAGCAAAATGCTTCCTACCCTCCCTTCAGCACTGGTGGAAATATGTGCTGTCTTCAGAGCGCTGTCCCCAGTTCTGGGTTCCCCAGTATATGAAGAACGTGATGGTTTTGGATCAAGCAAAGAAGAGGTCACCAAGCTGGTCAGAGGCTGGAGAACTGGACGTACAAGGAATTTCTGAGAATGCTGAGTCTGCAGCCTGGGGAAGACCTGGCACAAGAGAGAACTTACTACTTTCTACAAGTACCCAGTCAGGGCAGAGGAGAGAGAGAAGATGGATCCAGACAATTCTCAGAGCTGGAGAGCAACAGGGCAAGAGGGACACAACTGGGAACATGGGAAATTCTGATTAGACAGTAGGAATCCGTGTCTTAACATGAAAATTACCCACTGTTGTAACAGTGGCCCAGCCTTCCATTCTTAAAGGCCGTCAAGATTTGATTGGAGTTTGAGCAACATGATTAGCTCTGCTTTGAGTAAGGGACTTGGAATAAATGGAACTACAAAGGTCTTCTCTAGCCTACGGCACTGATTCAAATATTTGAGACCAGATAGGTGTTGGCATCAAACATCTGAATTTAAAGTTCTATTTCTTAAATCTCTTAGGTGGCTTATCCTGCAGTCAAAAAGAATACCAAAGCAGGAAGAAGATGATGGATTAGCCTCAAAGCTAATACACATTTCAAGGCTTTTGACTTTTAAGTCTGGGAGCCCTGGAGGAAGACATTGAAAAGAGGAAAATGAGAACAGGGAAAACCTGTAAAACTTCAAATATGTGCATTGGAACAACTTTATTATATAGGGAATATACAAGTACTCAGCAGTAGAGGTGATATGATTCCTGTGTGTTGACAGCAAAAAGAAAGTAATTACATATTTTCTTGCTATGTCTGGACCAAGTGTGGCCTCTAAATTTCTAAAGGCTTGCTTTGAAATATCCTTCCAACCAAGACAGAAAGAGTGCCCTCCTGATATAAAAGCTGTTTTTCAGCCACATGTCCATCCTTCTCTCAGACACCAAGGGGAGTGCTAGAGCTATCCAGAGGAAGGCAAAAATATTTTCTGCTAAATTTGTGTGTTAAAATTATTACATTGTTTTCTCTGAAGCTTGAATAACGTAAAGAGAATTGGCCTGAGGGTGATACCTCACATATGCACTTTCAGTCTGAGTACCTGATGTCTAGCACAGTTACAAGTAGCCAAAAAAGGTCTTGCATAAAGCGGTATCCAGCAACCTACATAACAGAATACTGTTACTGGCTTTACCTCTAATAATATGAGTTTATCAGGATCAGCTGTGTAAAATAACATCAGTAATTATCAGCATTTGTCAGCTTTTATGTCAGTAATTTAATGGTTTCCACATAAAACACAGGATATATATTTCTTATGAAACATGAAGAAGATTGAGAGTAAATCAAACAAATTGCTAAAAGTATTCTATAAAGAAAAGCTGCAATCCTTATACAGCCACAGACTGTCTTATTAATTTTAAATTTTATTAACATTAAAATGAAATTTGAGAAATAAAGAATTAGAGACACAATAAGCCCGAGGATTAAAAATTAAAATGCTATTACTCTAGGCCTTTCAGTGAACCTGTCCACAGGACTTGTTGGTAAAGCACTGTTCAAACAGTTTAGGAAGATACTGAGCAGAAAGCAAGAAACATTGCAAGGGAAGGCACAGTAAAAGCTCTCATGCAGTCATTTTTCTTGTCTCCAGAACACTTTGGAGAAAACTATGCAACATAAATATAGGAAGTAAATATTTTCCCCAATCTCTCTTCTAAACTGCATTAATGAATTTAAATCCTGAAGCAGTTAGGAACCACAATCCTTTATAGGAGATATTTCACACAAGCCAAGTTCAGCAGTTGGTCAAAGAGAAGCTACAAAAAACCAGAACTAAAAAAAACATGGACTGTCAACAGTTCCCAAGCCAAGATATTGCTTTGCTTTTAATATTTAATATTTTCTTTTTCTCCTTGATTAATAACAGCTGTGGGTTTTTTCCCCTTCCTAGGTGTATTTGCTCTCTTCTACATCAGTAACAAGTTCCGAACATATCCCTTCACCTTCAAAGACCAACTCATTATTTCTTACAGTGGCCTCCGAGGAGCGAGCAGCTTCTCTCTTGCATTCTTGCTTCCAGTGAATCTCTTCCCCAGAAAAAACCTATTCATCACTGCGACTCTTGTGGTTATATATTTCACTGTGTTCATCCAAGTAAGTCTGTTTCTTAATGGAAAGCTTTCATGTAATAGAGGTGACTGAAAGCTTCATAGTGAAAATTGGACTGAATTTACTCGTAGGTGAGGACAAGTTATTGCATTTCAGGGCCAGATTTAGCACTGTGTAATTAGCCTTTTAAAGGCTTTTAGGTAATACAGAAATTCTGTACTGAAAACATGTATCTGCTAAAATATTCAGGGGAGAGGGTACTTGGTGTCAAAAATTGCTTATGTTCTTTCCACATGCATTTCCTGATGCTTCCAATTTAAGAAGTATTTTAACTTTACATTTCAGCACTGAATCATTCTTTATTAGTGATGTATCTCAAACTGACCAGAAAACAGTATGTCTGTTCTGTGTTGGATTTTGAATTTTATACTTTTATCTTCATCTATCTTGGAGACCAAATACAAATATTTTGAAATCCTTTGTAAAAGCATATTAAAAACAAAGAAAGTGAATAAGTCACATTTGTAAGTATAGGTGCCTACTTTAGATATTTGCTATACCTGGAAGACCTGAAACTTCTAGAGGACTTGCATCCCATAATTTGTATTTTCCAATACCAAGATCTAAGATCCTCTAGGGTTCCAATGGGGCACACAGTTGTGGTAAGTAAGGCACTTAGGTTCCACCAGAATGTTTCAGAAGAAACCTGATTTGATTCTAATTCCTCTTTTAAAATGGCTTTTCTGTAGCAGTGCAGTGAAGAAATGGGAAAAACTGAAAACTGTTTCTAACTGAAACCCCCTCAAAATGTTTAATTCTGAAAATGTTGAAATAAATGGTTTCAAGATTGCAAGACCTCCCAAAGATAGTATTTTCTTTCAAATGAGTCCCGTTTTGAAGATCATTGGCAATGAGACAGTTATTTTACATAATTAGAATATGCCAATTATCTCACTTAAAAGAACCCTAGCATACTTTTCTTAAAAAGTTTTTGATTTTTAATTCTCTTCTGTAGCTCTCCATACAAATAATAGTTTACTTCTGTGATAAGACACAGCTTTCGTAATTGATTAAAATTATCCCCTTTTGCTTTCTTTCTATTTTTGCCTGAAAGATAATTAACAATTCAACTCATTATTCCAAATACAGGGAATCACAATTGGACCACTGGTCAGATATCTGGATGTAAAAAAGACAAACAAAAAGGAATCTATCAATGAAGAAATTCATGTGCGAGTAAGTTTTTTATATCAGTAGCTGGTATCCCAAAAAGAAGAGAATGGGTATCCCAAAAGAGCTGGACAGAGGGAGGCACTTGCAACACTGGCATTCAATGGATTTGGATGCTCAGTGCTTTTGAGAATATATGGAGGAAACCCTAGGCATAATTTTCTAAAGTATTACATCTCATTTATATTCATATTTACTATCATATTATACTATCATGCCACAAGTGTCATGGTGCAGTAGGTCCCTTATTTATTGGTACTGTGACCATGGGAGGACAGAAACAGAAAGGTAATGTTTACAAAATGCACTCACCATCCTTCCTAGCTGGATTTGTCAGAAATATTTTTTTCCATCTTTTGACCAGTTCCAGACACAGTGAAACCTTAAAAGTCTTTAATTAAAATTTATTTACCTGTGTTGAGCCATTGGACTGCAAATTCAGTTTCAAGTTATTCTGAGTGGTGATCTTTTCTTCTCTGAAACATTTACTTCCATTCTCAAATTACTATTATATAAAATAACAGAAGGTTGCTTAATCTGACTGAACGAAGTTGTAGAAAATGTATGTACTATCTTTCATTTTCACAATAGGGAATATATTTGAAATTAACAGAAACACTGCACCTTAAAATGAAGCACATGCATAGACATTAACAAAAATAGAGAATTTCAACTGATTTTGAATTTAAAGTGAATTTAATTCTTACTATTTGAACCTTTACACTTAACCTTGAAGAGAACTTGAATTTAAAAGCACCCTTATGACAATATGTCTGTAAGAACTGGCCTTTTTCTGTCTCTCTAATTCTAGAAATGCACAAAAAATAGTAGTAATAGTAGTTAGCAGTGACCATCTCATCTCATTCTGTAAAATCCTCAGAGAACTTACCAGGCAAGGCAAAGGTATTGGTACCTGGCCCTGTGCCTGTCCCAGGAAGGTCACACATGCAGAGGGAAAACTTGGGATCTGGTAGACAAAAAAGGACCAGACAATTTTTTGCCTCCATCAAAATGCTGCCACTGCAGCCAAGCAGTCACAGTGGCATATTTGCCTTGATTTTTAGAGAAATGTAGGTGCTTTCAGAATGAATTTACATGTTCCCATAAAAAATAATTCTCAAAATCATGTCAACAAGTACGTATTTGTGGTAACATTATTTTTTCAAAATGGCCACTTAAAACTTTTCTGCATTTTTTTCTGTAGTTGATGGATCACCTGAAGGCTGGTGTGGAAGACATATGTGGACACTGGACTCATTATCAGCTGAGAGACAAGTAAGTATCTCTTATTGCAGTCTCATATAATAAAATAACCTATCTATCATGTAAAATACAGTAGGTAAATAGAAGAGGAAATCAAAATGCTGGGGTCATGTGCAATATCTCTTTTTGAAAAGTGAACTCCTGAGTAACCATTAACTCTTGGGAGTGCAGTGCTCATACATTGCCAGCTAAATTGGTTCTGCACAAGCAGAAAATAAGCCTTTAGAAAGAAAAATATAGCATGGGAATTCATGCTGCAGACATCAGCCTGTGCATGTTGCTTTGGTATAAATCTAAGATCCCAATCAATGCTTCTTTAACTCTGTATTTAGAACATAAGCTATGGTGTCAGTGCTTCACTGACTTTTGCTGTGAGCCTCCACAGCAAGTAGGATCCCTTGCTGATAAGTAGAGATTCAGTAATGATTAGTTACCCAGCCTTACAGGTCTTTGCATTCAGTAATATCTAAAATAAGAGTACTGAAGGGAATGTTTGAATTTAAATATCCTGCAGCATAAGAATATACTCTCAAGCTAGTCTTTACTCAGAAATGCAGGGCCTGCATTGTCTCTTCCCTAAGCAGGTTTTGTGAAGCTTTGTGGCTCTTCCAAGCACTGCCCAGAAGAGATGGATCTGCTGTTCCCTTTACCTTTTCCCTAGAGGAGCCCTGTGTACATGTTGGCCAGCACCACAGCATAAGAAGGGAAGTAGGGAAAAGACTAATCTTTCTTTTCCCCGAACATCTTACCATGATGCTGCAGGCTAAAGGGTATCCCTAGTTATCTTACCTACACCTAGTCTGTGCTGGAATCCCATCTAAGCTTTCCTTATTGGACTCCAATAATCCAGTCAAGGATGTCTGCTGGGACAAGTGGCAACTCCTTTCATGACTGGGTTTCTCCCTGTGGAAACCAGGAATTAAGATTAGGAAGATGGTGACTGCTTTGCATCCAGTCCCAATGGGGAATAATGATGTAATGCACTAGGGCATACCCAGAAACTAAAATGTCTTCTTGGCTCTGACAGTACAGAGATAGCTTTAGGACATCTCTACTGTCTGTGCAGCCAATAAACAAAACAAATCCCTGTTAGAGCAGTAAATCCATTAAAATAGCTGCATTTATACATATCTGTGAGTAAACACTATCCCTTTGTCTCACATCAACCTGATAGCTGTGGGAAGAGAATTTTGCCCAAACTAGCCATAAATGCAGTGTTTTGGTTCATGGACAGATTCAAAAAACACACTGTGTCTGAAGACATTTAATTGTATTAAGATTGAAGATCGCATTAAAAGGTATTCCCTAAACTTTTCTATGTAACTTTAAAGATGTGAATCAAAATTAATTACCTAAGCAATGACAATCCAGGAGGCTTTCTGTTACACAGAAAAACATAAAGAGCTCTAATCTCTGTGCAAACGCTTGTGTACCTACCTCTGCTACTAATGAATAAAAAAGAGCCTTTGGTAAGGAAAAAAATATACAAATTCTGTAGTGCTTTTCCCAGCATTGTGGAGCACCTTACCTTGCTGTGGTAAACTGTTCCTTTGAAAGAAACAGAACTGTTGCTCTGCTGAAGATCTGCTGTTGTTCTGCTAAACGTCTGCCTGAAAGCACGTACCTGTTTCAAGGAACACATTCACATTCAAATTGTGCCACACATTAGCGATATTTTAAAATCTGCAATGTGCAAGCAGAGAGTGTTTTGGGGTCCTTTCAGTTTCTCTGTTATTCAGAATACAAAGAAATGTATTTTCTCTGCTCTAATTGTCAGGATTCAAAATTATCAGCAACGTAATGGGCCCTAACTACTGTAACTGCTGGGCCACTTAGAGCCTCATTGGTGGCTGGCTGAATAGGCCAGGATTACTGTAAGAGCAGCTGCTGCTGTTATGCCCTACAATAATACAACATTTGTACAAAAGCGTGGAGACTGGCCATATTCTTTTCTGACAAATGTGGCAGTGTAATATGCAAACATTCACGCAGCCCTCCTTTTTGCTCTGATTGCAGCTTGTTTCTTTCTTTTGTCTAGCAGGCTCTGCAATCTCTGTGGGCCAGTAGACTATGCCAAATATCCCCCCAAAGGTCTCTGCTCACCAGGCCTTCAGGAGTCCACAGGTGCCTCTAATTTGGATTCAGTTTCCACCACTGAATTATAGATGTGTGCATTTGAACGAAGATCAGCTTGTACTACAGAAATTAAAACATATTTCCCTTTTTACACTATGATTTTGGTATGTCTTTTGCAGATTTAAGAAGTTTGACAATAAGTACTTGAAGAAAATTTTAATTCGGGAGCACCAGCCCAAATCCAGCCTTGTGTCATTGTACAAAAAGATGGAGATAAAACTGGCCATTGAGATGGCTGAGAGTGGCATGAAAATTGCAAAATCATCCACTACTTCTTTACAGTGAGTACCAACCTCCTGACACTTTGCAGAGTAGGGACAGGAAGGAATGGGAGAAAAATGAGGAAGTACCCAAGGTATTCCACGACTTCAATTGAAATGTTAGGAAAAAAGCCAGTTATGAAAGAAGAAGGAATAATTTGGTGTTCATCATATTTGCACTTCGCTCAGAGAGTGAAAATTAAAACCATGGACATTTTCTCTATTTCTTTTCAATGATGGGCAGTCCTGAAGAGGAATCATGAGTCAGGTACAGAAGCCACTCTGGTTGCTTTAAATCACAGTAGTGGCTCCAGACAGCTGTACTTATCACTTATCTGGCTTTGTTAATCCCCACCAGGTGCTGAGAAAGCTGCAGGATGGCTCAGCATACTGGTTCTGACTCCATTATCCCAAACACAAATTTTTGCTGAGAGCAGATTTCTTTGTAACGTTTGCAATTTTTGGTACTCCAGTTTGCAATCCCTCAAACCATCTTGCCATATTTTGGTGTTTCCAAAACAAACAAATTTGTCCAATTCAAGATTGAGAGCAGCCTGCCAAGAAGGACTTGGGGATACTTGTGGTTGAAATGCTGGACATGAGATGGCAATGTGCACGTGCAGCCCAGAAAGACAACCATATCCTGCATCAAAAGTAGCATGGCCAGCAGGTTGAGGGAGGCGATTCTCCCCCCCGCTCTGTCCTTGTGAGACCCTACAGTGCTGTGTCCAGCTCTGGGGTCCTCAGTACAGGAAAGACATGGACCTGTTGGAGCAGGTCCAGAGGTGCGCCGCAAAGATTATCAGAAGGCTGAAGTACCTATCCTGTGAGGCAATGCTGAGAGAGTTTGGGCTGATAAACCTGGAGAACAGAAGGCTCTGGGAACACTTGACTGCAATTTTTCAGTACTTAAAGACGGTTAACAAGAAAGATGGGACAGATTTATTGGTAGGCTTTGTAGCAGTAGGACTAGGTGAAGGTAGGCTCAGACTAGATACAAGAACTCTTTTATGATATGGGTGGTGAAACCTTGGAACAGGTTGCTCTGGGAGGTGGCAGATGCCTCATCCCCAGAAACATTCAAGGTTGGGTGTGATGGGGCTCTGAGCAACCTGACAGAGCTGAAGATGTCCCTGCTCATTTTGGGGTGTTTGGAAACAGATGCAAACCATTCTGTGGTTCTATGAAACAGTAATGCAGCTTGGCATCAGACAAACCAGGGGACAAAATTGGTGGGATCTCCAGAGCCACCACTGAGGGAACTACCCACTAGGAGAGAAGTCTGCACAAATTTTCTTCCCTCCTGCATACTGTAATTGATATACATGTATTTAGCCTCAGCTTTCAACATGCTGTCCAGAGCACAGATATTGCTGAAGGCACTTGCATTCATAAATTCTTTCCCAGGCTCTTGCTGACCACTGTTGCTGCTATTACCTGCTCTTTCCTGTTGCATCCTTAAACTACTCTCCATTTTGCAGAAGCCTCTGGTAGGGTCCAGCATATTTTCTTTTTTGAATGATGATCTCTACCAATAATAGAAAATCCAAATACCAACTGGATGTTAATCAAAATCTCCCTTGAAACTCTGACTTAATCATGTCAAAGTACCATCAATCTGCTTTCTGGTACTGATACTAGTATGCAGTATAAGACCTAGCCCTCTTCTCTAAATTATTCTTTGTTGAATGGATGATATTAAAAAGACTGCATGTATGTCAGGCTCCTTTCTGTCTGCTGTAATCCCTCACCTGTTCTAAGCTGAGAGAAAATGTGCAAGGCTGTTAGACAATCCATGACAATCAAACCACATCCCTCTTCTTTTCCTGAGGGAGAAAGAAAATAAGACAAATGGCTACAGAATAGTTCAGGAATTCTCTCTTGAGCTGAGAATTTAGATTGAAAATTATTCTATAATAAACAGCTGATATGATGGACTAATTTTGCCATCTCTGTGCTGGCTATAATTGAATTTTACTGTGCATCATACTCTGATGAGAAAGCCTTTTTAAAAATGAAGTGTCAACTTCAAAAAAAGAGCCTGTGGCTCAAAACCATTCTGATCTTGCAGGCTGTGAGAGTGTTCTAGGAAAATACATGTTTTCCCACCTCTGTTCATCGATACATGTCTGCTGTTGAGCACCGCAGGAGACAGGATATTGAGTTAGGTGTTGGATCTTTGGTCTCAGCCAATACAGTTCTTGTTGCCATTCCCCTGAGCAATTAAATGAATCTGTGTAAAAGGTTTCTAAATGTATTTATAAATCGTCTGATTGCTTTCATTGAGACAGCTTGTACCTAAAGTCCCTGTCTTCAGTGAGGATACAAAACTCTGGCCAGGAACGAGAGAAGATTTGGAATACAATTCCATGGCCTGTAAAGCATTATTAGAAGTGCCAGAGTAGTGAGAAAATTCTCAACCACACTTATGATCATTTTTTCAGCCTTTATGCACATAAGCATATTTGCTTTATAAGAATCAAAGCAGATCTCCAATGCTGTGAATTAGCAAAATTGCATTCATGCTGGTGTGATTCCTGCAGGTGGAGTGGGTGTCCAATTTACAGAAAGTATTTCCAGTGCAGAGTGAAAAAAACCTGCCCATGGATTGTGCAACAAAGGATCCACATTTGAATGAAAGCAGAACATTTGATTATGATGTTTTGGAGAATATAAGCCTTATAAATAAGATGGAAATGGTGAAAGAAGAGTCTAGGAGATATTATCAAAACTGTGGGCTTATGGCTGTTTTTTGTAGGAAATATAACCATTAGAGAGAAAGATGGTTTGGTACTGAGCTTACTTAATGTTGGCTTCATGTTGCTGCAATATTGACTTTGGTAAATGTCAGGATATATCAACAGAGTACAGATCAGAACCAAGTGTTGTGTTGTCATTTGTGGTGGTACAGTTCTGAGAGAGCTGTGCCCAATAATTTTATTTCTTCACAGGACTTGTGAAGATTAATGGAGAGTTTACAAAGTTCAAAATTTTAGATATTAGATATTTAGCAATGTAGACATAATAAGGAAAAAAAAAATTCACAGTTTGTGGAAGTATCAATATATCAAGTATCAGCTATCTCCATATCTAAAGAAGAAAGAAATACTGTCATGGCTGTCATTACAGAGAGACAGTTTTCATGACATATTACAATATCACTTTTTTCTTCACAAATATGCATCCTATGCTGTTCTTTGTTGTAACATGTTGGAAGATTCAATAAGAACAAAGAAATTGTTTCAATAACAACTACTTTATTGGTTTGGTAATACACCAAACATGTTTGGGGTTTTTTGAAAGGTCTTTCTTAATGTATTGCAAAATATAAAAACAATCTGTTCCTTATTAACATATATATGCATTGTTATCAGTTGGGTAGGTTCATATCCAATCCCATGAAAAGAATGATTTTTAGAATTTGTGCTCTAGAACAATATAGATTGTCTTTATGCTATTTGTTCTCATGCTACCCCAGCTCAACTGAAACACAAGGAATTTTATGTATTCTATTTAATTCACTTCAAGATCAAAATAATAAGCTTTTAAATTACTTAGAACTGGCTATTTCCGTGCTGGCATGTGGAGAAGGTCAGGTATGATACTGGAAATTAAAGAGATAATCTGATATTGCCCCAGCGGGGACAAGCTTTTCCCTGTTTAGGTGCTCTCCCCTATTTTTTCCCTCCTGTAAGGTATAAAGACCCTGTGGATACATTAAATTAAGCACACACCAGCGAGGCAATTGTTCCCCGTGATGTCAAAGCCATCTGCAGCAACTATTCCCGTTCAATTTGCATTACACAAATGAGCCAACCCTACCTGTTAGAGACCAATACTTGTTGAGTCCCCAAGGTCTGTGCTTGTGTTTGCTTTCCCAGTTGCACCTAAGGTCTCCCTGTTGTCCAAAGGGACATCAGACAGGGGCTGCTGACAGAGAGGTGTCTAGTTTCCTTGCTGTGGAAGGCATCATGCATGGGCTGTGCCACAGACTGAGACACACCACACCCAGTATGGGGTAAAGGTGCATTACACACAAGCCTGGAAACTTGGTGGCATCCCCGGATCCTTTCAATATTATCTCTCAGAGCAGAAAGCAAGTGAAAAAGGAACCAACCAGCCAATGCACCCAGCCAGCCAGCCAGCCTGGAATTGGCCAGTGGTTAAAGTTGTTTTTTTTTTCCCTGATGGTAAATAACTAACTTTGTTGTTATTACAGTGGTTGAGAATTGATGAATATCAATTAAACATTTGATGGGAAGGATTTATCAGGGACAAGATAAGATTTAACCCTTCTGGTCAAATCCAGAAAGGCAATCTTTTTCTGTCACACTGACTTGACAGCAGATGAGTGACAGACTCGTGGGTCTCTCATGCTTCAGTGAGGTCCTTTACCTATTGCTTATCCCAGCCCCAGCTCTAATACTACAACTTACCCTGTTGTTAATTTCTCTCTTTGTTTTTATTTCCCAAAAAAAATTGTCAGATCTCTGTTTTAGTCTGACGGCAGAATGAAAACACATTTCAAAACCTTGAAATATATCAGGAACTAATTCTTATATTCCAAGGCCTTTGGACAGGGCCAAGTCACCAGGGATCACTGTCTACTTGATGGTAAGAGGCAGTAAAATATAGAATCCAGGCAGTTCATGTTGTTCCTACAAGTTTTCAAGATGTTCTTGTTAGATTATAGAAAAAAACAGTGCTATTAGTGTTAAACTAGATGTAATTGCAAATTCCAACCTTTTTCCTGTATTTAGATCATAATCTCAGTTTAGCTTGAATCCATCTTCCTTTGCCATTTTTTTAAAAAGTTTTTAATTTATTTTAGAGGAAGTATGAGATAGATGCACACAAAACTTTGGCAATACTGTACATTGATTATCATCGATTTTTTAAGTGCACGATTTACAGGCAATGCTTTAAAGACATCACTTAACTGAAAACGAACACTTGCAATCTCTTTTTTTTTTAAAGAGGCAAGAAAGCAAAATGGAGAAAGGAAAAAGTCAGAAACAATGAGATGAACTCAGACTGATTCATCCTGGCTGATCACTATCTATTTCCCTTTCTTTGCTTGGGAATTCATCTGAACACTAACTCTCACAGAGATGGACTGCTTTAGCGAAACCCAATAACATTTCACAGCAGCTCTCCTCCACTGTTTTGCTAGTGAAAAAGCCAGGCAGCTACAAGTGACTGTGGGCTTGTCAAAGTTTTTAAAAACACAGAGATTACTATCTTTTAGGTAGTTCTTTCATTTCAAATGGAGAAACAGGTTCAGTAGCAGGGAAACTCTATATGTTCTCCTCGCCACAGGGCAGGTCTCTCAGACTTCACATACTTTTGTTCTTAAGGATTTTCTTAACTTTCTCAAATGAGTAAAAACCAGTAGTATGGCAAGGCCCAGACTGCTAAACCATGCTGAGGTCTTTATTTAGACAGAGGAAGAAACTTGCAGTGCTGTCCTGAGCTGGTTATGGTCTAATCTAATCCTTAAATAGGAACCTCCTTACAGAGGTTTGAGAAAGAAAAAATTCTGCTGCCAGCTCTATGGCAGTTAGGGCCCAATTTGGCTACCCACTACATGGATAAAACCCATGAAAGAACAAAACTGACCTTTTCTAAATTCATCTTTGGATGATTTCCTGGTGTTGCTGGTCAGTGAAAGGCTCTACATAGCCTTCCGTTCTAGCACTAAAAATAGACCATGCATTATTTCATGGGATTAGTATTTAATCAGCTCATTAATATAATATTTAATTTTCCCTTTTATTTACAGGAGCGGCAGGAACCAGCGTGTGCCCAGGCTGTCCCCCGCGGAGGTGGAGTCCATGAGAGATGTGCTGGCACACAACCTGTACCGAGTGCGCCAGAGGGTGTGTGAGCCTCTGTTTGCAGACCCGCAGCCCTTGTTTGCCTTCCCCTTCCCTTGTTTGCCAGCACCTGCCGGGAGCTGGGAGCCCGCAGCCGCCCCCGGCCCACCGGGGAGGACAAGGAGGGAAGAACCCCGGGCTTGGGCACTGATCTGGGGGGAATAAAGGAAAGCTGGGGGGCTTTTCCCCATCCGCTTTTTACCCTGACGGCCTCGCGGACAGGCAGGCAAATCCGTGAGTGAGCTGTAGAGGTCAGGCTTCCCTCGCTGCACGGCTGTGGGGATGGGAAGCCGCCTCCCGAGGCTGGCTGCGCTGCCGGGAGGCAGTGCCCGGGCGGGGAGGGAGCGCTGCCCGGCTGTGGGAGGCTGGCGGGGCGCGGGCAGCAGCGAAACTGCGCTGCGGGGGCGGGCGGAGCAGCGCCGGCAAACACCGCGCTGCCCTGCGTGGGAGCGGCGTTTGCACGCACCACGGGAGGGAAAAAACGAAGGAAAAAATTTCCACGTCCGCCGGAGCTTCATTTTACGCATTTGGGTGGTTTTTTTTCCCCCCGTAAAAGTGGTGTGATAATACCTCAGCAGGGATTTGTTTTGCAGGAATTCGTACTGACCCTGGTGCAGCCCAGGGTATGGTATCTACTTAATCAAGTCTCGGGCCCTGAATAGACAACTGAGTGCTCGCCCACAGAAATGAGTGGTAGAGGATATATTACAGTAACCTTGAAATTATGCTGATAAACAGGGCTAACTCATGTAACACACATGTACTAGAAAATGTTAGGGCCTGCTCATTTAAATGTGACGTTATTAATATGTTATTCATTTCTAAAGTTGTTTGATTTGCCACGGCTAATTATCCTTATGATATTAATTTCTTATCTTACCAGCAACAATTTGCATATATAGTTATCTGAGCTTACTGAAATGAAGTCTCTCTGTTCAAAATCAATTACAGTAATGACTATTTGTGCCAGTCATTTCCGATGTAGTATTGAGAATGGTGTGCTTTTGGAAAGAAAAGATTGAAAGGAAAATAATGCCAGTCCTAATACTTCTTTTCAGCTCTGAAAAGCTCTGGTTCACCGCACCAGCTTTACAAGGAGCCTTGCAAATGAGATCAGATTCTACTTTTTAAGAGGGTTTATAAACTTCAGTGAATTGTTCTCTTTAAGGCAGATAATTATTTCCCTCATTTCACTAGATGTATGCAATAAACTAAAAAGCTTGTCTTAAATGATGCTCAGTTTTAGGGTAATATTAGCTTGTAGTTTGTCCAAGTATGGAAAGGAAACTCAGCTGTTCATCTTATTCTGGAGATCCATTCTTTGCTCCTGAGCGCATCTGAAGCTTGCTCCAGGATCAGTGATATTAGTACCAAAGCTCAGAGTTCACCAGTTATCTCTCTCTTGGGACCTGCCTCGTATCTGTAACTCCCAACTGTGTGATAAGAAAAGAGATGACAAAAGAGAGAACAGGGCCGGAGATGATAACAGCCTTCTTAGGTAGGTGTATTTTATATACCTGCACTTTGGGCAGGCACAAGTCTATCCAAAATGGCATCAAAATGCAGCCCTTGAGGTCTGAGACCTACAGCTGTGTTCATGCTTCCTCCCATCTTGCTCTGTGCAGTGAGGTTTGTGCGTGGCTGCATTCTGCCATGTGATACCAATGAGATCTGTGGTGAGTCGGTGACAGAGCTGAGGCAGATTTCCCCTTGGTCCTGTGATTGCCCAGACTTATTAACATTGCAAATGCAATGAAAATGAGCTGGGTGCATTTTCTGTTTCAGGCACCAGCATACAACCGACACAATCTACCTACTAACACCTGTGAGAAACAAGCACAAGAAATCCTCATCCGTCGGGAACACAGCCTGAGGCAAAGTTGCAGGAAAGGAAACAGCTTGCCTTGGGGTAGACCGGTACCTGTTACCTACCTACTATTTATGTAAAAATGCTTCCCCTTCTGTGTAAATATGGAAATACACCCATCTTTATGAACTCTTTACTATAATTAAAATGGATATTTTCCCAGGGTTCTTATGCAGCACCTAAGAAGAAAGAGCTTCACTTAGCATGTGAACAGCAACGTTTTAATCTCCCATCTTTATACGTTGATCAGAAATCAGTTACTCTAGCTGTATGTACTAAAATAATGTAACTTGCATTGATTTTGCATGTGCAAAGTGTAGTGGGATCAGAAAAGGCCTGATGCAAAGCCTCTGGCACCTTGACAGTTTGGGCTGTCAATCAGTAAGAGATTTGTCTGACCAAAGGTAGGCATTGAAGAGCATAGACATTTATAGCTGACATAATCACAGTTAAGGAAGACAAATAGTTGTTTGTTGGGTAGATTAGTTGTATTTACAGTTTCACCTGAAATAAGAAAGGTGAATCTTTGAAGAATATGTTTTTCTCTGCTGACGGGAAAATACCCTAGGGTTACTATATCAGACGGACATTCTCACTGGAGCTGACGCTGGGTTCAACTATCCAAGACAAGCATTGATCTGGCATACCTCTCAAAATTTGGCTGTAAAGGTGCAGCATATTACCATGCCTCTTTGGAGGGATCACCAAAGTTTCACCACGTAAGTGCCAAGGGGAGGCAATCATGGGCACTGAACACACTTCTGTCTACTACACAGGTTAACACCACGGAAGTACGCTACCTCTCCTTGCCTCAGGGTCCATGCAAACCCACTAGACGAAAAGCTAGGCATGTTACTTTTACAGGTAATGGAAGTGCTTAACCCTGTATCCTACTTCAGTAGTGAAAGAAATGTGGCCAGATGTTCGGTGGATTTAACTGTACTACATGAATACTCCCATGGAAGTCCAAGGCTTCCTTAAATGAGCTATACCCTTCTCTCCTTTCTGTTTTATCTGTCTTGTTTATATGGTCATTACTGCAGCAGTTTCTGTTTTGTTCCAGCACCTCCTAGTTTGCTCTTTTCCCCTCTTGCACAAATATTCCTGTGATCTCTGCACTTCCACCTGGCCAAGCCCAGTTGTTACTTACAAGTCACTGGCAAACTTGATTTTTGATAGACTAGAGTCTTCTCCTTTCTCACATTTTTGTTTTCTGCTGTGGCTTTCAAAATGCTTTTTAACCATGGTATTAAGTATACTGGTGAAATTTGAGGAAAATTAAAATTACATAAAGAAACACTCTTGCCCTGTGAAGGTACTGGGCAGCTCTCTGAGACACCAAAAGCTGCATGTGCTTATTTGCTGGACTTTTAGAGCAGAGACAAGGTAAACAAAATCTTTTAAACATCAACTTTGAGATGAAAATAAAAAATTAGGGCTGCTGTTAGTTCTTGACTGCTCCCTTATTCTATAGCTATTATTTAAAATGCTCCAGTTCCAGGGCATTGTGTTGTATTGAATATCCTTTGTCTGTCCTTGCCAATACCATGGCATCTCTCTTTTCTGTTCTTTAAAATATGAATTGTCTGTTTTTCTTTAGATCAGCATAGAAGTGACTCTGATGCTGTGCTCCCATTAACGTCCAGATCCCAGCCCCGACTACGGCCACTCGAAGCAAAGCACCGCCAAGAACTGATTCCAATGGCACACCTGGATAGACGAGCAGGTCCATACAATCCGTCAGGCTGGAGAGGAAATTCAATCAGCCGTCATCGTTTCACCAGAGCAGACAATCTAGCTCCAATGCCAAAGTCTGGGTTCATTGTCAGAGAAGTAGCGGAGTATGAGTCAGAAGAAGAGACAGAAACAATGGCACCAGCCAGGCCATTATTTGTATGAGGAGCAGAGAAGATCAGTGTTTGCATCTCTAGGGCCCCTTGTGCACTGCTTCAAAAGAAATAACAAAGCTCTTACATGAACCA
Source organism: Acanthiza pusilla (assembly GCA_036630365.1). Lineage (NCBI taxonomy): Eukaryota > Metazoa > Chordata > Aves > Passeriformes > Acanthizidae > Acanthiza > Acanthiza pusilla. The sequence continues at coordinate 6,108,397 of JAXCHO010000098.1, forward strand.
AACTGTGATTTTTCCTCTGGGGACCAGTGTACTTGTTCTCATATCAATTTCAACCTGTATTAAGGTACTTAGTGGCTCAGAGAAGACTCAAATTCTTATGTGCTTATATCAAGCTTTCTTTCCAACAAAACACTGCAGGAAAGAGGAGAAAATGGTATTCGTAGGGGTTTGGACATGGATTTAAAAAGCAGTAGTTAGGTGCATGCAATGTTTTGGGTGGAAACTGACACTGCCTTTGCTCCATACTGTCGTCTGCATCCAGAGGAAAGAAATACATAAAGGCATCCTTGACATGTGAATGCACAGATTGATTACATCAACTTGCACAGAGCTTTGGACCTTGGGATTGCAATTCCGGGAAAGAGTAAAAAATTGAAAGATATTTTTTAGGACATGTAAATGTCACTGAAGAAGCCTAAGCAAGACCTTAAGTCAAAAGGATTTTTAGTGGACATTTTCAGCACTTGGGAACCTCATGGTAGGTCAGGTTTGGCTCTGCAATAGTGTCTAAAGTCAGCTGCTGTGATGGTCCATGACTAAAGCTATTTCAACATGTAGGCTTCTATCACTCACCTACCCTTTTTTTGGATGAATAAAGGCGATAACCTTTTATGTATAAATCCAGAGCAGTTTTCAGGCAGAGGTGCTGTCAGGACATTATTTGTAAACACAGGATGGCAAGAACATACACAATAGTCTTGTGATTCAACAAGTGGGAGGCTTCATTGTAGAGTACCTAGCTCCTCCATTCCCCCTACTCCCACCTTGCATGTCCAAATGCGTGGACTGTTCTTCACACTACAACTGCATCAGCAATGCAGATAGGAAGCAAGAAACTGGGATTAAAGGTAACAGGAGCCTAACCCTGTAGCCTGCTGGCTATCAAGAACGAGGGGCCTTGTGTTTTCTCCCAGCTTTTTGTGTTTGTCTGCCTATATGTTGTGCAGAGAACCCTTTCCTTAAAAAAAAGCAGAAATAACCAGAGGGATGTGCACTGCAGCACTTGACCTCCCAACCTTTCTGTGGAGCTCCCTTCCAAGAGGCTCTGCATGCCCATGCTCCAGTCTCAGTGGTGGGTCTCCCTAGCAGGAGGAGAAACAAGAAGTGTGGTCTTGAGTAACTTTAGCTAAAGTCTAACTCCTAGACACCTGCTTCCTCTGATGAAGTTCTTTTCTGCAGAATGGAAGCAGCATTGCCACTGTCTTCTGTGTCTGGGCACTGTAGTTGAGCTGATTTTATCCAAAGGGATGAATTGAGTCCAAAAGTCCATAAACCCACCCTTACAGCTGCACTAAAGTCAAATCTATGGTTAAGAAATGCACCAAGTTCAGTCATGTTTTTGTCAAGTTTCCTTCTGTCTCCTCCACTCAGACCTGGCTTAGCTGTCCAGCTCAAGGTCTGTAAATGCTACTCTAAGAGTCAGAGACTCAAGAGTCAGAGATAGCAGTGCTACCTGTATGTTTCTCTCTTTTATCTTGCTGTTAAGCACTTGTATGTCCTGTTCCATAAAAGAACTTAGAAGTCTAAGTTACGACTTCACATTTCTTACAAAGGATTTCTGATTCAGGACAGGTAGAATCTAAACCAACTTGAAAAGCACTACCAGAGGGAAAAAACCCTACAAGCCCTTTTCCCCATTTCCTCATGTTTGCAGCTTTTATGCTTAGAAGGTTATAATGAATCATCTGTACTGAAATTGTACAAAGCTTTATGAAACTTGAGTTCTGTTTGTATTTCCTTATTGTGCCAGAGAAATTATACAACTTCCTTTTATGAAAATAGTGGTGAGTTATTAAAACAGGGTAGGATTTTGCTTCTGTACCAACACTGAATTAGGAATGAAATACAGTTCTGTACCTGAAAATCAACAAATAAACCCAGCTCCGCCAAAGGAGGAAGTGCACCACAGCGTTTTTAAACAAAAACCTTGTGCCATATCTTAGTCCTACAGAAAGTAATATTGACATATCATAAATCTAAATTAAAACATGATATTAAGGGAATGAGTTAGCACACAAAATCAGGTCTTAAATTGCGCCATGTTGCCACACAATATTTAATTGAGGGCAAAATTAGTACCTATATAATGTGGTCCTGAGGCCACAGAGGTGCATGGGGTAGAGAGACTATGTGGAATCTGCTTCTGCATCGCAAGTCAGGAGGGAGTGGGATCTCCAAAACTGGCTGGTGGGTGATATGAGCTACTGGCAATCCTTGGGGACAGAAAGTGGAACTCTGAAAGGAAGGTGAAGAAGGGATAGTGTCTCAGCTTCCAAAGGAGGCTCACAAGAGACAGCTTTAACCGAGGAATTACTGTGAGCTGCAAACTTGGCATTTCACCTTTAAGAAGATTTAATCAATGAATTGTCTGGAGGAACTGGACAGAGACAGTGACATGAGAAGGATTAATGGGATGTCTGGAGTGGCATGGAAATTGACTAGACATACATCATGAAAAAGAGGAGTCTGTGCAGTTTGGTCAGTGCATGTTTGACAGACATGCTCAAAATTTACTCCTAAATTCATTAAATATTGTAGAAATTGTAGAGCATTATATAATTACATCAAAAGTAGGGAGGAAAGCTTTCAGTTTCTAATGAAGGGTTTATATTAGAACTAGAGAAAAATAATAAAATACTAAGAGAATTAGTGCTCAGAGACAAATCTCCCTCCTTTGCTTAATTTCCAATATTTTCATTGACGAAATCAGTGAGCCATAACTTCAGAGGGTGTAAAGCTGTAGAGCAACTAGAAGTTAATAGAGTCCTCTCAGATTTTGCAGTCTGGCCCCTAAACTTGTGAAGTCTATTTTTAGCTTTCTTTCCTAGCAATTAGTAAGTAAGACTGGAAGAAAATTTCCTTCTGTGCCATTAGTTGCATTAATGGCTTTGCTGGCCATCAGCCAAGAAGCAATGCTGCAGATGCCTATGTGTAAAATATATTCCAAAATATAAAGTTGCACTTTCTTATTTTTTCATAGTTATTTCATACTTGTGGACAAAAAAGTTCTCCTGAAAGAAGCACATTACTTATTTTTTAAATAGCAATGACTACAGCAATATTTTATTACAAATAACTTAATCCGTGTCTGTAGGCTTTCAGGCCTCACCATAAAGAAAACTGGTTTAGGGCATGAACTTAAATCCACTCTCTGTGGGCATTCTTAAACTCTTTAACCTGGGTCACATCCAGGAACCTTGTACTGATAATTTATGAAGGTAAGTTAATTCAAGACCTCTTTTTTTTTTTATGCTGGTACACTGCTATTTACTCAGGAATTTAAATTCCACAGTGATTTAAGGTGAACTGGCACAGGTAACTCATGGCCAGACGGTAAAGAATATTATTCAAAATGCAGAGAGGAAAGAGTAGCTTAGAAAATCAGGACTATTTCCTTGGGCAGAAGGGTAGTGCAGTACACGTGAGTTTCAGGAAGGAATAATAATGAATCGCCTTTACCTTTCACACCATGTTGTGGTTTAATCCCAGCCTGCAGCTCAGCCCCATGCAGTCACTCATTCACTCCCCGCCAGTGGGATGCGGGACAGAACTGGAAGAAAAACCTTGTGGGTTGAGATAAAGACAGTTTAGTAAGTGAAGCAAAAGCCACAAACACAAGCAAAGCAAAACAAGGAATTCACTCATCACTTCCTATGGACAGGCAGGAGTTCAGACATCTCCAGGAAAGGCAAGTTCCCTCACGCATGACAGTGACTTGTGAAGGCAAACACCATCACTCTGAATGTCTTCCCCCACCACTTCCTTCCTATTTCCCCAACTTTTTTTGCTGGGCATGACACCATATGGTGTGGGATATCCCTGTGGTCAGTAGGTCAGCTGTCCTGTCTTGTGCACCCCCAGCCTGTTCACTGGTGGGATGGGGTGAGGCAGAACAGGCCTTGACTCTGCATAAGCACTGCTCAGCAGTAATAAAAACATCCCTCTGTTATCAACACTGTTTCAAGCACAAATCCAAAGTACAGCCCCATATGAGCTACTAGGAAGAAAATTAACTCTATCCCAGCCTAAACCAGCTCACACCTGAACAGAACTTGCTAATCAGTGAGAAAAATAGGACAATAATAAGAACAGTCATAATGAGAAAATATTTTAGTAGTAAAAGGAGTAATAGTCAAAAAGAATATTGGAGAAAAAGGGAAGGATTTGTCGAGGTCAGTAATATATTGTGAGCAGCTGGCAATATTTTTGTATTTATTGCACAGTGTAATTAACTCTTAGAGCTCATTGCTCTTGCTGCAGCTATTGCTTTTCCACTAATATCCCATGCAAGCAAGAATGTGTAGTAAAAGGAGAATCTCTTCCTTAGAGAGCTTAGGAAGAAAGATGCAGCCTCAAGGGGAGTGCCAGCAATCAGGACATGATAGCAGCTTGTGCAGGGAGCATCCAAGCTGTGTCCTCCAGAAACAGCAGATAACAGGGTGCACTGACAGAAAGCATTGCTATGGTCTCTCTTCCAGGGGCAATGGTGCCCACCCCTGCGTAGTCAGGGCTGCTGCCATCTGTACAGCACCCATGGGAAAAACATGCTGGATACAGGATAATCCAGCAAGCAGGATAGGCAAGGTTGCGGTGAAAGACACAGAAGAGTGTGTCTGAGGATGCAGAACCAGGACAGTGGGAGGTAATTCCCGTTGTAGCGTGGCTCAAAACTGCAGTGAATAGAGCAGGCATGTGTCTATCAAAGCCAGACAGAAGAAGCTGCAACAGATGGAAAAGAGCAAATGGGAGGTGGGAGAGAGGCGGGAGTCTAGGCGGACAGATTTACTGCTGTGTGAGTGTGCCAAGGAAGTAAACCGGCATGAGTAACAAAGGTTCAGATGTGTTCAGAGCAGCAAAGTTACATGATATTCATAAAAGTAGGTCAGAGTTTCAGGCTGGAGAGGCTGATAGAGATCATGTTTAATATGAGAAGGATAAAATTCATGTTTACGAGAGAGGTAGTCAGAGAAAGAGAGCCAGTATCTGCAGGAGAAATCGTCAAATTGCTGTGGATGAAAAACACAACTTGTAAGTAACAGAAGATGAAAAAAACCTGAAATATTCCATATTTTCTTGCTGCTGTGTCAGTTTTGAGAACTGACACTTTAAAGGTTTTTTTTTCTGCAGCCATTAGATCCCAAAAACTTACATTTATTATCATATATGAGTGGAAACGACTATTTAAAAGCCTGTGGGAGACTAGAGAATAGCAACAAATATTTTCAAGCTTCCTTTCTTCATATGTATTTTATTTTAAATTTTCTATTTACATATGTAGATAAAACACAAACACTGAGAGTGGAAAAGCAGATTACCTTATCTTTATATTTTGTTTGCTTTTTAGGTAGGACAATTACATTTATGGTATTACCAAAGTCACTCTGCTTGAGAACCTTAAAATTAGAGGCATTAAGTTATATGAGTAATATTCTGAACCAGTTGAAAGGACTGGAAGTCTATTGAGCTAAGTTGCCTAGTTAATTTCCTTTTGAGAATCTGTTTCAGTGTTAATCACAAGTGAAACTCCTTTTTCTTTGCTTTTTTGGTTTCACAGGTATTAAATTTCAAAAGTTAATATTGATTCTTGCTTATTTCTAGTCCACCCATCCTCATGGAAAATTTTTACTACCTTTCAATCATAAGAAATGAGTCATGGACTGGAAAAAAAAAGCAAAGTTCTGATTTTCAGAGTTCTCTTTTGCAGGGCAGCTTGCAGCCACACCAACACTGAACAGCTGGTCAGGAGTAGACACTGAACCTGAACATCATCCCGTACTTATTTTTCCACTATCCTTGAGGGAGAAAAGTAGGAAAAGAGAAGTATCTGTCAAGAATAGCCAGAGTGAGCTCTGGCACAGGTATTAGACATCTGCAACATCTCTTTTACATGCACAAACACAGGTCAGATTGTTAGACATCTGCTCAGTGCTTTCTCATCAGTAACCTGTTCTACTAAATATAAAATCATCATAAAAGATGCTTGAAGTTAAACTGCTGGCACCTGTGCCAGGTATTAATTAAGAGTCATTATCTGGTACTAAGCCTAGCACCATTTGCTCCTTCCTCTAATGTATTATCGACAGTGATAAGGGGTGAAAATAATGAGTTATGCACAAATGTCAAAATAAAAGGGCTTTTACCTTTTTTTAGGATATCTTGGAATAAACTCTACAACCCTTTCGATAACTATAATCAGACTTTAGTTATGGGTGAATTTCCCATAACAGAAGCTTTTACTGGGAGAAAACAATACATAAATGAAAGTCAGCTACCCAGATATAGTCAGCTTCAATATTACATGATGATGAATATTGATAATTGCAGTGGTGCATGGTGTCTTCCAGGTGCTGTGTGAAGACAAGGCACAGACAGTTCAGTACCAGGGCATCCTGAGATTTATGCCAGTGTTAAAATCCTATGGGGTAAGGTGGAGAAACTTGCACAAAGAAAATGAGCTGTGTGTACAGATAACACAGGAGCAGTGCCAGGAACAAGAGACACTGCTTCCTTGACCCCACGTCAACCTTTACTTCCCTTAGGCTTTCAGGTGACTGAAACCTACAGAAAGGAACAAAAGAATAGGCTGAAACTTTTCATTCATCTCTCACCACAAAAAACAAACAATTCATACAGAAATTGTTCGTGCACTGCTTCAAGCCAGACATCAGGACTTGCTGCTTATAAATACCCAATGTCCTAAAACATGTAATGAAATTTTGGCATACTTAAGATACATGCACAAAATACATGTAATGTAAAAAAAAATTAATTTTTCACTCATTTTTCTCTTGTACATTCATTGTTGTTCCTTTCAAAAAACTACATATGCTAAGCATGTTTTTCTTAGTTCCAAAAGCTGGTGACATTGTAGGAAGTGAATATATTATGGCAAACCCAGTTTTCTTGGAAAATGAAACAGAAACTCTTGGAAGTTGTTCCTCTGCCATTTTGGTCTGATGAGGACGGGAAGCTGCCGGTGTTTAGCACAGGTGTTAGAGCCAGGACAAATCTCTTAGGGCTAAAGAGACTCAAGGCTAAGTCACACACAGGTGCCTCAAGCCATTGGAGTTGCCAGGTTTGGCACAGGAACCACAGGAGCTCTTTGCTCCCTGGATCAGCAGCCAGAGGTTAGAGAGGCCCCTTGGGGGCACCTTTAGGGCAGCAGGACAGAAGCCCAGGGGCTGAAATTTGTGGGGATGTGCTCCAGGCAGCCAACGGTACCTGGGGCATAAACCGATTGAACGAGGATGGCAACCTTGCAGTGACCTGATAAACAGCTCTGCCCCCACTGACCCCAGTGGTTGTTCAGGCACTGCCCCATGTGGAGACACCTTAGTGGTGAACAGATGAATGCAGCTTACTGTGCCTGAAGTAGCATTGCACTGACCTGATTATTTTGGCACCCATGAAAGAAAAGTGTCCTTTCAAAGCTAGGCATTATGACCACTTTATCTTAGAGACAAATCTTCTTTTCCTCCTCAGTAAACTAAGCTATTTCTACATGTACACATAAAGCACATATACACACATATATAAATATGTATATACATACATATATATATCTTTAACAGCATCTCACTGTGTACAACTCCCATATTCCCTTCATTTCTAAAAGACTCCCTGTCTACAAATGCATTTGGCTCTATCAGCTGTAATGGCTTTAGCAATAGAAAATTGCAAGGCTTACATTACTGCTGGCTCAAATGGACTCTTTGGCTTGAATTCAACTTAGTGATAAACATTCCCAAATCTTTCCCCATCATTTTCATAAGTATGCAAACATAGATTCAAATGAAAGTGATAAATTTGTTAATCAAGTCTTATCAATTTGAAGGAACTCTTTCAGGAGACTTTTTCTTATTTTTACATAGTGTAAAAATGCCTGATACTGATTTACCAAGAACTGCAGGGCAGATAGAACAGCTGGTGCCAAGATCAGATTTACATGTCTTGTTCCTAGGTAATGTAAAGAAAGATAGATGCAGTGACCAAGCTCAAAACATCATATAAACAAGTTTGCATTAATTAGGTTATGTTACAAAGCTCAAATGACCTCACCTTGTTATTATTCTTGTTGTTATTATTATTGGTGGGGTTTTGTTTTAGTTTGTTTCCGTTTGTTGGGTTTTTTCCCCAGCCTCCCACCATGTGCAAATTTTCCTGTACTAATTTTTCTGTCTCTAATGAATAAATTAAACTTCTGCTAGATGACAGAATTAATTCTACTTTATCTGCTGGAAAAGGAACACTTTCACCAAAGAGGAAAAGAGCTGCAGTGACCTCTGTTGATGGAATTAAGCAATGTATTTAAAGAGCCAAAATGGAAAGGTGACACATTCAAATCTTCTGCTGTGAATCAATAGAACAAAAAGTAAGCTGTGCTAAGAAACAGCTTTCAGGTTGAATATGAAAAAGACTGCAACCCACACTTAACACCCACTGAAGTCAGAATTTTTATCAGGATAGTTGTCTTTTAAAAACTATTTTTAGAAAATGTGCTCCTTTTTTTTTTTAATTGTATGTGGAATTAAAAACCTTTGGCATAAAGACAGAGGACATAACATAGAAGGGGATATGTGGGTGTTTTGTAGTGCTATACTGCATTCCAGGAGTTTATATTACCAAAAGAAAACACCGTGCCTTCATATATTACGTGATCTGAATTTAGTGAACAGTTCCCCGTGCTAGACTTACACACGGTATTCTTGAAGTTTTGAGGCAAAGAAGCTTTCCAGCTGGCAGGCTGCCTGTGGCAGAAAGAAGTATCTAGGAACTGTCATGCTTTTATGACCAAGAATTTGGAACGTTTCTTTATGGGCTAGTTCTGATACAGGAAAATAATTAAACACGTAAATACCCACAAAGATCTGGACCTTAATGCTTAACTTCAAGGTTGGGAGGAGTCTCATTAAAGCCAAGCATTTAAGGATTGATCCCATATGAATAAAGTTATTGAAATCAATAAGAAAGCTTCCATTAAGAGCTGAGTAGTTTGTGGAAATAGGAGTAATATGTCCTTATTTTTTTTCAGACTTAGGCCTTTGTTAAAGACTAATCAGTATTAAACAAAGGCATAAAGGAGGGGCAGGGCTTTGTGCTGTTAAACTTATTTGATGTTTCCAAGCTGCCCAGAAAACAATTGGTATCCACACGCTTTGGCTTTTCCAGGAGCCACGGTGACACAAATTGGTATCTGTGTCCTTCAGTGTCAGGTGACCATGATCACCAAGATGGAATTGTTCCCAGTTCAGGTATTCCAGTTTGTTAATGCCTCCACCAGAGCCTGAGAAGTTTTATTTTAGTATACTTTACTGAATCACTGCTGTCCTTAAAACATCCTTCTCACAAGAGAGAAATGGATATTGCTAATGACATTTTACTAATATCTACTGTGGTATCCTCGTTCAGGATTTCTAGAGAATGATTTCTGCAAGTGTAAAGAGGGAAAAATTTCATTCTAGTGAACCAAGTTCATTCTAGTGAACATATTTAATAAAAAAATATGTAAAAATATACAGAAAGAAATATTTTTATATAGATAAATTTAAACCCCCAAATAACAGATTAGTGCACTATGATATCATTAGATATTAGTGAAGTACTTGGTCTGTCAGTCTAAGAACATCAAGATACTCAAAGTACAAGGAATTAAAACCAATCCTAGTTTGCATGTTATATATGCCATAAATATTATGGCATGTTTATACAAATTTCTCAGTAAAGACAAATTTTATAGCTGCCTCATTGAGAACTGCACGCTGCCAGGCATGAAGGAAGTCTTGATGTATCTTCTATATATAATTAATTATCTTGGCAAAGATCTTCATTGACTACTGGGAAATTATGTCTGTTCTTTTCTCTCTGCGTGACTGACAAATTTTTGTGCACAGTGGTCAGGATGTGAAGTATAGCTGGGTGGTAGTTTGGATCAAAGATTTCTTTTCGTCACTATATTATCATCCTACACAGATCTCTACATGTTAAAGGACACCAGATACCCACTCACCATTCTAAATATAAACTAAGAAAAGATTCTATTCCTGGAAGAGTTTATATATCAAGTAAATTAAATCTATGTTAGAATAGCACATAGAACCATTCTGTGTAAAGAATACTTATTTTCTGCCAATTATTATCTTACCTTGTGGTAAGAATTTTTTTTTTATATGTTGCTTGACATAATTCTAAAATGAACTTTTGCAATATTGTACATAGCTACAAGTTTTGCACTGTGGCTGAAATCACCTGTGCTCTGACATCTGAGCTAAAGCTGAGCTCCAATTCCACATGCATTAGCTTTGTGACCTCAGGTGTCATTTTAGAAAGAAGGTTGTGACTCAAAAAGAATCAAAATGTCTTATTGCTGCTTTTCTACTGTGCATTCTTATTACCCAGCATTCAGACTTTATAATTTAGTTGTTTTCCAGTTTAATCTTATAGTGCATTTATGAACAAGTTCCTGTGTTGTTATTTATGTACCAGTCTTTAGAGGTCATCTCTTTTGGCTTATCTTACAGAAGAGAAAGGAAAAAGTCAGCAGTCATCTTTTTTTACATCTGTAAGAGTATCTTTTTCATACAATTATAACTGTTTGACAGGAATTTGCTCAAAGTTAATGAACATCTTTGGATAGAGATTAAAAATGGAAAATTACATCTTCAGAGATGTACTTTTCTTTAAATTACTAGTATGTGAAAACTGTTTTGGAACTTTAATTGCTGCTACAGGCTTACTACAAAATAAACTTTGCAATAAACCCAGGCTGATCCTTATCAGCCACACTGGCAATAGCATAATATAGGGTGAAATCATATTTGGATTTGGATTTTTTTGCAACTGAGTTCAACAAGGCAGGATTTTTCCTCTTCAAACAGCCCCAAGCTTCTCCTCTCTCTATGTGGAGATTATCTGGATCCTGGAGTAATTGCTGGTTTGGTCAATTGCTTGATTTTCTACAGTGAGGAGACTTACATATTTTCTGGTTTTGGCCTTACACAGAAGCATTTGGGTATGATTTCTCAGGGTAAACTGGACAGGCCAAACCCGGAATTTGGGTGACCTCCTGGGTTAGAAGCCAACTTCTCTGCTCAGTGCCAGCTCTGAATCATAACAATTATGCCTGTTTCCAAAAACTGCATCTGAACCTGCCATTCTTTTGACCCTTGTGATTTCAGCAGCTTGTATCTCTGCTCATTCTATTTTAGCATGATACAGGTGAGAGAATCCTAAGTCTCAATCCCAGGAGAGAAGGCTTCATCAAAAGCTCTCCTAGTGGCAACCACTACAAAATCGATAGGTAAAATCCCTTCTCATCACAGAATCACAGAATGGTTGAGAAGGGACCTCAAGAGGTCATCTACTCCAAACCCTCATCCATGACTCCCCTCTAACAAGCAGTCAATTGGGCAATACCTGGAGAATGCACACACCTACCAATTTCTTAACAAGGGTCAAAACTCATATTCCATCCCAGCACTGTAAGAAAACATTCAGGAAAAGAGGTAGATGCAGCGAGCCATGAAGGAGGAGGCACCTTTCTTAGGCTGGCCTGTGATATTTTAATAGCAGCTGTGGGAAAATGCAGGATTTGAATCCACCACATCTGGCTTCAGATGTTTGCCCAGCTTATCAAGGCAGGGCGTCTTTTGTGCTCAGCTTTAAGAGGCAGCATCTACAGGCAGTGATTTATGGGCTTGGGTAGCAACAACCAGGCCTTTTTGAAGTGCCTGCTGCTTTCCAGGAGGCCTAAATAGATCCCAAGGTGGATCTACAGGACAGATGAGGCACCCTAAAAATAAAATTATGACTACATTTTATTGAGGTGTTGAAGCGGGTTTGAGAGATTTTGGTCTTTTTTAGAGCAGTGTCAGAACACATTTTATGTGATGCTAAGGCTGCGCTTGTGAGCAGTTGTTAAAAGCATGCTGATACTTTTTGCTGTAGTTCTGTACCCAGATACTTGCATGAGCTCTAAAAAAGCAATATCCAGAGTCAGAGTAGCTATATCATCAGCTGTGTCATGAGCCCCATGCCCTTGATCATTCAAGAAGCACAGCTATTTTGCCTTAAGGCTGCGTCTGCTCATATGTGTGTGGTACTGAGCTCAGCTGGGAATCCTCCTGCTAGGACTGGACTGCATGTAGGATCAAAAAATTTGTTAGCCCCTCACTACTGGATGTCATATAGCTTCAAGTTTCAAGGTATTTGACTTCTGCGATCGAAAACACAGGTCAGATAGATTCCTCTTTCCTCTCTAAGGTTTTTTTGTTAACCAACTCCTCTGGTTTATTTTAAACACTGTGGGGTGGTTTTTGCAACCACTACAGGACTGACACCAACATGCTGGTCTTGCTGAGATGAGAACCAAACTGCTTATGGGACAACTTTACTTCACCACAAGACGAGCAGAGGTTAATTGCACAGGACACATACTCAGCCTCTGCTCCTCTCCTCAGAACTGGCATTTCCCAAGGCACCTGCAAATGGAAAAGGAGATTTTCTTATTTCTATGTATCAAGAGCTGATAACACTTGTTGCAAATTCGGTTAGAAATTTTGCTAATTCTCTTTTTTGGCAGTGTGTTCCTTCCTCAGAAGGTATAGACGGAGTGTCACACAGGAGGAGTTAAAAAAAATACTGGTAGTTAATGACTATGAATATAACTCCTCCACCTTTTTTTTCCGTGATGCAATGTTCCAAGAGAGACTGTTGCATAAGAAAGCAATCAGAGCCAGGTTAAATTACAAGGAAATGGATACAATCTTCTCAATAAAGTAATGCTATCCTAACATGGCTTCTATGAGTAAATTTGTTTGTTGTAGGCATTGGAACAGATTATACTATTCCTCTGCACTTTTCTGCTATGCTTCTTAAGATGCTTTTCTTCAGGGTTTAGTTTTTTGTTGGGTTTGTTTTTTTCTTTTTTCTTTTCTGGGGCTTTATGTTTGTTTGTTTGTTTGTTTGCTAGGTTTTTTCCCCCGTGCAGCCTTTTCTCTGATTAAAAATTATGTTCACATTTTGATGCCCATATGTAATCATGGGATCAAATCCTACTGCTTTTTTATGACTTTTAAATGCTTGCAATTAAGTTGAGAACTCTAACATTTAAGTATCTATGCCTAGCTGAAATTATTTATAAATACAGGACCAGATTCTATTTGCAATATCTGGATTCATGAAGAAAGGGAAAAATAATTTCAAATGTAGGACTGTTTATTAGAGCTAATTACATGGAAGATACATAAAATATAATTAAAATTATACTCATATATATATATATATGTGCATGTATGTATGTATGTGTTTCTGTGTGTAAATGTATTGATATAGATTTTAAATATATATATATATCTATATAAAAGGAAAGGAGGCTGTCTGCTAGTCATTGAAGAAGCAGTAAATTTGTTCTCGACTAAATTATTAGCATTTGACTATAATCAAACCCAGGGTATAAGAAGGTATGGGAGCCAAATACTGTGATTGTCAATACTGAAAAGGTTCATCATATCTTTCCAATGGTGTAAGTTACACATATCTTGCATTTAAAAAGTATATCAAATGCTGATAAAGTTAACTCAGTTAATTTCACTGAGACAAAGAATATCTGATATCTCCCTCATTATGCCAGTGTGTCCAGTTTGTTTCTATAGCAATGAGCAACCATTAATTTGTTAACAAAAGTTTCCATTCTTCTCAAAGCTTTCCAAAGAAGTGTCCACATTTTCCATTCCTGAAAGCTCCTGTATCCATCTTCCCAATTTAAAATGCTGTATAAATTCTTTGAAAAAATTTATAATAACAGCAAATTTTTCTATTACTTTTCATTTTTTCATTTGAAAAACTCTGATAATGAAAATATTTTACCTTTATACTCTTTTGGAATGTTAAGTGAGGGATAGGGTTCAATAATATCATCTCTGAGATCATGAGAAAGCTCTTTCTAGGAAAAAAAAAAGGATTTTGATTCTTGGCTGCTTCCTACTCTAACACCTGCAAGTTAGCTCTCTCAACCCCACACAATGATGCTATTCCACTTAGGAAGAACTAAAATCCAGGCTGTAGGCTGGGGAGGGTTTCTTGTACAGCTGAATGTCATACCTTTTATCTCGGGAGTGCAGAGGCAGAATTTAATAAATTTAGTCCTTCTGACTCTAAATTTATGGTGTCTTCAAATCAGAGGCTTTCTTCTAATTCTCACAGCCTCACTGACTATATTTTCCCAAACATCCTTCCTCCTCTTTCAGAAGCAATGGGAAGAATGGACTTTCCCATGATATGTCTTCTTGAATGAGTGAATGATTTGCTTTAATTTCTTACCTGATTGTTTTGTGCTAACTTTGTCAAGGACAGGATCATGTGAAGAGGATTTATTTTTACAGATGAATCATATGAACAATGAACTGGACTAACTTTTATTGAAAACAAGCCACACATAACATTCTGTGCAAAATTTAAAGCCAAATTCCACCAAGTCAAGTGGAAAACCTATGTTCACAGCAGCTGTCTATTGGTCATAGAGCCAAGCAGCTGAGATAATTAAAGATTCTACAAGGGTTTCTCAACCTTCTGCAATGGAAATATAGTGACATAAGAGATGCAAGCAATAGCTAATTGACTTCAGTGGGTAGGCTGGATAAAGAGAAATAAGAAATGGAAAACTGAGTAGAGATAAACAAAACATAAGCCAATGAGAAGTAGAATTAATCAAGCCTTGAAATACATCTTTCTGAATCCTAACAGAAAGTTATACATACTCTATAAAAAATACCACCTATTCTAAGTTAATTCTTTTTCTAGGTAACATGCTCACTATTTAACTCCTGCATACACACTGTTGGTGTACAGACAGTTGATTTTCTGACTGACCACTTCAGTACTTCACAAACTACCTTTCAGTGCAATTTAAATTGCAAAACACCTTTTTTTTGTATTGGGGCTACTTCTGCTTCAGCTGGCAGGAACATTTCCCTGGCTTCAGTGAGATACATATAGCATCACTGCAGACAGAGTCAGCTTTGAGGCTTGTAGGGAATCTGAGGTAGTTATTTATGGCTTTGCTAAGGGATGGCTCCTTGTAGCTAGTGATGGCCAGAGCAAGCGCTGGCTGCATTTCTTTGTATTTTGCAGGTGGGTTCTTGGGATAAAGATGAGATAGAAGAGGGTGTCAGGAACAAGGTGCAGATGAGAAAGAGGCCATGGGATGAACAGCTCCCTATAGCACATATTAATGCTGGTCCAACTACTGTTATAAACTGACCTTCATCAGGATGGCATTCTGTAAAGCATCCCAGTAGACATTTTTAGACTCTTGCTGAAGATCTGGGTCCTCTTAGAAAAGTCCTTATCAAGGGCCTGAGTGTGACCTGCTAAGCCTATGCAAACCAGCTCATGTTGGTCAAAGGGGAGGCAGAGTTTAGGCTGTGATTAACAGAGAGTAAGGTGGCAGTTGATTTCCTTCAAGACAGAGCACACCCTGAACACATTTTTTGCTTGCTTCAGAACTGCTTGAGAAACATTGTTACATTTATTTTTGAATGGAATTTCATCAGAGAAAAAATCCACAATCCCTCAGCTTTTTGAAAGCAACACTTGTTCAACACACTTGTGCCATTAATCTACTGGCAAAGAGTGAGTCGGAAATGTAGCTTAGCAGGACTGGGTCAGTCTTTACCTTGCCCTTTGCAAACAGAGGTTACACCTCTATGCTTCAAAGGTTGTCAGTGTTGTGAATATGGGCCATAGCACTAAAGGAATCACTTCACTCTCCAATTTCAATGCTTGAACTCATTGGAAAGCATTAAGAAATATGTTTATAATATCTACCATAATCTATCAAATGCTGCTTTCAAAGGAAAATTCTCATTGTTGTTGATGGTGTTGTAAGGCTAAAACTGGAGTCATTCTTTTAGTCATTAACTTTTTTTGCCCCCAAAGTTAAACATTTAAATTAGTATTTCTGTATTCATGGCAGTGACAGGTGCTAAGCTGGAGAACAGTGGCTACTTTTGACAGCCAGAATGGGGACACAGCCTCAGAAATCATTCAATGACTAAGTGTCCTGGTGCAGAGTGAGCTAAAGAGGGGATTTACTGTTTAAACATTAAACATGTTGCTTAGCTATTAAACAATTAGATTGTTCTAAGCCTTAAGAGAAGGAGATCAGTCTGTCACCTCGAATTCTAGATTTCCAGCAACTCTGCCCACCAATGTAATTTTTCAGTGATACCCAGATCACCTGAAACACAAGTAATAAGAGGAAAAACAGCACAACCCCTCTCTGGGCAGCTCCTCTTGACTTTGCCTGTTTTATGAACAGAAAGGCACTTTGACATAATAGCAGAAATTAACTTCATGGGTTATTAGTCTTCTTGGGTTATATATGTCCCTCTGGAGCTAGAAACATCATTTAGCCCTCCCACACTAGTTTATGGCAGCTCCCTTTTTTGTTCTTTAGGATTATATTTAATTCTGATGCCTTGCCATGCTGCTAAAACCTCTCTGTTATTTGGTAAGAGGCACAAAAGGCTCTCCCAGAGCTTCTTGGCTGAATCTGCTGGAGATGCTTACTCATGGTGAGCAGAGTGCTGTGTACACACCTGCTGGCTGGGGAAAGCCTTAGGAAAAGTCTTTAGGAGAGTGTTCACATGGGTGCAATTACTCTGATACCCAGATTAGCCCTGGTTTTGGGGAGGTAGTTGCCTGTAATCCACAGAAGCAGAGACATGTTGCTCCCTCAGGGCTTCATGCTGGAATAACTGACTGGTGCTGTGACTGGTGCTGAGTGTGGCCTAAGCAGACCCCAGAAAAGCAGAGTTCATCACTCTGAATCCAGCACTTCATTTATGGGGCTGTTTTTGAAGATTATAAAAACAGTTATGCTTCTTCCCTTATGTTCTGCATCTATACCCAGGCAATCTGCTGCTTTTACCACTCCTGGAGCCCTGGAGTTAACATAGTAAGGGCCTTAAAATGGCTAACCAAAGTTCAGACCTGCACAGCGAAATTGCTGCCATTAAAGTGTCCATATGAGCAAGGTATAATGCGTCTGGTGGACCTGGTTTATGGGGACAGTTGCTAAGCATTCCTGGAAAAGGCTGTGGAAAAACACATCCTCAGTGGACTAGTGATTTCAGATAATAAATCACTCGATAGCTGAGATATTCATTCACTAATTAATGGATTTAGAGACTGAGTTATTCAGCCTAGGCCCTGATGACACAGCCCTTATAAAACAACTCTAACCCCTAATGGAACAGATTTTGAGAAATGATTGTTAACGTAATGAATGTAGGTGAGTGACCAGCCTCTCCCAAAGAAAACAGCTCTCAGTCAAGCATGTTTGTATTTTATAATCCTTAAATCTTCAGTAAGGCTACTCCTAAATATGTAAAAAAAAAAAAAATACCCAAAAGAAAACTATGTCCCGTCTTTGGTGTCTGTTTTCACTTAACTCTTGGAACATCATGGTTGCATGCATTACAGGGACAGGTTTTCCTTGTGTTATTGTGATTCCCATACAGCTGCAGATGTCAGGATGAACCATCTCTTTGCCTGATATAGTCCAGAAACTGCCTTCCTTTTTCTAATGGAAATACTAGATTTTTTAACAAATTTTGTTTAGTAACACACTAATGTATTTCAGCAAGGTCATCTGTGTTTAAGTCTCCTGTGTTTTAGGGGAAAATACTTTTGGGGAAAGCTGGAAAAAGTCTTTGGCTGATTTGGAGAACTTACTAGGAAGAAAGGTGAAATTTATACTTTCCCTCTGAACCAGGAATACAGATTATACAATACTATTATATGGGCTGTGTCAGGGAAAATTTAAGAAGTATGCAAGAGTAAGCTTCTCTGCAGAGAGCTAATTTCCATCAATATAATATAACTTTTTTTTATCTACTGAAAATGTTTGTCAAACTAGAACAACAATGAAAATTATGGACAAATATTTATTAATATATTTATGATTTTCCCCCAAACCATTTTGATTTTTTGATCATATTTACTAGAGAAATCCTGTAACATTTCTTGTAAGATATCCAGTTAGTGAAATAGTCATGGTAACATTTTCCAGAAATGCTTCCTTGATGATAAAGACAGGTCAGAAAATCAAGTATAAAAATATGACCTCATGATTTTTAGGGAATCCTTAAAATATGGAGCTAAATTTAAGGTACAGTGAAAATTCTAATTTTTTCACACTGTCTTTTCAATGTGAAAGTGAAGGTTTTATAACAGCAATAGACTGATCTTTCCAACTATAAAGATAAAGCTGGATTAATAATCAAAGACAATGTACAACTCCGTAACTCAAAGCCATGCCTACAATAAAAAAGTCCCAGTGGCCACTCCAACAAAAGTAAAATTAAACTGTCCTAACACCTGTATGAACCACTCAAGCCACTGCGAACTTGCACGATGTGACTGCCAATGTGTCTCTTTCCCAAAGAGCACTCTGTGGGTACCCTGGGCAGTCCCTTGCTCTGCTAGCAATTTCCAGTAGTAATCAATAAATGGATTAAAAGGTAAACAAACCGAATCATGTGGATTAGCATCTTGATGTATGAAATAACATGCACTTTGTCACGTGAAATGCTGTTAGCACTGTATCTGGTAAAACAGACAATGCCTGCGAGCAGAATTAGGGAGATGAAAGTACTCTGGGCGCAGATGGCACGGCGCAGCGCGGGCAGGGAGGCATCGGTGGGGGCACTGCGGGAAGGTCCTCTACGGATCAG
Organism: Acanthiza pusilla; assembly: GCA_036630365.1. Taxonomy (NCBI): domain Eukaryota; kingdom Metazoa; phylum Chordata; class Aves; order Passeriformes; family Acanthizidae; genus Acanthiza; species Acanthiza pusilla. The sequence goes on from JAXCHO010000098.1 coordinate 6,127,131, forward strand.
CTGGAATCAGGCAAGTGCGGCGTACGTGCTTTCTGTTTGTGCTGTCATTGAAATGGTGCGGAGCGACCCGACAGAAAATTGTTCTGAAGTGGAAGCAGATGCATTGAGCTGTCAGGCGCAGAGCCATGACGAGACACCACGGCGCCAGCAACACACCTTCATGTCTCCTCCATAGATCTCCCTGACCCCCTCCCTTCCCTTCTTGGGCAGTATTGAGGCTCAGGGATATTCTTCTCTGTATGGTGAGGTCCCCAGTCATGGTGCCAGGAGAAGCTGCTTGCACAGATACCTGCAGGGCTGGGCACAGTGCGAGGGGCAGTGGAGGGGAGTGAAGCTGCTGCTGCTATCTCATACAGCCTGCCCTGGTGAAGGAGAGATAATAGGAATGTCATAGCCCATTCCAGTGTCTCAGGCTGGATTCAAAGACCTTCCACCCATGGTGAAACCCTCAGCATCTCTGGGACCATTGCAGGTGGCAGTGAAAAGCAGCATGTGTCAAAACATTGACAGAATCTTCACAAGCACCCATACCATGCTGAGCTTCACTGTATCTATTTCAGCTAGGTCCAAAGTAAATAGGTCCACTCCCCTGCTCCAGCATTCTATCCAGCAAAGGCAGTTCCTATTAAAATGGTGGATATTCTCATCTATACAATACATCCATAAAATATATTGTTTTGGTGTAATAATAGACTATCAATTCTAATAATCAATTTCAGTTCTCATTTTCTTTATTCTCCTGGTGTTTTGGGGTCTGTGTCAATGTGTTATTTCCCTTTTTATTACTGGCATGTAAGTCTCCAGCCTCAAGATTAATGACAACTTTCCCTCATTGTTTTTATTCCCATTTAGCAACTTTGCATTTTCTTCATATAAAGTTAGCCTGTTACCCAGACCCACAGCAGTGTCAGATCTAGGAGGATTTCTGTTGCGTGTGCCCTTTTATTTTTGGAGTGGAGTAAGAGGACAAATAATGGCAAATATCTGGATGGTGCCCCAAGGAAGGGTCCATTTTCCCATATCCAGGAGAAACTTTGTGACTAAAAGCTCATGACCTGGGTGCTGAAGCATCTCTCTGTCTCTGCCAACATGCAGCAGTTGTGTTCTGTCATCCCTTACTACCTGTAATGAAAAGGGCAGCAGTGATGAACATTTTCCATGAGAAGGGACCTTTGTCCACTTTTGTATGACTCAGCCTTTTCCCACTGACTGAATTTTAGGTAAAAAAGGAACAATTTTTTATTAATACCATGTCTTAAAAATTGTCATTAAAACCACAGGTTCAGTGCCCTGTTTCAGGTTCTGAAGGTAATTGACAACTAGATATTCAGCTAATTGACTCTGAACTTTAACACCCTACAGAAACAGTAGCCACTGATAAATTTCTGGAAAAAATAACTCCTACTTCCTGCTTTAGCAGGAAAGACATGCTTTGCTATAGAGGCATGCAGAACGGTGTGCTCTTAAGATTTTATGAGTTTGAGCTTTGGAATACTGTCTTACTCATAAGTGGTGAAGTCATGAGTAAATCACGGGTGAGATTCCATTCTTTCAGGAAATACAGAAACCTGGTGCTCAGCAGTATCTGATGGAATCAGATCCCAGCGCCTTCAGAAACAGGATTTTGCCAATCACATGTTCAATATTTGCAGCACACACTCACACAGAAATATATTACAGTCATATATTTATACACCTATATGAGAATATGTGTATGAATAATCATATATGTGTATACAGTGTGCATTTCTAACTGCCTGAATTAATAGAATGTATATCTCTTAATTAACAGAAATGGGATTGTGCTATCACATGCTTGAGAGGTGGAAACATATAGGCAATATATGATATATTATTTTATATATTAAATATATAATATACTATATAACTATACATCATAGATATAATTATATATCATATAGAATATAAAATACCTATAGTCTACAACATGGATACACATATATATGAACCTACATACATATATGTATACAGTGTGTGGTCTTTTAACTCTACAAATTAAGAGAGTTTTACTCTTAATTAGTATGAATAGAATGTTGTCTATCATATATGTGATAGAAGCACCTTTTGTACATTTGGTGATGGTAAAATACATATATTCATACACAAACATACATATGTAAAAATTACTAATATATATATTAGTATATGTATACATATACATAAAAACATTCATATGCACATATATATACACATTTACACATGTATATAGATGGACATGCATACATATAAAGCCCCTAAATTGCTTTTAGATACATGTATGTACAGACTATATATGTATCTATAGGCGTATCCATATAGAGTGCGTTAACACTTAAATTAGTTTGTATAAATATATGTGTACGAGAATTTACATGATTGCATACACATCTCTCTAAGAGTAGTCTGCTGTTAAGGGAACAGCCCCGGCTCTGCCTACACCTGTGCGGCCCCGTTCATCCCCGCAGGTGCAGGGGCAGGAGCTGGTGCCGGGGTGCCTGAGCGCCCGCTCCCGCCGCAGCACCTGGCGGCGCCTGGGACACGGGAGCCGGGACACGGGAGCCGGGACACGGGAGCCGGGACACGGGAGCCGGGTCCCGCCCGGCCGCTGTCGCGGCGGCTGCGGGCGGCGGGCCGGACCCGGGGGCGGCGGGGGCAGCGGCCGGGCGGCTGCGGCAGGGCCACCCCGCGGCTTGACCCTGCGGGGGCGGCCCCGGGGGCGGCCCGGGGGGAGCGGAGCGCAGTGCCGCGGGCGGCCGGCGGCGCCGGGCCGGGACTCGCCCAGTCACCGGGGAGGAGGCGGGGCCGGCGGGGCCGCGGCGGCGGCAGGTGCCCGCGGCGCGGGATGGTGGCGGCGGCCGGCGCGGGGCTGTAGGGCAGCGGAGCGGGGACGCCATGGGCAGCCGCGGCCGCCCCCCGCGCCCCGCCGCGCCTCGGCTGCCGGTGCCGGTGCTGCTGCCGCTGCTGGCGGCGCTGGCGGCTGGCGCGGCGGAGGCGCGGGCCACCTCGGAAGGGCAGCTGTCCGGCGCCGCCGCGATGGGCACCGGCACCCCTCCGAGCCCCAGTGGCACCGCTTTCGAGGAGACGCGGCTTCACGTCTTCACCCTGGACTACCCCCACGTGCAAATCCCCTTCGAGATCACCCTCTGGATCCTGCTGGCCTCCCTCGCCAAGATCGGTGAGCGGGGCCGTGGGGAGATCCCCCCGCCGTGCCCGTACCTGGCCGGGCCGCCGCTCGCAGCCGGGCTGGGGCGGTCCGTGCGGGGGGCGCGGGGCGAGCGGCGGGAGGCGGATGCTCCTCCGCGGAGCGGGATGCCCGGGCGGGATTTGGCTGGCAGAAGTCGGGGCTTTCTGAGTTAGGAAAGGTGCGGAGGAGGAAAGAGACGGGCAAACCCCGGGCTACGAGAACCGTAAAACCCGGAGTTCACCCGGTGCATGACTGACTTTTTCTTGATCTCCCTGCTGTCATTTGAGCACGGTCCTCTTTTTCTTAAAATAACGCCGGGTATAATGACAGTCTCAGAACAGAACAACGGATCGATGGAAAGCAAATATTTATGAGGGTAGAGTATGCCTCCTCCTTACTCTGCTTTTCCACCATTCACTTATGTCCCGAGAAAGATATAAAAGACGGCACTGTAAGAGTAAGGAAGGCCACTTCTTCCCTCATGTGGAAAACATTTGCATTGCATAGTTTCACTGAGTTTTGTGCAGCTTATATATAATTTTTTTAGTTTGCCTCTATGTCCCAAACAGAGAAATGAGAAATGAGCATTACAGCATAATAATCTAAGGAATGTCATGTAATGGTGTGTAGACAGCTATCTAAATTCCAGTAAATATCTATGAATTATGAACTTTGTATCTTCTTACCTAGAAGAAAATGAAAGGAATAAAGCTCAGGGGACAAAATAAATAAGTTTACCCCCGCTACAGTTGTTTCATTCAGAACTCTGCAGCACAGATTTCCATAGAAAATATCATTATGCTCATTCTGATAAAATATTTTTATCAAAGATAAAACTTTTAACCTTTGCTTGTGACATTTAGACTGTGTCACACTTTGGTTAGTGATGAGGTAATTAGGATTCTGAAAAAACAAAAATTTGTACTCACCTGTTGCCATGGCTAACGTTGTAGTTGGGGTACCTTGATCCAAGTAGCTTGGTCTGCCATCATGACTTGCTGCAGAAATACTGTGTGTTGCAGCCATTAAGTAGGCATGTATCTTAATACATGTATCTTAATGCATTAAAGGTGCATGCTTAGTCTTGAGTATGCATTTAGGAGTTTGCAGAATCAGGACAGAGCTCAAATATTATACACTCAAGTATATCATGAACTGTAGTAACCAGAAAATAGGGAATTTGCTAGAGAATTTAGCCCTTTGAGTACTGAAAGTTGCTCTGGCTTCTGAATTTAGATAAAGCAAAAACTCTTGAATAAGTTAAAACTATTGAAAAGGTTTCAGTTTTATTAAAAATTACAGGGAATCTATTTGAAACATGTAAATACACATACAGATATATAATTTCTGTCAGACTATACATTCTGACTATCATGATATTTTGCTAGTGCATAGGCATCTAAAACGTTTTTTTTTTTTTAAATGCCTGACTACTTTTATTTTCCAGTCTGACTCTAGTAGGTAAGCAAGCAAAGAGCATAAGTGAAGAAAAATGCATTTAATTTTAAATCCTTTCAGTTACACCAAATGAAAGCAAGTGTGGCTAATCTAGGGCATGCTGTTGTCAGTGTGCGTGCGCAGAGCAATGAGGGCCAGATCCAGGAGCGGCCCTAGGTGTGGCAGTGCTCAGCTTCACCACACCTATCTGCAGGCGCCCTGACTCCAGGACTGGAATTAGGAACATCCAGTTCTTGCTCCTGGAGCTCTGTCTGTGCTTCCTTATCCAGTGAGTGCATCAGGTAATCCCTCCCAGGTGAGGCTCCCATTGCTCCTAAGTCACGTTCCACATCAAATTTTCACTGGTTTGTGCCTTCTTTTCTGCTGAAGGTAACCCAGATAGGCAATTTTGAACCACCAAGATACCTAAGTGATGCTCTGCCATGTCCTACTGCTTACTAGGAGTAAGCCATGTGTCTTGATTCAAAAGGATGGAGATGGGTTTCCCAGCCCACCTCACTGCCTGCAGCCCTAAAAGCAGCCCTGTGAGAGAGGAGGCTCTCTGATGCATTCCTCTCCTCATCATTTCCTTCTGGGCAGCACAGGCATCTTGCCCCTGACCTACCAGGCAGTGTGAAATCCACCTCGAGACTCCTGCACTGCCCAGGAAACTTCGGTGCTTAATCTGGCATCACAAATTCCTTTCTGGGGCTAGGCACTGAATGCTTACACTTGGCACTGCCAAGTATCAAACCTTTATGAACAGAGCACTAAGGTCTTTTCAGCTGTGAGGAGCTCAGAAGATAGGGTCCTGTGTAATAACAGCTCTCTCCGTGCATGAAAGATCCCAAAGAAAATGCAACTGCAGCACCCAGTTATGAATCTTTTAACAAATATATTTTCACAGAAGTGCAGTCTCACCAGAGCTGAAATATTCCAGCATTTGCTAATTTTTGTAGGGATTTACCTGAAAGGTTTGTCTGATCCTGCCTGTGATCATGTCACTGTAGGTTTGGTTTAGAGGGAGCAAGAAGGACAGCATAAGAAAGGAAAACCTAAAGTTGTCAAGCAGAACTTGATCATTTTGACAAGGGACATTTTCATAAAGATACTAGGAACATTGTGCTTTTTATTCCAGTATAGGACATGAGCACATTTTGAAATCTAATAAATTGCCTTGAATTGCCCATTTATTTTATTACTACCTCTACTTATTTTGTGTGTTGATACCATAGAGGTATGTTACTCACATGCTGATGGACTCCATGAGTATATTAGATGGGACTCGTTGCACCTGAATATGCTGGATTCTGTAAGAAGTGAGACTAGACTAGACTAATTTTGCTTAATTTTTATGCTACTAAACCCACAAAATGTTGCGTAACTGATCCAGATTCCCATTACTTCTGTGTTTAATCTCAAATGCACAATGAGACGTGTTTCTTCTGGCAATTGAGCTGATATCCTTCCAACTCTGTTCTCCTGAAAGAAGGTTTAAGCTGTTCAGAGGTACTCATCTCAGTGGCATTTCTAGCATCAGAAAGCACTGGGTTTCAAACAGAAATAAAGGAAACCAGGACTTTCAGCTTGAAACACGCTGAATTTGCACTTTAGGCAAGTGTCCTACTGCTGGTTTTGCCATGATATGTGGGGGGTGTTTCCTCAATAAACATCTTCCATGCTGTTGAAGCTGAGTCACTGCATGGTCTGGAGCCCAGGAGCAGGGTCAGTGAAGAAAGTAGCTGTAGTCCTCCATTGAGTGCGAAAGTCTGAGTATTCCTGTATTGCAGGGGATCTGCTCCTAGGGTGTTCCTGACCCTGTGGCTGTGAATCCTCAGAGCAGGCAAGATGTCCCTCATCCTGAAGGGCACCTGCTACTGACTTGATGTGCAGTGGGTTCTAAATCCTAGCTCTCTGCCTTCAAATTGGGAACTGTCCCTGATAACCCTTGAATGCTTTTCATTTAGGCAGGATGTCTTCTAGGAGTTTTGATGCTTTTACATTAATAAAAGGCGTATTTAACTTAGTGGGAACCTTTCCATTACCTTTAAGAATGGAGTCCCAAATCTCTGAGAGGATATGAACTTTCCAGAATGATTTGTAAAGGAGAAAAGATTTTATTATTTTTATTTACAGTAGGCATTTCACTGCCATTGCATTACAAGTGGTTGGGATTTTTTTTTTTGTTTTCATCAAAGGATGTATTTACAAAATTTCCATCCTCTTGAATTTTTATTGAGGAAATGGTTTAAATTTTACTTTTGAAGGGTTTAAAAAAACTTTTGGCAAAAGCTATTTACTTAGGGGAAACTTCCTGACCATTTTATTGGAATTGTGTTTCTGCCACTGAAGAAATTCAGATAAATAATAACATGTTTATATGGAAGAAGCTGAAAGGTGAAGAGTCAAGCCTCCAACTGCAAATTTTTGATTTTTCCAGGATCATTACTTCTTCTGCCGATATAGAACATTGGTGATTCTGGTTTCGAAGAATGACAATGAATTTGGCAGTCCTTCTAATGAGTCACATAGGCCGTGTTTCTAATTATTTAAAGTAGTCTGTGTTCATTCAAAAAGGAAAAAAAAAATGCAACTTGAGCTGCTTGCTTTTAAAAATAGCTTTAGTTACAGAATATAGATGTAAAAAGTTAGTAGATTAAAACAGCTTTCCTCTTGCTCCTTCTTAACCATTTGTTTTTCCTAACTATAAATTCAGACTTACTTTCATCTGGGGAAAAAAAAAAAAAAAAAAGGTGAAAGGAGAATTAACAAAATAGGTGTTACAAGGTACATGACCCTGAAATTGGGAAACTGGATGTAAACTAACCCAGAGTGCAGTACTTTAACTGTTTCAACTACAGGTGTGATTTTTACTGAAATAGTTTTACTGAAATAGACGCCCGTTATTACCACACCCAGTGTTTCCGTGTGGCTCTCATTTAAAATAATTCAAATGCTTTTTAGTTAGGCAGGGATTGTGGGATCTTGTGGGTGTGGATCGATTTCTATATAATTATGTGGGCCAAATATAGATAAGGAGGAGTCTGGAAAAGATTGGCATCGCTGGGACCTGGAATGTGACCTTGGTGCGTAAGGTTGATCATTCCATTAGATTGGCCACAGTAAGTTCCTTCAAAACTTTTCCCATTCATTACCAGAATTATCCTTGCAACAGCCAAGTTCTATAAGTAATTGAAATCTTTAAATCAAAACTGCATGGCTTGGAGAGTTTTAGTAGGCTAAGGAACATTCAACCAGTAAGTCCTCATTCCAAACCTTTTGTAATTAATTTCTTCAGTACTTGCACAGATTTTTATGAGAGAATCCTGGCTCTACCACGATTCATATAATACAGAAGAACGAACATAGTAATACAGGCTACAACCTATTGTCACTTTATGGAAAACATGTTGATTCTTGTAAAATTAATTTTGAGGCTCTACTAAAAATAATAATTGCATCTTTAAATGCTTCCTCATGGTGGTAGGGGAAGTGATTATGGGTGACTGGGTGCAGGTTACATGTACTAGTTCCCCTCACTGGCCTTGAGATTCTAAAACTAAAAATGAAATTAATGTACTCATTAATCTCCTTTGTGAAGCTGTCCAGAGAGGAGGCAGTGGTTAGTATGATGTTTTTTTCTCTATCTAGATGTAATTTGCCCTAGAAAAGTGTTTGGGTTGTGTTTCTGGAGGATTCCATGTTTTAAAATAATGCCTGCAGTTTCACAGAGAGAACCCTTGCATATAGTTGCTCCATCCAGCCTAGCTGTTAAGAGGACTGTGTAGCTATTAATTTGTCTCTCCACCAAATTAACTGAATTAACTATGCTAGCCAATATATTTGCCTTGATGCAGTATGGATGTCCAGTTCAGTCTTTGCAATGAAAATGAAATTGCCCTGCAATTGCTGTTTGTTTAGTATTAAAATGAAGATTACAGAATCCAGAATAATCTTATGGATTCTATACGAGTAACCATTTGCCTTTCTTGTGTTTGAATTTCCTTTGAAGGCTTTCATCTCTATCACAAGTTGCCCTCAATAGTACCTGAAAGCTGCCTCCTTATTCTGGTTGGATTGCTTCTTGGTGGGATTATTTTTGGAGCAGAGGAGAAGTCCCCACCTGTAATGAACAGTGATGTGTTTTTTTTGTATCTTTTACCACCCATTGTACTCGACGCTGGATATTTTATGCCAACTCGTCTGTTCTTTGAGAACTTTGGTACCATATTCTGGTATGCTGTGGTGGGCACGCTCTGGAATGCCATCGGCATTGGAATTTCCCTTTATGGAATTTGCCAGATCAGTGCTTTTGGTTTGACTGATATCACTTTGCTGCAGAATTTGCTCTTTGGCAGCCTCATTTCAGCTGTGGATCCTGTGGCGGTTTTAGCCGTCTTTGAAAATATCCATGTCAATGAGCAGCTTTATATCCTGGTGTTTGGAGAGTCTTTGCTGAATGATGCTATAACTGTGGTAAGTTACTTGATAAATGATTAATTGGCAAAAATGATGAATGATTGTCTATGTGCCACTCCATTTTATCTCTTAGTATCTGGTTATTACAGTTTGCTAATAGAAGTCAAAGAATGCTAATGTGTCTATCTAATTCTTTAAATTTTAGATCTAGAAACCACAGTAGTCTTACTACGTGAGAGTAGTGGTAGCATATTTACTGTGGTAATTTTGCTACCTGATCACTCTAGTTTCTGTATCTTTGTAGTTCTGTTACTTCTGTAATCTGAAACTGTAGGTTTTCCTCACCTGCAGAAATGTTGTTGGACAGGAAAGGGAAAAGGCCAGTGTGGGGTGTCACAGCGTGTTAATGGGGAGGACGGCAGATCACAGAGATGGCACAGGACCTGGCTGAGGTCAACCTCAGCCTTTTGCGTATGCCCATCCAGATGGAACTGCCCTGAAACCACCAATATGTGTATCCCAGGCTGCAGATGAGATAAGACAGCCACCTGGAGGCAGTAATTTCTAATCATTAACTAGCTGAACTGAGGTTGTGGTGCTGACCTGAGGACAGCAATCTGTGAATTCTATTATCCCCCCCAATGTCCCTCATTTGTACCTGATGACACTATGTCTGGGATATTACTCCCCTTTACTAATGCCTTGAAATTCTCCCCATGCCAACCATGTCCTAGCGTGCTTTCTGTTTTGTGAGACATAGAGGTCCAGTTTTTCATATGCTAGAAGGATCAGAAAGATTAATGAATTGGGTCTGCACTTCATGTCTCTGTCCTTGGCTTCTTATTCCTGTCCCATTCTACGCACAATTGTCCTTCTGTTTTCCCCTTTTCTTGGACTTCGTCTCACCTGCTTTTCCTTTTACTTGGACTTTGTTTACCTGCTCAACACATGTATATGTCATCATTTAATCTGAGCCTTGGTATTGATAAATTCTTGTGTGTCTGTGGGAATACTTTACTTTTTCACTTAGACTGCATGCTTTACCTGAATCTCTTGCTATCCAGCTAGTGGAATCACATCTCCTCTTATGGGCTTGCCTTAAAGCCTAGTTTTTCTCCTTAGCTTACAGCTGGAACTGCCTGCCAATGCCAAACTGGTACTTAAGCCAGTCTGATCAATAAATAGTTATACATACTGAGTTTCAAAAGGCTTAGCAGTTCAGCCATGGCTGGGTCTGTGTCTAGTCACTTAATGGCCACTTACGCAATGGATGTATCCTCATACAAGTTTTTTCTTTTTTTTTTTTTTTTCCTTTTTTTTTTTTTTTTTTGTGGGGGAAAAGGATCTGGTTATTTAAAACCTGTTGTTTGATGGATTTTTCCAACCAAAATCACTTTTTCAATCACAAAGTCAGCCACAGGAGCAGCAGTTAATACAGCAAGATTTGCTAGGAAAGCTCTGCATCCTGATCGCTGCCATATTCACAAGTGCTATTTCCCAAAGGCAAATTGCTTTAAACCACCATTTTTATAGGGGCTGGTATGGCTATTTTATTTGTAGCTTTCTTGTAGGCATTGCCTTCTCTGGAGGTTTCCTTATGGCATGCCTGCCCAGATGCCCTAACAGAGTGGAGATAATCTGAGTAGTCTGTAGGGCTAGTGCAGTAATGCACTGGCCTTACATATATTTATGAAGGAGTGAAAGGAATTTAGAGTACCTTTGGTCTTACTTGCTATCGCTTAAAGGTAGCACCTGGACAGACATCAGGTTGTTTCCACACGCACAGAACTGGTCTGCTAATGGTTCCTTGTTATGTTTTTTCACACCTGCAATCATGTGATTATACCTAAAATGTGACCCAGGCTGTCACACGGATTCCTGGGGCTGCCCTTAGAGGACCTTGCCTTGCCTGTCCATAGCAGTGCTGCTGGAGCAGCCCTTGCTGGGCTATTCAGCCGTGTGCTCTGAGGAGGTGATGTTTTGTGCTCTCCCTTCCTCTGCCTCTGGTTTACAGGGGGAGCTGATAAGACCAGCCACAGGCAGAGGTCAGAACCTTTCAGCTTTCAGCTGGAGCCCTTGAGTCCCACCTGCCCTGGCAAGTGCCTGCAGTGGGATCTGGCGATCAAGTAGGAAGGGAGTTGAATGCATGTTGGCCATCCATGGAAGCAGTCTAATTCCTTTGGTCACTGCAATATCAAAAAACCTGGGGCTACACAGAGAGGCAGTGCAAAACAGAGTGGCTTTATTAAATGTGCTTTTATTAGAATAGCGCTGTCATCTATGCTTCCCTTTTCAGAGAATGTGCTGAACCACACCTTCATTTTGTATACAAAACAAGTTGTCTTTTCTCAGGAATATCAGTTCTGCTGCATTTTTTAGATGGTCTTTCATGCCTAATAGTTTTTATGATATGTCTGTGCATTTGAATGTTCCTTTTCCTCCACTGGTGGAATTTTGGAGCTTAAATTTGGCTGAGGACAATATTTGCCAATTGGATTCTTGATCAGAGTTGGTTCTTTACCAAAAAACTGAGTCAAACATAACTAGCATGGTGATATTAAATGATAAGATCACAGCTGAGTGTTAGCAGTTCAGATTCCAATTCTGGGCTTAAAATCACAAAGAAGGAGCCAGTGTGATTATAATAATATTATTCCCATGTTGGAAAACATTACAGCAGTACTCTGTATTGTGCCTCTGCTGACACCATTATTTTAGAGTGCTTTAAAGTAATTTTAGAATTAAAAACTAATAACTGAGAACTGATGAAAATAAGCAATTAGTGTTTCAGACATACACTGAGAAAAAGTGATTAGTGGCTAATACTGCTTGGTGTGACCTTCAGTGAGTTCAGCTGAGGCTATTGAGTAAATGCAAATCTTGAACTTCAAAAGTCCCCCTGTTCTCATACCAAACACATTAAAAATGTGACCAGAGTTGGTGTTTAACTCACCTGGAAGTTTAGAGGAAGCTCAGTAAAACTGAGCTGCTGTAAATGGGAAGCAAACCAGATTTTGATCTCATTTGCAACAGTGTAAATAAACAACAATAGGAATGAGGTTAAAATCATATTCGTGACAGTCCATAGTTGTTGCTGCTGCTTCTACTATGGCTGAGGTACAAAGGAGAGCATTGCTTTTCTTCTTTCAAATAACTTATGGCATCAGACTTGAGATTTATGGGTATGTCCCATGTGGAACAGCAGGCTCCATTCTATTTGCAGGGTGAACACCTTGCTGTGAGGATGAGGTGACGTTGTGGAAAAGCTTGGATAGATCAAAATTCTCTGCTTCCTTACAAGCACCTTGCAGTTCCCTTACTTTAGAGACTTGCCTTGTATACATTTATATAGTTACTTTTTAAAATATAAAAAGTGCTATTTAAAACTCCCATTAAAGAAAATGATCAGCTTCCCTAATATGTACCAAGAAAGTATTCTGCCAGGGTAAATTCTGTAGGTGTCTTAGAGAAAAATAAAACTCTAGGATCATCCCAAGTTTCAGCAAGTGACTCAGGGAAACTCCCTGCACAGAGCACAAGTCAATAGTATTTTTTCTTCAGTCTGTGATTCATGGAGTCCTGAGAGTCTGTGGACTGAGAGGTCCTTGTAAAGTGACCAGCAAAGGCACTCCTGCTGTCAGTAGGTTTAATTCTTGTATACTTCTCTCAATGCAAATCCATACGGTCCACAAATCAAAACAGGTGGAAAATCAGTGGAGCCCATGGCATTGCTTTCCTGTCCTACACAGCACACAGTAATAAGGAATGGGGCAGAAAGGCTGGGAGTCAGTCCCAGAGCAGCAAGGTAAAGGAGTTTGTTCAGATGAAAAAGGACACTTCTCCCAAGTGGACTCATTCTGAGAGCATCATTGTTACCAAATAAATAGTTCATAATCCTTCTCTTATTGTATTTGCTGCATTGTAATGAAAATTACTGGTGACTATTCTAGGTTTGATTTAACCTTCTATTTTCTTGCTTGCTCTGGAATATATTTTTTCTTTTCTTGTTCAGTTCTTTCACTTAGCCCAAAGGACCCATAATAAGCCATGCCTTTGCACAAACTTTTAGTTCTGTAAGACCTATCCAGTTTTGACTAAGAAGTGCTGAACAACTTATGTTCTGTCATGTGAGAGAGAACAAGACTGCAAACATGAGAAATCCTTCCACAGCCACTACTCAAACACCTCCTTCGTTGGCACAGTGCAAGTACTGATAAAACATTGTTCTCTCAAACAGCATTCCTGGCAGAGAAACCTGTTTGGTTTATTAAGAAGTCCAGAAAGAAAGCAGAGGTTTAACTCCTGCAAGCTGTCTAAGATGCCTGGTCTTCACTGGCTTAGCCTGTGAACCCACTGTGATAGGAACAGGTGCCTCTGACCAAAGTTAGCTCTGTACCAAGGGCACAGTGTAGCTGTCATGGTACTGCAGGGCTGGGAGCATACATGGAGCACCAGGGAATGCTTAAATCTCCCAAGCAAGTCTGCAGATGAGGCTGCCCTTTAAGGTTGTAACTGATTCCATTTTCTGTTTTGGAGTAACAATACTGGATATTAGAGAAATGTGGACTTTAGATTGCACTGTTTCCTGTATAAGACAAAAAGGGTCGCTGGCTAAGAAAATGTGATAATCCCATTGACCTAGTTTATTTTGGAGGATGGTTATAAACACTTTGAAAATTAAACTGGGCAAACACATGGACAGGATTTTTAATGACAGTGAAATCCAAATCTCTAGAATTACTTGATATTTTGAACAGTCTTTAAACCGTTGGATTCCTAATGGCCAATAATTTCGAGAAAGAGCGCTGGCTTCATAAATAGCATGTTTCTTCTACTCTTTGAGGTGGTCAGTGTCTATCCCCAGCCCCCTCTACACCCCCTCCTACCTTACCAGTCTAGATGAATCTGTGGTCTTGTTCAGTACTCTAACTCTCAGTGTCATGTAGATCAAACACATTTGAAAATAACCTGATTTTTCACTGATTATGAAACTGTGTTTTTTTTCTCCTTCTGTTTTATTTATTTTAATCTGGGGGGAATCTGAAATGGACATTTGTGGAGGAATTAGAACCTCTGTGAATAAATGAATTTAAAGAAGAATTAGATAGATCTATAATTCCTGGCCCCCAAAATGGTATGGGCTAAGAAATCCATTTGCAAAAATGGGAGTAATTATATTTATCTTTCTTTGTGTATCTCCCTGGTATATATGGATTGCAAGTAATATGCCAGAGATAAATAACAGCATATCTAAAAAGCGAATTCAAGGTAGAGAAATTCAAAGTTCAACGTTTAAGCAGAGGAACATAATGACATGAAGGGAAATTAAGAATAGTTCAAAAAGATAATGTGCTTTCTTTTTCCTCATAGGTCCTGTACAATTTGTTCAAGTCTTTCTGCCAGATGCGCACAATTAAGGTTATTGACATATTCGCTGGGATTGCTAACTTCTTTATAGTGGGGATCGGTGGAGTGTTGATTGGAATCCTTTTGGGATTTGTAGCAGCCTTTACCACCCGTTTCACCCATAAAATCCGAGTGATTGAGCCACTCTTTGTCTTCCTGTACAGTTACTTGTCATACATAACAGCTGAAATGTTTCATCTCTCGGGCATCATGGCGTAAGTACCCCAAACTTCAGTAATCATAGCATCCAAGTTAGAATGCCAAAGGGAATTGGAGAGAGGATCAGATTTTGCAAACCTTGCCATGTGGCATTGTTCCACAGTGCATGGCAGAACTGCTGGCTTGAGGATTTCCGGCCTCTTCCCTCCCTCTTCCACCCCGTTCTCTGAGCTTGCCACCACACCAGCTGTGTCACTAAAACTGCTCATGGCATCACATCATAAGCTGTATCTTTGAAATGTTCCAAGTTAAAAATATTCACTTGTATTTTCAGTGGGCTTATTTTTAACCCAGGTCACTTTGGTGACCTGTGTCCTCATGTGACCCTTCAACTAGTCACAAGGGCATGGGTGAGGAGTGGCCCACAGTGATGTAGGGGCAGTGGTGGCATGGAGGGAGTGGGAGTGGTAGCAGGGAACTTCATGATCTGGCTTCACTTTTGATGCCAATATATTTTGAAATTGTGTGTAACAGTCATGTGAGCGGCCAGTAAGTACCATTCAATGAAGACAATGTATATATCATTAAGGCAAACTCCTGCTGGATTACAAGCGCAATAAAGATTGGGTGAATGTAAAATTGCAGTCCTATGGTGATATAATCCTATAGTTCAGTATCTTGATACGTGTGCCTGTGTGTTACAATGTTCTCTGTATACATCATTATGTATAAAATAATATTTTTCTTCCCACTTCCAACAGATAAAAATATTTTCACTTCTGGTTTTTCACTCCTGGTCTTCAGTAAAAAGAGAGCACAGCCTCTCTCTTCATTCTGTTTATACTGTAACAACTTCAACATTAGAAAGAGCCTTTATGACATTTGATATACTTAAATGTTTTGCTCTGGTTCCAAGTAATATTTTGAAAAGCCAACTTTCTTTAATGACTTTGTATTGTTCTAGTGGCAAATATGAGTCATTCAGGCATTAGGAGCAGAGCTTTTTATGTAAGCTCAGATGTTACTGCTGAGTATCACTAATACTCGATAATACCTCACCTGACTACTATGTTTTGGGCAAGTGAAGATAGGTTTCATATCATAGTCATTCTAGTATAAGGTTTTCTGGGGCTGGGAAATGATTTTCAAGGAAACTTACAGGTGATGATTTCAGTAGTATAAGAATAGAAATACGCAATGAAACAACAGGGGTTTTTACTCTAATGTAAGTAAAGAGCTAAAGATGGCATGGGTTTCTTTCTCTGATATGAGCCTAAATAAAGCAACATATGCATCCACTTTGGCCGAGTTCATAAACGTGCCATCTCTTTTCATAGCTTCTATTCATAGCATTTGTGTGGTTTCTAGTTTCCTCCACCTCTTAAGCCAAATGTCCTTGACATCCTATGATCAAATACTTAAAGGGTTTCTAAACCAAAAACTTGTGGCTAAACTGTACGTGAAAAAAATTGTGGCTTGTGTTTATGAAGATACTGATTTGGACCTTTGGATTTGCTTTATCCTGGACACGATGGAAAGGACATGGTGGGGCTGCTGGTGCATCAGTGGACCCACCACATGCCAGTGCCTGCCACCAGCACACCAGTGCTTCCCACAGCACTGCCAACCTACTCATTTTCGTTTGTGCAGTGGCCCCTGAATGGGTGGAAAATAGAAGACAAAACACAAAGTATTTTCTCCCTCAAACAGCACAATAGCAAATGAGTTATCTTTAAAATGTTCTGGTTTTGACTGTAAGCATACTGTGTGTAATAGCTGGCAGAACTGTGTACAGCAGTAACGCCCCAGCTGAGATGGAAGGGCTCTGCTGCCGTGCAGTATCTCAGCCGCTGCAAGCCATAAAGCCTGTCCCCTCCCAGCAGTGCTGCTGAGAGCCTTGGAGCTCCTGCAATCTCTGCATCCCCTTGGAGTAAATCTACCCTGTTCTTTTCCCATTTCATTGGCCTTTGAACTGCAGAGAGTAATTTGCTCTGTGTCACAGTGCAAAAACACGCAGCAGTGTTGAGTTCCCCGTCATTTTCTGCAGTGACTGACTCACGTAAGGATTGCTTGTGTCTGACTTAAAAATCAGCCCTTGTTTGAGCATGTAGTTGGATCAAATGACCTTGGAATGTCCCTTACAACCCAGATTGTTTATTTATTATTTGCTTCTGTGGCCATTTACAGTTCAGCCTACGAGGAATAATTGCCTGGTCTCCCCTTTTTCAGCCATATCTACATGAGTCTGCTAAATTACTGATTCCCACTTCTTTATAATAACCAGGTTTGTAAAGACACTCAGTGAGACCTTGTGGTTACATGCTGTACCATACTTTGGGGGAAGGACATGAGCAGGAATGTACAGTGTTACCAAATAAATAAGATACTTACACAGATTGCCTCATTCCTGGGCAAGTAGGAATTCACTGGCAGAGGAATAAAAGGGAATGAAAGGCACTTGTCCCCTTTCTGATAAGTCTGTGTACTCATTCTAAGGACAAACGATTCTTGAAATGTCTGTATATAGCCTCTGCACCAGGTTACTTGGCTGAAATAGTGAAGGGAGTGAACCATGTATCTGTGAGCTGCAGTGAGAAAATCCTCTTCAGAAGGAGAGGAAGAGCTTCTACTGTAACTAGAGCTGGGCATGACTGAAGATCACAGGTGTAAAACATACAGATGGGAATCTGAACTTTATTTGCTTCATTCCATTTCTAATTATAATGCTGCTTTTTCTGCTTACTAATTTCTCGTAAAGGCTGTGAAGTGGCAGAATTATTCATATAGGTTTCTTTTTATTTTCCTGCAACAATGAATTAGCAGGCTGAAAGGAGAAAACATTGAAACTACTGTAAATTTAGTAGGTCAAGGAAACTTGAGGATTGAACCCAGTGGCCTAGTTTATTGCAGTCCTGACAGAAACTGTACTGTTTACACAGTGAGACTTTTATTCTTCAGAAGTACAGAATGTTGCACATTAATTGCAATGAAGTGCTTTTCCCTTCCCCTTCTTGACCAAGGCAACTACTCAGTCACAGAATTGGAAGCCAGAATTAATGTATGTGGATGAGAAATGTTAAAGAAAACACATCTAAGCTTTGGCATTGATTAGTGTGACAGTAAAAATTTAGTTTGTGAAGAACTTATTATGATAATGTACATAAAACCTTGAATAAAGACATTGATTTTATATTGAACTCTAACACTATATCCTCACACAGTTTTCAAATGAAAGAGATTTCAACTGGTGTTTTTTCTGATGCAAACAAGTACAAAAGAGATGCCTTATTCAAAGTATGCAGTGATTAGCTGTGGAATATTACTTACCTGAAGGGTAACAAATCATATACAGCTCTATTTGTTATAGCATTGAACCAACTCCTCAATTGCTTGACACTAATTGAATGAATGCAAAATGTGACTGAAAATAAGAGTGTTGTCCCTTTAAATTCTAGTGGTTAAGCATGCTAGGTGTTTTAAGTTACAGCTTGCAAGGATTCTGATTAATCTGGTGACAGATTCTTATCAGATGTCTATTTACAGTGTCTCCATTACCTCAGGTTCCAAAAACAAGCCGTGTCCAGAGCATTCTTCCCTGCTCCCCATGCCGTAGGGCTTTCCTAAATTACTATAATCATGAAAACAATTCATTTTAAGAAGCTAATAAATAGTACTGAGTGTTTCGTTGTGCCTTTGATGCAGACCTGACAGTCCTAATGCTTCAGGGCACTAAGCTGCTGCTTTGGGACTCTGAAATGACTGTGGGCCTGGAAATGGCTGTTTTGCAGCCTGGCCACTGCCTTCTTGCCCTTTGGCATTTGCTGCCCCTGCACTTGCCAGCTCCACTGAGCGTGCCAGTGGCTGGAGTAGCCGGGATGCATCAGACTTGCTACACTTGTGCAGATAAGCAGTGTACACACAGGAGAGCTGTCACAACCCATGGCATAGCCTGAAATGTTTGTAGATGTGGCAGTGCAGTCTATGGCTTGTGAAGAGCTGGTTTGCCACTGACTTTTGGAGGGTCAAAGTGTTAAGTAGATTTGAGAAGATTTGTGCATGTACTTCTGCGGTTGATCATCAGAACCACAGGCAAACTCAGGAACCTGGGAGTGTTTGGCAGCGTCTGGGCTTCAGTATATGTCCTGACCAAATTGCTGCATCTTGTCAGGACAAAATCCATGCATGGCCCAGGTCCTCTCCCACTTTCTTCCTCAGGCACATAAGTTTGTGGGATCTGTTGCAAGTCCCCAGTCTGGGCAATGGTAAGATCAGAACAAGGAGGACAGCTGTGAAAAGCATCATCAGTTTGTCAGTATTGGCAAAAATGCAGGACCTCTGTTGTCCCAACCACATGCTCAAACTAGAAACCAGAAACTAGAAGCTTTACATGAACAGTTTCAGGGAGAAAGTTTGCATGCTTATGAAATCTACATTATATCTTTCCCAGTGGACCCTGGATGAGCTCTGCCTCCAGGCAGCATGCTACCTGTGGACCCCAGAGGACCTTTCTGTTCAAGACCATGGTGAAATCAGCTGACAATGAGGAGAGGGCTGACAATTACAGCAGTACTAAATACAGATGGGGCTCTGGGATATTCTTAGTGAGGCTTTTCTTCTTCTTAGGCTTGGAGTTTGCTGTGGGTTGGAGCTAGTCTTTGCATGGCAATGGACATTTTATTTTGTGCTGACTAGATCTGCTTCTCTATCACCAAGTATAGGTGGAATAAAACACAGGGTGAAGGCCAGGTTAGGTGCACTATTCTGCCTGTATTTGTAAGCCACCATCAGCCCCATCAGATTGTATTTGTTCCCATAGCACATCCTCTTCCTTGTGTTTTATTCACTTTACTTTACCTTCAGGGCCTCTGCTGCTTGGGGGAAGCCAGCAGAGTACCTGTGTCTTTTCCCACTGTCCACATATCCTCCCAGACTTTTCCCTCAGAAATATTGTTGCACAGCCACTTTGAGGATGTAGATGTGGCTCCATGTAAGAGATGGAAACTCCTGGACAAAACTAATTAAATCAGGAGAAATATGTTCAGAGTCTGCCAGTGATTACGACCTGAGCTGCTGCTATGGACTCCCTCTTGCAAAATGCTAAGAAAGTTCACTATATGAAGGTCCTTTTGAAGTTATTGCAGGTTCTGGGATTCCTCCTGCTTTGCGAAGTTTTTTTAAATCCCTTATTTAGAAAAAGAACCCAGGCATGTGTGTTCATAATTTCAGTGAGGTTTTTCTGAGCTCTGCCCCAGTTAGCCTTTCCATTTACATTTACATTCAGGGATGTTTGGTTCAGAGTGGTTCTGAGATGAGGATCATGGCTTAGAGGCAGGACATGGTCAGCAGAAGAATTTCTGCAGTGAGATCTCCACAAAACTTGGGAGATTTAAAGAGAAACTTTCAGTGATTCTAGCAAACCTGCCCTCCTCCTCCATGAGAGAAAGAAGTGTAGAGATTTCAGCGTGAGGAAATATCCCCTATATTAGCAAATAATTATAAACTGACAACCTGGTGTAACTGGGATAAATAACCATAGACAAGTTGTATTCAGAAAGCTGAATTCAGAAAGACAATGTAAATACATCTCTCTCTCTCTCTCTGTGTTTAGACTTGGTGTGCATGGTTTGACTGAGAACTCACACATGGATATGTATAATGTTTTTAACTGGGAAATCAGAGATGTTTCTCTAGAAAGTAGAACCAGGAATGACAGCTGTTTCACAATGTATCTTGCCATAGTTGCCCACCCTGACAATTTGTAGTCAACTCAGTCTGTGCTTCCCTACACTGAGACACCACCTTGAGGTTATCCTCCAGCCAGCTCTGCTAACTACTCTGAAACTTGTAAAAGTGTAGCTGAGTGGTCCTCAGCCATCCCTGTACTGTGGACAGCCATACTGAGCAAGTGATGTACAGCCAGTAATGTCATTCTTTGGTTTTTCTGAGGATTAACAAAATGTGTTTACTAACACAGATTATGTACTTTTAGATGTATTTACAGTAAGCCCTTTCTTGTCTCTCGTATCAGCTGAGATGCCCATTTCATTCATTTGTAGGTGCTTTAAGTCTGATTTCTTGTGCTGTTTTTCTCCTATTCAGCCCTATGTGCAGGCAGATCAGGCCTGAAGTGGCGAAGGATGACAAACTGTCTGTATCCTTGCTGCTTACTTTGCTTGGAAAGAGGAGCTGGCTACTGTCACTGCCATCGAGGTGGGACAACTGCTGGTAGGGAAGGAGGGAAGTCCTGCCCCGCCCCAGGATATGCAGTTTCCACCCTGTCTGATGTCCTTCAGTGGCAAGAGATGCAGCAAGTCTTGTTTTCCAAGGCTGTCCCTGTCTCTTCTCATCTGCCTCTTTCAAAACACAGAGTTGGAATGACCCCTGCACAGATTATGTACATTTAGTATGTGAAAAAATCTCTGTATACTGACGTCTTCTCAAAAAACTTTCCACAGCAGAAAAAATAGTCTTGTGCCCAAAATTGTAGGTTTGCGAAGCCTATAAATTTGAGATTGGTTATGGAATAAGTTATGCTTTGCATTTTAAAGAGAACTATGGGAAAGTGAATAATATTATGCAGATATGAGAGAGGCTAAAAAACATAAAGCCAATGAAATATGGGATAATGTTTGCCTTTCAGGATTACAGCTTGTGCCATGACCATGAATAAATATGTGGAGGAAAATGTTTCTCAGAAATCCTACACAACAATAAAATATTTCATGAAGATGCTGAGCAGTGTCAGTGAGACCTTAATCTTCATCTTCATGGGTGTGTCTACAGTTGGGAAGAACCATGAGTGGAACTGGGCCTTTGTTAGCTTCACCCTCCTCTTCTGTTTAATCTGGAGGGCACTGGGTAAGCAAGTCTCAGACTATGGGTCAGTATTCTTTGCAAGTGAAATGTTTTACCTCTTGTCAAGTAGAAAATGCCAAAACTTAGAGAGTTTTGTAGAATGTTTTTTTTAATTAATAATATGCCTTATGTTGCAGGGTCAGCTTCCACCTTCCCCCAAAATCGAACCTAAAAATCAGTTTTGCCCTGTTTCTGCTCATCTAAAGTGAGAGGCAGTCTCCTTGTTAATCACAATACATGTATTTAAGTAAACATTTATTTGCAAATAAGCAGATTTTGCTAAAAAGAATTAGCAGTCATACAGCAATTAAAAAGGTTGTGGGGGATTTTGTGTGTTTTTTGTTTGTTTAGTTTGTTTTTTTGCTTTGTTTTTGGTTTTGTTTTTAATTTATGTTTGTTTACTAGTTTTGGGATTTTCCCAGTCATTTACATAAATGGTATCAAACCAGGAAATGCTGTAATTTAAGGGTTCACATATATATTGTAAAGAAAAACTCCTGTGAGAAACTGCTTGATCTCTCCTGAGTTTACAGTACTAGCTCTTTTCCTTTCACCTGGAGAGCTAAGTGCAGGGCAGGCTGGTGGGTCTTGAACCTGCTCCTCTCCCCAGCTTTGTATGTAATGATTCGGTCCCTCCTTGTATAAAGGTGGGTCATGCCCTAATCTGCAATCCTATGTCCAGATCCCAAGTCTCCTTCCAGAGCCGGAATCTGGACTCTTTTCCTACTGCACTTGCAATAGTACAGTTAATATTTTGTGCTGAAAAGCAGCCAAACAGCCTGACTGCCAGCCAGCTCTCATCCCCTATGCTTGCTGCTTTCATCTGCCTTTATACCTTTACTCCAGTCTGCCAGATCCATGGAGCCTTTTTCCATGGTACACACCAGCATGCACTGGCATCTTCTCCCCCCATCCCCAGTCCTGCATCCATCTTGTCTGTGTGAGTAAAATTGAGTGAGTAGGAGTTTGCAGGGTTCAAAGCACAGACTGATGGAGGGGACAAGCCAAAGTATTCAAAATCACCTCAAATCCTATCAAAAAGCAATTAGGAGTCTTGGTCTTTGCTGACACAGAGAATTGATGCTGTTCTAGAGGTGCAGGGTCTAGCAGATAGCTGTCTCATGGAGATCCATTAGCTGCTTCAGGTCCTAAATCTAGGTGACCTGGGGTGTTTAGATCACTAAACGTTTAAGATTATGTTCCTTAGGCTTTTTAATTTAGTATTGTGGTATTTCCAAGCTGCTAAGTAATATTTCATTTCTTCAATAATATATATTGAAGAAGAAAATAAAAGGTAAGGAGCAAATAGAAGTGTTTTTAGACAAATATTAGCATCATGGACTAGTTCTGTGTAATTTAAGTTGCCTTTTTTCCCCCTTCCTCTTTGTATTTCTGGTTTTTTCCCTCAGGTGTTTTTGTTCTGACTCAGATCATTAATGTATTCCGGACAATACCTCTCACTTTTAAGGACCAATTTATTATTGCCTATGGAGGTCTCCGAGGAGCAATTTGTTTTTCACTTGTATTTCTGCTTCCACCTGCTGTGTTTCCCAGGAAGAAATTGTTCATCACTGCTGTTATCGTGGTGATATTCTTCACCGTTTTCATTCAGGTAGTACCTTTCTTCTCCTGGAATTCTTCTTTCCCAGACAGGCTATAAATAAGCCATGGGTAGAAAAAGAAATGTTCCAGCTTACTGTAAGGAACATACTTGAAGGTACTCTCCATAGTCATAGCAGAAAAAAATGCTTTGCGTACCACAGACAGGTAGCAAAAGTATGCCAGATATTAAGTACTTATGCTAGCATGTAAGTAGTATTAAGTATTTAAGACTAGTGAGGTTGGAATAGAGATAAAAGATAATCTGGGTACAGTTCAAGCATTAATTCCTTTTTTTAGAATGTTTCAACTGGTGTGTTTACTCAGGAGTTCAGTGTTGGATATAGTGCACAGGGAGCAGGGAAGGACACTGAGGGCCCAGACAGGTGGAGTCTGGGTGTTAGGAAGTGATGCTGCAAACCAGCTGGACATCCCTAAAAAAGTACCAGGTGTGTGGAAGGACATGAAAACTTGTCTCTGGTGACCACCTGGCCATGGAGGCCTGGTCAGAGTGACCAAGACACTGAAACCTGCAAAATGCAGAGGAGGCCAAGCCCATCAAATAAACATATCAGGCTGATCATTATGCAGAGCAGTGAGAGAGATGTGAGTGACCATTAATGAAATTTCAGATCAGTGGGAAAAAAATTTGTTACTCAGCCTTTTACACGGATAAAGGTGCTGTAGGAAACAAGTATCTGTGCTCATGCCTGGGAAAAGGGGCATGGTGGAGGTCAGTTAATTGGCTTTAGCTGTGAAAACTGATTTTGAAGGACAGAATAATTTAAAATATGGAGATAAATGGAATGTGCTATGAGATGCAGCATGATTTATCAAAGGAAAACCTGGTATCATTCTTTTAAGAGGCAATTTATTTTCTAGAGTAATCTCATTTAACTGGACTGTTGTAAAACCTTTGGGGAGGAGGCTACAGAGGAGATTTTTAGTGTAACTACTCATTAAACTGAGGTTTAGATTGATATTAGGATGACTGTAAAGTGAATGAGGAAGGAGGTGGCAATTTCTTCTTTGAATGGAAATAGAAGCAAATGGTCCTTTGGGATCAGAGAGGATCTCTGGGGGTCTCTCATCCAACCCTGTGCTCGAAGCAAGGCCACCTTCAAAGCTAGATCATTTACTCAGGGCCATGTCAAGCTGAGTTCTGAATGTCTCTGTGGATGGAGATACCCCAGCCTCTGTGGGCACCTGCTCAAGTGTTCAACCACCCTGGCCAGATAACAGGCTGATGAGATATCAGTAAAGGAATTCCTCAAGGATAAGTTAATACCCTTGTTAATTAACCATGGCACATAAGTGTAGGAGTTTTTATTGCTGATGTTTCTTGATGACAGACTTTGAGAAGTGTTCTCAGGGTGCCAGTGAGAGAAAGTATCCTGTAGAAAGAAAGAGCTGAGGGCCAATGTGAAAGGAACAGAATGAAACTGAAGAGTAACATGTGCATATGTGTTCTTGCTAGAACCTTCTTACTAGGAATTTCTCCTATGAAATGGGAACCTTTCCTTTGAAAAAAAAAATAGAAAGGGAAAAAGATGCAGGTGTACTAGTTGGTAATGGGATAGATTTTAAGTCAACAATGCAGCGGGGACAGAAGAAACGCAAATCTGATCTTAGACCATACTGAGACAGGTATTTCCATCAGAGCATAATGGCACGTTCTAGAGTGATCACGGGACTGGTAAACCTGTCATGTGAAAGGAGACCAGGATGCCTTGGCCTTAGCAAGATGAAGAAGAAGAGGGACTATAATTACGGTTTATATGAGGGAGTGAACACTGTTTAAACTAAAAAGACAAATGTTGGCACAAGAACAAAGTGGTACACAGTGACCATGATGCAATTAAGAAGCAGCTTTCTAATTATCAGAACAATAAGGTTCAGGATGAGTGTTCTATTATGAGCAATGGGGCAAAGAAACCTAACTACTTTTAAGATAAAGCTTGATTCATTTATGAAAAGAAATGTGACCTGGTTGTCTGGGATAGTAGGGACTGATCTCAACACCGCAGGAGATTCATTCCTCTCCCCTGTGCCAGTGTGTATATACAAGTAAATAAATTATCTCAATTCTTCCATACATAATTTTTCAAAACCATTCTATCATTCCATTATATAGCCAAAACTTTTTGTTCTTTCTCTGAGAATAGTCAGGCAAGGACACATATTAACAAAAAAACTCAGCGTCATGATCATAAATTGCAATAATTATGCTGCTTACATATCTTTGAATACCTGTTTTGCAAGTAATCACTAAAAATAGGACTTTATATGTTTATTTTTAAATTATAGGGAATCAGTTTATTAATTCATATTTTTCTAACACATAACAAAACTGAAAAAAAAGTTTAAAATTACTATGGATGGGATGGTTGATGTATTCCTGATAGGTTCTGTTAGGTTGACGCTCTTGGACCTCTCAGCTCTAGGGTGCCCCTTTCTTCCTTCTGTTGCTTTAGTGGATACTGAACTGACAAAGCTTCATAGCTAAGTGCAACATCTGCTAATCAAAAGAGTGAATTCACTTTTATAATTATTGTGTTCTTTTTTTCTCCACAGGGAATAACAATTCGCCCACTAGTGGAATTTCTTGATGTCAAAAGGTCAAATAAAAAGCAGCCTGCTGTCAGTGAAGAAATTTATAACAGGGTATGTTGCAGCTTCAGTATCATAGGTGAAACCCTGGTCGTAGATGAAATTCCTGGTCACATTCAGAAAAACAAGTATTCAGTATACAGTATTATGGAGAGGTTATATTAGATTTTACTTTGATAGCTGTTATAAGAACAATAATTGTAAAGCTTATATTTAAGTTATGGCAATTACTAAATTTATCATTATGTATCATTATTTTGGAATCTTCATTTTCTTAATTGTTCAGATCTTGAGGGAAATTAACTTTCTGTAGTTTATTTCACACGAGATACATGTTACATTATAACATGGCTACATAAGGAATCTTTGGCTTTATTTGATTACATTGTACTACATTTGAGTTAATCTAGTTAAACAAATGCAAACTTCCCTTAAACACACTCTTAAACTTACTTAACTCTTACATCACCAGCCTTTTTATGGATTTATGTTTGGTACGTGTGTGTCTCCAATTGTTGCAGATTATTAGCCATGTATCTTCTTGAACTTGTATCTCCTGGCAGCATACCTGAGGCAAGTGGCTTGAAATTTCAAAAGTGAGGAATAATAAGGGCCACATTCAAGAAAGAAGCCAATCTAACCACCTAAAAGTCTGTCCTTTTAGAGCTTATCCTTTGGACATATCTACCAGGGTTTCCCCCTGAGACTGAGACCCCTACTATGGTTCCTGAATTAAAAATAAACATGCTGCCTCTGGGACTGAGACCTTAGCTGAACCGATTCAGGTTTTCATAATTCATAATAGACTCAGGAAGAGTGTGTTTCTAATATTAGGTGAACAGGATGCTTTAGAGGTGAGACTAGACCACAAATTCCTAAAATAGGAGCTCAGGACCTAATGCTGGCTCTCAGTTCTGTCTATGCATCTCGAGGGGCTGCTGTGGATGTTCTGTCTACTGAGACTCTCCTCTCCACAAAGTCATACTTGCCTCACTTTCAGGCCTGGGGAAGTTCAGGCATAGCACTGAGTGGTTAGGGATTTTCAAATAAGTGAAAATATGGGAAAAAACTTTAGTTTCAGGCAGGAGCTGAGCAAGATTGACATTGAAGAAATTAGCAACTAACTTCTGTCCTTTTGGGGCTGTGAGCTGAGAAAGATCCAGGGGGAAAAAAATAAATTCTGTCTTTGAGCTTGGTTTGGACTACATCTGGTAAAACTGAAGCCTTGTCCTGAGTTGTGACTAGATCTTTCTGTTTTAAGTAAGTTGGAAACTAGTAAGGTGTAAGTTTATGTAATGAACCAATGTTTTCTTTTAGTTCTTTGACCACGTGAAGACTGGAATTGAAGATGTGTGTGGACATTGGGGTCACAACTTTTGGAGAGATAAGTAAGAGTGGCATTTCAAACTCTTTGTTATACAAGAGAGGTTGAAATGGCTCAGCAGCAACAAACAAAGGCTGTTTGGCATCGTATTTAATTTTCAACATTTATTCTTGAAATCAGATGGTTGTTTTTAGAACATGTGGGTTTCAAAGAGAAAGCAGCAAAACAATGTATTTTACTAAACCACAAGCAAGTAGAACAGAATCTCCAGCTGGGAAGAAAGGCAGTCTTCTGACCTCAGGGTGAAGTACAATACCTTCTGAGGGTGCATGTTTCGGACTGTTGCAGAGCATTTCCTGTATGTCTGCTGAGCCTTTCATCCCACCCAGCTGTCCTCCTGCAACTTGTATTTCTTAGGGGAGTTAAGTAATGGGGTAGTTTCCTATTCAATGGTAAACATACAGAAGTTACTGGATTTCCTCTAGAAAGATCAAGGCAGCAGCTGGCATGAGATACACTCAGAGATCCTAATGGCAGGCAGCTCCACAGTTCTTAATGGCATTACTTAAGACTTAGTATTGGTTAAGAAGGTTGCCCCTGGCAATACCTGAGTAATTCATATTTTTACTAGCTCTGCTGAATCATCATCATCGTTAGGTTGGATCTAATTCCTTTTGCACCCAAATTCTTTAGACCCAAAGCATGGGCACTGCTCAGCACCCTCTAATCACTGATCCAACAAGAATTTAAGTGTTTTATATAAAGAGAGAATAGCACCAGCAAGAACGGCTTAGGAGAGCCCTCTCCAAATGACTTGGGGGCAACACAGGGAGGACACTTTCCTGACAGATGTGTGACATGGGTACAACTTTTCTTTACTCAGCCTGGTTCTCCTCCAGTCTGTATGAGATCTTTAATGAAAAGATTACAGAGCAAAGGAGAGTCCCACATCTTTATGACCTTCACACCCAAATTCGAGAATAATTTCAGAATGTCTGAAGGGCAAAAAATTTTCTGACAAACAAAATCAACAACAGCTGTAATCAATATTTTTTCTCTAAGCATTCAAGAGGGTGCAGTTGCTTTAGAGAAAGGAAGAACTGTTAAAGTTTTACAAAAGCAGGCTAAAATTTCAAAGAAAAAGCAGTTGATGCAAATTTTGACCTTTTATTTGTTATTACAATAAATATTTAATGTTCTCTTTGTCTTGATGAAAATGGAGAATTAAAAATAATATTTTCTAATAACACAGAATACCTAAAAGTTTAAAGTTGCTGCTAGGAAGCCTGTCCATTAACATATTAACCAAAACACAGGTTAGGACTATCTATCTGAAGTAACGATGAAATTGACCTTTTCTTAGGTTACTCAGCATTAGTTTGTTAACATGAGCAGACACATTCCCAGAGAATAAAGTACTTTAAAATTTCATTAAGTACAATACATTGGCTTTCCTTAACTATACACAATAAAAAATTAACTGGTTGGGCTGGTTTGCTTCATGTACAGATTTAAAAAGTTTGACAATAAATACCTGCGAAGACTTCTAATCCGCGAGAACCAGCCCAAATCCAGCATTGTTTCTTTATACAAGAAGCTAGAAATCAAGCATGCCATTGAGATGGCAGAGAGTGGAATGATCAGCAAGGTCCCATCATCGGTGTCTCTCAGGTAAGGAAGCAATGCCAACATGGCCAAGCATCTAAGCTGGGTCATGTAATTTATTTCACAGCCTG
Organism: Acanthiza pusilla; assembly: GCA_036630365.1. Lineage (NCBI taxonomy): Eukaryota > Metazoa > Chordata > Aves > Passeriformes > Acanthizidae > Acanthiza > Acanthiza pusilla. Next base: position 6,155,860 of record JAXCHO010000098.1, read on the forward strand.
GGCTGTCAGCAGAACAATCACTTCCTGTAGGATACTTTGTGTCCTAATGTCACCAGAACAGTAAGAGGATGCGAAACAAGAGCCTTCTGCCTGTAGCTTCACATGAAGTGCTCCGTGAGCTGTGCTCCTCTGGGGTGTGCAGTTTTACTGGGACAGCTGCTCGCTGGAACACTGATCTGCCATGTAGAGCGGAGGTGGACTTGGACTTGTGCCTGCCTGTCTGCTGAGAATAGCTACAAGGGAAGCCTGAGAGGCGTTTTGAAAAGTACCTAAATAAAATTTACAAACTATTGTAATTTATATCACATTTTGGAGATGGAGTTTAGTGTCTTACCACTGACTCAAATGAAATCAAGATTTTGTTTCTACAGTTTACATTTTCACCTATTACTTGGTTGTTTTGAAATGTTGTTTCCATCTCTTACAAAAGAAAGAATTCAAATGCAATTCCTGACCATAAAAATAAAACCATTCTTCTCTCTCCCTCCCTCTCTCTCTCCCCCTCTCCCCTATTTTTCTTTTTTTCATTCTGCCACAGTGACTATCATGAAGGAAAGATAAAGCCCCTTTCTCCCACTGAAATGGAAAACATGCGAGAAATATTAACAAAGAATCTCTACCAAATACGACATCGAGTAAGGATGAACTTTTGCCTACTTAAATATCCCACTGCTCTTTGAATATATTTTTTATCTTCCTAACACATCTTTGAGCTAGTACATGTGCTCTACCATGTAATAACAAATAGTGCTCTTTTTTACTTCTGTTGCCTTGAATCCATATCCTGTCATATGTGCAGTAGCATATTCATACTCATTTTTGTAAATACTTATTTGATCTTATACTGTTGATAAGGCTTAATGTTTTTGTCTTATTACATCCAATATACCTACAGTATTAAAGTAGGATCATAGCTGCCAATTCAACCCAACACTGCCTACTTGTATCAGTATATTGGTCATTTCATGATATGGGATTAGATTTCCTATTTGCCTCCAGTTGTAAAGTTGTTTGTATTAAGAGCAGAGATGATGAGCTGGAAAAATACTGAAACAAAAGCAAAAGGACATTTCATATTTATTGTCCTGTGGCTAAGTAGTTTGAATGCCAGAGCCCTTGGAAAACATTCAAAAACTGAGCAAGCTTCAGCTTGCTGGAGGTAAAAATGACTTCCCTCTAGGGCACTCATCACTTTCAAATATGTGTCCTCTATTGACATACTGACCAAGCTACTACAGTGTGGGGGTAAGCTCAGTATTAAGCCAGCTTCTTCCATTTTCCCTTTCGTTCTAAATATCAGCAGGTTAAAAAACCAAAATCAACAAATGAAACAGGCGGTTGTGAAGCAGGTGAATAAAAACATTCTTGGCGTAATTATTCTTCTTGTTCTTAATCATCTGCAATATGATCTTGTTGACAAGGATTTGTGATGCTTAAAGCAAAAAGCCCGTTTTGCCCTGTTCATGTAGTGCGACACATGTGACATCATGCTTTCCAGGCTGTGATCACTGCTTTTATATTTCAGACAATGTCCTACAACCGACACAGCCTGGCTGCAGATGCAAATGAAAAGCAGGCCAAAGAAATTCTGATCCGTCGCCGGCACAGCCTTAGGGAGAGCCTGAGGAAAACAAACAGCCTGTCAAGGGAAAGACCGGTACTTGCATTTTGTGGTGTTTTTTTGAGTTTTGTTTATTTGTTTGTTTGTTTTAATTTTAGTTTTTATGAAAGCTTTGTAGCTAATTGTCATCCAGAGAAAACAACCTTCCAACATGCAGAAAAAGAATTCTGAGTTTGTAAGACAGCTGCACATGTAGTGTCACACACCTTGAGCTGCGCACAAGCCTCTTAATTTGTGTTGACATCTTCAGCAAAGATTCAGTCTAGCAGAATGTGATATGGGAGTGGGATCTGCTGCCATAATTTTACCTCAAAGAAACTGAACAGGCTCTGTACACAATGTAGGGGTGATCAGTATTGTCTTAAGTGTGGATGATCAAGGTTAAAATGGCATTGAGACAGAGAAGTAACTTACAATATGCTCCAAAATATGGAAGAGAACTTTTGACTTTTGACATCAGTCAGAGTGAGCTCTTCACTTGAAAATTGTATTCTCTTTAACATTCTTAAAATGTAGTCAGGCCTTCAGATTTTGACAAAGATTAAGAAAACTCCTTCCACTTACAAGGATTGCTGTGGCATGATAATATTTGGCTCTCTGAGGCAATCCTGCAATTGTAAACTTCCAACCATATTGGAATGGTTCATACTAATTAAACAGGGAATCTGCCAAATCATATTATCAAGGAAATTAGCCATCCTATAAATACGCATTTTCATATTACAGGAATACTTAGTGACTGTTGTTGTCATTGATACAGTTGTCCTTCAGCAGCTGAGGCTGGAATAATGTATCTCATAGGTGATTATTTCCAGAGCTACTGTGATGTTAATGATGAATAAGACTGTTCTTTAATGATTTTTTTTTTTTCTCTCAGCCACAGTTACATATGTTATCTTCGTCATACAATTAAATTATTTACTGTGTGGAATAGTGAGGAGACTATTTGGGGACTTTTGGGGCAGGCAGAGAAAAAGGGTGTCTGATAACTTTTTAAAACACACAGGCTATAATTTTAAGAATAATTATCCTTGGATAAATCCTCTACAGAGGGAAGAGGATAAAGAGGAACAGAATAAAAATCCAAAGAGGAAAAATCTCTAAGGGAAAATAAATTTCCTTTCAGGTTCCCTTTGTGTCTGCCACAATGAATGGTATGAGCAGATGGGAGCTGGTAGACTGTAAAGTTTTTTAAAATCTTTGTATCAAATGTAAGAAAGGATGTCCTTGAGAAACTAATGAATTTTAAAAAAGGCAACTTGTCCTGGAAAGTACCTCTTATGTTCCAGGAAGTATGAAGCATGGTCTGCTCCCAGGGCCTAAAGCTTAGTCTGGGGAAAACAAGGATTTTATGCCCTGAACTGGTAAATGATCATGCTGGTGCCTAACTTCCTCATCAACTTCAGTGTGACTAGTCAACTGTATAAAGTCATTTATATGTTTAAAGCACTTGCAGGATCAGAATACAGATTAGTTCTTAAGCCCAAGCTTCAGTCTCAACCAAATTTTGCAGCTGACTAATAAAAAGTTTTAAACAAGTTTTAAACATGGAGCTGCATGAAGTTGCAGGCTTGCAGTGTTTGCCTTCTTAGGAAAGCCTGTGCAGGCAAGGTTCAGGTTAGAGACCATACATTTATTAACTCTGATCTCAGAAGGCATATCACCAGGCTTTCATTTGATTAAGCTTCTTGAGATTACCTAGTCTTTACCTTAGTTAGCACAGATTTCAGCTGGCAATCAGCACTGAGTGTGTAGTAAAAGATCACATGTTAGCTAATCCCAAACTGCTCTCCAGCCCTTTAGCTACATAAACCCGCTCAAGCCTGTTGTGTATCTTAACATACATTATGCAGGTACACTAATCTGCAGTGACTTTAAAATGTTTTGTTTTTCCTTGCACACAGGCTGCAGCAAATACAAAAAGGTTCCTTTCACTTCCTAAAAACACTAAACTTCCAGAGAAACTGCGAGTGAGAAATAAAACATCTTCCAGAGGTAATGAAATTTTTCTGCTTTTCTTTTACTGTGCTGCAATCATTTTGCTTATATAGAAGGAAAGTTTTTCCGGGGATGATGTAGAGAAATCAGCATATTAGTGCATTTAAAGCAGTGGGTCCTAAAGCAGAAATTTGAGTGTAGAGAAATGCCGTGGAGAGCAGATTTTGTGGGGCTTTCTCACTTCCTACTCCATACCGGCATAGTCCTCCCAGCACATGTCAGCAAGCAGCAGCCTGAAACACTTCTGCATCACGGGCACTGCCATGGCTCATTCTCCTCATCTTTATTCCATAAAGTCCAGACATCCCTCCTGGATTATGAGCGTATTTGGGTTTTTTTTCTCTGGGGTCAAGGCAGAGGACACTGCTCTGAGAACCAAACCAGAGAAGGCAACGCGGACATTAGGTCTAGTTTGTTGTTCTCATGAAGAACTTCTCAAAATGCTGTGGTTTACAACCAAACCATTATTTTTTCTCCCCTGCCTAAACTCACAAATGTTTTATATTGGAGTTCTTGAATTCTAACAAGAAAAGTCTTTAGGAGCACAACTGTTTGATGTGAAAACTTTTCCCAATTCTGTATATTGTTTTGATTGTTACTGGTTTTATTACTGTGTGTATACCATTCTCAGGAGCATTTCCTTTCATGACAAGCTGTTATCAAAATTTCTTGCTGGGAAGAAGAAATCTCTGCAAAGTTGCTAAGATTTCTTGATTTCCACCCCAATTAGTTTTCCACTATTCCAAATTAATTTAACAATAGACTGCGTTTTTGTCTGTTAATAATTATATCTTTGCCCTCCTGAGTGTCGGATGCCTTTTATTCTGCAGTTAGTCTGCAGAGGTCACCTACTGTCACCTAGAATTAAAGAGAAAATGTGCCTCCAGATTATTCAATTGTCAAAAAATATATTATTTGACATATTTAGAAGGGAAAAAGCCTGAAAACACAGTCTGATGAAGACCTTCCTTGATATATAATTATCTGGGTGAATGGACAATTACATGGTGATATATTTTATTGACCCTTCCTCACCTTTTTAAAAGAAATAACATGAATGCTACTAATCTAAGTTGCTCTTATGACAGTTGCACAATACACAGTTGTTTACTTTGATATATTTAAAACATCATATCTGATTTAAGTCTAAGAACAAATCTGAGGCATTTGTAAACTATTGTTAAAATTACTATCAAATTACTCAAGTGTGCAAGCTTTGATGAAGATGTTAATTCATTTTAAAGAAGTCTACTGGGGACAAATATATGCACAGCTATACATCCAGACAATCTCCAGCTTGGTTTACCTTGGCAATGGTCATTTAAGAGCATTCCCTAATCAATTATGCCAGCTTTCCCTACAGCACCCTGCTGTGAGTGGGAGGAAGAGTCTGCACCACTTGAAACCTATGGGATTTGCCATATTTGAGATTCTGTTTCATGTCTTACATTCAGGCATATTAAGGATAGGATATTTCCACCCATCTGTACATTGACCTTGAGAGATCCTTTGCCTGGTAGGGTATTGATGCTCCTTTTCCAAAGTCAAGTTTCTAGAGTCCCTGTACCTGTTGTGCTCTGGAAATGCCTCTCAGTTTAGATTTCATGAGATGTGATGGTGATAAATCTAGTTTTTGTATCCTGCTTGGATGTAAGCAGGGGCTAGACCCCAAGCTCAGAAAGAGACAGTTTTTTTCTCTCCAGAGAACTGGAAATTTCTCAGAGCTGGGGAAATGCCACCTCAACCAAGGGGGCACTTGACAAGGAGCAGAGGAGTGAGGCCTTTCTAAAACTCAGTTTTGACGGGAGGGATGTTTTTAAGTCAAATCTACCCTCTATCTTGGCAGAGTTGAGGTTGTTACTGGGTCTAATCAGATAGCACTGAATATAGGAAACATGGTGAAACTTTATTCTATGGCTGCAAAGGCTCAGTGTACTGTTTCTCAAATATTCCTGAAACAGTTATATTCTGCGCCTAAAATTACACTTTTGTTTTCAATTGACAGTGGGTGACAGCAGTGACTCTGAGTTGGATGCTGCAACCACAGTGCTCAATCTAAAACCCAGAGCAGGGAAAATCTTGAGAGAACAGAGACTGAGACAACAGAGGCCACTACCTGAGTTTAGGGTGGAGTGGAAGAACGAAGTTGATGGGAGCCAGGACGGCCGAGGAGAGCAGCAGGACCCAAGCACCTTGCCTCAGCCATCCATTGGGTTCAGGCAGCCACTGCTGACGAGACCAAGATTCGGCACTTTGAGTAGGGAAGATCTGACTGCAGACCACGGCTCAGCAAGACCTATGCCACCACCACGGTTAGCTAGGCAGGCATCGCAAGGGGAAAGGCCGAGGAATAAGCCTGAGAACCAGCTGTACTGAACAGAGCCGAAGGAGAACTATTGTTAATAAACCATGGACATACTGAATTAGGATTGTAAACGCTCTGATCAGACTATGGGATCCATTAAAATGACAAAACAAGCCTCAGTCTGGGTCTAACCACTTCCATTTGAGTTAAGTCAACTCCATTAACTAAGTGAAAGGAATACTGGAGCAATTGCAAAGCTAAAGACATAAAAAAAAAGTATCTCTTTTATAAGTAACTTATGTCAATGCTTTAATTTAATTACATTATTTCCACTGTTAAGATAGTATGGAAATGTGCCTTATTGCATCATCTCTCGTGGAACCAAGTCATGAAGGTTCAATACCCAGTTTTCCGTTGAAAATCATTGTTGAAAGTCCAGTGATGAATGGATTCTTAAAAAAGAAACCCAAACTTGTGTATCATTTCAGGTTTTATTTATAATCAAATCAATAATACTTGTTTTAACCAGAGCTTTAATATGAATAACACTGAAAATTGCACAATGCACCTATCATATAGACTTCTGAAGAAGAATAAATATATTCCTGAAGCCTAGTTTGTTCAAAGAATTCTGATGCAGAAAAAGAGGAAGAAGAAACAAGCTGTAGTGGCAGAATTGCAAATACAGCTTATAAGAAGGACTTGCAACAGAGAGAAGACCTGAATAGCTTGAATTTTTACTTTCTGAATTTTTGGCAATATGTTACCTTTGAAAGGTACTAAGGATCACCAAAGAAAAACTGAATTACCACGGCTTCCGCTAATGTCAGCAAGAACTGAGAGCACTTAGCAGGACACCAGAAGGCCTAAAAGAGAGAACTTCAGGTGGATAAATAATGTTCTGAATCAAAATTGCTTTTTTGCACCTTAGTTTCTTGGTTGCAATGTAACACGAACAGCAGTAGAATAGTTGCAGAGCACTGCACGTAGACAAAGCGAGCAGTCTCCTGTTTGAGTCAGGGACCACTGAGACTCAAGAAAGCTCATTCATTCATGCTTGTGACCCCGGTTAATTTGTTTTAGTTTTTGTTTCCTCATCTGTAAAAGGGGAAAGATAATCTTTTCTTTGTCTGAGCTATGCACTCCAAGGAACAAAAATGTTCCATCTAATTTGTTTTTTACAAAAAAATAGCACAGTGGGGCCCTGGCATCAGTTGAAGTCACTGTGCACCTTAATAACATGGACTCCTTGATCCTAGCGTCAGTGGCTGCCATTTGAGGGCATATGAGAGGGGAGGGTGCATTAAAATAAATGATACTTAACTGTAGCTCTCAGGAATTTGCACTTTCTGTCCCACAATCTAAGTACTGAGCTTGCTTTAGCACAGATACACATTTCAGTACAATGCAGAAATAATTTTCATTCTACTTGTTACAAGATTGATAACGTTCATTGAAGAATGTACACTGTGAAATCATAACTTTTCTCTTTCCTTAGCACATTTCTAAATCTGTGGGCAATAAGATTAATTTTTTTTAATTTAAGCTTGTTTTGAAAAAAACTATTAAAAATCAGAGTTTCCTTTTAAAATAACAAGGTAGATTTCTTTCAAATGTTCGTGGGTGGGGGTTGATAAATGGGAAAGTAAGACTTGCCTTCTTCTAACAGCATTTCCAAAATATTTATTTCATGTATGTATTTGAAATATCAAACCTTCCTAAACTCTTTCCTTGGCACATGTCCTTTAGTCTTTTTTCTCTGTTCCAGCTATGGAAGTTTCTGCTGTGTGGCAAATGTAAAGTCTAAGCTGCAGAGGAAGGGCTGTGTGAACCCCATAAACCTCAGTCAAATGTTCATGGCTATTCTCAACAAATTATTTTTGTGGAAAACAATATTTAGCTGTCCTTTAATGATCATGTCCTGTTTGGAACTAAAATTGGGTTCAAACAAAGCCAGCAAGTTTTAAAACCAAATTTAAATTTGTCTTTCAACAGGAAAGTACTTTCATCTGTATAATTGTCAGGGAATGCTCTGTCACTGCATTATTTGGATCATATTTGTATAAGAAAAAAACCTCAAGTTTTGATTTCAGTTTTGAGACAACATCCTCCTTACAGATCAGACTGTTTAGATTAGGTGTTTTATATTAGGCCCATCTGAAATCTGACCAAATAAATAAATATGAAATGTTGCACATCAACATTTAGTTTACTCTCTGTGGAGTTTTCTCGTTCATGTGCTGATAATGACCAAGCACTTGGTTTCTATCTGGGGAGAGCTGCCTTTCTTTTTTTTTTCAAACATTTGTTATTTTTTATGGCACTATTTTAAATAATGAATGCTGGTTTCAGGAACCTTACTGCTATGCTGGTTGTCCATTAATGCAGGGCATGCTCAGATCGTTGGTGCTTGAAGTGGTGCCCCATAGTACAAGCATGTCAAATTGAAGGTCATTTTTATGAAATATGGTCTTAAGCTCTTGGTACTCCAAAACATGATAACATGTTGTTGCCTTTCCAAAGCATTTTGAAATTCACAGAATACAAGCATCAAGGCACATCTCCAGCATGGTCACACTTTGAAGCAGAATCACAAATCTCCTGGGTCTCTGTGTCCTTGCAAGTACTCTCTGCTTTCCTCACTCCTGCTCATCCCACCCTTTTCAGGCTCTTTTCCACTACTGCTGAGTCACACCCTCGTCATGTCTGGGAACTGCTTTCCTGGGTAGTCCCCTTTTCAGTAGCAGTGACAGCAGCAGGTGACACAGGCATTGTTCCAGATAGCCCTTCTCATTCAACTCTTACTCTGGCTTGGATCAGGGGTTTGCCTTTTTCTTTTTTTTTCTTTTTTTTTCCTTTCCTTTTTTTTTCCCTGCAAAGGGAAAAAAAATTAGATAGCCCTTTTTTGATCCTGCAGTGGAGACACCTCCTTCATATTGTGTCAAAGAGTTTGTCTGCTGGAGAATGAAATGCCCAATAAATCTGTCCTCGAGCACCATCTGATGGGGAAAGTCATGTATTGACTGAGGATGTGTTTCTCACTTTTTCAAGGAAACCAGATCTTCAGCAGTGACTGGGAAACTTGCCAAAGCCACACACAAATATTTTGTTTCCAGATGGACTCCCCAGTACACTCTGTAGTATAGATACTTCAATGCATTTTTGATGAAGAAACTCCAGCTTTAGGGACAGTAGGGAAATACAGTTCCACTCTGAATTAGGTTTTTCTGAGGATTTCCCCTTCATCTCCTGAGAGGCCTGTAAATTAAAAGTAAATAGGATAAGAAAGTAGGTATAGCAAGGCCTAAAGGAGATAGGCACCCATTTACCTGTTTTAAGCAGATACTTGGAAAAAACCCCGAGAATAATTTGCCAAAATTTTAAGGGCTGTCAGTACTAAAGTATAATGCGAATTCCACTGAAACCAGTTCAACGAAAGAAAACCATTCTCCTATAATGCGAATTCCACTGAAACCAGTTCAACGAAAGAAAACCATTCTCCAAAACAGTTTAGAAACTCGAGAATATCCTTCTGCACTAAAGCCACATAGAAATCACACGGGAAAACAGTTAAATTTTTTTCAAAAATAACATGCCTGCTATATGAAAAGTATCTTGGGCTCTCTGGGAGCAAACATACAACAACTGCAACAACTTTTTCAAGAGCTGCCAAGTCCACCAGTTCCAGACATCAGCTGACACTCCAAGAAATGCTTCAGCTGGTCACCATTTCCAAAATTGTCCAAGTTCTGTCAACGTCCCCCAGCCCCCAAAGAAAAGATGAAGGGTTTTGAAATTGGATGTTGGAATGCTTTTTGTACTACAAGAGCTCTGATCCTATTAAAAAAACCTTGTAAATATGCACCTTAATTGTCACAGGTTTTGTTTCAAAAAGTAATTTTTTTGCCATAAAAAGGAAAAGAAAGTTTAAATACTTCAGTTTACTTTATTTTTCATCTCTGAGACCTATTTATTATACATTTGACAGAATGGAAGACTGGTTCCTATTTTGTAGCATATCTCAAAAAACAGTTCTTTGGTGCTAGGATTTAAAATAATTAAAAATTTGGATTCATTTCTCTTTGTAAATGAACACAGAAGTTTTTCAAGACCTCCATTTAAATTAAGCTGTACACCCTCATTTCTAAAAGCAGTCTGACCTCCACTCACAATCATTTGAGTCTCAAAGTTCAGGCTCCAACAAACTCTCACAAGATTTATGATCTTACACGATTCACGATCAGCTCTTTGTGAGTGAGTCTTCAATGTAATAGCAATAACAGCGCAGGCAAGTCTTGGGTTTTCAAATGCCAAAGTGCCAAGCTATAAAGGATCATTTACCCAAGGGTATCCCACAACACCCATAACCAAATGGGGACTGGCAGCACCCACAGAGCTCCCAGGAGCAGGAATGTGATGGCACTATAGAGTGGCTGAAGTAACAAGCAAACCAGGTCATAAACAGCGCATGTCCTGTTGTTGCATTATTTGCTCAGTAATTTTCTCAGCCTGTTCTCAGAAGATGAGAATGGTACTGACCTCTGTGATGGTGCTGCAGTGAGTTAATTCAGGAGAAAGAAAACTGGACAAGAAATGGAAGTCTGTAGAACTGGTGTATTGGGTTTGTATGGCAGGGTTTTGTTAGCAGGGGGGGTATAGGGCTGGCTTCTCTGAGAAGCTACCAGAACAGCTACCCTGTCTGACAGAGTCAATGCCAGCTGACTCCAATATGGACCCACTGCTGGCCAAGGAGAAGCCAATCAGTGGCTCATAAGAGATTAGAGAAGGAAAAAGGTTACTGTGTAGAAGCAGTCATGGCAAGAGAAGAGTGAGACAAACAACCCTGCAGACACCATGGTTAGTGGAGAGGGAAGGGCAGGACGTGCTCCAGGCTCTGGAGCAGAGATTCCCCTGCAGCCTGTCGTGAAGACCATGCTGAGGCAGCTGTGCTCCTGCAGCCCATGGAGAACCACAGGGGTACGAGATCCACCTGCAGCCTGTGAAGGACCCCCCCCCCCCATGTCACAGCAGCGGGATGCCTGAAGAAGGCCATGACCTCATGGAAAGCCCACACTGGAACAGGCTCCTGGCAGGACCCACCGAGAGAGGAGCCCATGCTGGAGCAGGTTTGCTGTCAGGACTTGTGACCCTGCAGGGGACCCACACTGTAGCAGTCTGTGCCTGAAGGGCTGCACCCCATGAAAGGGAGCCACGCTGGAGTGGTTAGTGAAGAACTGTAGCCTGTAGGAACGACTCACTGTAGAACTCCACGGAGGACTGTCCCCTGTGGGAGGGACTCCATGCTGGAGCAGGGAAGGACACTTCTCTCTGAGCAGCAACAGAAACGTGATGAACTGACCATCTCACTCCCATCTCCCTGCGCTGCAGCAGGGGAAGAGGTAGAGCCCAGGAGGGAGGGAGGGGTGGGAGAAAGGTATTTTTAAGATATATTTTACTTCTCATTATTCTGCTCTGATTTTGATTGGCAATAAATTCAGTTAATCTCCCCAAGCTGAGTCTGTTTTTCTCATGACAATAATCGGTGAGTGATCTCTCCCTGTCCTTATCTCAGCTCATGAGCCTTTCGTTGCATTTTCTATCCCCTGTCCAGTTGCAGAGGGGAATGATAGAGTGGATTTGGTGGGTACCTAGAGTCCAGCCAGCGCCAACCCACAACAACTGGTATGTTTATAAAGGAACTCTTCAAAAGTAGACAGCCTACCCCAACAGGAAAAAAAATCTCACATTTGCTTTATCATTTAAAAGCAACAAAATCAGTACATATCATCTGCTACCAGCTGTCTTACAGAAGTAAATTACTATATTGTATACACAGCCTCTTCAGCATGAGCTGATCAAAATGGTCAGAAAAGTCACTTTTACCAAAGGGAAAATTTTGAAAGGCAAAGATCAAAAAAAGCCAACAAACCAAACCAAAACCCAACCCGTCCTACAGGCCCAAGAAAACCAATCCAAAATGAAGTAACAGCAAGCAAGAGAAAAATCTTAATTTGCAGTTGTTTGCTGGCAGAAACTGTTTTCCTTTAAGTCCATATTCAGATCTGGTTTGTCTTCTACAGATACTACAACAGGATCCAAGAAAATGCTGAGTAATTCAGTAGCTTGCCCACTAGACTGTACCCAAAATTAGCTGCAACTGCTTCTCCCTCAACTTAAAAGGGAGAACCACATCTCCATATTTGCAGGAATGTCATTGAATCTTTACTCTCTGAACTTGCATGGTCATGGTAAATAAGAGGGAACACAAGGGGTGCAAATGTGGTCTCCAAGAACAAGGAACAGTAGCTTTAAGAACTTCATCTCAAAATTGCTGAGTTCTCCATTTTATTTTATTCCCTCTTTTTCATTCACTGCCAAGCCACTTCTTGGTTGAATCCTTGGTTCCTGGGCACTTTATGAGAAATGTAGACAGATTTAAATTATTTTAACCACAGCTTGAGGAAAAAAAATAAAGCATCTGCACTTCATATTGACTTGAGCACTTCTATTTTGCGCTGTAGCTTCAGCAGAGGAAGATGGGGAAAAAAACCACAGTGATAAAATGATACATGTGGAATGTCACTTCATTTTATTTCTAGTCCTTAAAGAAAAAAAAATAGTGCAATTTTTCTGTACCTGTACATAAATGTTTCTGTGGCACTTCAGAAATAATTTTGGCCTACAAGTAAAAAACTTCTGCAAAATGTGTTGCAACATGTCCCCAAGACCACCAGCTTCCACAGATTTTTTGACTGAGTTTTCTAAAACCAACATTCAGGCAGGCATATGTATTAGGATAGATGTTTGCAGAAGTCAGATTAAATCAGAGCAGCAACTTAGAAGGGTAAATGTTATGTTACGTCGTATAATTAGCAAGTATTGGAAAAGTTACTAAATCACTTATAGATTTTAATTTCTGAAGCTTTCTTTCAACTCTTTTCCTTAACCCCTTGCTAGAGATGCAAAACAGAAGTCCCTTATTTACAGACAGGTGGTTTTAGGTAAAGAAAAAAAAACAATTTAAAAGATGGAAACAAAGAAAATAGGAAATTTAGAGCAATAATGTTTTGGGCATCTACCAAGAAAGGCAAGAGAAGATAAGAGACTTGAAAATGCCTCAAGTTCCTATGGAGAAATGAAACACACATTATTGTAAGAAAGAACCCTGAGGATATGTACTGATATCATAGCACTAATAAGACACTGATTATATCAATAAATAAAATTGAAACAATTCAGAGTTCTATAAATGAATTCCTATGTACTGCCACTGGAATCACTGAGCTTTCAACAAATATTTGAATGCTAGGAGGCAGTGCAAAAGGTAAAGAAGAAAATGAAAATAAAAAATGCAAACCACCATCTATGACTCATCTGAAGCAGGAAGTGTTTGCACTGATATGTTCAAGGAGGTAACCAAATTGCACAACTTCCCCCACAACCCAACACTTACACATTGCTGACTTTGTACTTTCATCAAGTAATATAACAAAGATCATATGGAACATTATCAGTACAAAATACATTTTTTCTGTGTTTCACATGAAATACAAACAATGGTGACTGGCAAGTCATGAGCTTGAACAGTAAATAGCACAGGAGTGCTACAACTCTCTGAACAGCTCGGAGAGTAACCTCTCATCAGTTAAGCCATGCACACAAATGAAGAGTAAAATACCAACAAAACCATTTTTCTCTTGTCACTGAAATGTCACTTACGCCTGAGATGAGAGAGGATGCATTAATCCAGATCCATGAACTACTGCTAATTGCTCCAGCACACCTTTACAGTCAATTAAGAGAATTAAGAAGGAAATTTATTCTTAAAATGATGGTAGAAAAATCGCACAGAAAATATAAACAAATAATTTATGACGAAGTTGCTCAATACAAGTCATTACTAAACAGAAGCCACCAGTTCAAATTTCAATAAAACTCAAATTCAGCCTCAGTTTCAGTTGGAATGGCCCTGTATATTCTAAAATTAGGTCTCTTAGTACATGAAGTTAGCATATACCCAATTATGTTACTTGGGAAAGACCAGGAATCTGCAGGGGTTGCATGATTACCCCAGAGTGCCTAATAGTAGAAAGTTTTGTAGACAAAATATGCTACACAAAAATCACATAAGCAAACACCCTGTTATATAAGCTACTGTCACAGCAGACAAAAGCCAACAGACCGCAGCATAAGAAATTAAGGCCAAACATCTTGTTAATTCTCCTTCTGATTTAAATAACAAAAATTCACCTTTGATTCACATTTTTTTAACAATCTCTGAATCTAAACACTATTTCAAAAATGAGCTTAAAAGCAGGATTTGTGCGTTTCATGACATTCTTTTTTCCCCTCCGAAAAGGTTAAAAATCCATTTTAAAAAATCACAGCCAGTACAACATAGCAACATCTGCCCCTCTTAGAAATGTCCTAGTGGTACCAGTTAGAATAATATTTATCTAGAGTTAATATCCCTGTAGCAGAAATATGTGTATGTACATGCTTCCATATGAACACAATGTGCTCTCTTTAAAAATCATGTAATTACTGTACAGGCCTGGCAGGTGAAGATACATCTATGCAATCCAAAATTGCGACTACTGATTTTTTAACTTCCCATTTCCATGACTACAGTATTTTTGTTTGTTTGCATTCATTATCAGAATAGCGACTAACGCTAGTCCCACGGCTAGGCTTGGAGGGCCACAAGGACTAAACTCCTGAGCAATTCCAGACAGGAGTGGGGCAATAATCCGTCCCACTGATGTCACAGACTGTCCAACACCTAGGAGTGTACCGCTGGCCTCGTTCCCACCAGCGGTCAGCTCCAGATCAATGATACATGTACGGCCTATGGTAGTGGAGAAGGCTAAGAATGTGGAGGACAAAATGACCATCCATATGCTCAATGCTGATGCATATAGGAGAATCAGCATGCAGGTGAAAGTGCTGGAGTGCAACAAAAGTCTGTAAGTGTTGTGCCGGTAGAATCTTGTAATTGGTCCGAGCAGACAACCAGCCAGGACTCCAAGTGCACTGCTATAGCTCATTAGGTATCCAGCGAACAAGGGTTTCACCCCAAATCTCTCCTCCAAGGCCAGAGTAAAATTACTATAGTACAGCAGTATAGCAACAGACATCAGGAACCGCACTAAAAATATATCCCACAAATTAGAGCACGCAATTCCTTTAATCTTCTTCAGCACTGTTGCAACTTGGGTCCATGGAGACTGGAAAAAACTATTGTTTGTCACAGCTCTAGTAGTTGCTGGTTTCAAGTGAAGGTCATGATTTGCTTTTGCTGAGAAACTGTTTGTTCCCTTATGTTGGTAATGCTCCTTATTGCCAGTGTTTTCTTCACTCCAGGGTAACATCCAGACAAGACCTATAAAGATCAAGAAATTAGTCGATTTAATTCAATTGCATCAACTTTACATGGAAGACATTAGTTTTACTATAACAGTTTAAAAAAAGTCTTCAACAACACTTGTACTTAAAAAATTTGCAAATATTAAGTCTAGTGCTATTCACAGTATCAGTTCAATTTTAAATGCAGTGAAAGCAAGAAAGCAAAGCAGTGAGGTAGCACACTCATATCTTATAAACAAATCTAAAGGCTAAAGCCAAAATTCTGATTTCTAGTCTTCATCTTTGGGCACATCAAAAATTCCCATTTGTGTCTGAATGTAAAAGTGATATAGGCAAAACAATGGAGAAGCACCTGGTGGATAACTGTTTTAAAATTCCCACCCTTCCATACAAGTTCAAATTCAAAGGGTAGTATTGATATGTAAAATATTTATGCTATAAATGATAAACACACAATGAATTCAAGATATTACAGATGGCATAAAAACACAAAAGTGAGGAATGAAGGGACCCAATAGGCAATATGTGACAAACAACTTACCAGCATTCAGAAGGAAGATGGAGGCACAGATGAAGGATGTTTGGTAAAAGCCACCTTCGAACTCTGCAAGGTAGCCACCAACAACAGGTCCCAGAATGAAGCCCACACTGGAGGCTGCATTGAACCGCCCCATTACCAAAGGGCGATCCCTCTCCGAAACCAAGTCAGACAGCAGGGCTTTAGAGATGGAAAGTGTGTGTTTGAAAATGCCTGCAACAAAATATAAACAAATTAATAAACATGTATTGCTCAGTCCAAACAAGAAGACAGAAGGTATCTCAAATAACAATGGTCCAAATCTGTATGATTTGTATTTTTAAAATTCCATTAATCACAAATTCTTCAGTGCTAGAGTAAGTGGTTTTGTGGGATTTAGCTGTCTGGTGAGTTAAGCCACAACACTTTTCAGGAACAATCATAAGAAGTGTTGATTTGTAGAGACTTTTCCAATACTAAGATTCAGTTGGTGCTGCTGGATGATTATGCTATGCAGACATCAACATACCATGATTTCTGCTGTAGTAATTCTCAAGCTGAGACAATAGGAAATTTAAACTGCAACATGCCAAGTGTTTACTCACCTACAGGGACTCTGGAAATGGCAAACAGGAATACTGTGGTGGATGTTCCGAGAAGGAAGTAACCGAATGCACTGAGAAGAATACAAGCAAGCAGAGAATACCGTCTTCCTACTATATCACTCCAGCAGCCCTTTCAAAAAGTAAGAAAGATTAGCTTTTTATAACACTAAGCTATGTGCAGTGATCAATCAGTACTTCTAAATTAAATTGAGAAAAGAGATCAAAGGACGGTCAATGAAAGCCTAATAAGCTTATTACGCAACATTTATAAGTGCTCGAAATCTGGAAGTCACAAGTGGAGATCTGCCTTGCTGGCAAGGTACCTGCCAAGACTATGACTCCAGTTAATGTTATGTACAGAACTTTTTTTTGAAAAAAAAAAAAAGCTCCCTTTTAAAATACCACAAAATATTACCAGTTGAAGCCTTCTGAAAACCTTACTATAAGCAACCACAAATATTTGTTTGCATCACTGGCTGCTACATATTAGATACTTGTTGAACATCCTAAAAGCAATGATCTTAGCTATGAGGAGTTTGCCATCTGAGCCCAGAGAGGTAAGAAGTAGCTATGCAGAGTGCAAACAGAAAACTTGCATTTATCATGCTTACAAATCAGCTTGCTTCCTAAAAGGAAATAGTTTTTTAAGAAAGTAGACAATGGTCTTGCAATTCAAAGAAAATGTCACAAAATTATAGCAGGAAATTATCCCAGGTGGCCTGCGTAACAAACCCTGAAATGGTTTTTTAATGTGATGTTCTCATGATCTCTTCTCCTCAAAACTAGAAAACTAGTACCAGGGTAATACTAGGATATAAAAATCAAGAGCCAATAGAAAATAAAACCAAACAAACAGCAAAGAGGCAATGATTAACTTAGACCATACAGTGAATTACAAGGCACTGCTCATTAAGCAGGGAAAGCAAACTAGATCACAGGCTGTGAAAAGCTCACTCATGAGACTTCTTTTTGGACAGGCTACTGCATTGAAGGAAACTGCTTTACTAGCACCAGCACTAGAGAAGATAACCCTGTGTAAATGTGACCTGCTTAGTAATGCAGCTGAGCCCAAACCTATAGTCTAGTTTTTGTCTAAAAACTGTGTTCTGTTTGGGTCTGAAAAACCTGGCAATTCCCTATAAATGAAACTGACATTTTCCATGCAAATTGAAAATTGGTTCCTCCCACCAAAATGCTTATAGGAACACTTAATGCATTTTCAAAATGTCAAGAAATGCTATTATTAACCCCATCCTTTCTCCCCCCTACAATCCAAAGAAATACCAATATGCTCTGGAATGTAGTCTTAGAACTCACCACAAATGTGCTGGAAAATAATTGCATTACACCATAGAGAGATCCTAAAACAATCAAAATACCAGTGTTAAAAATTAAACTTTTTTTTTTTTTAATGAAAACTGCATGAAATTTTAAATTATGAAAAATGAGAGAAATTCTGGGAATAGTTTACAAGAAGAATGGGAAGCAGGAGCAATAGAAACCAAAGGTGGAGTTTAGCATTTAATCAAGGAAATAGTTTCAGGGAATGACAAAATAAAAATGAAAAAAGTGCTGAAAAATTGTAAAACTTGTAAGGTAAAATGATACTGCTTTGTATGGTGTATTAAACAAAACAGGTCTTGGCATTTATAATTGTTTCACAGAATCAGGAGAGAATTTTACTACTGGAAGGGACTTTCCACTTGGTGCTTCAGTCTACTACAAGGCACCATAGAAGCCCTGAAGAAAACATGGACCTTACTTTTTCATTTTCGAGGCTAGGCGTTTGGCAGCAATAACTGACAGAAGAGAAGGAACAAAGAGAAGCAGAAAGAGAAGCATCTGCCAGACTCTTTCATTTACAAGGAAACACCTCAAGCCCCAGTTTTTTCTAAAGTTAAAAATCAAAGCAGACTGTTGAAATGAAAACATATTTCTGATTAGTTGCTGCTTAAAATAATACTGTCAACTCACTGTGGAACCAGAATTATTTAATAAAAAGGGTTAAATAAAAAAGAAAAATAATAAAACTGAATAACAGAACCCATGTCAACCACATAAAGATATAAAGAATATATCATATCACTCCAAACCATAAACAATACCATAAAAGGTACTTTTAAACCGCAAAAAGCACCTTATCACTAAATACTTTAAGATAAAATTCCAGATATTTAGAATTTATTCATACACATTTCCTTAAAGTGAATAAATATTTGGCCAAGACAGCTGTAAGGATTTTAATCAAACTGGGAGCAACCATGGACATTGGAAAGCTTTGAAGAATCAGCTGCAGAAGTACTGTTTGGAAAGTATAAATAACAATACAACTACAAGCAAGACCTCTGGCTCCCTAAATTGCTGAGCTGTGAATTCTTGGATGCTGGAAAAGTAGCTGTACAAATGCTGCTGCAAGACCTCCTTGCTCTTTCCAAGTGTGCTGTTTCCCATGCACGTGCTTTTGGCTACAGTCAGTGTGCAAGTGTGGACAGATCCTGGGTCTAACACAATATGGCAGCCCTTACAGTTTTACCTGGAAATTGTCTTTATTTTTTATTATGCTTTTAGCAAGGAAGAATTATGTTACAATGTCCAATTTGCAGTATGGCATAATCCAGGCCTTATCTCATTCTTTTGTAAATCAAGTACTGCAACTCACCTATGAACCCAGCCACTGTATGACTTGCTCCTAGAGATTTGATATGAAGATTCATTAAAGGAACAACCATGCTCACCCCAAATAAGTCCTGAAAAGAAGGCAGGCAAAGTTTTAGTAACTTTCACAAAGCTGGCTTAGTAACAGTCAATATTAAAAAAACAAAAGGAAATTATCTCCATATCAAGACAAGGTTAAAAGAAAATTTTTCATATTACAAACCACATAAACAGAAAGGCAAAGGATTGCCTCACAGAAGTTAAACTATGAAAACATCCATCCTCTCCTCCCACTCCAGATATAATCCTTCTGAAGATATATATTTGAACATTAAATATTCCTTTAATATATATTAAACTTTACCTGTTTAACAAGAAAAGTACTTTGTACCAGTGTTTTAAATTCAAAGTGGTCTAATTTCAATAATCTAAAAACACTTTTTATTTGAGCAAAGAATGTGTATTTTGAAAAATGGCGTTTTAACCCAACCACAACAGGGAATAAGCTACAGTACATCTAAACCTACTTACAGACTGCCTTTGTGTATAGCTTAACAAATGTAGTGAAAAGACAGAAGTAGGATAAAGAAAGAAAAAAGGCAAAGCTTAATTGAAAAACATTTTGTAAGAGGAGGGTAAAGGACACTGCCAATCCTGAGCAGTACAAGGATCTCCTACTCATTCCTCTTGCTTTATTA
This sequence comes from Acanthiza pusilla, assembly GCA_036630365.1. Taxonomy (NCBI): domain Eukaryota; kingdom Metazoa; phylum Chordata; class Aves; order Passeriformes; family Acanthizidae; genus Acanthiza; species Acanthiza pusilla. Next base: position 6,175,625 of record JAXCHO010000098.1, read on the forward strand.
CTTTTTGTTAAGCTCACATTGACCCAGTAGTTCTTTCACTACTACTAAATCTGGCACAGTGTCCAGTGTCCCTTGGAGAAGATCTACTGGAGCAAGATCGCCTTTCATCACTGACTGCTTGAACTAAACTAGACTACCCCAAAGCCTGATTAACTGTAACAATGTGTATCACTAAGTGAACTCTCAGTGTGTCATTAATTATCTTTTGATGGTTGAAACTGCAGCTTACAAGGTTAGAATCATTACATACATTAGCATGAACAAACACAGCGCAGCACTTACAAACATCTTCAGTAACACAATCTTAGATGTCATCTGCGAACCTGAGGAGAGGTTCAGTGACCTCGACCTCTGTCATCAACAGAGACATTGAAAAGGACAAGTCTCAGACTATATCCTGCCAGTACTGGACTGTCACAGGCATGCAGATAGAGCAAGACCCATTAACCGCCATCCTCTGAGGAGCAGTTACGTCTCATTTCATGTGCAATTCCTTATGTGGAATGACAGACACGCTGTATTTGTCTAGCTACATGATGTTTGCATCATCATACCCTCTAAAAGGACAATCACTTGGTTGATTTCCATGTGTGCCCCAGCTCAGTGTCAGCAAGCTATTACAGGGCTGGAGAACCACAGCGTTTAAAAGTCAGGTAAAAGAAGCAAAGCTTGTTCTAATGCACCTTTTACTGGGATATTTGCTCCAGGACACAAACCAACTGTGTTGTTTCTATTGCCCAACCTAACGGTAGGTAAGACAGTATCTTGACATTTCACAGTGCAAACTTGTACTCATTTTGTATTCATTTTCCAAGTCATCGCTTTTAATTTCAAATTAATTAAATGGCACTTTCCTGAGGCTCATGAATCGCTATAGTACATGAGCCTTCTGTAGTCTATAGAGTGTGTTTTTTCAATAAGGGACTTACTTTTTTTTGCTAGAAGAAACATGTTTTTAGTGTCTTTTTGGTAAGTTTATAGGAACCACGAGTATTTCAAGAAACGGGGAACACCTCTCTTGTAAGCATCAAGGCAAGACTCAGCTTTTAGGGTGCTGCGCTACTCCATGACATTCACAGGATAAAAATCCGACCTGTGTATCCAACTGCAGAGCTGTCTGCACGGGTAAAACAGCACAGCCGCTACACACCACCAATACAAACACCGGAATTCCCAAGGAGCAGCTGCAGCGATGAACCCCTGAACCCCGCAGCCTTGGACCGGAAAGGAGAAGATTCCCGTTCCGGCCGCGCCGCCCGCCCCAGGCCGCGCGGGGCGGGCCCCAGGGCTGCCGCCGCGCCGCTTACCAGGAATCCCACGGCGTAGAGGCACCGCACGAAGCGGGCGGACCCGGCCCGGCTCCCCGCGGCCCTCCGGCCTCGGCCATCCTCATCCTCCTCCTCCTCCATGCGGGCGCTGGCGGCGCCGGGCCTGCGCACTGCCCGCGGCGCGGCGGAAGCGGGGAGGCGGCGGGGCCGAGCGTCGGGTGTGGGTTCGTTCAGCTCAGTACTCTTCGTGTCTCTTCTTTTTCGGGCGAAGAGGAGGAAGAGTGAGGGCCCCTGCCGGCCTCGGGAGCCGTCGGAATCCTTGAGTCTTCCCTCCCACACACACCTCTGTAGGACTTTGCCCTTCCTGCCTCTCGCGTGTTTGTACGGGGAGAGTTTTGCAACCCTTCCCCTCGGGGCCTGAGGCTCTGTGGAAGGCAGGAAGAGCCAGGTAGAGCCGAGGGGGTTTGGAAACCAATATGCCATGGGAGCATGGTAATGGATCCCCTGCACCGTTCTCGTGGTTGCTGTGGAAAAATGGCTTTTGGGCCCCTGCAGCTCCGATCCTGCCTATACATGTGGAAAGCCGCCGTGTCCCGGCGCTGCTGCTGTCGTTCGGCCGAGTCTCGGGCTCAGCCCGGTGTGTGCATCATGTGTTTCTGGCAGCAGTATTTTCCTGCCGTGTTACGTGGCTGATGATGGTGGTATCGAGCTAAGGAAGAAGGGCATCCCTCTTTCTGCTTAGCACGTTCACTGCCTGTGCTGTATTTTTGTTAAAAGTCAGGGATAGGTGGAATGGTGGGCTACTATTATCTTATAATGCGTTGTTATCCAAAGCAGTGAAACTTCATTCATAAATCTCTCAGATGTGTTGGTGGAAATGATTGTCCCATGGAAACGTGATCATCCAACTTTATGTGAGAGTCAGAAGTACTCTTTTATATAGTTGCTTGGCCAGGGATCAGTGAAAGTGCTGCAGTTTTAAATACTTCTAAAAATGCACAAGGGAGCAGGAGATGCTTTAACTTGTTTTTAATTATCAGGAGAAGCTTTTGAAAAATGCTGCTGACTCAAGTTTTAAAAGTTAGCACGAGTTACAAAGTTTGAGAATGATCATTCAGTAACTGACAATAGCATAACTTCAGTTCTATCTTCATGTTTTCAGAAGAAATAAATATCACAGGGTTGAGGATCTTTTACAGATTTAGGTCACAAAAAAAAAAAAAAAGGAGAGGGAATGTGGTTTTCCTTATGGTTATTAAAAATTAAACTTAAAAAAAAAAAACCAAAACACCGAAACTGTAAAACAAGACATATTTCTAGATATGCAGCTTATCTGCAAAATACCAAGGCAAAACTTAGCTTAGTATATGCATAGGAACAAAGATGTTATCAGAGTCCAGACAAGAATAACTCAGTTGTTTAATATCCCAGTGGCTGTGATGCTTTAGTGTTGGGTTAACCAATATATCCTAATAATTTATCTCTTTGAGGCTGTTTTGAATAACAAATTTTCTCAGTGTGGTTTTTAAAATTCTGGATACACCATTAACAGAGATCACAGTTTCACACAATTCCTCTGAAATCGGCAAAATGGTGACAAGATACTGAAATATTAGAGCATCCTGGGAATTGCCGCTACATTGTCTGCTCAATATTGCGCTAACTTTACCCTTGGTCATTTTAACTCTGATAGAAGAAATGGGAAATGCCTGAAAATTTATTAGAAGAAACTATTAAAGAGGTGGATGATTAAAAGATGCTGCAAGGGTTTAGGTACTTTTCCTGGGGTCTAAGGGACATTGAGTTTTGTGCAAACACTGAGCCCAAGTGAAATTTCTGAAGTGTTATGTGTTAGTCTCTGCCATAAGTCTCAGAATCCAGTTAGCTATTCTGTATTCTTCTCAGGTTCTGAAGGTCAGAATGATCGAATGTGATGGGGAAAAAATATTGCAGGCAGGAATATTGAATTCCCTGACAATGAAAACCCTTAGTTCTGTATGTTATTTCAAGCTGTCTCTATGCAGAATGACTTGTAAAGCAAAGAATAACCAAACTTTATGACATCAATGCAAACTGTTCATGGAAAAAACAAACACTTAGAGAACATATAGGTTCTCTAACCTATCTCTTTGGCTTCCTTTAGCAGATTTCTTACTGCTTTTGTCCTTGGAAACTTGATCATATTGTTAAAGAATTGTGCATATTACATGCGTACATAATTTACATAATATATAAGAAAAAGGCATTAATCTATAGTAATGTGACAAATATCTCTGTTGCCTTTGGACTGAAGGCAGATGATTTCAGCTGCCTCAAGGTTCCCACTCATGTTCTGTCATTGCAATTAGAAAGTTTAAGATACAGGCTCCCAAATGAAGAATTCTTAAGATAAATGTTCTCAAATAAAGTGATTTTATGACTGATAAGGAAATTGACTAGCAATTAAAGAAATGCAATACAATGAAGACCATTTATCAGAGTCCTAAGGAAAATAGAGCTAGTCTAATATCTTTGGGGGCAGAATTACATAGTTGATTGATTAAAATGATACTATCAATATAGTACACTTATATTACTTTAAGGTGTTTGACTTGTTACTGGATGATTCTTAAAGACAGGAACACAATAGATACTCAGAAATGGCAAGGCAGCATGTATGGTCAGTATTGTCTAGATGGTCTTTTTATTTCTGTCTTTTATTTTCATGACCTGGTAGTAGCAGTTGACTGAAAATTATTGATTTTATGGATAGTGCTAGAACCAGGAGGAATATGCAGACTACTGTCACAACACAATCAGAGTACTCAGTTTCCATTATATTTAAGTTATGTAAGTGTAAAGTGCATCATGCAAGAAAGAAAGCATGAGGATCTGCACCTCTTTGTTGTGACAGTCAGTGATTATGAGATGAACTTGGCAGTCATAGTACTCAGACAGAGACCTTAAGTTTTTATTGCTATTTTGTGTCCCCCCCACCCAAAAGCACCAATCTGTTGATAAAAAATATAGGAACCAGAAGTAAAAAGGCAGGAAATCTCACTCATAAAACCTTTGTTAATTATTTTTCCTCTCCTCTGCCCAGCTGTGGGCCGAGAGTGGATTGATCAGCTCTTGTGGGTGCCTGGCATGTAGCCAGAGTCTAAACCAGGACACACATTTGTATCAGTTTTTCAGTTTGTATGCTAATGCAACATGTGTCTAGGTCTGCTGTCCTAATGGAAGATCTGTTTTGAATAAATACAGAAGGTTAAAAAAAAAAAAAAAAAAAAAAAAAAAAAAGAGGGAGAGATGAATAAATGCAGAGGATAAAAAAAAAAAAGAGAGAGAGAGAGACTTTCATGGCAGAAGGAACATTTCTTACAGTGTTGGGCTGCTGGAGATCAGAATATGCGCAGCCTTGGTGGGCTATTCTTGCCTCAAAATATGAATGGGAGGAGAACTAGTCTGTGGGAGAATGTCTGAGATTCAGTTTGCTCATGAGGGGAAGGGGTGAGGAATCTTCAGCCTTTTATTGAAAATGTTTACTGTAAATGTTTGGTGTTACCTGCCAAGCAAGGGATTGAGGCAGTCTGCAGCTGCCCTTCCTCAGCCAGCTCTTTGGCTGTGTGTGCTCCAAGCCCTGACATAGTGAAAGCACTGATGGAAGTCATCTGAAATCTAATAAAATTCTTTTTTTAAAAGATCCTTACATTACTTCAATAAGGGAGAAAATTTTAAACCTTATAAATTCTTAAATAAAGTTTGTAAAATACTTCTGGGAGACAGATCTAAGACAACTACACTGATTTATTCCAGTAAATGGAATATATTCTTGAATTCCTGCATTACAAATAGGTAAGGTCAAGACCCCCAAATGTGCAATTTGTCATCAAATTTAGTGAATCTAACAATGACTTATTTCATTCTGGTTTACCGCTTCAGATCATTAGGGTAACATTCAACAGTCATTTCAACTTTTCATATACAAATTGAGCCAAGTAGAAAAAGTTACAATCCAGTGGTCCAGAACATTTTAAGAGGTACTTGTAAATGAACTTGAGTTTAGAATCTGCTGTTAATCTTAAAGACATTTAAAGTGTAATCTGTCTGAAAAGATCTGCAAATGTAAGGAATGTGGAAAGAAACTGTTTAATTGATTCCACCCTCAAAGCTGTAAGTGAATCAGGTGGGTATGTCAGAGAGACTTAGAAAGCATTTATAAAACAGCTTGTTAAAGGATGGAATTATTTCAGGCATTGTGCCTACTTCTTCCCTTCTGGAGTTTTTCATGGCAGCATAACTAAGGCCACATAGCTTTCTGTGTTTCTTTCAATTAATGTTTAACAGATAAATACATCGGGAATGGTTTAGATACTATTGATCCTGCTCTGAAGCAGAAGGTGGCCAGGATGACTCCTGTTGACTTCAGTCTCATTTCTGTTGTATTACAGTTCTCTTACATCACACACATCTCCCCCCTACACATCCCTCACCCAATCTATGATTTTATTTGTTTATTTATTTTAAGGTCAGTGGCTCTGTAGAAGCTGGAAGGGTACAGAAAGAACCGAAGGTTAGTTCCTCAGGCTTACTGAATAAATCCAAAAATACATATATCCAGAAGTGTCTATGTAGTAAATGGAAGGTGTTACAGCCTCACACTGAGATTCATAATACCTTCCTGCTGTGGAAGGACCCATGTACAGCAGCAACAAAAATGGTGAAGAAGACTCCAGCTTTTTACTTCTAACTGTTTATGGGCGGCAGATGCATAACTGCTTTCACGGGAAACTGCCTGGAATACCTCCTAGAGTTAGGCAACTCATTAATTTCTGTAAAAATTGCATATGTAATGTGTCACGACATTAAAGCATTGCAGGAAGCATTAATGGCATTGGCCTGGCTTTCCTATAATTGTATGAAATATTTAGAGCACTCACCAAGGATAGTGATGTGGTAAAGGAACTCAGATACACCTTCTTGTACCTCTGATGATTCTGCTTATCCTGTCCAACCTGCAGGGACATGGATTCATCACACCTTGAAACAGTGTTACGACACAATAAAAAAGAAATTGTGCTTTGCCATAGTTTTACCTATTTTATCCAATGTATATTTAATGCAAGATACATGAATATGAATATATGAAACAAAGCAATCCACACACACTAAAACTAAAGTTTTATCTTCCTTTCTGTGGCTGAATGAATCTGTGATGCTTTGTAGAGTGTCAAGGTCCTGAGCACAGAGAGAGTATAAGGCAGGGTCCAAATGGGATAAACTCCCTGCCGCTTTGTTCATCAGGATAATTGCCAAGTCTATCATGTGTTCCTGCAGATGGATAACAGTGGGTCCTGGATACACAGAAACGTGTAGAAGTAATGCCTCATAAAGAAGATTTTTCTTGTTGGTTTATTAGAATTCCTGTTGTAGCTTTTTCTGACATATGGGCTGCTTATGCATGCCCCTTTTGTTCTTACCATCATTGTCTCTGTGACCTTAGTATAGCTCATGCAGAATGAATGACTCAGTGATACCTGTGTTCAGAATGCCTTGATTTCCTCCATTTGTAGAGGACTTCAGCACATTTCCACAGTCTCTACTCTGGTTTTACATGACTCAGCCATGTACCCTCTGCTGCAAAGAAGATGGATGGTATCCTAGACTGCATTAAGCAAAGCATTGCCAGCAAGTTGAGGGTGGTGGTCTTTCCTCTCTACTCAGCACTGGTAAGGCCACACGTGGAGTGCTGGGTCCAGTTCTGGGCTTCCCAATACAAGAGACACAGGAACACTCTGGAGGGAGTCAAATGATGGACAGCTAAGGTGATGAAGGCACTGGAGCATCTCTCCTGTGAGGAGAAGCTGAGAAAACTGGGACTGTACTGCCTGGGGAAGAGAAGGCTCAGGGGGCGGTTTATATAAATACCTGAAACGGAAGTATAAAGAGGATGGAGCCAGGCTCTTGTCAGTGATGACCATTGACAAGACCAGAGACAGTGGGCACAAACTTAAACACAGGAGGGTCGTTTTGAACATCAGGAAACACTTTTTACTGGGAAGGTGACCAAATGCTGGCAGGTGTTGCACAAGGAGGTTCTGGAGTCTCCAACCTTGGAGATACTCAAAAGCCACCTGGACATGGTCCTGGGCAATCAGTTCCAGGTGGTCCTGCTTGAGCAGGGGGCTTAGACGAGATGACCTCTAGAGGCCCCTTCCAACCTCAATTATTCTGTGATTCTGTGACTTGTGGTCTGATTTACTATAGTATTAAGATTAAAGTGGTTAAAGTAGTTACTCCAAACCCTCTCTTAGTCAGTGAACAAACCAAACCAAACCAAGAAACAAACAACCAAAGTAATTGTGCTTTTAGGGCACAGTTCCTTGCATGTTGAGGTAGTCATCCAAAAATAGGTCAGATGGACTGTGCTGTAAAAGTGACATATGACTGTAGAGGAGCCCTGAAGTCACCAGCTTAGTTGCAGCTCTCTGGAGCTAGGTAAGATGCACCCCAGCCACACATTTAATGGACAAGGTGTGTGCAGGTGTGCTGTGTAAGGAGTCTGACTGCTTGTCTGCCTAGTACTCTGCTGACAAGTAATTGTGTAGGTGCAATAGGTAACATCCTGCCCAGCCAGGGAAGATGGACGGGATGAGGATCGGGATCAGTGGGTGAGATACTCCCATCACTGTTCAGAACAGTAAATGAGCAATGAGGTCTTAGAAGGACTCAGATCTGAAGCAGTTGCTGAAATTGTTTCTTGGTATATAGTGAGACATGCAGCTAGTTCTAAAAGGCTGTTTTTAGATCATGGACATATCTGCCAGCACAGATAAGGAGCTGCCTGCCAATTCCAAACATACGCACCCGACACTTACTCAATCACACACAAACATAAACAAGCAAATAAACAACCTCCCCTTCCCATAAAAATCTTTTTTTCCCCTTCAGATGAAAAAGGAAAAAAGAAACAGCCTGCTATTGTTTTTTTAATTTTTTTTTCTTTTCTATTTTTAAATACAAGGAGGGGCTCAGATACTATATTGAAGCTGGAGCTATTCAGATACATAAATAAAATATGCAGATTCAGAAGTTAGTTTAGCCCTATCTCTCTGGTGAATAAACAGAAATAAAATCACAAAACTTTTGCCAGCTTTGTTAAATGAGATTGGAATCCATCCATTATGTAGGGCCTTCAATCTTCACACTATGAGTCAACAAAATCAATGAATGTTTGGCTTAATTGGCCAAATTGATTGAATATTAAAACTGATTTAATGGCTTCATTGTCATTATAGTAGGGATAAATTTGGCTAAGTCATTTTGATTTAAAATGACAGTATTTCTGCAGAAATTTAGGAATTTTGAAGGGAGCTGGGGAATGACTTTGTTTAAGATTCAGAATAAGGATTGTTTTGGCTTGATAAATCTGGCCCTGTTTTCTCTGCCTTGAAACTTCCTCTTCTATTGAGGAACCTTCAGAACTTAATTTAATTAAAGAAGAAGTGCCCTGAGACTTTCTTTCTGAGTATTCAAGTAGTGGATAACATGAATTTTTAAGCTGACATAACAAGTCTTAAGATGGCTTCTGATTCATTCCTGACATAGACGGGCATAATGCTGGCGATGTTAGAGTATTTGGAAGATAACACTGCCAGAGAATGTGCCATAAATATAAAAGAGAATAATTAAATTAGATCCTCTCAGGATGAACATGCTAAACTGAGACCAGAGTGCATGTACAGTATATTAAAAATAAATACTTGCACTGCACAGGCAGTAATTCAGCTGTCATTTGAATTCAGTGAAACTTTTCATGCAAACTGATTTTGGTGAAGCTACTCAGAACAATAAGTTACTCTCCTGCAGAAATGGACTCACAGATTCACTGACATGTTTCTGACCTGAAGCGAGGTAGGTGCAACTAGACTGGAGCTGGCCATTTGATATTTTTTGGTTGTTTGTTTTATTAATTTGGTTCGGTGGCTGAGACAGGGGGCTGGAATTCTCTTTTTTCTTCTGATTGAGTGTTGAAAAAGTAATTTCGCTGTTGTGAAGCTTTAAAACCTCAAATTATTGAGGATGACCTAAGTGGCATCATGTTAAACTGTGCATTAGAATTAAATTTTTAATGGGTATCACGAAGAACTTTATATAATGGATTTTGTTTATGTTGTGACTATCTATATCTTTGGATTTCACAGAATAAAATTCTTGAACTTTGGGCCAATGCTTTCTAAGGCCACCCATACAACAGCAAAATGGTTGGGAACTCCACTGTATGGGATTCAGTTGCAGGTTACAATCTTTGCATTTAGACATCTCTCTGTGAAATACGGATCTTTGCAGCCATTAGAGTTGATTGAGATTGGCTAAAACACTCAGCAGGCCTAACAAGCTAATGGAGCCTGGCTTCAGTCATCTAAACAGAGGCATCCTTGATCACTTTTAGGTGGTGTGACCCTGGCCTGTAGCTGGAATTCAAGAAAGGTGTCAGCCTCCTCGAAGTTCCTTGTCATACCTGCCTGCCAAATGTAGGTGTCTTAGACATCCTGGAGCAGCTGACTGTGGGAGATGAGAGTAAGATGAGAGTAAAGCTGTATCCTTCTTTCCAGCCATGATTTAGTCACCATCGTGTAGGTCCTAGTGTCATCCAAGGTGAGAGAGGGTTGGTAAGACCCCTGTGTGGGGCTAGCAGGTATTTTGAAACACAGAGGGTAATATGCCCTTCTGGAGTGGCAGCTGAGCTCCAGCAGGATACTCTGGAGCTGGCTGGGTCTAGGTGTCTGCCCATGAGATGGAGCTGAGCCCTGTGAGTCTAATCTAGGTTGTGATGAACTGCTCTCTGGCTCCACTGAGTGTGATCACTATTGATTATGATGGAAAGACATTTAGCTTATATGGAATTGTCTAAATTTGGGCATGTTAGTGCTGAACTGAATCTTACTTTTTTTTTTTTAGACACATTAGAATAGAATTGAGTGGAACAGAACAGAATATTTAAGTAGGAGGGGACCTAACAACAGTTATCTAATCCACCTACCTGACCACTTCAGGGCTGACCCACAAGTTAAAAGTATTATTCCAAACTGCAAATAATATTTTTTATTTTCTTTTCTAACACATTCTATGTGTTCTTCTTTTCCTGATTTTTTTTGTTTTCTGTAATAATGAACAATAAAACATCACTTTCCAAAATGGTGTTTCCAAACACCTCTTTCTGCTGTAGCAAAATGAACTGCATCAGTGGCTGTCAGGGAAAGCAAATATGAAAAAAAGAGTCTGTTTGAATATTCATTTTCTGCTCTGCATACACTGAAACTGAAGTGCAAGAAGGCCACAAAATATTAGATGTGCTTGTGTATGAAATTAGAATAGTATCAGACTTGAATAAAATATGACTTGTAACAAATGTGAATGTGATGTTGGGCAGATAGTGTAGTATTATAAAAACACCGAAGACACAGCACTGGTTCATCTGTAGAAATGAAGGGAGGTGGTAGAGACAGTCTTTTCCTTGCTCTCCTCAAGCATGCTGATGCACTGTCCAAAGCCGTACTGGCATATTGGAGATAGGAGCCTCTCTGGAGTCCTAAGTCTGTTACAATAAAATGTTGTGACAAGTGTATTCTAGAGTAAACTGGCTTCATCCTTCTCTTGATCCCAGCACTTCCCAGCATGTGATATCAATAGACATTTTCTACCCTGGTGATAAATAATTCCAATCCAATTTTATTGGGTAAAGACTGTAGGATCCGGTGAGCATTATAAACTCTGTAAATTTCTATAGAAGCATGTCCTGTAAGCCATGAAAGATGACTGGGAAGGCCTGTTTGGCATGAAATGAAGTTATTAAAAAGCCTTTTTCTTGTACAGTGAGTACTAGTAATTTAAATATTTTACCTCATCACTTTCCAGAATGGCCAAAGCATGTGTTTGGGAAAGTGTCTTCTTGTTTTAAAAAAGATTGAAGTTTTTTATCAGGTGCTTGAAGGAATTTTTAACTGCATAAGTTTTTGATCTATGCAAAAAAATTGCATCTGAATAAATAAAACATTTAAGTGTTTTTATGTTTAGTGTTGCTAAAATTATTACTTTAAAGGTAAGATGTAAATTTTAAAAGATAACTGTATTTTTAGTAATAGGATTTTTCAGAGACATCTCTTCAGTTTGGCTACCATATTTTAAAATTCTATAAAAGCTCCTCAGCCTTCATTTTGTAATGTGACTTACAGGTTGCAGGTATTTCCTTTCCTGCTAGTGGCTAAGGAAACATTCACCACCAGGCCTGAACTTTGGCAGTCCTTGCTACTACTGTGTGCTCTGTAACGTGGCTCACGTAGATGGACAGAGCCATTGCAACTCCATCTCCATCTCCACTGATGATGATGCACCAGCTGCAATAATATTTCAAGTCAATCCCTGATTAGTTAGGGGAAGGTCAGCTATTTCTGACTGGCCTCGCCCAGACAGTGAAACAGAGCAAAGCTCTGCCATCAGTGTCCTAAAATAGAAGGCCCTTTTCATCTGTCAGACTTGAGTCAGCCACATGGAACACAAATTTGGAGACACAAATTGACTCACAGGGCATTGGGAAGAAGGGCACAGGCAGAAAGTCAAGTGAAGAGAAACTTCTTCAGATATGAGCTGTATTCTACAAACAGTTTTTTAGTTATTTTCACAATATTTTTTTTTTATTACTTTACTGCTAACCTTTTAAGTAATTAAGCTTTTTTTCTTTTTTTCTTTTTTTTTTTTTTCCAAATAACTTCAATAATGAAACTGAGTGTGGGGATATTTTTTGGAGGCTTCTTTGCAGCTCTGGGGGTTTTGCTTTTTTTGGTGGCATTTGGAACTGATTATTGGCTTCTTGCTACGGAAGTAGGAACTTGTTCAGTAGCCCCTGAAGATGCTGGGGTTAGTATGGACTTTTTTATTTATAATGAATATTATATATGTAGGATTCTTGAATGTGTTTATTTGCTAAGAATTTACTTCTGTATAAACTTTTGAATATACTAATTGCGTTTATTTTCTAAGAATTTACTTCTGTATAAAGTTTTGAAAATACTTGTTTTGACCTTCTGGAGGCTTACAAGCCTTCCTCAAAACGTCTTATAATCAGTTGTAATCAGTTCTAAAATGAATTTTTATTTTGTGACACTGCTTTTGCAATATGATACTTTTTCAAAAGAAGAATGACAGTTTATATATATGCTATAGCTGACCTATATTTAGACAGGTTGTGTGTCATTATGATGGTGGTGTTTTTTACCTCAACATCTAATTGAACTTAATTCTTTCAGCCATTCAAAAATTGTATAAAAATGGCTTTCTTTTTTTTCCCTTCTTCTTTTGTAGGGTGAGAAGACCACTTTCCATCATGAAGGTTTCTTCTGGAGGTGCTGGTTTAATGGAAATGTAGGAGATAATAATGCCAGCATGTGGAATTTTTGGTATAGTAAGTAAATTTTTCCTTTTACATTGTGTACAGTAGTTTGTTCTTAAAATTGTTGGGGTTTGGTGTGTTTATTTTTTTACTTCTATCTTACGAATCATTGGATGTCATATGGCTTCTTTAGGGCTCAGGTTCTCAGCTGCCCTAAAATAAATTCTTGACACACACTTCTGTAATCTGTACTACAGGAAACCCCAGGACAAAATGATACAAGTTTAGTTCTCAGATTACACTGTGATTGTTATGGATGCCCTGTTAACCTGAGTCCACTCTTCGCTACACAGTCTTTTGCCATTTACTGTTAAACAGATGGTTTATTTCTGTTAAGTAGGGAAAAAAGAGCCTAGAGGTTAGCCTGGTTCATGAATTTTTGCTTGGAGAGTTTCTCCATTTAGTTCTTAACCCACTACAAGCGGGTTAAGAAGGGAATGGGCAACTCCACAGTGAAAATGGTGTAGGACACACCGTCTGCAAAAGAGTTCCTCTATTCCTCACAGATGACCCACTGCTTTCTTTCACTACATCCAGGATTCTAAGATAGAGAGAATTCTAAGATCAGATAGTGTTTTATAACCAATATCTCCCATCAAGAATTCAAGCAAAACTTTTTTTCCAGTCTTTGACACTCCCTCTGAGGTAGGGAGTTCTCTCACCTTATTGCAAGATTTTCATAATCCTTGTGAAAAGCAGGTACCATCATACAAATTTGACTTTAATAGCCCATATTTTGCTAAATTTATTGCTTAGTCTTAGGTGGAAAATGTAATATTCACTGTAGTTAATTTCCCCTTGTTATTTATATGTTATTTACCTGAAAATTCTGTGGTCAGGAATCTGAAATTTAAAAGGGGTTTAAGTTATAGTCAGGTTTTATCTTCCACCAGGAATAAGTTCATATTTTTAGAAGTATTTAATATAAAGGGTGAAATTACCCTTTTCTGGGGGATATTCATTCTGTAGACTAAGCTCATGTTTGTGGACATTGTAAACTTTCTGAAGATGCTTGATATTTTCATTGTTCTTTCACAAAAGAAAAAGTAATTGCCTGGATTTTGTTGTTGTTGTTGTTTGTTTGTTTTGAACATGCAATAATGAGAAGAACATAATTAACCCTCAAATGAGAAAGGTACATATGCATACAAAAGCATACATATGCATAACATATAAATTGCAGTGTGTCTTCAGCATGGCTCGTTTACTGTTCCCAGAGTACAAATCTGTGTTGCTCTTTAAGGAATATTCTTGTTTGGGTAACAAGGCTTGTATCTCTTACCAAACCAAATTCACTGTAATCTGTTGCCTAGGAAAGAACCTGAAATATTGACCTGTAAAGCTCAGCTTGCCCATCTGAAGAACAAGTACACAATATTTTTAAGGCAGTAAAATATTAATCTTTAACTTCCTTTTATTTTTAGCCAACCAGTCACCTTCTAAGAATTGTACACATGCTTACCTGTCCCCATTTCCTCTTCTACGAGATGAACACAACTCAACCTCCTATGATTCTGCAGTCAGTAAGTATTGTTTGGTGCAAATAGATACAATGCCTATAGTTTCAAGAAAACAATTTGGATGCTTCAAAATAAAACAGTCTTATCGCTCCACACAGTTTAATTAACAGAGTTTTGATATTTCATACTTCTCATAATTTTACAGTATGCATATTTATGCCACTGTTTTACAAAGCATTTAAATGAATGCTTAGCTTAGTTTAAGCATGGTGGCAGAATGGAGGTGATTTCTGGAAAAAAAAAAAAGATGTTTCCTTTTTAGTGCTTTTTGTCTCCAACAGTAAGTACCTTCCTTGGGCTGAATGCATTAAACAAGTACTTCTTAATATGTATTTCAATAAAACTGTTTTCTGTTGGGTTTTTTGGTATTTTTTGTTTGTTTGTTTTGCTTTTTGCTTTGTTTTGTTGTGGTTTTTTGTTTTGGTTTTTGGTTTTTTTTTTTGTTAAATTAATAACCACATATGGAAATGCATTGCATTTTTGCTTTATAAAGAAGGACGATCAGAGCCTTAGTGCTAAGTTTGTTTAACTGACTCAGATATACTTCACTGAGAAACTCTTGTACTGTAAGAGATAAAGATAAGTATGTATTTATATATGTGAAAGATACACACTAATTGAAAACTCTGTGTTTGAATAATACCATAAAATCTCTGTTTTTACAACACTTAGAAACTACTTAAACATATCAGGTATATTTCATCAGATTAAGGGCTTTACACAAACATATTTGAAGTAAATAATTTCTGATACCTATTTCATATGACTTTTTAAACAACCTGTGATTTGTGGATATGACTTGTGTCTGAGCTTGCTGACTAAATGTGATCCCTTCCTGTCCTGAAGCTGTAATTATGCTTTTGCTAACCTTGAAGTGTATTTAGAATCCAATTTTTATGCTGCAGACATAAAAAAGAAAATAAACTAGAATTATAATGGTTCTGTTAATCTTCAGAAATTATGAACTGTTTGTCCAGGAAGAATTCAGACCTCACCATTCAGAGATCTAATCTGTAGCTTCACAGCACATCTAGAACAGTTTATCTTTCCATTTGAAACTGACAGAATCATCAGCTCCTAATAGCCTAGACAGAGTTTGTATTCCACCATTCACTCATACATTCAAAAGGTTCCTCAAATTATATTGCATGATTAAACAGAAGTGGACAAACAAAGAAAAAGGAAAGGAGAAGGAATATCATCAAAAGTTTAATTAATTTTAGTTAATGTTTGCCAAAAGAACCACTGCTCAAATATAATTTTCCTATCTATATTTCATATTAGGAGATTAAAAGTAGGCAGAACTGTACTATAGATGCTGGCCCAGGTAGAGTATATTCAGAGCCATTCCTGCTATATAAATAGATACACTTGGATTGCTTTCGAGCTCATTAAAACTGAAGAGGGTTTTGGGTTTTTTATGCCTACATTTCATTTTCAGCATCCAAGCTGAGTTATTTACTAGAGCAGGTATGATTATTCAAGAGTCTTTCACAACTTTTTATGAAGAAGGTTATGTCATCATCTCTTCTGTTAGTTGAAAACTTGTTTCTCCTTTAGTCTAGTTTGACAATCCTGCCCATGATATTTGGCAAACAAGTTCTTAAAACCTTGCTGCAACTGCAGTCACTAAATTAAGAAATGCTAGAAGGTGATCCTCTTCTTGACTCCCAGTGCAGGAAATGGTTCTCTATAAAGCCAGTGGCAAAAGGCCTCAGTTTGGTTTCACAATGAACACGATTTCATCTATGATTTTTATATCCAGTTGTCTGCATCTACTACTTTGCATCAGCTAGACAGAGTAAAAGGGCACTACCAACAAATTAAGGTTAATTTCCACTTTTTTGGTCCTGCTACTGTTTCTTGATAAAATATTACCATTTTCATGGCTCATAGCTTTCTCAGCATATTCTCTTTTCAGCAGGATAAAAAGCCCAAATCTTCTCCCCTGGTTTATCATTGCATTTTTAATGAATCAATCAAGTTCTATTTTAATTAGGGGGGGATAACAAGAAATTTTCTGCCATCTTAATTTGTTCTTTCATAGCAAAACAAGCAACTGAATAAAGAGCTTTAAACTTCATTAGAAAAATCAAATATATACAATACATTTTCTAAAAATCTCTAACTTTCTGTTCAGAGGACTATTAGTTTCTGAGCAAGCAAAGGCATGTGACTTTTTTACAGATTATTTGGCTTAAGAGACTTTTGGACCTTATCAGCCCCTAGTGGAAACACAGGTGTGGTGTGTTGTTGGAGTGCCATGTTACCATCCTGCTGGAAGAGCTCAGGCAAAAATAAGTTGCCTGCAGAACGTGAAATCTCTGATGCTTTTTGAGTGCAGTGTCTGGACCAAGTTCGCTGTTGACATAACTCCTTTGGCTTTAGTAGGAATTTGGCTCGGAGCTGTTCTGGGCCAGAATTCAAAACAGGCTCACCTATCCTCTCTTAGTTTATTTACATCTTTTTATATGTTGGATTCACGTCTGTGTTAAAGCACTGAGGACAGGAAAGTCTAGTATTACAGTACGCCTTGCAAAGCTTTAGACCAAAGGCTTGGTTTGTGCTCATGTACAAACCTAGACTATGAGCTCTTGGTGTCAAGGACTGTAGCCTTAGATGGAAATGTAAAGACAGGAAAGCCTACAGGGATGCTTATACTGGAGATTTGAATGCAGGCTTTAATATATCAGATATCAGTTAATCATTACTGTTAGATGCATGATCAACTTCAAAGGGTTAGATAGCGCTGCTTTGAAATTGCAGTTTGCTGTCTCTTTTCATCATGGTTATGTTTTTGTGCATGCATTGGTTTAGTTAAAAAACCAATGGCAGAGTGGGGAGGACTTCCCCTATCTGTAGTGTAAGGTATGGTTTCAAAAGCTGTGTGAACCATCCTTAATGGTTAATGTACTTAAAGAAATTTGTAGGTGATGTCATTTATCTTAACCTGAAACAGGCATCTAAATGAACTCGGGGGAAGCCTGACTCTAGTGACTTTCTGTGATGGTACAAAGGTTTAGAGTGACAACTATTATCGTGTGCAGCTCTTAAGTTGACTTAGCCCCTCATTTTATTGCTAGCAGATTCATTTTTATGATGATTCACAAATGTAAGTGCAACAAACTACAACCTATGAAATAAAAATATAAATTAGACCATGCAATGAAAGTACCACGGCAGCAACCTATATATTCTAAAATAAACAGACATTTGCATAATCATAATCAGATTAATTGCCCAGTCAGGCTATTTTGAAAACTTAATAGTATAATACTTTAATATTAATTCATTGCTAGTTAGATTCATGCATTGTATTATGTCGTTAGATTACTTAACACTGATGTTCAAGGACTATCACACTTTTCTAAAGTTCTTTTACTATAGGACAATACTAGGTCTGTTTTTGAAAGATATGCAAAGTCCTTATCCATGGAAATAGTCCCATTGGCCATAGTGGGATTATTCCTAAGAAAAAGAAGTGAAAAATCTAACACTTAGTCACTAATTCATAAATTTTCTTTTTGAAGGGACTTTTTTCAACTTAATTTGCAAATAAACAATAGTTTCCTAACGGTTGTAAATCACCCCAGCACCTACTGAAGCTGAAGTGGAAGCATTTTAATGGAGCAGCACTGGCACATTAATTTAATACTCTGATTCATAGCGGCTAGTATTTTTTTCCCTGACTATAAGTATCTTATTTTGTCCAGTACTGAGCACATTGCCAGCATTTGAAGTAGTGCCTAATGTATAATACACAATGTTTATAGGACTGAAGCAAAATTCTGATTCAGC
The DNA here is from genome assembly GCA_036630365.1 of Acanthiza pusilla. Lineage (NCBI taxonomy): Eukaryota > Metazoa > Chordata > Aves > Passeriformes > Acanthizidae > Acanthiza > Acanthiza pusilla. The sequence goes on from JAXCHO010000098.1 coordinate 6,193,639, forward strand.
AAATGTTAAATCTAAAATGGTGAGATCAAATTTATTGACAGGTTTGTTAATGGGTTGAAATTAACTTAAAGTAATCTGGAAAATATCAGCAATGAAATCTGAAAATAAAAGTTGTACAAATGAAATGTTAGCAGTAGTCTGTTTCTAGGGAAAAAAATGCTCTTATGTAATACAGTCATGTAATTGCCCATGAGAGATTGTAATACAGGACATTTAGAACTCTGTAGCCACCAAGCAGCAATAAAATAAGAAGCATTTAAAAAAGCAATGTATCCATCCTGTGAATATTGTATTTGTTTTACTGGTTCTTTTTTTAATTTTAAATATTGCTAAGGGATAGTAAAGGCTGCTAAATGAAGCTGAGAAAAGTCTTGCATGGTTTACTGTGTTGCCAGGTGTGTCTCCTGTGCTGCTACTGAGATAGGTGATTTACAGTTATTTATCTTCAGAGAAGATACTTCTGGTTGAGAGCAGTTCGGGTACTTCACCTTTCACTGTATTGGGAATGTATGTGGCCATACCCTTGTCAAAAGCATTTTGGTATCTCTTACATTAAATAGAGAGATAAAAAAGACATATTCTAAAATACAGTGCACAGTCAGATCACAGGAAATGTTCCCTTTACGATGTGAGCTTGTCCATGATAGTTCAAGGCAACTTTTCCAAGTAATTTTGCTTACCCTTGGTAATGTTTATATGGCATTGTACTCACACGTTTCAAAAGGTTTTTCATCCTTATAATGCTTAATAATTCATGCTGATATTAAATTCAATATTAAGTGGCTGGTGTTTTTATAGTAGACCACAGTACTTCTATGGACTGATGGCTGTGTTTTGAAAACACTTTAAGTCAGCAAGGGCATTAAAATACTTAGTGTGCTTTCATGATGCTGATTTTAACATCTCCAGTAGCAGAAGGGTGTTGCTTTGTGTCATTAGCTAGGCTGTTTCTGCCTAACTACTGTGGAGCTCCAGAGGTGTGCATGACTGCTATACAAGCGACAGAGCCCTGTAACTTTTCAAACATATTATTGCTTCTCTTTCATACCATGCATCAGTAACATCTTAAAATATGAGCCTGTAACTTCAGTTTGTAATCAGTGCTGGGATCTACTATACTAGTAAAGCAGGCTTTTGGTAAGTTTTACCCACTTCTCTAAAATTTGATCCCTTGCACAAACCTAGATACTTCTTCTAGTTTTCAAATAATGCAGAAGTGTCTGGAGGGACCTAAATTAGGATCTCTAGAGAGGAAAGCAAGCAGCAAGGGAAAACTACGGGTCACGCAATTTTGCAGGAATATAATGTTCCCATACAGGCCCAACAGTGCAGTTGTGTGTACTCCTATTTTCTGCTAAGTCTTTTTTTTTTTTTAGGCCTGCAGTCATTTCCAAGGCTAATGTTGCATTCAACAAAGGGGTGGCTTACCAAGACAAGTTACAAAACCTTCTGTTTAGCACTCTTGCAACACAGAGCAATGGTATTTAAGATTTAAACACTTGCAGATATGTTTACTTTGCACTCTGCAACAGTGCTTGTCATTTTTCATCTGTTGTAGGAAATACTTGGAATAATGCATGTATTTGAGGTGGATAACTCTAACATATTGGTGAAGTACTGGAAGAGACAAGGGTACTCCTTGTCATCTGGACCAGAACATGGGTTCTCCTATGAACTACCTCAGTGAGACTTGAAATTGTGCAAACTTCTGTTAACACTTTGTATAGATACACTTTCTATGGGTACACTGAACCATTATTTCTTGAAACAGACTGTTTGAATCACAGTATCAGCCCTTTTCATGGCATAAAAAGAAGAGTAATTCAAAGCAGCATCTTCTGTTGTATTTTATCTGTCATTGCTTGTCTCAACCTCAGAGCAGCAGAGCCTTTGACTTGAAGAGTAATTTCATTCTTAGGAAGATTTAATTTCAACCAGCTCTTTTGTGTTCATGTATAGGTGACAGCTAAGCTAAATGACAGCAGTAGGCCTGAGCTGTAATTTTGAATGATTAGCCCTGTAGGAATTGCTCTTGCCCATCTAGGCAGAGAAGATGGGAAATGTGATCTAAGCAAAAATGGTCAGAGTATAAAATAAGTGAAGCCATCTTTGCAGGAAAGTGATTGCTTTTTAACTCCCTCAAAAAAGTAAAAGTCTAAGTGCTCGTAGGGTGTTTCCTCAGACCTATGCCGCAAATGACCCAAATTACTTTCTGCCTTGTGGATTAGAGGGGATAGTATTTTGCTTGAAAATCACAGATTTGTGAGCAGACTTTGTACCTGTCGATTACACTTTATTTTTTAACTGGTGTTTAATTACTGAATTAGCTTGAAAAACATGTATTAGATAATCAGAATTTATCCATGATTCTCTAGAATAAATAATTATTTCTAGAGAAATAGAATGGAAGCTTTTTTCAGGTGATAGCTAGGTGAAATCAGTATTTCATATATAATGGATAAAATAGTTACAGTGTTGGAGCAGAGAAACATCTTTTCTCTTGTACAGTTACAGAGAGGTTTAAACAAATTTTCATCAGTTACATTTGTACTCCTTTTGTGCTCTGTTTCTAAGAATATTTGAGCATCAAATCAAGCTTTTCTCATGAAATTTCATTAAAAGCAGATTTCAAAGCTTCCTGAATGAAAAGCAGATAATGAAAATGGATGTTGGTTTTGTAATGCTGGAGAATCTTGTGTCCTCATCCATTCAGAAAATAGAAACACTGCTGCTTGACTTAGGTGACTAACCATAATAATATCAAAGAAAGCTTTTTCAAGGTCCATTTTGGCCAATGTGTCCTATTATGTAGCATGACTTTGAAGTACCTTGGGCCACCCATGTAAAAGAGTTGGGTGGTTATAGATTGATTTAGTGGTATTAGGCTTTAAACGAGGAAGTAATGTCCCATGGACTTGGAGACTGCAATGAAGCTTATCAAAGTAGCCCCATGAGTAAAATAATATGAAATTGCTTCAGAAACCCAAGACTGAAGGACTTGGGAGATTTACCTTTCTAGGTCTCCATTCACTGTCCATTTGCATTAAGTGAATCATTTAACTATGTGTTTAACGTTAAACAGGTGCCTAAATCCCATAAGAGGTATAGTACTTAAAGCAAAATACACATTTAACTGCTTTGCTGAGCCATAGCGTTATTTCTTACCTACTATTCAAATGATTTTTTGTTTATGTGAAGTGGAGACTTGGATATGAACCAAACCACGATTTTAACCCTTCTGCCAGGTACTTTCAGACACATTCATCCTTTTTGTGCCCAAATCTGCTGATCAGTGTGGCGGAAAATTATGTCTCTGAATGTTTGCCTGGATTAAAAAGGATGTTATTTAAAAAGTGTGGCTAATGTAATGTGGCGAGCGTGATCTAGCTAATACATTTACAAGGCTGATGATGTATACTTTAACATGAGTTAAGCTGGTCAAGTTAAAAACTGTAGACTTTTGGAATACATTAGTGGGAAACACGAGCTGCTAATGCCTAGTGTGCCTTCAGATTTCAGATGAGAGCAAACCTGAATTATTACTGAATAGCTGTCTCTAACAAGCTGTATGAATTTGAATCTTTCAGGATATGAACCAGTATAATAGTTGCTTGGTTGTGTTTTTCCATAACAGTAAGTAGGTGCTGTCAGATGATAAGTGGCAGTTTCTTTTGTGATACACTTTTCCTGACTTGCCAGCTGGCTTATATGCTTTCCCTCAGTTGGGTGGAAATGTTTTTCACTGACTGAATTGTCAGTGCTTCAAGATTTTCAGATCTGACGATGGAGATCTTTACAACTCATAATTTTACTAATGGGTTGTGTTAATGTACCAATTTTTAAATTCATGGGAGAAATTTATGTCACTCTTGTAGCATTTGTAAAATGATGACTTTGTTAAATGGATGTGCAATTAACCAGCTAAAAACTAATTGTTAGAAAGACTCTTTTGGCCAGAGTATGTCACAAAACTCTCAGCTCATTTATCACCAGCTGCATCCATTAATTCAGCACTGCTTGGCACTAACAGGGGCTTCTGAAACATCACATTTTAAATTTAATAAAATACAAAGAGCTTTAGAGCAAAAATAGGCTGGTTTAAGGCACTTAGCTGTTTTTCAGAAATACGGTTTACATTTTTTTTAGTTTCTCCATGCTCCTATCTTAGGTTTCTTTCTGCTGAATATGGCTATATATAAGGAGTATTATCCAGCTGAAAATTGTAAAGAATGTACAGATTGTTATTGGTGATATAGTCTGGGCACTAAGAATGTCAAGATGTTGCATCTCTGCTTCTCCCGCACAATTTTGCTAAAATAATTGTATCCTGTCAGTCCAATCATATCCCAAAGAATCACTGCTATAGGTTTGCTGTACCATTTTCTAAAGAGTGTCAGTTTGGTCAAGTTGCTATCTTACAAGGTACTGCTAAATATTCAGCAGATGTATTTCATTCACAGTAACTTACAACCTGTTTTCCATGATCATCAGGTAAGGACTGGCATTCAAACCTAATTTGATCCACATGATACATAATCTGTATGCAAAATAGAATTAATGTTTCATTTGTTAATAAGACAAGTGATAAGAGAAGGGGAAAGGAAAAATCTTTGTTAGCCAACTTGGATAAGTTCTAAAAACCATTGTATTCTTTTTCTTTCTTCTTCCTTTTCTCCAGTTTATCGAGGTTTCTGGACAGTTCTTATGCTCCTGGGAGTGCTCACTGTTGTGGTGGCTAGTTTCCTCATCATCTGTGCAGCTCCTTTCGCCAGTCACATTCTATACAAAGCAGGAGGGGGCTTTTTCATCATTGCTGGTGGGTATACTGTTTGCTCAGTCAATTAAAGAGTAGAAAGGATTAGTTATTTCTTCCATTTTCCATAACCAAAAATTATATCAATCATGGTTAAAAGAAAGAGAAAGCATATGCTTCTATCCTTTGGCTTGTGGAGTGCCTGCCTTGGAGACAATTCTTTCCACAATTACTTAGTCATGAAGATATTATAAAAGTTGGTTTTGGGTTAAGGTTTAAACAAAGTACATCCAGGACAAATAATGGAATTACACTGCAATTTCAATCTACTTTTTTTAACAGGAAAAAGAATGCATATTTCAGGATATTGCCTTATAGGATTCTCAAGGGCTTTAGCTAAGGAGAGGGTTTTGTCTTTTATCAGTGATGCAAAAGATGATTACAGTGGACTCTGAAGAAGCTGGGAGACAGAACACATTTACATGACCAATACAGGAAAATGCTTTGGATGTGATAGGACTAAACAAAATAGTTGTCATATATGAGTAAGTAGGAGCTCTAAACCTCTGTGAATTAAAGATAACAAATAACTGAATTCCCTCCTTCCTCATAACCCACACATACTGTGGAGGATGCACCCTCCCAGGATTCAGCTGATATGGACAGCTCACTGGCATGCTGTTTGCTTAACCTTGAAAAGTCTGTGAAGATGTCACACTGATGTGTAAGATATAGTTATATAGGATGTAAATGATAGTATGTGCTCCACTGCTGTTCTCCTTAGTTTAAAGCCTGTGTGAGGCAGCCCTGTGAGAACATATTGTGTTACAGGATAGAGCCACCCGTGTCAGGACCAAAAGGCCTGGGCTCTCTTTTTGCTTCTCATACTGACCCCCTGACCTTGCTTACCCGCTGCACCTCTCAGCTCTTCATGCACAGCTAGTGATCATTATTCCCTTCCAAAGGACTCTCAGTGAAGTGTGGGAAGTATTTTATAATATTTTAGCTGGAGAAAATCCTGCATACTTACATTTTATCCCTTGAGAATTACTCCTGCACACTTTTAAAAGACATACAAAAAATATTCATAGTCTGACGGAGATTCTAAGATATTTCAATGCCTTTTGTCACTAATTTGCAGGGCAAGAGCCCATGTGAGTCTTGCTCTTTTTCTCCATTTGTAATGCATGAAAAACCTCAGCTGTCAGTAGAAAGTAGCAGAAGCTGTTTGAGAGGAAAAGGGCACTTGAAAGATGCCAGGAACTGAAGGGCAGAGGTGCAAAGAGACGCTTGTGTTCTCCACTCTGGGTCAGTTCATCTGCCCTCATTTAGGTTGGGGAAAGTTAGATCCCCAAGTCTGTGCTAGCCTCCCTTGGCTTCCCTAGGAGGCCTGCAAGAGGCAATCACATTCATTGGCAGTAAAAACAGTAGGTATGTAAGAAGTTCCCTCAGCTGGGGATTCATTTCATACTGAAAGAGGGGCCTAATTGGATCAGATGATTGTGCTGTGGAGGAACCCTACACCTCTCTTTCCTTTACTAAGAGAATCTAGAGAGGCTATTTCTTTAGGTATGTGAAGTTAAGTGAGCTTTATTATCCCAGTGTGTGACCTTGGGTCTGTGTCTTTGCCCCTTTCACCCTTTGTCCCTAGAGAGCAAATGTTCTTCAAGGGAAATCCTGATTTTTTACTCTCTGTATGTAGTGTCTTTCAACTTCAAGACTGTTCTCAATCAGGGCTTTGGAGAACAGCTATGTTATTTTTACTATTACCATTACTGTTGTTGAAAAGCAAAGGTCTTTAGCAAAATCCTGCTATAATTTCTCAAAAAGTAGTGGTGGCAGCAGAATATAGGACCCATTCAGCTTGCTCAAGAGAGTAGGATAAGATAGAATCTGATGCAGAAGAGAGTGATGTGCTCTGCTGTGTCCCTGCTGCCCTGACATTCCTCTGCCCATCTCCTTCAGGACTAGAGAGGCTGTTCATTACTACCTGCCAAATCAAAACAGGGCATGGAAAGGGAGGCTGAAGAGAAGTGGTGCATATTTACCACTTCTCAAACATGTGATCAGGATGGAGTCAGGGTGTGCATCTACTTAAACACAGACCTAATGGGAAAATGAAGATGTAATGTGAGTTAGATGATAAGTGAAGATAGAGTTCTTCTAAGACAGAAACTAGCATGTTGAAAAAAAAAAAGGAATTATATACATTGTTTGGAAAGAACCTGGATGCTAACTTACCACAAAATTCAAGTATGTGTTACACTGTAGAGAACAGTCTTCTGAGAAGGAAGTTAGACAAGATGGTTGTTATGTGGAAGTTAGGAAGATGATAGGGAGATCAGTCATTTTCCTACTTACATGTCTTAAGAAAAAGTTAGATGAAATAATTTTAACAGCTGTTATTGGACAGAAGTTCTTTATCATTCTGCAACCTTAACTGACAAATTAGCAGCAGATAAAAGCTTTGTCTCAACTGAAGAGTACAGTTTGTAGCATGGTCTGCTGTGATGCCTTAGGGTTTAGGAAGTAGCTGAAGATATTATTGGGAATGAGATTCATGCCAACTGTTCAGCCATCTGAAAGCTGTTTTTTACAAACCAACTGCTTAAATTTCTATTGTTGACAGTAAGAAACACTCAGATGGACACTTCACCTTCTCTGTGATAAGGCAGATAGACTTGCCTTTTGGAGACACCAAGAAGCCTAAACAGAGATCCCTAAACATTGACACAAATAAATTAGGTTGAAAAGTACCTCTTGTGGCAATCAAGTCTGATGTCCCATTTAGAGCAGGGTTGTCTTCAAAATTAGATCAGGCAGCTCAGAGCCTTATCCAATCAAGTTTTAAAATCTTCAATAATTGACTTTCCACAGCATCTTTGGGTGCTTGTCCCAGTTTGACCAACTTCATTGTGAGAAATGTTTTCTTTTTTCCTTGTTTTCACCTGAAATTGCCCTTGATGCAGTTTGTGACTATTACATCTCATTCTTTCAAGTCTGTAGGTCTCTGAAAAGTCTATCCCTATCTTTTCTATAACTCCATTTAGAAAAATGAAGACTGGATTCTCCCCTAGACTAAAATTCCCCAGCTCATTCAGCCTCTACTTTTTCCCCATTCCCCTAACCATTTTGGTGGTCATCACCTGAGTTTATCAGTACCTCTGTTTCACCAGGGGACCCCAAACTGGACATAGCATACCACATATGATATCACAAGTGCCGAATAAATGACAATAATAGTATTTTCAAATCTGATGGCAGTGTTCTTGCTAATGCAGCTCTGTGTAAGGTTAATTTTGACTTCTGCCAGACCTGCTTGAATTCTTGTACACTTAAAGGGATCATTCTTGTCCTTTAAGGAAATTGTCTATGAGGAACACCAAGTTCTTCTGGGCCCCTTTGATCTTTAAGGCAGCCTTTGCCTTTCAAGGAAACCTTTCCTGGGATCTTGAGTTCTCTGCAGAGAATGAAGTGTGTTCCCCAAAATCTGTGTCTTTAATCTCACCTTCCATATTCCTCCTAGGATATCAACTTTTGCTATTCCATGGCCACCATAACTAAAATTAACACCATCTATTATTTTCTGGACCCATTTTTCCTTATTTGGGAGTAGCAAAACTTTGTAACCTTATTAACCACCTGAGGCTGCAGGTGAAACTGCAGCTGCAATACCTGTGGGGAAAAAGTATCATTTCAATGATACCACAGTCAGTGACTTGAGTGCTGCCTTTGCAGCCTTACCTCCATGTCTCCAACATCAGAGGATGGTCCAAGAGCAGCTACAGTACTGCAAACTGTAAGAAACCTTATAGTTGCTTCAAAGCTCAAAGGAAAAGAAGGGAAAGCTGCCATAAAATGATCACTGAGAGCAGTCTTTAATAAAGTCCATAATTACCTTGTGCCTCTTTCTGCCTGGTGGTGGTGAAAACTGTCCTCTTGTACTGATGCCAACCAGCAATATTCCAGGATGTGCACAGAGCATTACAGAATCACACCCTGGTAAAGAAGCAAGAGTAGAAGTACAACTGCTACTTCCTGCCAAAAGAGTGAAAAATATGGTACTTTAATTTGAGATCCTAGATGAGGACAAAAATCTGTTTCCAGAGGCATGTGCCTGCTGCCCCTACTCTTACATGGGATCCTCTGCATGTACTTTAGCAGACAATGTCAACCATTATTTTAAAATACAGGTCTCAAGAGGCCAAGGTAGGTGGTAGAATCTGATATAAGGACAAGAACAGAAAAATGCAATTAATAAAAAATAAATACACACACACACACACACACACAGACAAAAGTTTTCCTCAAGTGAAATAAAGAGTTTTAAACTTCCAGGCACAAGTAAAAAGCTCACATCATTCTTTCCAGCACCTGTTGTCTTCGTGTCTGCATAGTAAAAGATTCATGCCATAAACAGCCATTCACCATTGACAAGTGAAAGGCATTTCTACGTGGGAAGAATCAGTACTAAAGGCCAGCAAACTGCTTCTTGAATTCACAGACATTTCTAAAGGTTCTGTATTCTTTCTCCTCTACAATATGCACAAGTATTTGTTTGAAAGAAATTCAAAAGAATGAATGTGAAAGACAGAAAAGAGTGACCTCAGAGAAGTCCGTGTCTTATCACACTGCACAGAGCTGTGTTTCAAACATGTGTGTTTATAAAAAAAAAGCAAAATGGAAAAAAAGAAAGAAAAAGGAGTAGGAGGGAAGTATTTATTTGTCTTAATCTCTCTCAGACATATTTCATGTTCTAGGAATAATTTCCCCCATCACTCCTGATTCATGCAACTGCTGTTCTATTTTTTATTCACTAAGAGGCAAAGGCAAAAGGACATCTGCACTCTATGAAAAAGGTCTAAATGCAAAAAATATAGAAATATATCATAGCACACACTGTTCCTAAAAATATTTTCTCCAAGAAATTGTAGAGGTTTTTTCAATCTCAGTAATTTTGTCTTGGACTTGGCTTTGAGAGTTCATGATATTCACAATAGATAGTCAGTGCAAAACTGCAGGAGCAGATTTCTCAGGATAAATATACATTCAGTAAACTCTTAAGTGCTTAACTCCTGTGAAATCATAACTCTGTGAAAATTAGACAAAAGGAGTGCTAATGAATGAAATACCTTTGGATGCAACAGGACATGGTCAGTTTTTACTCTAGCCTGATTCTATTGTTCAAGATATATATTGAACATCCTAAGTAATACACTTATTAATTAGTCTCCATTAGCAGGTGATGAGTACCCTTAAATACACCTTTAGGGCCTTAATTAACTAAGAAGGTTTACATAGTCATCCTTTCTTTTTCTTCCCTTTTAAGGTAGGACATTTATCTCTGCTTGACATACATTTCTTCTGCAAATTTCCATACCCAACAATTTGCCACTCACAGATGTAACAGCTTGCTGTGAAATCACACCCGATGGATGATAGCTTCCCTGAAGTTGTTTTACCACTGGCACCACTGGCTTGCTATTTTGCACCTACATGGTGTTGATTTGAGTTTAACCACCTAGGTGTGGCATCAGAGTGGCCAAAAAGCAAGGGGTGCCCATTTGGAGATTAAAGCACCTTTGATGCAGTTTTTTTTTTAATGACAGATATTTCTGACTAACTGCTCTACATAACTTTGTTTCTACCCAGGATGCCAGAGGGCATTCTAGATGTGCAAGGCCTGGTTATACTTACCTGCTTCTATAATAAGGGAATATGCATCACTACTTTTTGTAATTATTATTGTTTTGGACTAAGTTTTCCCCAATGCAGAGAATAAATAGAGGACTTGTTTGAAAATGCATAGGCACAGCCAGTTGAAGAGGTAAATTCCAATGTCCTTATAGATTTTGCCAGATTATTAATGTGTCTTTCCAAATATTTGGGCTATTTTTTTTGTTCAAGTTTTGAAACCTTGAACAAAATCCATATACCTAATAACTCCATTTATGGATTTGGCCCTGAATCTTTTTACTTTTTAAATCAAAAGTTACTAGCTCTGTTTGGTTCTAATTTGCTGTGTTGCCTACATTATCTGTTATCATTAGATGTTCTGTTCTAGGAATCTTCTGCTCAATTTGAATTATATTTGAAGAGTCTTCAATTTAATTTCTCATTCTTCATGTCTGGCCCTAAGGCAATCCTTCTTTCTGATTGTTTCAGCGGTTTTATGTTTAATACAAATGCAGTACTAAGTTCCATCAAAATTGAGTTTTACTTAGGTAAAATATTTTCAAAATTGAATTTATTCCTCTTAGAGTTGAGTGTTGGTTTTTTTTCAAATGTTGTTAGGAATCTGAACCCTAGCAAAAAATGTAATCCTGGAAGTGTATTTCGCAGACATGAAATGTGTCTGCCTCCTTCTTTATTTAGTTTTTCTACTTTTATTTCATCCTCCTAGAGATTGCAGATCCTTTGGGAATTTCAGTTATGTTTTGATTATGCCCCAGGCTAACTACTTCAGCCCTTGATTTGCTGGCCTTCAAAATGCAGTGTTTACAAGGATTGAGCCATTAGCTGTCTCCATAGCACACTAACAGGAAGAACACCAAGTTAAACTGCTGCATCTAACCTGCCTGGTTTTGTCTGCATCAAGTGAGGGAGTGAGGACAAGAGCTGCTCCCTGGTAAATGGGCAGAAAGGGTGGGGAAAGGAAGCTGTGAGCCAGCATTTCAGGTTGGGGATGAGAAAAGGTAACCATCAAAGGTTACCAGGACATGTGGATATGGAAGCAGATGCCTGGCCTGGGTGCTTACACAGTGCATTTATGGGTTTTGCCACAAATGTCCCATTTGTTCAAGGTTGCATTGCAAGTATTTAGCAGGATGGAGAAGAGACCACAAATACCTTTGACTTAAAGCCTGCAGCCTCAAGTTTGGTAGTGAAGTGTTCCCAGGGCTATGCATTGACTTGTGGTTTCAATGAGACACCTAAACATATCCTGGCATAAAAACATGATGGGGTGGTGTCCCTCAAATATTTTAATGTTGGAATAGATGATCCTGCTGCTGTAACTATGCTGTGACAGCTGGAGCTCAGGGAGCAAATGGGTACAGGCTGGAGCATGCAAAAAATTTAGACCTGTGCCCTCGGTTCTCCTGCAAATCTTCTGGAGCATCTGTGCTGCAGGCTTGCATTTCTCAAGTGTCCACATTCCTCTAAAGTGAAATGAAATATTAGGAATGCAACTGATACTTTGGAAAGCACTTTCTTCTTATATCTCCTTCTGGTGTATAGTAACAAGGAGATTAACAAAGTTTGTAAGGACATGTGCTCCTATTACTATCATGTATAAACAATTCAAACGCCTTTCAGAGGAGTGGTCAGGAAAAGGCTGTGAATTATGTGGTAGATTAATTCCAGGAAACTGTTGTATCCAATTTGAGGTTATTACTAATAGCCTGCTTCATAGTTATTATTTAATTATTGTTGGGTTTTGTTCCTATACCAAGAGCTTCTTTTCTAAATGTGGATGATTTTGAATTAAATATATTTGAATTTTTCTGCAAAATATTTGAGTAGAATGCTCTGAAGTTGGATGTTCCAAACACACCCTTTTCATAAGAATGAAGAAGCAAATGCAGAGAAGTGAAGATGATAGAAAGATTTCCCACTCTTTTCTATATCTCTTCCAAAAGATTAATAAAAACAATTCCAGAGTTTGGAAAGCAAAAAGCAGATTTTTTTTTCCAGATTGTCTCATTCTATCCCCTCTCCTTCCCCCACCTTGACCCCTGAATTCAAAACAGTAAATACCTGCAAGAATTTTGTCCTTAATGTCTGCCTACCAAAAACAGATATCTCCTTTGTCATGGGACTATTCCTTTCAGTGCAAATCAGGAGCAAGATGGAGGTAATGCTAGTTAGAGGAAACCAAAGGCAAAAATTATCCAGTGGTGGTTGACTGTGTTATACAGACAGGGCCTCAAGCATTGATGGATATTTAGGTATTACACTAAATGCACTCAGCATCTGTCTCACACTCTGTTGTTAAAACCTGGTGTTTCTTTTCCAGGTGTCTTGTTTTCGCTGGTAGTCGTGATGTACGTCATCTGGGTCCAGGCCATGGCTGATCTGGAAAACTACGCAAACATGAAAAAAATGGATTGCCCAGACTTTGCTGTTTATGTACATTATGGCTGGTCATTTATGCTGGCTCCCATAGGAGTATTTTTTGCTTTATTAGCAGGAATGCTGTTCTTGTTGGTAGGCCGTACCATTTATTTGCACTCAGACTAGTCAGACACTGCTGAAGGGAATACAGGGATACTTGTGAAACTTTGTGACAAGTGTAAATTGGAACACAGTTTTGTACATTATTATCATTATGGCCATCCTAAGTGTGCAGGCAGACTTCTGGAAGTTCTTCTATTACTTGTTTAAGGGTAAAGGACACAGAACTCAATACAGGAAGATACCACCTTTAGTCCCAACCAGTTGTTTTCAATCCTTAAAAAGTACATATGTGGTTCTTCACATTTTACTATTAGCAGCATCTTTGTAGGTTAACAAACAGGCAAAAATTTTCTGCAAGCAAAAGCCCAACATGAAGTTACCCAAATCAACATTTTATACATTTATTTTTTAGCTTTTACACTGTACTTCTCTTTGTAGAGAATGGCACAAAGTAGAGGAGAAGGCAAACATTCAAACACAGTAATTCAATCTACCTCCTCTCCTGTTTTCCACTACTTGCCTGAGCTTTAACGGCAGCAAACATGTCTACACTTTATAAAAATAGAGTGCAGTTGTTCATGCAACATCCATAGGAAGAGGATGAGAGAGAAGACAATTGCCATGAATGTGTAAAAGCTAAACTGTTCTATTACCCGTATCTCTTTTCTGTATGCATTTGAAAGCTGTATATTTCTGTATTCTGAAATCCATGTGTGTTGCATGATTCTGTAAGCCAAAATGCCGTAGTACAATCACTATCTGAAGTTATACCAAAATTGTATTTTGAATTATAGCATTAATATTTTAATTAAGTTTTAACCCTTTTATTTTTCAGTGGAATAATTGGCTCCTCTCACAAATATTTTCATGGTTGTGTAAAATTAATTTTTTATTAAAAATAGTTTATTATTAAGACAATATCTAGGACATGAAAAGGTGTGTCATATGCAGCCTTCATTTTCCCAAATATTAAAAATCTGCATTATAAACCAAATCCAACTTGTCTACTAGGCTTGCTAGGGAAAGCAATGAGCCTAGCTAAGACAGCAGAGGAGATGGATTTGGTTCTGCATTGTAGGAGTGGCTGGTTCTGTGCGTGTGTGCATGCACATCTGTGAATGATGGCATAAGGATGAGACCGTATGCACGGTATGGAAAAGATGGGGTTGCGTTTTAACAATGGGGAAACTTTGTCTGGCACTGGGCCCAAATAGAAATTAAATCCATCTGAGAGTGTGCTGGTTTTCACTGTGTAACTCAATGCAGTATAGTTTGGGACTGATGGGGAAAAGTAAAGGCTGCATGTCTTGTTCATAATGCTTAATTCCACAGCTGTTATGAATACTGAAAGCATTGCTAAAAGGCAGGAAAGGAATGCCCACACAGAAGATGTGGTGGGCCAGATTGGATGTTACTTCCATTTTGGGAGCTTTTGTGATTGGAAGCTTTCCAGCCTTTCCTGCTACTTATTTATTTTTCCCTCATCAAGATTAGTGTTATACATTATAGAACAGGAAGACAACAAGAGTGGGAGGTAGGAAGGCTGGGACTGTGAGGTTTAGAATAATTACCAATTCACAAAAATATTTTTATTGGCAAATAACATGGTGTTTTTAATTACTGTGTCAGAGAGTATAGTGGGTGAATTTTAACCAAATATTCATAAGCATATATATGAACCCCACATAAATAATAGCCATCCGGAGAACATTAGGGTTACACCATAATGCCGTTGGTTAGTCAGGAAATGCTGAAATTAACCCTGTTCATTGTGCATGTGGTATTATATTCCTGCCCTTAATTACACAATCACATACTGTTTCTCAACTAATACACTCTGTTGGTCTTTGCCCTCTTTACAGTCTAGGACACTCACTGGTAATTGTGAAGGTAAACTCAATAATCAAGAGTTATTGACTAGGTACCCCTCCCAAACCCTGTCTGCTTCTCTGCAGGGGAGAGTCCTTCTCCACAAGAGCTTAGAGGGGGAAATATGCTTGAGCCACTTTCTTTCAGCTTTTGGAAGCTGAAGGAATTGAGAGGTGCCTCAGCTGGACCTCTTCCAGCAAACCCAACCATGTGTGCAGCAGCAAGTAATAAACTCTGCAAGGAATGAGCCGAAGGGTCCCATGGCACCCTTAATTCAGCCCATGTGCATCTTCAGAACTGTCTCCATGATGCAGCTAAATTAGTTACACTTTTGTGTGCAAGATGTCTTCTCTTGGAGGCAACCCTTTGGGTCAGACCGTGGATGTAATGGCTGTTGAAGATCCAAGGTGTTTCTGAGGATTCCCTTATAAATGTCTGGAAGCCTTTCCAACACGAGAAGAAATTGCTTGAGTCCTCATTAATTTTTGACTCAAGCTCATACTTCTGCAGCAGTCTGTAGCTATATCAATTTGCTTTAATTGGATTCCATCTTAACGGCAGAACTGAAAGTCAGGTTCCTTCTGAAATGGTGGGGTTTGTTTGCTCCCTCCAAAACATGTATGTAGGTAAGCACGTGATACTTAATAAGTAGTTGCTGCAGACCAAGGAATGGTGTTGAGGGTGGTGGAGAGGCATTTCTGGCTGGATATTACCTAAAAGCACAGTTGAACTCTTGTTCTGATTTCATTAAAGAGCTATGTGTAGGGGAATGGATTTGTAAGAACTTGAAGACAGGCCAGCTAGGGAGACTTGCTCTGTGGCATTCTTCCAGATATCCTTTTGTCTAGAAAATCCTTGGCAGGGATGCAGGGATTTTCATGAGAGCTGAGTAAAATATTGTAAAGGAGATTAAATACTCTAATCAAAATATTCTGTGAAATTGGTCGAAGAACTGTGTTCCTCATAAATCCATAGGAGTTTGGTTGCTTTTTTTTTTTTTCTTTAATAATTTCCTCACTGGCTTAATAGCCTGTGATCATGTTGGAAGAAAAGAGATTTATTTTTTTAAGAGATGTGTTTGGAAGAGTGATGGCAAAAGGAAGAACAGTGAGGAAGAAGCATTTTCTGATTATTTTTAATCTGACAATCATCCATTTGGCCAGTGCAAACACGGCAAGGACCGTGACTGCCCACAAAGGAGGCAGGGTGAAAACGAGGAGAAGGAGGTGAGAAAGGAGGGGGAAAAAGACAGGTGAGTGCCTCTCTGTGATGCCATCTGCCAGCCCACTGTGCAGCTGTTGTTGATCCCTGGGGGATGCACCGACACAATGTGGCAAAGGCAGCTGTGGACAAGACCAGTCAGAAAAGGATTTTCCCCAGTTTATCTTTTTTTACTCATTCGGATGGCTGCTGTAGGTTTTACTAGAGCTGGCCTTCATGAAATTTGTGGCTGTTTATTGACATTTGCATTAGTGAGGTAAAGCAACATTCTCCTTCGAGGAAATGCAAAAAAACCCCTGCTTTATTTCTCCACAGGGTGCCCACCTGCTGCAGCTGAGACTGTACTCTGTAGTGTGCTAGTAAACTGCTAGTAGGACAATCGTAACTAGTGTCTATTGCTGTCTCCATTCTTGCAAAATCCTGGCTGCAAAGTATGTTGAGCTTATTATCTTTTAAGAAGTCATATTGAACATCTTAAATGAGCTATTTACCTTCTGATGCAGCAGCTGGTTCTCCTCTGGCTCTCCTGTTCCTATTTGTCCATTTGGCAGTGTGGTTCCCAGGCAGTGAAGACTAGATAAAGTATGTTCACATGAAATTCTGCTGTGTTAACTTACAGTAAGTCTGAACTGATGCAGCTGAAGTCAGTGGAGACACTGAAATTGAAAACAGAAGTCAGTCATCTATAATCAAAAGTGACAGAAGAGATGCAGAATCACAAGTATTTACAGCACCCCTTTTCCCTCTGTGTCTCTCACTCGCATTTCCAGTTTAAGACCAATACTGGTCTGTCTTTCCAGTCCTTGTATGCCGTGTCTACCCAGGAGACAGGTTTACAATAGTGGTCAGGAGAGCCATTTGACTTGAAGGTAAGAAGGAATGGAGGACTGGCAGCAACTCCTATATTAGACATCTCCAAACTGCACCTGATTTTCCCCTATGTCCCAAAGAGCCCAGAAGGGCCTCACGGAGTGCTGCAAGGCTCCGTATTTTGCGGCGAGGATAAGGAGAGGGCTTGGAGTACAAATCACCCCATGTTACTTGCTGTAGATCTGTTCCTTAACTGTTTCTAAAATCTGGCAAGGATCCATTTGGTACAAACGAGGCAGGTGGGGGATGGTAGCGGGGTGGGGGGTGGGAGGCGCAGAGCGGCTCTGCACACGGAAGGTGCCTTTCACACTGAGAGGCAGCCACTTGGTACTAGGTTAAATCAAGGGAACAGTCTCAGTGGTGGTGCTTCACATTTGTCACCCTGTTACTCCCCACCTTGTCCTCGGGTACCTTAGGAGATGTTATCTGAAATGACCTGGACATGGTTCAGGTTTTAAACCAGTTAAGAAAAAGAGCTTAAATTAATGCATCTCTGAGTTGGAAACACATTTAAACCAGAAAGAAACCCAGAAGGATAATGAAAAACGTTCCCCCCTCCTTTTCTATACCACATCAGATTGACTAATCCTCTGTTATGTGGCTTTACTTTGAAACAGATCATTCTCGTTGCAACACGTTTAATGCTGCCAGCCACCACATGGTTATTTGGCAGCTATTTAAAGCTCAGATCATATTACTCTGTCGCAGTGCTAGGCACCCATGTTCCAACTGGTATACAACTGATCTAAAGAGAAATCAGCTTCAGGTTTTGTTCTCTGAAATTAAATGTGACGGCATGATCTCTATGATCCTTTTTTCCCCCCTTTTCTCTATCTTTTTTCTTTTTTTTTTTTTGGTATGCATTATTACTTTTTTGGAACAGCGTTTTGCTAGCACCACAGGGGAAATTCAGTTAGGTTGTCAGCCTGATATAGTGTATTATCAGACACGTTAGCTTTTCCTCCCTCTTACATTTGCTTAAGAGCTTATAAACCACAGAGAATAAAAAGTGCTAAATAGAATGAAATGACCTGTCAAGGGTAGATATAGTATTTGTGAATGACTTAAAAAAATTCCAGCAGCTTCAAGCACTCCAGTCTCACTGACTGTCTGTGTTATCTTGAAATTTGGCCTCTTTCTTTTTTCCCCCAAGTAAAGCTCTTTGATGGTCATTGATCTTTGATGATTCTGTCTTGAAAAGGACTAATTTTGCCTTCCCATATTCAGTTCAGGGTGAGATTTTTGTAGCAGGAGAGAATATCTTTATGAGATTTGAAACAGATTTGAAACCTGCTCTTAATATCATAAGACTAATCTTGAATTTTACAAAGCATTGAACAAAGTCAAGACAACCTACTCCCAAGAAGAATTAACCAATAAATACACTGTAGGGAATTATTCCATTAATGGAAAATGGGAGAAATTTCCATGGGAAATAAAGTGACTGATCCGATGCCCAGGTCATTGTTAACTCTGATGGATGTATTAAATTCAGGAGTAGAAGTGATCAGCTTGCATTTAACCTCTCTCAGGAAATACGGGATAGTGCTTTCAAAGGAGGTCCAGTGAGTCTTGATTAAGAAACTGAAGTTTTTTGTGTAATCCTTCTCTTATTCCTATTTTCTTAAGTCCTTCCCATTTGTACGTCATCATCCTACCCCCCCCCCCCCCCCGCAATTCTGAAAAAACCTTTTCAGGGTTTAAATCTTTGCCCTGAACTTTAAATAACAAGTTGCTAGTCAAAGTAATATGTACAGCAGATTCCTGTATGTTCTGGGACTAGTGCTAAGTAGCTGGGTTCTTTGGCATATACACCATATAATCCAGTACAAGAGCACCCTTTCAGCCTTCCCTGAGAGGCAAGCTTTAGGGAGGGAAGTGTTAAGCTTCCCTTGAAGCACCACATGCTTCGAGGCACTGGTGTGCTGCACCATGCACACAGGAGTCCTGCACGTGTGTGGTGCTGAGAGAAGCCTGAACAGCTTTGTAAGCTGCTCCAGGGCCCACACCAGGGTCCAGATGTAGGACGGCTTAAAATTCAGTCTCCAAGACATGTCTATGGAGCAATGCATGTGGACAAACAGCTTGAAAAAGTTAGCTTAAGTACTATACTCTGCCAGCGGATGGTCACTATGCCTGTGGTGTGCAAGACAGAGAGGGTCAAAGAGAGAGGAGGAACAATAACATGGATTACACCCTCTGCCTTCCCCACAGAAACAAGGCGCAGTATAAAATGTTGTGGTCCTATCACTGTAGCTCCAAAAGCCTGTTATGTTTTTGCAGTTGCACAATTTGTGGGTTTCCCCAGGGTTAGTTGTGCGTGAGGAAATGAGACTGGTGGGATTCAGAATGGAACGTGGGATGTATAGGTTCTAACACTTTAGCTGGATTGATAACAGTACTGTAAAAAAGCTGTGCAGAGCTCCATATTTCTCTGGAAGATTTTTCTGGCTACTCTCTGTATCTACAGAGAATGCAATACACGGGAGGCACTTGCTTCTAGTACCTATCTGAAAAGTTCCAGCCTGATTTAAAAAAAAAAAGCTAACTCCTATCAGCTTAGTTTTTCTAGCTGTAATGAAAACCTAGTAGTACCTTATTGTACAAACAGTCCTATAGAAATCTGTCACAAGACAGTGACATACACAAAGACAGGATGGTGACAGTTGGTTCTATTACGTAAGACCTGCTTATAAGTCTAACCTGTGATTCACCCAGTGAATATTTGGATAACCTTTCTGCAGTAAGAAGCATTACTTGTAATTCAGATGTATGGGAATATTAAATAATTATATTCCAATTATGAATTGCTATAAAAAAGCATGTCTGACATTTTTTCTCTGCAGAAAAGAACCCAAACAAATTCTATGCATATTTCAATGGCAGTGAAATATTCTGCAGATTGCCCTTGGTAATCTGTGTCCATATCTCTGCTGCTCCAATGAAATGAACACATCCCTTGAAGACTCTGCATGAATCAGCTATGGGCTCTTTAATTTAATAGAGAGCTTCTGCACTCAGAGTGGGAAGAAATTAATGAACTAGAGAGTCCAAAGTAGAAGCCCCAGTTAGAAGCTAATGCCCTATATCTTGGTAGTTGAAACTCCTTGATCAGCCATTTATTTGCTTGCGTTATTTATCCTTATTCCAGCACAAACAAACTGCCCATTCAGTTATTGCCTGTATGCCTACATGCAGTAATACCAGTAGGTGCAAGAGTGTCTAAATACTGCTAAAAGCAGGGAAAGACATGGCCTTGACAGAACAATTTAACAAAAAGCATTTGGCCCCCACCAGCTTTTCAGTGCACCTGGATCCTTCCAGTGAAGAATGCCAAAGACGTGGCTTTGAAGTTTGGAAAGAACAGTTATCACTATATCAGCTTCTGAACTACTCCAGTGTTAAGACAAATGGTTGGCAAAACCAAACTCTCCCCTCACGAGACTGGGACGCCTGCCAGTTTCTTCCTCCGTGAACGGGAGAATCTGCATGGTGTTTGTTGAGATCTGTATTTGTTTGTCTAAGAACGAACATGGGTGACATTCACGTCATCCCTGCGCAACCTGCTGCAGACAGGACGGAGATCCCCCGGCTGCGGAGGTGCTTTCTCTCACTCAGCCACTCATAGCAGCGGGCTGGGGAAAGACGACGGCCAAATTTTTATCGAGGGGATGTGCGGGCCAGAGGCCGTGCGGGGCTGTGTGCTCCACGGGGCCGGGCGGGCCGGGGCAGAGGCTGGGGGCTCCGAGCGGAGCCGCGGACAGCGGGACGGGCGCGGAGCGGCGCGGGGGCTGCAAGGCGGCCGGCGGCCACCGGGGGGCTTCATTTCCCCTCGAAAGGAGCGCTGCCGGGAGCCGCTTCCCGGGAAAGCGCCTTGTTAGCGCTAATGAGCGCCCGGCTGCTCTGCTCCCGCGGCTCGGCGTCTACTGTTAGCTCCGGGTTTATCCATTTAAAGGTATCGCGGCCTCCCTGTTTATTTTGAGGGTCTCACGTCTGTCAGCCTTCACCGAGTAGAGGCTAATACACTTAAGCACGTTTTACTCTTCAACCAAGGCCGTTAGTGGGGCAGGACAGCCCCAAATGCTGGGCTAAATGCTCTTCCCAGCCTGCCAGGCTCCTGTGACTGCGGTGCCGCTCTACTTTTTGCGGTAAATGGGTGCTTCAATAATTTCTTGCTTAAATAATTAGCCGTGAGAGTAATACATATTAATAACTATAATACATTGGGTTTTTTTTAAACCCTTATATTCATTCATAAGATCTCAAAGTGCTTTATAAATGAGGTCAGTGCAATTAACCCTATTGAACCACTGCTGCGAAGAAATTCCAGATGTGCCCATAACTGATGCTGTCACTGTGCATCAGCCGGACAAATGGTCCTGTTTCTAGCACCTTTAATCCAATCTGGAATCAAAACCAAAACAGCGGAAAGCCTCCGTATTAGATAGGGGTTTTGGTCACAGAAGCTGCCTCTGCCTTGAAGGGAGGAAGGAAATAGCCTGGAAGAATTTGGAAACTGCCCCGCTGTGCTTAAAGTGGTTGGGGATCACGGAAGAACTGAAATGAGGAGACGCAGCAGTTGGCAAAAACTGGAAGAGGTAGCAGTGAGGAGAGTGAAGTTTCTTAAGTAACATGTAGCTTAGAGAGCTGTCACAGTTTTTGAGATAGTCTCCTGCCCTTCCTTGGAGAAAAATGTTCCCAGTGATCTGGAAGAGTGAGGGGGCTAAAGCCCTAAAAGGAGGCCTCCAATTTTAGAAATATCTCTCCTCACCATAATCCCTCCACTTTTATAACATTTTCTACGTATGACATTATACGAACTGCGTAACTGACAAATCCTTCATTTGCATTAGATTTAAGTGGCTTCCCTCCCATCACTCCTCACGGTTAAAAATACATTACAGAAATTACTATCCTGCCTAGGAAAATGTGTGATGACTCTGGTGTCTGTCGTTTATTTCTAAAACATTTTGGCACTTTTCCTCCTGAGTTGTCTTTTCCCTTCAGCTTCAAGAGGGGGAAAGGAAAGTGCAGGGTTAGGGCAAGATTTTTCCATTTCCCTGGTTATTGCATGCATGCGTTGAAGCCCACATGCCAGGCATGACGGAATCTGAATGCTGGGCAGGAACAGCGAAATCCTCAGGAGGAAAGGAGAATAGAAAGTACAGAGAAGCCACAGTTTGGGCTGCCATCAGAATGACCGTATCGAATCAGACCAGAGGTACTGGCCCAGGATCTTTTCTTCCTACACTGCCCAATATTTACAGAAGGACTGTCAGCAAACAGCAAGTAGAGCATGACCTTTCCTTTCATATGACCTTTCAGCTTCTGCAAAGGGGACAAATTCAACCCCGTTTTCACCTTCTTGCTACATCAGCTAAATTTGGCCCTGTGCATGCAAACAGCCCTCTGATCTTCTTTGCTCCTTTCTCCTGCAGGCCTACAGCTGATACTCTGGTGTCTTGTCTCAGGGGCTGCTCATGTGGGGTGTTTCTGAGCATTAATCATGCTGCAGACATCCGTTTTCCCTCTGATAAGAGCCTGGCTCAATCTGCAAGGAAAGGAGGGGAATCAATCTGCCTGATTGCCGTAGACCCTTCATTTTGCACTGCTCAGCCCCTTGCCAAGCAGAGCAGCAGGGGAGTCTCCGCTCAGTTGCTCCCAGCAGGTGTCACTATGGAATGGGAAAATGCAATTCCAGGGCTGGGAAAGAAGTCTGGCTGCAGGCAGAGCATCCTCTGACACTGCCGCCGAGGTAGCATGCCACTGTGTCCCGGAAACTTTCATAATTAGATCTGAAACAGACGCGCTGCCACCCTCTGCTTTCCCTCCTTTTCCCCCCTTCATCGTGGCAACCATATTAGCGGGTTGGAGGAGATTTTGATTTTTTTGAAAGCATTGCTTAGCAATGAATGCAGAGACACCCATCTTCATGGATCACTACCCTGTGTAGTAACACAGCACAGTAACGTGTAAAGTTTCCAGAACTGTTGGTAATTACTGATAAGCCCAGTTCAGCTCTCAGTTACATACAAAGCTGGGTAAACAATGGGAGGAAAAAATTAATTAGAGCCCATGTTTGCTAAAGCTAGCTAGTGATTCCATCTGATCACGTTCCTGCTCCTTTTATTCCCTTTGCACAAACATTTGGGTGGTCAGGTTTTTCTGGCACCTAAGTGTGCAGGGGGAGCTTTTGTCTGTGCAAATAAAATGTCTCTCCCAGGGCATGGGCCCTTCTGGCAAGTGCTTGCCCATGCTCTGCCCTTGTGTTTGCAGCTGGGAAGGTGTTTGGAGGCCTGGGGAGGTAGACGTCAAATGGTCACCTCTCCTGAGCGATAGTGCGAGTCTATACATCAGCAAGTGCAACAGGAGAAGAGCGAAGAGAGCAAAAGAATGGATGGGAGACAGTGGAAAGGACACTCATCTGGAGATATTTCACACTTGTCTTGACCCCAGAGTACCTTTCTACAGTATCTCTTCTCTGACAATGAACAAAGACTATGTGAAGAGGCAGAGGAGAATTTGCCATCTCACAGAAAGTTCATCTTAGGGATGCTTTGAACACACTGGTGATATAAATGTTGGGCCTGGCTTGGATTGCCTCACTTGCTGGGAAATTGAGGTGGACCCAGTTCTTAAAAGTTTTATCCCAATGGGAAGGCTCAATAAGTGCTATGTGGCATCTTGAACACTGCATGGGCCCTTTGTCCCTCCCTGGCTCCTCATCAGGGATTCAGACAACTTCTGTGTGTTCAAGGGAGCTGAGGGTGCCAGAGGATGTTGCCAGGACTCTAAAAACCATGTTGTTCTGTATGACTGGTTGAACATCCTTGCTGTAGTAGGTCTGACTTTCTAACATCAAAGCAAGACCAGTCTTGAGAAGGTAGTCAGCACAGATGACCTCCAAATGTCCCTTTCAGCTAAAATAAGTCCATAATTCTGTTGTTGTGGGGTTGTATTTGCTTATCCATGTCCTTGAACAGTGCCCTTATTTTTCTTGTATACCATTTATCAGTTTTATGCAGTAGCAATGCCTGTTCTTTTGCTCTGCCATTCTCAGAGATCAGGAATGTGATCAGGATGCATGTGACATCTCAACTGATTATAAATATTATGTACGTTTTCCCCTCTTCTGCCTCCTTGGAGAAACTCAGATAACTCTGCAGGTGAGGGCCATGTTTGGTCATGGGTAAACAGAGAAAAGTACTTGAGTGCTCTCAGCAGCATCTCCTTACATCTCCACTCCCTGAAATGCACCCTCAGAGTCAGTGCACCAGTGATTTCTTCCGTTTCATCTCCAAAGTGTAGCAACCAGGTCAGGCAATTGTGGGTATAGCTTGATGTTTTGCTGTCAATGAACAGTTTGGTGAGACCTGGCATCTGCTTAGACTCATAATGTGTTTCTCCTCTTGCGAAGAAATGCTTGGCAGATGGATCCATAAAATCCTACACTTAAGTGCACCCCTTTTATTGCTGTTGTTCATGCCCTGGTGTGCAAATCTGTGTTTTATGGGGTGTTGGGAAAGGCTCAGATCAAAGCTAATGTGATTTACCCATGATACCTTCAGCAAGAACAGGAGTTCAAAAGATAGGAAATAATCTGTGAGGACAATCAGGCTTCAAGTATCTTTTCCTGTACTTTAAGTAGAGTTGGGACACCAGAAAAAGAAGGGTTCTGGGCAGAGGCCTAATATCAATCCCTTCCTTTTCCTCACTAGCACATTGGACAACAAGGGCTCCATCTAGCTTAGCCTGCAGGGTGTCCCCTTGGCTTCCAACCACAAGTATGTGCCCTGGCAGTGTGCTTCTAAAACAAACTCAAAGCATGTAAGTGCAAATAAAAGCTTCCTCTGCCCTATCTGAGCTTCTGTCAGCAAAAGAATATCACTATGTTCTAATTTTTGTTTATTCTGTATACAGTTGTGCATATAAGCCATTCTAATTAAACCGCAGTCTTCTTTTGTTAAGAGCTCAGATGTGATGAAATCGATATCAAGCATTGCATAAGTCTGTATCATTTGCACTCATATTTTTAAATTCCACTGGTATAGAAGAGCAGCAAAAACCACCACAAAACTCCAAAACAAGGCCCCCAGATCTGTTTACTGTTGCAGTTTGGCTGTCCCTGGGGTCTCCAAGGAATTTGCAGAGCCTGAAGCAGGGTGTCAGCTGGCAAATGTGGGTGGTACTTGGGTGTCAGATAAAGATTCGTTTAGAAATGCAGCCGAGGAGAAGGAAGCCTCCTTCTGTACCCAGCACAGCCCCTGCAAATCAGGTCTCAAATTTGACACTGTGTAACGAGCAAGTGCTTGGCAAATTGTTCCTCATGCCCAGGTTACAGAGGTGGTGCTATTTAACACACGTAGCTGTACTGGGTGTCGGGCAGAAGACCCCGAGACACTTTGCTCGCTGTGCGGTGGAGCCTGGGCCATCAGCCAGCTGAGCTGCGTGCATTGCTCATACTCAATTAGCAGGTTCAGGCTGTGCATGCAATCCACACTGACTGCAGTGCCAAGGCACCAGTTGCCCTCAGCAGCTAATAATATAGAACTGCACAGTACAGTTAATTATAAGTAGGTACAATTTATTCCATAGTATGTTCCCTACATACAAAATGGTGTGTGGTTTTCTGCTAGCTGTGTAGGTTGTTGCTCCCAGAGTTGTCCCTTGTGGTCCTGGTCTCAGGTGCTGATTCCTTCTCCCTGCTCTGTGTGAGACTGGCCTGCACCCAAGGTTCTGGTGGCTATGAACAACACAAAAAAATCTAAAGTCTTCTTTTGAACTAAACTCTCGATTAGTCTTGGAGTCTGGCTAGTTTTTCTCTGGCCATCCTTGACCTCTTTTGCCTTCTAAGCTAGGATCCCAAAGATGTAAACAGTAGTTCTTTGCTGTTGGAAAACTGGCTAGCGTCAGGATTTCTTGTGAAAGCTTCCTGCTGATTGCTCACTGTCGTCCCCAGCAGTGTTCTTTCAGTGCACTGGAACAGCACACAGCAGCCTCGTGCAGAGATTCTTGGTTGGCTTCAGTCATTCACAGAGGCAGAGAGCTATGACTTACATGTCTGGAGGATATATGGGAAACACTTTAAAAATAGAAAGGTTCTTGTTTTATAAGCTTCCAGTGAGTCTCCTTTTGGAGAGAAACGTGTTTTTCAGACTGTGCATCAGGGTTGAAGGCAGATTTGTTACAATGGCATTGTTAGTTTGGGGTGAAGAGAGATGCACTGGCACTTTATAAGGACACTAAAAATCATTAAAGAAAAAACAAAACCAAAACAACACAGGAGTAATTTATGAATGATTGATGGTTGTCTGTGAGCTAGTGTATGAGCAAACCTTGCTTTCTCCTCTGTCTCTGCTTCCTACAGTAAGTGTTTGGCAGCATCTGCCATTTGTCTGGGTCAAGGTGAAATATCCATTTGGTTTTGAGGAGGTATCAAACATTTTTACAGTGCATCTCATCTTAGTTAAAATATTATTCTTAGGTTGCAGAGAAACCTTTACTGCCACACTGTAAATGAGGTGTAAGTCCACTGAAATAAACTCAGACTGGTTTAAGCAGAGACCACGAAACAGTACTACATATTTCTTTTAAGAAGAAAGAAATTAAAAAACCAACAAACAAACCAAACAATAAAAAATATGTGAAGGATAGTGAAAGATAAAGATATATTTGTATGGTCTGGTAGTTATATCTACACCAAGAACCACCTATTCATTAATCTATTCTTGCTTTGCCAGCATTGGTGAGCAGGTAGAAATGAAAACTCTTCAAACCTTCTCCGTCATTTGCTGCTTCTCACCTGCTTTCCAGTTTGGAAATCAAACACTTAGCTCTCCTTCTGCTATGCACATTTGAAAGGTTTCTTTGTGTTCCCTTCCTTGAGTTGGCTTCCAGTTCAAATGGCAGTGGACAGGCCAGATAGGAAAGGTTAAATTATTAATTTGTAAAACTGAATTATTAATTTCAGGAGAAAATAGAAGACTGTGAATCCTGTGTACTGGGGATGTCACTTGCAGTGACAAGGAAGGCATCCAGATGCTAGTGAGAACTGATGGACATGGAAAGGACACAGCCCTGTGCTGCTCATGCACCACAGCTATAGGAATAATTGCCCTACACACATATCTCAAATGTCAGGAAGGCAAAATGTCTGACTGCAACAGTCTGTGGTTTGACTTGGAGCGAAACACAACAAAGCTAGGCAGGAAAAGAGCAAGAATTAGGAGAGCAGTAATAAGATCACACAGTAAGTAACTGCCTACATGCACAATTAGATAGTTCCAAGCCATTTTAAAGAGGAGTTGTGTGAATAATTGATTTTTCAGTTCACTGGTCAAACTGAAGAAAAAACCCATTCATTTTGGATTGACCTGAAGCATAACATTTTATTGGCTTTCTTGGAAAATTAAAAAAACCCCAAAAGTTAGGGAAAATTATTTGGGGTTGAAGTCAAAGTTAATGATTCACATATTTGGAGGAACGGAAATGCTCGTTACATGCATTTTACATTTAGAGAAGTTTAAAAATAATAACTTTTGAACAAAAAGGATTTTTTTTTTAAATATGTGAAAAACATTGTGAAAATATGAAAATAATTTCTCTTTTTTGAAATAGTGGTGCTTTCTTTTTAGTCAAAATTATTAGCCAAATCAGGCCAAATTCAGAAACAATTTTGACCTGACCTGTTTGCCTAGTACCTAATAACAGTGATTCCCTCTGTCCTTCCACCTTTCTTTCGCAGGACAGTGCATTTGTTGGAAGACAGGTTGTAAACAAATTCTGAGGTAAATGATTACTTGATTTTTAAATGAGGATTTTTAACTCACTTTTGTTGGACATGAACGACATAATTCTAAATCCATTCTTCTATTATGAAGCTAAAATTACAGGGAAAATGTTCAAGTGAAGAAATTATTTAGTTTTTTATTGAGTAATACATAAATAATGTAAATAAGGCTTGACAAATGAAGAAAGTTTTACTTAAGCCATCTATAACTGGCAAAATTACCCATCACCGGTCCTGCGAAAAAAATGAGAATAAAATATCCTGTGGTGTCAGAGTATTCAGATAAGCATCATGGGTTTTCCCTGGAGTTCCAAAGTCATCATTCCTGCGCCAAGCTGGTGGTTACCCGAGGTGCAGAGGGCAGTTTGGAGGTCTCCTGTGGAGCTGAGGGTGGGCGAGACCATTGTCCGGTCACGCTGACTGCTCAGGTGTCAGCTCCCAACGCTGGATCTCTCTTTTTCACTCCCGAAGGAAAAGCTTGCGTGCCTCCTGTGGGCTGTGCTTTCAAGCTTGCACTTCTTCCTGCAACAGTTCAAAGATCAAAGAAGGAGCAGAAGCTGTTTCCCAGGATCCAAAAGACACCCATCACACGGACCCTGTGGGAGATGCCTGGCAAAGGATCAGAATTCAGTGATCATTTTGTTTGGTAGTCAGTTTCTCCCAGTCCTGTAATATTCATTATGTTGAAAATATTTTCTCTCTTGTAAATACCATCTACTCTTTATTGATTCTCTCTCTTAAGTGTTCTCTATTCCTGCACATAATGCTTTATATACACTTAAAAGTTTCTGAATGGATCACTTCTTACATTAGCTGAGTACCTTTGAGCAAGTAGAGGAAAGGAGCTGTCTCACATGAGCACCCTTCCCACATCCATCTCTCAGAGTCACCGACCTGGTGTATTTGGTGCACAGAGCCTCTGTCTGGGTCAGGGGGGTGAGATCTTTGCTTGCAGGGGACTGTATCAACCTCTCCTCACGTGGGCTTGGCAGAAGAGCACAGGCAGTTATTTATGGCTCTGAAACCTAAGCAGCTCCTCGAAATGAAGACACCTTGATCTAGTTAGGTTACGGAAAATAATGGGCACTATACATGTGCTTTGATACATTTGCTTTTCTTTTGATTTGTCTGAAAGCCTCTCATTCTCTGTCTTTCTTCTCCCTACTGTCATTTTCCTTTTTTCTCTTCCCATTTCCAGTTCAAACCTGACTTAAAGAGTTTATGAAGGAGAACCAGGCCCCAGCACAGCCATTGATCTTAAGGGGATCAGGTTTCTGCCCATATCACTCTGTCCTTTGGGTGTTCCTGAAGCAATCAGACAAGCAATTTATTTTATATTAAAAGTTTATTAGGGACAACCGGTCTTGGTTTTTGTTATGTGTTTCTATATTTGCTTCCCCAGAAAGAAATGGAAAGAAACGGTCACACCAAGATGGATTCATAGAACAATTAATAATGATAAAAATAACGTCCTCACTGGCATTAATGACCACACATTGATATTCCTTTTTAGGCAATAGATCACGTTATCATGACTTCTGTGGCTCTCTGTGCAAAAGGAAAAAAAATGAACCAGCTTCTCATGGTATATAAAGAAATTGAAACCTGTTTATTTATGACTGGATAAGAATGAGCTGCCTCATTAATGTGGTATAAAATGGGTATAATTCAGCATTCTGTACAGTCCTCCATGACGTGTTGACAGGTGCTGTCATGCACTATCACTTTTAGGTTATTGCACTCTAATAGACCACAATTATAGCTCATTTAATATGATATGACAGTGGGGAAGCACGTGTGAGGTTACAAGCAGTTACACTTGCAAAACAAGCGCGTGGCAATGTATGCAGCTATAGGTAAATATTGCAGGGGGCAAATCCCCTTTCTGCTGCCCCAGAGCCCAAATGTCTGTGGCTACAGGTCTTATGCATACAGTTCTTGCAATGAAACATTTGTGCCTCGCATTTTCTCTTATTTTCCCCACAAATGCCAATATTACTGCTTTCAGTTGTGCCTCCTAATGTTGCTCCAACAGTTGAAACCACAGCAGGGGGTGGAGTAGACTTGAAGAAAAGACGAAGCTGTGAGTAGCACAAGATTTATAACAGTTGGCAGCCCAACATCTCATCTCATACAAACAACTCGGTTTCCTTTTGGCGGCCTGCTGTGCCACTAACAAGGCAGGCTACAAAATTCACCCACTGGGTGATGGGGAAAGGCAGCACGAAGCAAACACCAGCATCATTTTCATATGGTAGGGGAGCAGCAAGAAAGTTGGGCCCCGCGCATTGATTTCATTCATTAGAGGGGAAAACTGCGGAACTGGATAGAAATGCCAGATAGAAATATTTTAAACTGGTTAAAAACAGAAGTCCCCTCAGGGGACTTAAAGATTTCTCAACAACATTTGCAACCTGAGCATTGCAGGTTTTTGCCAGGGCAAGTTTTGCACTGTGGCCATGTAGGTGGTATTATAAGCCAAAAAGACGCCAGCTAGTCTGTGTTTTTGTCTAAGTCATGTACTGAAGTGAGTGATTTTTGCTACTTTCTTGCTTAAAATGTGTTTCAGATATTGCTTTAAATGCTGAGGTTGTAGCTATTCTTGCACACTGAGCAACTGTATGATATATTCCTTCTGGGAGTGGCCACACACTTAAATTCAAGGGTTTAAATATAAAAGCTTAGAAGCTGGCTCTGTGCAATATTTTCAGAGACCCAGCTTCCTGGCCCATGCAGCCGTGGTGCCTCGACAGCTGGGTCACGCCATATGGGTCAGGATGCCGTGTCTCCGTTTCACGCACCCGCGGAGCCGGAGTAACACTCCTCAACCGGTTTGTAATGAAACATCTCCTTTGCATTACAAAGAATGTGCTTGTTTGCTGAAACTCTTTCCTCATCAGCAGCAATCATATGCTTGGCATACCTCCTGGAAGAGCACACATGCAGCCTCCTCTGCTCCTCTTCTGCAGCACGGAAGGCTCAGCCTGGTGAGCCGGTGCCTTCCTCCCTCCCTTCCTGAGCAGCCTCATGTCTCCTTCAGAATCCGTTTTTCCTCGCCATTCCTTACACATTTCCAGACCTCCAGCTCCCACCATGTTCTCTGTGTGCCTGCTTTGGCTCCTGCCACGGGCTCAGTGAAGGAGAAGGGAGGTAACTCTCAGGTCAGGTCCATGATGGGGCTACAGCTTCTGCACCAGTGGTAAATGATTCTCAGCCAGCCCTGTGTGCCTGAGAAAGTGGGCCTTTCTGACCATGGCTATTTTTCAGGGGAGATGTCTATGCACACTTCAGCTTGATAATCCCAACTGGTTGCTATGTCCCGTGGACTTGCTCAAAGGATGCATATTGGAGCCAGTGTCTCATACAAACCCTGTTAAACTAACGGTGCCCTTCGGCTCTTCAGGAGATTGCAGTCCTAAAGAAAACATCACAAATAAGTCCCCCTGTTAAAAATGGTGGCATGCTATTTTGCATCTTTTCATGCTATTTTCTGCCTCCAACCCAAGGGAAATATTGAATTAGTTCAGTATACTGGGGTGCTGGAGAGAAAATACGAGAAATGCTGATATAATCATGCAGCACTTGCCATTTAATATTATTGCTAATTTGATGCAGGACTCTGAAAAACTCCTGTTACTCTTTGCAGAAGAACCTCTTCTGCAGACCAGTGACACAAATTCCGTGGTTCCCTCTGACAATCTCCCATTTAATGTCACTGTTATCTTCAAATTCTCCTACAATAAAGTCTAAGTTGTGAATATAAAGATAATATTAAGATAAACAGGACTAAATAAATGACTTTTTTTAGTAGCTCTTTGACATTTGGAATTGGATTAAACCAAATAATATCTAAATATTTAGACTATATTCTTTAGTCATGGATGCTTTTAAAAAAAGTTGATTTCATGTAACAGCTATCAGCCCTTTGCTTTGTGACCAGTCTCAAATCTGATAGCCTCTTTTCAGTTATAAAAGTACTAAAATATCGAAGCTTGCTTTAGTATACCAGTAATATCATGTGGCTAAGGTTTAATAAGAAAGTGTGAGTGCTAACATTGTCCTGACAAATAAAACTCTGTAGGATAGAAGCTACAAACAGTAGTATCTATACGCACCAAGCAATATTGCTACAAAAAGGAAAAAAAAAATCCCCAAACCAAAAGGAAAACAGACTGGTGCTGAAGTGGCACAAAGCAGAAACCCTCACTCCTGAATTTTCTATTATTTTTCTTGTTTGGCATGCAGAGTTGTCTCTGTAAATTGAGGCACAGTTGGACCCAAACTTCTGCCTCTGATCAGTGTGTAGTTGGCAGGAACTGTGTTATTGCTTTTGGTTGGTATGGTTTTTTTTGTCCATACCTGAATAAAGATTTTGTCACTGAGTGGGAAGTTTAGGAA
Organism: Acanthiza pusilla; assembly: GCA_036630365.1. NCBI lineage: Eukaryota > Metazoa > Chordata > Aves > Passeriformes > Acanthizidae > Acanthiza > Acanthiza pusilla. The sequence continues at coordinate 6,225,717 of JAXCHO010000098.1, forward strand.
GGAGACTAAGGGTTAATGCCGCTTGAAATAAAAATCCAAGTGAACTTCTGCAATTATCTGCTGAGGTCTCCTGAGGGATGCCACAGATGGCATGTGATCCTCCTGCCTTGGATGGCACCCGGCACCCGTGGATGGGGCTGAGGGGTGAAAGGAGCAGTGCCAGGAAAAGCATTAGACATGGAGATTTTCTTTTTCTGCAAACTGGTTGTAAAACAGCACCAGCAGCAGAGTCCCTGTTACAAAGTTTGGTGATTTTATAACTTCTTTTAATACTCCGTACTTGTAATAAACACCCTTCATCCCCCTTCTCATCCTTACTTTCATTAAAGCAATTTACTTAGTGCCCTTTGCTATGTACAGAAAGTTCAATTGTGGCTATGTGATTTTGTCAAGTTTTCAGGAGGGAAACAATGTGTTTCACCCTGCTACGGTAGTGATTTCTAACACATTTCATAAATTTCATTATGAAAGAAAATGTCAAATAGAGAATTCAAAGTCCTCTTTTTAGTGTCTCTCTTCATGAACTGCTCACTGTGGATAATGCCATAACCTTCACCGGTAAAATGGAGCATTATCAAAGGCAGGCATTCGCAAATCAATAGGGAGGTAGAGACTGGAAAGGCATTTTGTTTTGTTTTTAGTTTAGACAAAGGATGATCAGCTCTTTGCAAGTACCTCTAGGTTTTAGGCTTTTACTTGACTTGATAAAGCCATGATGAAGTGGGGAGCATTATCTTTTCTGTCTTTGTTTCTAAGAGCTATGACCTGTAGTTTTTTGTATGGATCAAATATCTGGACTTATGTATGTGTGATAAAAAAGAATGTGTGGTACCTTAGTGGGGATCTTTTTGACTACATACAGAATTCTTCGATTTTGTCCTTACATAAGGAAGACTTTGGTGGTAACAAAGTAGTGAATAGCAGTATTGCATTTTTCAAATTATAAATTTAAGATTATTAAACACTTTTGAAATTAGATTCCCTGGAAATCAACATTTCAATTCTTGCCATACTCACATGAAATACTGGGAGTGTCACTAGAATTTTTTCAGTTAGACACATTTCTTTTTCTGTCTCTTAATTTTTTCTGTTTACCTTTATTTCTTTCCCCTCTCACTTTTCTTTCTTGTTTTCTATTCCTCCCTCCCTCCCTCCCTCCCTCCCTCCCTCCCTCCCTCCCTCCCTCCCTCCCTCCCTCCCTCCCTCCCTCCCTCCCTTCCTTCCTCCTTCCTTCCTTCCTTCCCTCCTTCCTTCCTTCCTTCCTTCCTTCCTTCCTTCCTTCCTTCCTTCCTTCCTTCCTTCCTTCCTTCCTTCCTTCCTTCCTTCCTTCCTTCCTTCCTTCCTTCCTTCCTTCCTTCCTTCCTTCCTTCCTTCCTTCCTTCCTTCCTTCCTTCCTTCCTTCCTTCCTTCCTTCCTTCCTTCCTTCCTTCCTTCCTTCCTTCCTTCCCTCCTTCTTCTCCCTTTCTCCTTCTCCCTTTCTCCTTCTCCCTTTCCCCCTTCTCCTTATTCCCCACTGCCTTCACCTTTCTTCCTCTCCCCTTCTCTCTGTCCCTTCCTCTCCTCTCTGTCCCTCTCCTCTGTTTTCAAGATAAATCCCATCCTTGCAAATTCATAACTGACAGGGCTGACAACTAGAATATTTACTGGAAAAACAAGAACACACAGCAAGACTTCATGATTCTATTTCTCATATATATTTCTTTATAGGGTGCGTTCTGCAGTATTTGGTGTATGTGTCAGTGGAGATGAAAAGATACTTTACAGGGAAACTGAAATCTATTTCCAATGTCATTGCTATAGCACAAAATGGAATACTATGAATGACAGTCTCTCAGATTTCCATAAATGTGGCTCCTCTATAAGCAAAATTCTGAAGTGATTTTTATTTCTAATGTCACCCTTAGAGGCTCTGCAATGTCATTCTCATTTTTGTCAGAATAATTCTATTTAATTTTTGGGTTTTGTCTATCAGAGGTCTACAAATTTATTTCGTAAGTTAATACTACTCATTTGTCAAAACCAGGCAAGAAGTGATCATTTCCCTGTTTCCCTTCTGTACTGTATAGACATTCTTTAATGGTTAAAATATTATCAGGAGGGAGGAAGAGTGAAAATGTCTTTTATGAGTCTTTCCCAGTGAGCACAACAGTCTTTGTTTGCCTGATGTGAAGGCCAGTTGAACCCGGTGTTGCATGAAGACCTGAATACCTGCCAGTCATAAAGGAACAGTTTCCTCAGTGAGGACTCTGTAGTCTTGGAAGTCTGAAGTGTGTGTATGCGGCAAGCTAGATTTAGAGATTTTTCTTTAGCAGCACATTATGTAGAGTTTCAAAATGAGATCAGTGAAGTCAAATCAAACTTCCAAGTCCATTTCAGGCTTTCTTTTTTATTATTTTTTTCCCCTCTTTGGACATAAAACACTTCAAATAAAAGTTCTATTAATAAAGCTCTAACCACAGATTAAATATTTCTGCTGACATTATTTGACTGATAATATCAATTTCAAAGTTCAAATTTTAATAAGGTATTACAAAGCATAGGAAGAAACAAGCTAATCAAGCCAAGTTTCATATTTCCCCTCTTTGTATAAAATGATAAGTGAATTTAAAGCTATGCTTTGTCTCTTTAATATCTGCTAAATATGGATGAATTACTGAATATATATTTATTCTTAGCCTCATTTGAAGGCAAATATTTACAAGGCTTTTCTGTTGTAATCTGATTTTAATATCTCAACTGAAAATGATTCATAACATGTGGCTTCAAATACCCTGTAGTTAAAGAGGCCAAAAATTAATTAGCTGATTCTAGCAAGGGTTTCTTGGAACTGACCTTGAAAGAAAAAAAAGCGGCACTGTTTATCAGATCATTGTACATTGTTGTTGCTTGTGCAAAGAATTTCAGGAGTAAATAACAGAGAGTGGCAATAACTTGTGTCTGATCCTTGGTGCTGATGTGCATGTACGTCCTTTGGTTTCCTGTGGCTCTGGTAGTAGGGCTTCAAGGGCCAAGTGTCTTCTATCCTTTTGGCATGGAAATTGCTCAGACAGGCATGGGCATGTGAAGTGTGTTAGTGCCTGTTATGCAAGCAATGGGAAGCACCTCCCTTTAATCCCTTGTCCAGATTAAAATGCAGTGAGTACGGAAATATTTGCAGGTCCTTTTTTTTTTTGCATCTTATAAATATACTCAGGAAGCCATCTGGGAACAGAAATACTCTCTAAGTACCGCTGACCTGAAATGCAAGTGTCTTTGTGAAGTCAGTTTCTCTCCTTCCTTTGAAAGACAATCTTGCTGATGCTGACTGCTAAAAATAAGGACGCAAAATCTTTTCCAGCATCTGGAGTTTTCTGTGCTTTAATCCATTCATTTCCTTATGTATTGTTATATAGGTATTTCTGTGCACACTCTGATTAATGTACAAATATATATTTTACTTGGTAGGATTAGAGTCAAGTGGGCCTGATTCTCCACTTCCTTGCAACTTGCATCGTTAGCTATAAGTGTAGGTACAACCCTTTTAAGAACTGTCATTTTATAAGGAGCTTTAGGGAATTAGATTAACTCTTGCTTTGCCACTTTACAAAGAGTATCCATCTATTGTGAGCTGCAAACAAGTCTTTACCTTATTTTTTTTTTTAGCTGCTTTTCTAGAAACCTGAGCAGTGGGCTATCTTCTGTTCCATTGAAACATCTGTTTCCAGAGGGTATTCCTTGGGACAAGAGCGTTCCTGTAATTGTGTAGAGGTATGTGTGGGGGTATTAGATAGGTATTTACAACATCTAATTGCAAACCATAAAGGTGCAAATAAGGTGTTTAACAGCCCTTGCACAAATCACCTCAGACACCTCCAATTCCTGTCATGAAGTGATTTGCAGCATATTTGAGGAGGTCTCCAAATTCGAGGGTATATTGGCTGTCTTTGTGTTTTGTGGTGTTTGTTTGTTCTGGAAAATGGTTCATTCAGCTTTGCATTAAATCATGAATTTGCTTTGCTTGTGTCCATTCTCCTCCTCTCTTGTTAAAATTGGGCATCATGTTATGTGTGCTCTCCTTGGTTGCTACAGCCAAGTTATGTCAATAAAGTTGTGTCAATGGCAAACACTGCAGTAGTAAGTGCTCTCATATAATCCTGTATTAGAGCTTAAATATGTATAATCTGCATATTTCTGATAGTCCCATTTGCATATTAGGTTGGCAGTAATCATCCTTAGAAGAGTCAAACAGGAGAAAATATTTGACACAATTTCTCCAGCATCAATGTGCCTTGGTTTGTTATGAGAAAGTTCTTCATGACCATTTGGAGCATAGCAGGAACCTGTACCAGAGTACTGATTCAGCTATAATTTCAAAAATGTGAACCAGGTCAGGAAGCCTTTCAGGATTTCAGTTTTTCACAGAAAGGAAACCAGGACAAGGTTTGTGTATTTAAACAGAAAGGGATGTAGCTTCAGCTCCAGGGTTTGGGTTTTCTCAGCAACTCAGCATCTGCTTTGGTCTTGATAACATTAATTCATTTCAAAAAAGCTGGTGGAATTCGCTCAATATTAAAGCATGAGAAATTATGTATGTAAATACTCTGCAGGATTTTATCTTTCCACATGGGTCCATGTATGCACACGCACACACGTGTGTTGTGTGTCTCTAAGAGCCCTGAAGGCCCCATCTGCAGGCTGGCAAGAGGGCATGCTGAGGTGCTATGATGCCGATGAGGCTGAGGTGATGTGCACACTCCTGGTATCTGCCCCAATGTGTCATTCATCTTGGTTTGTTCATGAGCAACCTTTCTTACAAAACATAAAAGTTAGGCGTACTTGCAGGACTTTGCCAGTTTGGTACTGTCCAGTGTTTCACTGTTATTCCCTGTATGTATTTAACAGAAGTTCTTCTGGCAGTGATGGGAAAAGTCAAAACCTTGCTGCTGGCCCTGATTTATTGAAGGTTTTGTATTTCAAGGAACATGAGGGATTTAACCCCACACTTAGCACTTTGGATCAAGTTGCATCTAACAGGAGTAACTGCGTTTTTATCAATGAATGGGTTCACTTTAAATAGCTTTTCCTCTTTCCACAAGGCTAGCCTTTTCTTGGTATAGAATTGGTAACTTTTCATCTTCTGTTAAAACAGTTTTTGGAAATGCAAGATACATTTTTCTTGAGAATGAAGTTGAAGCCCAGTTTTAGGGAAGCTCATATGCTTAGTTAAAGGTTGTACATTTGCGGTTTAAAATCTTCTTCTGTATACAATGCCATATCTTGCATTTTATCAGTGCAATGTGGTCTAAAAGCCACAGGAAAAACAGAATATCCTGAGCAACCAGAAACTGCTGCAGGGCGGTGTGATTTGGCGGAGTCCTGCTCGTAATTGCTGACCCTGAGCTGAGCTGAGGAAATACGGATTTAAAAAAGTAGAAATTATTTGTGCCTTGTTTTTTTTTTGTGTGTGTTTTTTCTGTTTATTTGTTTGGGGGATGGGGTTTGTTTGGTTGATTTTTTTGTTTGGTTTGGTTTGGTTTCAGGTTTTTTTGTGTGTTTTTTGGGGGTTTTTTTGGTACAATTGTCAGAGATTGCTCCAGAAGTCTGGACTCCTGATTTTTCACTCCTGTTGTTTTTACAAAAGCAAAGAAAGGAGCATTTTGAGGGATGCTTTCTGTGTACATACTATCTGTGGTTTAGATTTAGCCTCCTCATTATAGGAGGCACATCCTTTCCTTCTCATAATAGCTCTTTTGCTCTCATCCGTAACACCACTGTGTATTTACTCCCTCTTCATTATCTTGTGTAGTGGGCTTATAGAGATCCCTTCTTTACCATACTGGATGACCTAGCCTGGACTTGCAATAAAGTCATGTGCTTTGGGAATACCAGAGAGCTTATTGTGATCTTTGACCAATGTTTTTCTAGTGTTTGCTGCTGCTGTATATTTCCTTTTTCCACAATACCCCCCTGCCTACTACCATTACCACTATAATAAAAAAATCCAAACCAACAAAAAACCAAAAGCATTTCATTGCAATGCTTTGAAAATCAAGTTTAGAACCTAAGGTTGTAGCCACTGGATGGTTAAGATGTTTTGACAAAGATAGGTTCAGGAAGCTAGCTGAATACACTACTGAATTAGCAGATCAGTCCAAAGAACTTGCCCAAAGTCTGCTGGTTTACAGTTCCTTGAATGCTCTGAGTCATCAGATATTAGCCAGTTGTGCTACAGAGTTTACAGCATAGCATATACACTTCATGGCCTGTTATAGCCATAATCCATGTTTTAATGCTTTATGTCAGGCATCCCTGCTGCCCTCTAACCATTCTTTAATAATAAGACAAAAGTGATATTTTAGGGTAACAGTTAATAAATAACGTGACTTATCCAATCACACCTTTCACTAAAATATTATTATCTTTTGACAGGTTCATTACTGTAGAGACATCAGGGACTGATGAAACATTGTCTAATTCTACCACTAGTACATTTTCTGTAGTTGTCTTTCTTTTAATTTAATTCTCCTACTCTGAAAGCATACTGTCCATTGCAATTATTGAATGAGCATTTAATCTAGCATAACTGAGGCATTTTAATCTTTTCTTATGGAAAAACGATTAAATGGTCATAACATTGCTATGATGTGCACTCATCTACTCCTGACTTTGAGAATCAAAGTTTTCTCCTTTCTGATAACCAAACCTCAAGTAAGATTTTAGCTTTAGTGCAGCATGCTGGCTGCCTGAGCAAGAAGAGGACTGTTATTTTTTTCATAACATTTCAGAGTCAGAAAAACAATTTGTGGTTATCAGCCACTTTTGGTAGGATTGTTTCTGGGCAAATTCTGCATATGTTGGTGCCCTTTGCTAAGTACTATTTAAAAAAAATACTATTTCTTAAATTGGAGGTAAAAGAATAGTACAAATGTAAAAAAATAACAGATTGAAACAAAGCAAGAAGAAAAAGAAGTATGCCAAAACCGCTTCCTGCACACTCATGATCATGTGCCAACAAAACCATTTCTGGAAGTCTGAGTGTTCTTTTTGTCTGACATTACCTGTACAAATTTCATGGGAAGTGGATTTCAAGTACACAAACATACATGCAGAAAATAAAATGCTTTTTTTCAATTTTTGTGTGTAAAATTTTGCTAGAAGCACAGTTCATCCCCACCAAAAAGGAGATTGAATAAAAAACCTAAATTAACCATCCCAGAACAAAACATAGGTTCTCAATCTCCTTTCTTACTGACATATGGCCGCTACCTGTCTATGACAGGAGTTCCTGTTGACATCGTGGAAAGGAGCAGTAAATTCATTGCTTTTTCAGAACATGTTGCAATCTCTAAATTCCCCTGGAGAGAGTGTTTTGGATATCCACAGAGTTCTGCTTCAAATCAATTCACAGACTTTGAAAGAGATTTTAATAATGGGTAGAATTGTGAAAAAGAAAGCTAAATTTAAATTAATTGATTTAGTGCTCACTCCAGTCTCCCAGAGATCTGTTTTCCAGTGGCTCATTATTTTGCTCTTAAATAACTAAATCAGTAATGTTATAATAAAGGCGGATATGTAGTACCTAGCCTTCTACCCACATAATAAACAAAAACTTAGGAATTGAGTCACTGTCTCTGGACAGAACCATAAGTCATACTTCTAAATTCAAGGAGAAAGTGCTGGTATGTTTGTAACAGGCTTTAGTACATACCAAAAGTATGGCTTGACCAGAGGGATATTTGGGTTGTCATCATTCAATAATTTTGCATGCCAAGAAAGAACGAAGCATGTCTTAGTCCCCACCACCTCCCTGGCCCCCCAGGAAAATACAAATGTTTACAAAACCCATCTAATATTAATGTTTTGTTTTATTCCATTTATTATAAATTTTGATTTGGAAATGTAGTGAGCAAATGGTCAGTGTGAGTCAATTGGTGTAGAAGGAGATCAGCTGTGCATTTTGTGATGGTCGCTCTTGCAGCTGACTCTGACACAAGAGCCTCACTAGAGCACTATAGTGCTCCGAAATCCAGCAGAGGCAAAAATGGCTGAATTGCATCAGCTCCTACGCTCCAAAAGTGTCTTTTAATTTCTCCCCTAAATTCTTAGCTTATGCTTTTGGGGGACAAAGGTCTTTTTTTAAAAGATGCTTCCTGAGCATATTTACTGACACACTAGGCAGAAAAAGGGGGTCAATTCATGTTGCCATTGAAGGATTCATCTAATATTTCTTTCTCCTGACAAAACGTGTGCTCTCTGTGAGAGCAGTCTCATCGTGAAAGTGGGTAAAATTTAGCTTTAGCAGAAGATGTAGAAAATTTTCTTTAATTTGAAGGTAAATATTCATAGGCCACTTCTTTCATGCTGACAATGTAAAGTCTGAAAGACTCCTCTATTCCTACTAGCAATGAATGGAAAAGACTACTTCTGTTCAGTTTTGAACTTGCTCAGTCATTAGGAGTTTGCAAGTTCAATTCAGACTTAAAGGTTACAGTGCCTGTATGCTACTGGGAAAAGATCAAAGCAAGGAAAGGAACAAACACCTAAGTCATGTCACAGAGGAGGGACCCTTTGCAGGCTTGAACATTTACTAGGGTATTAGTTCATGCTTTTGATCTTTGAAAGAAAAGGGTGGGTGACCTTTAAAAATATCAGGGAAAACATGCATTAGCTTTGCATTAATTGATTTTTTAAAACCAAAAATGATTATGAAATAAGCCGTAATTGCCCATGTCTTTGCACCCACTAATACAGAGAATGCATCTGCTTTTAGATCCATGCTGCATTTTTAAACAGAATAAGGTCTCTCTTTATGAGTTGTCTAAGTGCTTATCTGGAATGGGAAGACTTGTTAAAAACCAGAACAGGGCCTCTCTGCCTCTTTAGCTCTGGCAAGGTGAGCATCCCAGGTTTGTTCTTTCTTAACGTGGAATAACCATGTCTTGGAATAGACAACCAGGAAAATTGTTCACAGTGTCGGTTCATGTAGCTGGACAACATTCTTCCTAGCCATGGCCACTGTACCTCTGCCTTGCAATGTAGTAGACATAATTTCTGCATTTTATTTCCATCCTCTTCAGGTATCAGTGGTCTTGACCTTTTTTCATGTCTATGATTGAGGGAAAGGTGATGGATCACTAACATTTTCCTGTTGTAATGAGAGATGGACATTGGTGGGAAAATGCTGAAAGAAGGCTATCACTCATCCATCTACCTCTCCACCGTTTCTCCCTCCATTTAGGAAGTAATTTCAAAGGGGAGATGCCTTGACTGGTTCTATCATTCTCTAAAAAGCTAGCCAAGGATGTGGTGCTTTAGCATTTTATTCCTAGCTCATGAGTGTGCTCTTTAAGCAATTCTGCCCCTGGCTGTTCTTACCAGTTTGGTTCAAATCATGGGGTACACTAAGGGTCTGTGAAACGGAACCTTTTGGTTGAAGCTAAACTAGGAGACACAGAAGGTATGCACTTACTCTATGTGGTAATGAGTTTGAAATCACAGGCTCATTTTAATACTCTCTTATGATCGTATGGTTTTATGACTCAAATCCAAAACAAGGGCAGCAATTTGCTTAAGTCATGCCAAGCTTAATGACAAAATACGGACTTCGTATTTTGTCTCTTAGCCACAGGTGAAGTTACAGTCCTTACAAAAGCTCCTTTTCTTTTGTGTTTTCTGCTTTGACATTCCTGATTTTTTTTCTCATTTTATTTGCTTCTTTGCCCTGTTCCATGCCTGATTTGAAATCTCTGATCTTATACAAAACCTGCCTCTCTCTACCTTCCCTCTCCCACTTTCATGTTTCCCTAAGTCAGTTCCTGCATTAAAAAAAAGCTTGTTGGCTTCTCTTCTAATCATAAAGCATGCGCTACATTTATTTGACATGACTCGAAAAAGTTTTCAACTGAAATGGCACTTATTTGCTAAATATACTGATTCATTCAAACTCAAACTATTCAAAAACCTGGTAAATTATCAGTCTGTTCAGAACTTAGCTGTATTACAAATATCACTATTTCCAGCACAAAATAACTGATTGCTTAGTAAGCTAGAGTAATTTACTGTAAACTTTTGTGGGAGTCTGAGATGTAAAGGCAATATTTTAACTGCTTTAATACATTTTTTTTCCTGATTCTCAGTGTGGGAAAAATTTCAAAAAGCTGACATTTGTCCCAGCTTGAGGATGAAAAAAATAGAAATCTAGAAATATTTTGCTTAGCAGTAAAGCCATATGGTTAAGAGGAGCAAAACGCACATATGGCAACAAGATCATCTCCTGTAATTCAACCCATTAGTGCAAGAAATTTGTTCAGACAGGTATGGAGTTGGATTCTCATTTATGTTGCTGCCATCCCATTCTTATCTGGCTATAAAAAAAGGTCCTGAAATGCTAACGGCAAATATAGCATATGCTCCCAATAAAAGGTGTCAAAATCTTCTCGCTTCCTTACACCAAATTAGTGTGTGTGTGAGTGTGTGTAATGTACATGTATTTAGGCAAAACCTCAGTCTCTTTTCTTTTTTTCTTTCTTTTTAAAATTAAATTAAATTAAATTACTTTTTTTAAAATTTTGTTTTATTATTATTTTCCTTGGTGTGAAATTAAACAACTTTAATATAGCAACAGGATGATTATAGTATTTTTACACTGAAACAGAATGAAAATCAGTGTATTCTCTACTTGCACATCCTCCCATTTTCCTGCAGGGAAATCCCTGTTTTGACAATTCCTTATTGTGCGAAGTGTCGATCCCACTGCCTGTGGAGAGACTTCTTCATGATGAAGCATAAACATAATCACAGATTAACATCTTTAGCATCAAAGGGGTTTTTGGTAAGGGTGCTCATTGGTCAGTAAAATCAACAAAAGTATGTATTTATTCTATATATCTAAGTCCACCTGCTGGCTTTGTGGTCATTTCAGTATCTTCATCATAATTTCTACATCTTTATCCCAGTTTTGTGGAATGCTACTGACAATTCACCTCAACAATGCTGACAGACTTGCTAATTCAACTGTCAGGGTGCAAAATACTGCGCATGGGGAAGCTGTGTGACAGGAGGAATAGAAAAGAGTATCCCTCTGGTCTGATGAGGGATTTCAGGTAAGTCCCTTCAACTCTCTGTGCTTCAGATACCGTGATACTGAGGCACTCTACTGTGTCTCTAAAACACTTGTAAAGCTGGATAATGTTAATGGAGAACATTAAGTAGACCTGGTGTAAAATCATGGTCATTGCAGATGGCAACAGCAGTATTGTTTCCCAAAGGGAATCCTCAGACAAAGTTTACTGCTTACAGTGGGAAATGTTTATCTCCAAGGAAGCTCTCATAGTTTGGACCTCCTACATACTCCGTCTCCAAGTTTCAGCAAATCCCTGCCTTCCAACCTCTGCACAGGCAGGTGAAATTCGGCTTTTACTGGTAGAAATGTATAGCTAGAATGTTATTTATTGCAGAGAAGCCAAATAGAAGATAAAGCACTTGACAAAATCAGATATGGAGAGTGCAAGCAGTACACAATGCTAGGAACACCCCCAATGACAATTATCATAATATAGAAAATATTTAAATTAATAAATCATGCTAAAATTCAACAGAAGTTATAGAGCTCTGATATTTTGAAGAAGAATGGAGTGGCAACTGAATGGCTGTTAGTTCTAGTGACTATGAATTTTGTGTATTTAGATTCAAAGACTAACTTTTCTTCTGACCTTGCATTCTCTGTAATAAACTTCCTGGCCACTGCAAAATTAATGGCTGAGTTGAAAATAATAAGGCTTCTTAAGCTCTTTCTGAGAAAATTATCTATCTAGCATAGGAGTTTTATTTAAAAATTAGCTCTGAAAATCACAATAGAAGAGTTTAAACTCACTGTCAAATTGTTCCATAGATATATCTAATTTCCTTTTGTTTGTTATTTATTTTCATGTTCAACAGCTTACTATCACTCAGTCTTTGCCCTCAGGTTTGTTTGGGAACACGGATTAAGAAGACTGTCCCAGGAGTAGATTTTACTGTCAAAACCATCAGGATCTGTGTAAATCCATAGCATATGTTTTAGGGGACAAATTAACAATACTATCTAAGTCTTTTGATAATGCAATAGCTAGCAGGTATGCATAAGGAAAACCACAAGCAGTATCTGACATTATTCAGTGTCAGAAAATGGTTGTTTAAACATAAGAAAATGATACCAAAGTTTGTCTGATTTTAAATGCCTGAGTCCACAGGACAGCTAAGAGAATAAGTGAAATTTTTCTCAGGATATGAAGATTTTTCTGGGCAAGAGGGTAGAATGACAAACCACATATATTTGCTGAGGTTGTGGAAGATTTTAAATGGCAGAGGTGACATATATCACTTCTACCTTACATATGTATCTATCTTCAGTTTTGCCCGAATTCAGATTTTCAGTTGCTATATGCCTTAAGATTTTAGAAGGTTGTCTGCAAAAATACCTGTGAAAAGACCCCCCACGAAAATGGTCTCAAATATATTCAGCACATGAAACCAAGCAGCCAAGAGAAAATGACCACAGGAATAGTCAATATTTAGGCTAATTTTTATTTTTCTGTAAACAAAACCTCTTCTGATTAAGAATATCAAGAAATATTGCCATTGGTCCTTTGGTAAATCACTGTGAAGGTATTTATATAACACAGGTCCCTGACTCCTGCTCTATCCTCTGGACCATGCCAGCTCAATGTCGTTCTGCTTTCTCCTGTTGTTTTCAGAGAGCATCAACTGTGTTTTGGCTTGCTTCCCAGACAATGTTGTTCCAGAGAGGAGTTTTTGACCCTCACTAGAGACAAAGACATTTGAAATAAAAATAAAAAAGAGTTATCAAATAAAACACTGAAATGCAGGCATGATAAGAAAATTGTAGGCTGTTTGAATGGTAGACCTTACCACTAGTGTGACCTCCAAACTTGCATCAGACTTGCACACCTCCAAAATTTGGGTTTGCTTTTCATGGCCAGTGCTTATCCTTGGGATGTCTTGGCTTTGAACACCAAATATGCCTAAAGACAAAATCTTTTCTAGCTTCCCAGGAATGGTCCCTTGGGTTAGTGGTAAAGACCCCTATAGTAGCAAATCAGACGTAGTGTGAGGGGTCTACTGAGCCTAACCTAGCTAGACTTAACCAAAAATGTGTCTATGTTTTCAGGTGCCTGTCTTTGGAAAGATGTTATGCCAGCTGCTTAAGAAGCTCTTCAGTTCAAGCTGCAATGTGCTTGAATTTACATGCTTGGAAGCCCAGGACAATCTGGGTGAACTTAGGTGAAAGTTTAGTGCCTTCTACCTACAATTTATGGCCTAAATCATATGATTTTAAAAACAATTAAATGTGTCCCATTCATATCAGGAAGCAACAGAGAGGAGCCCAGTCCAGCGAAAAACACTGACTCAGAAGCCCCTCAGACAAGAAAAGTCAGAACTGGCATGAGGGATGGCCTTCAAATGACTTTTAATGGAGCCTCATAGCTGATCCAGTACTAGGAATAACAATGAGCCATTTTGTTTAACTTCTGAAAGTGCTGTATAGATGTCTGTATTAATTGTCATCTCCATCAAAAGATGCCTGCTGGCACTGCCAACATTTTGAAGTATGCACATAGGGATCAGACACTTCCAGGCCTCTGCCCTTTGCTTTTGTGACGCTGATGTTAGTACTAGCAGTATGAAAGAGGGAATTGGTGTAGAACAGATAAGAATATGGGCAGCTCAAGCACACTCATGTTCTTAACATGTGCATTGGTGAATGAGGATTGGAGTCAGACCAGGATTTCTAAATTTCTGATTGCTGGATATCAGTGGGGCAGGGAAAGGCGTTCAGTGTCTTGGCTTTGTTTCTTCATTAGGAAATAACACTTGATCTTAAAAGTAATATCAGCAGGAGACTGAATGCTGTGAAATTGGTCTCCTTTATGGGGTAGACAAAGGCCTTTGGTTAAAAGAGAGCAGACTGGAGAACAGGCTGGCTGAGGAGTATAATAGCTTGCAAGGAGTGGTACTGTTGGTTCTCCTCTTCACAAGCCATGCTGGCTGTCCTTCGTTTTCCACCTCTCCCTTTTTGTTCATTCCAGTTGTCTCATTTCCCCCTTCCTCGGTGTCTTGAGTCCATCCCGTCCTTCCCTTTTGCAGCCTTTTGTGCTCACTGATGGGATGCTGTCATCTCCTTGACTCTCCCTATCTGCACCCGAGCCCTCGGAACCCTCCTCTGTGCCCTCCCGCTCCACGAACCCCGCGCTACCCCTTACCCTGCACTGTCGGCATAATGAGGGCTTGATTTCAATACTTCCCCTCATTTCTCTGTTCACTGCTCTGCAGGTTAATGCAGATTCCAAACTTCAACAAGCAGCTGTTAAACATGTCATTAACACTGCTTCGGCTGCAAATGAAACTCTGCTATTGGGATTATTCTGGGAGCTATAGTTTTGTGATGAGCTTTGTCAATCACAGCTGACCTGCTGTGTACAGAATGAAACTCAGATTATCTTCTTTCTTCCTCAGACTCTTGTCATTTTTTCACAAAGAATTACTATTCTACTCCCCGAAAGATTGATTACTTGCACAAATAAGAGAGTCTGAGACATTAATACAAAATTCACAGGCTTTTCTTTATCTCAAACCTGCAACTCCCTCTACATTTCCTCCTGGTAATTATATTAGAATTGTGTACACTAGGAATTGCCATCTGATTATTATGAAACTAGTTTTGTCATGACAAAAATGAGCTTAAGTCTTGTTTTTTTGGAAAATGATCAGTACAGTGCACTGGATGAGAGAGAAGGAGATTAAATCCAACTTGCTTTCATCCATGAATGCTTTCATCTCTTTTTCAAACACAGGAAATGATTACCACTGCTATAAGCTGCAGTTCATATGAGTGAAAAAGGATAAGAAAATATTGAAAATTCTGTAACCAACAGTAGGACATAATATAGGTCCCTGGTACCCACTGAGAGACATGTACTTTATTTTTCTATTCTGGCAATGTCAAGGGTTTCACATTTTAAGAGTTTCCTTCTACTGAGGTGTCACTAAGTACTGGAGAATATGTTAATTAATTTGCCATTTCTCCAGGTTAGGATTTTCTTTTATTGTAAGAAAGTAAAATATTTTTTTAAAATTTCACTCAAATAGCCTGTCCTCATCAGTCACTTAATGAACTTTATTCCTGTTTCTTCCAGTAATTCTGGAATTGTTGAATATCTCAAAACTGAGCCCAAGCTGTCCTTTTTTTCATAGTTCTTGAAGTATATTTGAAATTAGGAAACATTTAACAGTGGCCTGCGAGGTTGGCTTCCATGTTCTCTTTTAATACATATATCTAAATATTGGTTTGACTTGGTTTTAATTTCAAAGTTGAGGAAATTACTTGACCTCTTGTGCCACACTTTGTCTTTTACTGAAGCATCAATCCTAATAAACTCTGTCTCCCAAGATATGAAACTAAATATTCGGAATCAGATGCCCCTTTGGGCAGGGGATATATTTAAATTTGAGCTCACCTCCTCTAATACTGCAGTCCAGTAAACAGCACCATTTCAAGTTTCATTGCCCTGGCCCAACAGATATCCCTTTGAGCTTCTGCTGAAAAATATCTCCTGGTATCTTTTCCTTCAAATCTCCATTTACAGCATTTGAGTTTATTAAATGGTGTGCTCAAGTCAGTAGGAAACTCAAACTCCTCCTGGCACCTAAGCCAGGGAGCTGCTAAATGTAAGGACATGTTCAAAGTCAGATCATCACTTCATGAATCATGATCACACCCAGAAAAAGTGAAAAAAAAAGACTGAGAGGAGAGAGAGCATGTTTTAGGGAGAGAGGAAACGAGCCAGAAAGAAAGCAGCAAGCACAAGGTCTGAATCAAAGGGAGAGACCAGGATGATGAAGAGCAAAGTGTTGGTGAAATATGGGCACCTCTTCACTCTGGGAACTGGAACTTGAGCTGCTAATTTTCTTCTCTTTTAACCCTTCTGTCTAGAAGAAAAAGAAAGGGGGAAGATGTGAAGTGTGGAGTGAGTGACAAAATGCTCACCAAACAAAACCCCACAATTATTAGTAATTGAATATTTCATATTTTGAGTCATTCAAGCTCTATGAGCCCCAAATAGCACTTTTAAGTATTCAATTTTTTTCTCCATTGACTTTAATTAAGTTTGCCCCAGGCTGGCAATCCTGATGAACGTGGAAAAGATTTTTTATAAAGGAGTAAGCTTTCTACCAGTGCAGATTTTTTTCTTTCTGAAATCATCCAGCTGTTATTTAAACTCAAACTCTTATTATGTCATCAGGTACAATCTTAGAAATATAAAATACAGATATATTAAACTACTGCACCATAAATATTTTCCACTTGGTGACTGTGAAAATTACCATATTATTTCCTGATTTAGATATGCCTGATGAAACCTAGTATTAGTGATAAGTGACTGTACGTATAGTAACTTCTGCGTAGGGACTGGAATGAAACGCTTTAAAGATAGGATTCACATACATATCTGCATTAACGCACCCAGTCTCACATTTTCTTCTTTGTCATTTAACCAGTACTACAGCCTTAACAGCAAAATATCCAAAATGACCATAGGTAAGACCATTTGGAAGCAAGTTTTCCCCATTATCAGTAACATTCTTTTGCTGGCATACAGTGAATTTATTGTGTCCTCCAACTGTTGAACTCATTGACTAAACTGCTCTTGATGGCAATGCATTCCTGTCACAGAAGCCATACAAATCCGTGCTAACTGCATTTATCCCCCTATCTGTCACCAAAACACAACCAGTTTGGTAACTGTGAACTTTCCCCTGAGATGTTAGATATTCCTGTCTTAAAGCATGGCCTTAGCACATTGAGATGTTACAGAAGCAGTGACACAGATATATTGAAAAAGAACTTTCTTCATGTCAGTGAGTTGGATTTACTCTCTGGGTTCTCTGTCAATAGTACTTGCTGTAACTGTTGACTTCAATCTAGCTGTACGGATTTGTACTGGTGATGAGTTAAGATTTTAAAAGCACCATGATCTGGAGTGCTAATGAAACTACAATTATGACAGGGTGAGACATCAAGGGGAGATAATCGCTGCAGTCACACAAAGCTCACTGTAGACACCAAGGACAGGTTGTCATGTGCTTGCTGAGGCAGTGCCAAGCCCAGTGCTTGCTAAGCAAATTGGTGGAATATCTTTGGGGGTCCTAAAAACCACAAGCTCCCCATGAGATCAATAGTAGTGGTGCAGAGGTATATGTTAAAAATTGAGCCTTTGGATGACTGAGAAATTCCAGGGACAGTGCTCCCTGGTGCTGAGGGCTTCAAAGGTGGAACTGGTGACAGCTTATTCTGGTGACGGTCCTGTAATGAACAGGTAAGCCTCAGCATCCTGCAGCACAGAAGGCTTGCTGTGAACAACTGTTTTCTCTCATAGCCTACCAAGTTATTCTTGTTTTACCTAGTTTTCTGTTGAGATAGCTCAGGAAACAAAAGAATATTCTAGGCTCCTCCTGAGACGCTTGAACATTACATTGAAGCTAAACTGAAGAACTCTGCCCCTCTGCTCTTTTCCACCTCAGTCGGTCAGCTGCAAAGCTTCAGCTCTTTCCAGTTAAATGACACATGTCAGCAATTGCTTCTTCTGGAGATCGACCTCAAACCAAATTCTCTTCATTTGTGCCATATGGAATAACTTCCTCATGGGCTTCTGAGGCTATGGATATTTTCTATACTTGTGTTCACAGAACTGGACTAGCGTTTTCAATCGCTCAGTGATCCTTTTGGCCAGATTTATGCCTGATTATGTTGAGGCACAGACTCACAAAGGAGAAATGTGTATTTTCACATGACCTATCAGGACTATCTGCAATAGCGCCACCTACTAAAGAGGATCCTGAACCACTGACTCCTCCAGAAATTGCCAAAGCTTTTGCTGCCAGAGCTTTGTTACAATGAGCCAGGCAATCATTGATAGGGCATTGGGCTTCCAACATGTGGGCTGCAAAGCCTGGCTTAGCAAAAACTGCTTTATGCACATCCCTATATGAGTGCTTCTCTTGTGGATGTGGGAGTAATCACGATAGAGAGGCTGTGTGGGGGTCTTCTGCTGCAAATCCAGCTTTGTGCTGATGCTGCATTAGTAGGATACTGTATTAGTAGTAGTCAAAAGCAGAATCAACTTTGAGTGGGTGGCTTTGCAGCTTATCCAAATAAACTCAATTTAATCTGTGTACCAGTCTGAGCTGATAACCATATTGTAGTTAATGCTAATTAATTTTCATAACAGGCAAAGTCGTCACACCAAGCCCGATATTGGGCTGCCGTGTTTTGGTGTTTTCTATGCGCGACTGTGGGTGTTTTGCTCTGGAGTCCTTGAATACAAAATGCCAAAGGTGAATATGAAAGTTGAGTATGAAAATCTCACCTGCTATATCTTTTTGCATGCTTAAAAAAAAAAAAATATTCCTTGAAATAGGGCCAGTTTCTTTCCTTTGGCCAAAATAGAAGGAGTTGGGTGGTCCCAAAGCCTCCCTATATTTAAGCATTCAGGAGCCTAAAGCTTCAATTTCTCATCTTTGCCCACCTCTAAACTTCTGAGTTTAAGTGGCATAGTCAGCAGCAACACAACTCATCTCCTGTATACCAGGGGGGAGACCAACAGAAGAGTCTGAGTTTCTGTTGAGCAAGCAGAATTTAAATGGCCCTGCCCAGGCAGCAGACAAAAATAGATACAAATACATTCAGTGCGAGAAAAGGTGGAGTTTTTTTACTGCTGCCCCGTGCTGGTTTTGGAATATTTGGAGTTACCCATATTTACAGATCTCATCATACCAAAATTATAAAATGCAAAATTATTTGACTGTTTTCTATGTCAGAATACAACGTATTAAAAACAAGTCACAGACAATTCTTTTCCTGTAAAGGTTAGGGATCCTCGATGTACATTCAGAGCCATACACACAAGTGCAAATAAGTCAACTACCACAGCTATTTAATCAGGAGCGTTTGTTGATTTGAGCAGAGCCCCTATGCTGTGAAATGAAAAAAGAAAACCAAATTTTCTTGAGCAATCTTGCTGTTCCTGCTTCAGGTGCTAGGCCATTTCACTAAAGCAGCTCAGACGAGAATGTCATTAGTTCCTAAGCCCCAGGTGAATTTGCCACTGTTCCACATGATTAAGCCAGATAATTGTGTGTTGATAGCGAATGTGGTTGGTGAAATACAATTTCTAGGACCTTCCTAAACAAACACAATGTAGAAGTGAGTCAAAGTGCTGTCATTTCAGTCCTTTGTCACAGGCTTTGCACTTGCAGACATCGCTGGTGAGGACTGGCAAATAATTCTGTGGCATGTCACTGTGCTCTTAAAGGTGACCTGGCTTAGAAAGTGGATCATACATCTTTTGGCATGCAATTTAGGGGAGGAGGGGAAAAACCCTGGCTAACATGCCTGTGAACAACGCAGACATCTAGCATTAGCCCTTTTTAAACTATGCATGCTGGAGATTGCTTTGTCTTCTAATAACTTTACAATTCCAGACAGTACTTTCAGAAGTGATTAAAATGCCATAGTAATGTGCAATTATATATTGTGAGAAGCTAGTCACTGAAAACTTTTAAAGAGCTATTTTAAATAGCATTTCTCTATCAAGATGATACAGACCAAGTAAACAAACTTCTGGGACCATATCATGCCTCTGCTGACTTTCTCTGTGACCTTGAGTGAGTAAAGATTTGATTTTTGACCCTGATCCTAGAAGAGGCAGAACCCTGTACATAAGTTATGGGGTTTTTTTAGATTATAGGTAGATATGCAAAGGCAGTGAGAGCTTTAGCAGGCACAGTACTGCCCTTTTGCTCTGTTGACCACTTGTTTCTGCCCTGATGCTATCCTGGCACAAACATGTCCATGGTGAAACTCAGCTGGCAACTGGCTTGGCTGAAACACAGGTTCCTTTTCCCCCAAAGAAAGGTATTTTTTCAGCATATTTGGTTCTCTGATGCTGTCTACCACATGGCTCACCAACACCTGTGCAAGGCACAGATGTCAGAACAAACATGCTTAGGACCTTGGAAAGGGAGAAGAGGAAAATAAGGGGGTTAATTATAGTTCTGCTGCTGCCAAAAAACAGTTGTGACTTTGCCTGTGAAAAAGAGTGGCTAATACTCAAACTAGCATTGTGGGGATTGTATGTTGTAGTAGCATCCTCTGATAGCTTTAGATGAAAATCCCAGTGGAGATGGAGAGCATTAGTGGCCTGATTCTACACACTTACTGCTGGCTGCCAGAAGTGCAAAATGAGTAACTCTCAATAAAGGAATCCATTTTTATGAAAGGAAACAGAAAGAAACTGACATAAGACAAGCTGATTTTTTTGTTATACCTACATGATACCTTCCATATCTGGCAGTGCCAGGAAATTCTGTCCTTTGATTTTTAAACCACCTTTTTTCTTGTTACCATGTTTATTTGAAGCTGGGAAAGAAGGGATTTTTTCTGAGTCAAAATGGTGCCTCCAAAACACACTCTAAGCGTCTGTTTGTCCTGGAGATGTGTGTTATTAGTCCAGCAGACTTTGCACAGCAGCCTTCAAAAAAAATACCAAGTTAAAACATGTGTATACACAGATGTATGTGTGTATCTTTGTGTGTGTGCACATACTTGTGTCTGTATACTACCTAGAATGTTGTGTTTGTCCGCCAAAAGAAGGGAAAGGAAAAGACTGGAGACACAGGAAAAGAAGGCAGCTCCTTGCTGTTTTGAATACTGTGGAAATATTTATCAGATTATTATTTTTAGCTCTCTAATTTCATTCAATAAGCAGGCATATATTATGTACAGTCAGAATCCTGTGGTATTACCTGGCAGTCCTGGTGTCTGATGAGGAAAGGGGTTTTGCCTTGTGATTTATGAAGCCATTAGATGTTGGTTGTTATCTGTGCAGCTAAACATTTCCATTGTGCATTCCTCATTCCTGTGTCTGTCTTCCCCATCCCTTTCCCTACAAGCTTACTTTCTTAAATCACACTTATCGTGTATCTCTCAAGACACTGAAGGAAGAGTCCCTTGAAAGACCATTTCAGCTTCATTTCATGACCTGGCTGAGGTCTCTGGATAGTATGACTACTGTTTTATTTCCTGAAAGTATTTTTCACCAAAAGCCAAAGCACAGACTGAGAAAACTGTTCTCACCTGCCTTCTGGATAGTTTATTAATATTCAAAGCCAAGAGAAGAAGCCAGAACGTGTGTACTTTTAGCAAGCAGGTATGGCTTTATCTACAATAAGACAAACTGATCACATTGACAGTATGGCAAGCCGGTTTAAAGCATGTGCTTTCAATTAATTTTAATTAGATTGGAGTAAAAGGAAATTTTAATTTTGATGTAATTACTGGAAACTTTGTTCATTGTATTTTAACTATGTTCCCTGATTCAGGACAAATGAGATTTGGGCAAAAACATTATGTGTTAGTTTTGAGCTAAGGTGCTCAGAACTGCCACAGGGATTGATCAGCCCGATAAAATATAGGCAAACTATATTATGCAGCAAGCTGAGTATACATTTAATTAATTGTGGGGCAGAAAAAGGAAAGTACATTTTTAGCTTTTACCCTGATCTAAATGTTGTGAACATTCCTCCTGCTGAGGAGAAAAGAAATCTTGCTAACACCAAGTCTTTTTAAAGACAACTTTTCAGTTGGAAAGATTTTGGACTGTAAGTATAGTCATCAGTGTCAAAAGACAAATAAATTTCTGATTCTTCACAAATTGCTACTAATAATTCTCAAGGGAAAAAGACAGCCGTAGATCCAAATGCCCAGAGTAGAGTCCTTAAAGCAACTCCAAACAATACTTAAAAAAAAAAAGAGAAAAGGAAAAAAATATTCATTGTCTACACTCCTGTCAGAGCTGCCCTAATGGCATCACAATGTACATTTTAGAAAAAGCAGAGGCAAATTTTAACAATTTTAAATAATTGCCTGAAAGTAGCCTTGATCTCTCCTTAAATGGCTAAATCTTTTTAATGCTTCACAAAAAAAAACCAACAACAACAACAAAAAAAAAAAAGACTCAGAATGGTTTAATGGTTTTGAACAGCTTTGACGAATGTGAAACTTATCTCTCTGCTTGTAACATTTCCAGAAATAGTGCTATTAAATTGATTTGTACATGGACACAGATCATTAACATATTGGACCCTTTATGTTAAAAAGGGTCTAGTCAGTGTTTATCTGTTAGGGGAAAACCACCTTCTAAAGAGGCTTGTAGAATATAAGCCTTGAGTTCAATAAAATGAGGCATTGATCTCTCTTACCCTTAATATTCAATGTCATGGGCATTGCATGTCAGAAACTATGTTGGTCACTGACACAAACTTGCCTTTTTCCTTCTGCCTGAAGGCAGTTAACATCCATGTGCTGAGCGCTCTTCTGACACCTCCTGCGGCAGACAGGATTTTTCCATCTATCACTGACAGTCTTTTCCGCTTATGGAGGTATTCCTTGAATTCACATGGGAACCAACCACAGGACCATCCACAGCTATGATTCACAAGCCCACAGATCTTGTCCCCAGACACAGTTCAGTGCAGCCATCTACTCCTCTTACTGCTTGCCTTTATTTTAGTGAGACAGTTTTAACTTCGGGCACTTGGAAACCTACTTTTCCCCTTCTGTGTCTCTTTCTGAATTCCCAGAAGACAGGCTATTTTAATGCCCATCTGTATCTAGGGACCAGAGAATAACACAGTCCACAGCTGCCATGTAATTCTTTTTTATTGCTGTTTAATTAGTCACTGCCTTTTACTTTTTGTGTTAAAGAAAAACAATCATTTGGCTTTCATAATATTTCAACAGTGTTCCATACCAAAGGCTAATGTCACAGTTTCTTGAATATAAACTAAATGAGCTAAAGCCACAGATCTAGTCCGCTACCCTTTTGTCTAGTAGATTCAGACAGATGGTATCAACCAGTTGGAACACTTGTAGTTATAAGCCATTAAGATGATCAGTGGGTCAGAGCCTTAAAAAATAGGTAAGTACGTATTTGCTTATAGAATGAGTTTCTAACTACTGAACAGTATAATTTAGTAAAATGGAGGCAAACCAATTTCTGTTATGAAACTCTTGGAATACCAATTTCGGACTCTGGTGATCAGAACTATTCTCATTTTCAGTTAGCCTTATTGTAAGAATGAGTGAATTAGTAGACAATGCCTTCCTTTCATTTCCAGTGGGATATTTCTCAGACATCAGGATAACTGGAGTTCAATTTTTAAAAGCATGGTCCAAAACTTTACAGATTTCAAGAGGTTTTGATTGCACCTTCAAATACCCATCCCCACTGCAGATTTTCTTGGGTTTAAGGGGAAAGGAGAAAGAAGAGACTTTTACAGGTAAAAAGCAATATTTTAAAGCTGTACTTTCCTCTAGATTTAAATTTTAATTCAAGCTTTCAGGACAAAGACTATCTTTCCTCATCTGCCTGCAATGTACATGCAAACAATGAAGTTCTGTTCTTGATGGGGTATCCAGCTTCTGTCATAAGGCAAATAATGAATCGTAGGTGGTTTAGATTTCTAACACATCTTGACTTTCTTGTTGTTGCCTGTTAAACTGCAGGACCCTTGAGGCAAGGGCTGACTTTATTTTTGACAGATAACATGATATATGCTGTTGGAGATTAATTAGGAAAAGAAATCCAAAATGTAACAAGCCCTTCCATAGCAAGGAATCAATTCTAAGGAGAATTTTGCCATAGTTTTAAACATTATATGATATTATCAGTATTAACAGCTTTATTATAGCCTTGTATTAACAAGTTTTAGTACTGTATATTAGTAGCAGCTGGCTCTGCATTAATTATCTACTCTTTTAAATGTGACAGCAAAATGTATTTATAGTGGTCAGAAAACTTGTCATTATCTTAGCTAACTTTATCTCAGTCAAAAAACTTACAGTATTCTAATCTCTGATGATAAAGTGGCACCAGTCATCTGTATAGCTACTCAGTAATGCACATTATTTTACCCCAATGGACTCCAGAGTATCTTTATGAATGACCGCTGTACAGATATATGTCATTCAGTATAATATTTAACAAGTACATCAATACCTCTAGAAATCTGGAGGAGTGTGTCTTGCTTGGGATTGGATCAACACAATCCAAAAGCCTCTGTCTGGTTGAATTAAACTAAATATTTGGTATCAGATCTATTTGGCATTTTTTCTGTGCTGCTCTGCAGTGCTGTTGTGCCTAACAGCCTGGTGACCACGACCCACGGAGAAACACCTCTTCAGTGGATCACACTTCACAAGATGCAAATGGATGTCTTACCTGGGGCTCGTATGTTGGGTGATGTGTACCTCGTGGCACACTCAGAAAATCTGTCCATAGCAATACATTAATAATGCAAAGCGTCTAATCTCCAGCTTTTGTGAGATATCAAGATCATGTCAGGGAGAAATGCACTGGTACTGAACTGAGTTAAAAGGAAAGGCGTTGGTTTCATTCGGAAAATGTTATTCACTATTGCAGTTTTGTTATATTCAGCATTTCCTTTAGATCAGAAATAATAAAATGGCATGTTTTGACATTTCTGAACTTTGTGATTTTCAGAAGTTTCAGTAGTCAATGTTTAACTTTCTGTTCCAAATTGGGATAAAAGCAAATATGAAGACAGTGAAATTTTCAATGGGACTGAAAACACATGTTCTTTCAGCCCTAGCTGTATCCATGTTCCACATAAAAGGCTTTCAGATATTTGCCAGGGATACTGAATTTCCACTAGTTTTACTTTACTTCCTGACAATATTAAACAGTGAGGATGCCACATTTGTACAGCTGTAATAGGTGACTTTGTTTATTAGCTGACCTTCTCAGAAGTGGAAATTTAAGCATGAGAAAATTAAAATTCAGCATATGTTTGAGTTTTTCTGGAGATGTATAAATTTGAGCCTTTCTTCTTGCAATGATGCTCTCTCCTTTTCCTCAGGGGATTCAGTGTTTCTGTTTGCTGCATCCCTGTCCCTGCATGCTCCTTAAGACTGAAAAAAGGGAGTGGGAGATGACACTTCTGTTGGGAATATATGTGCCACGTGGGGATATACCAGCTGCAGACCTCTTCTTTGACAACATCCTTGGAAAAGGTTTAGGCACAGGGATTCCTGCAGAGACTCAGGCCACTTGAAAATCACTTTCTGATAAATTTTTAGGATTTCTGTCATGCTAAGGTGAAGTGTATAATCTGGTCTTCAGTGTCTTCTACCAACATGGAAACATGGATACAAGGAGAGGAGACAAATGTCTCTCTTGTGTCTTAAGTGAAGAGCAGAGGAAGTTAACCCACTGCAGCCTATCTATCTGGTGTGTCCTATCCATGTATACAAAATGAAATGTTTGCAAACTGTCAAGGTGCTGCTCTAGATGAGAGTGAACATCTTCTCATGCCTGACTAAAAGGTTGGAACCTTCCAGACCAACTCAGGGTGCAGTTAGCTCATGGTGGGAGCTTCCCTCACAAGCCATCACATGTGCACATCTCCTGGATTCAGTGAAAAGTGCTGGTGAACTGAACATGTTAATGAATCTTCTTGGTGGTGTTATATTGAACTGCTGTGGTCCTCCTAGCACACACCTCATATTTCCCACAAGCCAGCTGCCAAATTTGTACTAATGCCATGTCCTTGCTGCAGGAGTCGAACATGCAAGTATCACAGTTGAAGAAATTCCCCTGCTATGACCCCTTCTGTAGTTCCTGAGCAGCTTAATTTGCTCTTTGAATACCTGTGAGGTTCGCCACACAAGCCAGTGGTATGTGGCTGTTGCAGGCTTCCCATTTTTATTTTACTTTATTTTATATTATTTATGTAGATTTTAAGTATCAAAGGGCTCTTCCCAGGTGTAAAACATGGGCATAGCCAAACCTCAGTTTTGTTTGGAAAGTAGTTTTTAATACCCATCTGGAGTGTGGGTGAAGGTGAAAGTTGTCAGGCTGTGAAAAATGGAATTGGTGTTGGCTGACCTGAAATAGGCCGTAAAGTTCTATTCCTCACAAAGGCAAGATATATTATTGCTGTAACGCCATTATTCCGCTCCATCACTTTTAAACCTTGTTCCCATTATCTGCAAGTTAAATATAACCCTATGTAAAAACAGGAAGGACAGCGCTAAGTTGTCCAGCTTAACAGCACACACTTAAAACATAATAGAGCACTTGTTACTGTATTTTATGGAACGGAAACTCCAAATGTAAAGATGTATTAAGGAAATATCTCAAAGTTATTAGGGAAGGATATTTACAATTACAGATTGCTTTATATTATGCTTTTATGAACATCTCAGGAAATGAAATAGCCCTCAGCTGTAGAGAGTGAAGAGGGAGGTAATTTTCCTTAATACGGGTGATAAAATTAATCTGATTGAAATCGCTAGCGATTATTTCGCAGAATACTGAGTGGCAGTACAATCACTTACACTCTTTTATATTTTTTTAGTCAAAGCTCGTGTAGATGAAAGCTAATTACAAAGTAGTGATGTGAAGCGCTAAGGAAATAGTTTGTATAGCATAGAACAGGCACAGCTAATTGGGGTTTGTGATTACACAGATTGTTGTTAGGGAGAATTAACTACCAGCAGTCTCTCCTGCAAAGCTTCTCATCAAGGGAAAGTAAAAATAGACACTGGATCTGTTATTTATCTAATTATGCTATGAATATTTTCACAAGCATGTTACACACTCTCAAATGGTTTGTTGTTCAAAAACTTTCAGTCTCATGTTGCTTCTGATCAAAGTATCAATATGAAGTTTCTGACATTT
Organism: Acanthiza pusilla; assembly: GCA_036630365.1. Lineage (NCBI taxonomy): Eukaryota > Metazoa > Chordata > Aves > Passeriformes > Acanthizidae > Acanthiza > Acanthiza pusilla. Next base: position 6,252,515 of record JAXCHO010000098.1, read on the forward strand.
GATTTTTTTTCCCCTTGATATTACACACCCATGACAGCCCTCCCATGAAATTATTCCTGGGAACTGAATGGTATGATTTTAGGCATTTATACCTAATGCTGTGCTAGCTGAAATGGATCAAAATGATTATTAGAAAGGTAACTGGACAGAGAAGATTGCAGTGAGTGACCGAAGTGAGAAAAGCCAACATAGGCTTGAAATAACACTGAGAAATATTTTCTTAGGTGTTATAATCTGAATCATTGTACAAGCCTATCAACAATAAAACCTTGCAAATATGCAAAAAGGCAGGCCTTTGTTTTATACTGCTCTATTCAGAATAGGAAGAGGTGAATGGAGGAGATGTTCCATATGGAGACCCTGATCTTGTAAACGAATCTGCATGGGAGACTTCTTATGCTGCATGGAGCCTCACTGAAATCATTAGGACCCTGTGTGGTGCAGTGTGTAATCAGGCTGATAATAGATGCTCATTGAATTTGTTAAATGTTTTGCTTTGCTTTGTTACTGTCTTTTACTTGACCTGGAGGAGCTTGCTGAGATTGAAAACTGTCATGTGATGAAGTTTCAGAGAAATCCGTAGAAGCCAATACTGAAAGCCGTTTAGAGACCTAATTTCTGGTGGATTACTGAATTAATGGCTATTACTTAATACGAGATTCAGCAAATATTGGTCATCAACAGAATATCTGTGAGTATTTTGGAGGAAGACCTCTCAAGATCTTAGTGGTATGTTGTAAAACTCTATTAGCAGTCCTAGCACAAATGTTTGCCAATCTCCACAGAAGTTCTCAGGAATGGGGAAAGCAATCATAAAATGCTTAGGCAGTAGCACTCAAGGAAATTAGCAAGCATTAATGTCACTGCTGAAAGGAGCACCACACCTTCCTGTGAGCATCGCTTCCTGGAATTACTGCCTCTTGGTGGAAGCCTCAGATACTCCTATCTTCATGCATATCTTCCTGTACCATCCCTGAAAGAACTACTTGAATGACACCCAGCTGCATTCTGCACAGGGGCTCAGTGCTCAGTATTTGTAAGATATCTTAGGAGAAAACTGCAGCAGAGAAGTATTTTCCATCTGCATAATCTTAATTTTCTGTATTATACAGAATGTACAGGATTTCAGACTCAGTTTAGAAGCCTGAAGATGAATGGGTAATTCATAGCAGTTCAATAATTCATACACAAAATAAAAGCAAAAGAGTCAGAAACAGCTTTCTGACTTTGGGTGGTCAATTTAAGACTCTTGGCCTTGGATTTGCTTTGTGAAAATTCTGAGTTCCCACAATCTTTTCTCTGAGTTAAAACTGAAATGCCCCAAGTCAGAGGACCATTTTAGCATAAGCTCATGTGCTTTTATTTTTCTATGCTTTTATTTTGCTGTCCTTTTTTCTTCTACTTTTTTTTTTTTCTTCTGAAAAATCCTCAGGCAACAGCTTGCTAAACTGTGAGTTGTCCTATAATCCAGCAGTTTCCAAACTTGTTCGAACTAATAGCACTGAAGACTTCTGTCAGTGCTCCAAAAATTAATCCTGCTATAGGCATGGCCCTGTACCCCGAGGTATTTCCAGCTGGCTGCATATCATGGTGGGAGACAGAGCCCCTATCTTACTGTAGGCTCCTAGAATGGGATATAATCAAGGTTCCTTGATTAGGACCAGATGACTTGGGACCGTTCACACACCAGCCCTCACTGACAAGTCTCACCCTCACCACAGTCTTACCAACTGTGCTTCTGTGGAGCACTGTGGGAAAATCTCAGGACAGGTGATTTATACCACCTCCATGTAAATAAATAAAATAAATTTGAGATGTAGCAAGTCTTACTAACCATCAATACAAAATGTCTATTCATTTACACAGAAAACAATACAAATACCAAAGTCATTGTGAAAGGAAAATTGTAAGCTTTTATATCTCTATAACAACCTGAAGGCTGTTATACATGTAAATAAAAAAATTTGCAAGAAACTGCATCTACAAAACCAGAGTAAAATTTTCCCAGACAAGCTTTTTGCCCTGGACAGTTGATTTAAGACAGGCTGGGTCTGATTTTCCAACATGCTGAATTCCTGCAGCTTTTATTGACTTTACATTGAAATGCTCAAAATCAAAGCAATAAATACAGAATTAAGTGCCTGTAGTAATGCTGGTTCCGCAGCCCTCACACTTCCCCACCCCTTTTGAGGAGCAGAACTGCTGTGGAAGGAAGAACTTCCATGAGAGCAAGACTGGATACCCACACTTTGTAACTGGCACCCATCCTTTAAATCTGGGATATGACTTCCCTTTGAGTTCCCTGCCTGGGCCCTGGGTGGAAGGAAGAAGTGTAAGATGTGTGTCAAAGCCTAAGTAGACCACACCACATACAGTACTGTTGGGGACTGTAGCACACAGCTCCCATCCCTAAAAAGCCCTAAGTTGCACAGACACTGGAAAATGACAGTTTGCCCTCTCCTAAGTTGGTGTACCTGCAGCTCCTGCCTCAACCCTCTGAAATGTTGTCCCTTTCTGATGGGGCTCATGCAGCGAGTTCTAGTTACCATTTTAACTAATGCCACCTTATCATGGAAAAGGACTCCAAATACAGACATCAAACAGGTGAAGTGAAGCCTCCTGTGAATCACCAGTGCTAGGGCAGAAACGCAGCAGGGCAAAACAGCTGGTCTCTTTTTGTCTTGTTATGGTATTGCCAGCGCTCCTCTGAGTTCCAGGTGTTATTTCCCAGACATGCTATATGCCTGTAGTGTAAGGAGATGGCATTTTACAGTCCTCTGCAATGGAGATAGGAATAGGAAGAGGAGAAGGTATACGGAAAAGGAAACCTTACCCACCAGTTGGTTGAATTTACATTTGGAAAAGTATCAAGAATAGAGTTATAGCAGACAAAACGACTCATGGTAGGCATAATGTAAGAGGCTCTCATTTTTCATGTGAGTACACAGAGGACATGCTGGATCAGATAAGTTGTCCACCTTCTTCAGTAAAGCATTTATAAAGTTGGCTATCTTCAGATGAGCGTGCCAGAAACTCTGCAGTAGGTTGTTACAGAGACTACTTGCCCACAGAGAAAACTTCCTCTTAACCCACAGACTGTTTTATGCCCTGAAGCATATGAATTTAGATTCTTTCCTAAAAGTCTTGGAATCATTTTTGTTAGTGTTTCTGCTCTTTACTGCTATAATTGTGGATACTTCGATTATTGCCCATAGAAATCCAGTATATGCAGTATAACAATATTGTATCACACACTTATATGTAAATATTTGTTATTCATTTTATCCAGAAAAATTGTGCTGATATAATTAAAAATTATATATATTTTCATACTGCTAATAGTCTGATACTAGTAACACACTCTATTCAGTACATATTAGTATTTTATTGCCATTCTGTATAAGCAGAAAATAAAAATTATATGTGTGCATGCAAACGATGTAGGATCTGGATATGTGCTAAGTAATTTTCTTGTGCTAGTCTACTTTGTCCACTCAAGTGACTGCCACTGAAAATTAAATGGCTTTCAATAATAATTCTATAACCTGAAACGGATGCCTACGGGATAATTAGAATATCTTGCACATAAAAAGTAATCATGCGTCCTCCAGTCATGAAGAATCCTCCACAGCTGATCGACATCCCTAGATCTTTAATGCCCATGAGACGTAACATTCATGTGAGAGGTGTAATCATGTCACACTGCTCAGGGACATCCCTGATCCTTCTTCAAGCACAAAATTTGGCTTGCTGCTCTGTGCAAACTGTGCTGTACCATTTTTTGTACTCCTGTACATCATGGCACCAACACCATTGTTCCTTCTGCTTTTCTATCCTGGCAGTCCCCCCTCCCTTAGCAGCACCTTGTCTAGGACAAAGTGGGCCTTCTTGTATTTTGGCCACCTACATTAAAAGTTCTATCATCACAAAGGGTCTTGTGGTTCATTTTGTGGAGAGAGATTTTGTTCAAGCCAACTCAAGTCTTAAGAATTTCATGGCCTACCTAAAACTACATTTTAAAAGATGGCTTTCTGGAAAGGATAAACCTCATTGCCAGGCCTGTATCTGGCAGAAAACTGAGCATTCTTACTACTAAAAGCCTCATAAAAATACTGCACTGTGCCTGTATCAGTGAATCCTAATTCTCAGTAATTCTTACACCTTGGGCTCCAATCTGTCCCGTCATAGTCATGGGCACTTTCAGTTCAGAGCAAGAGCCAGAAAAATCCAAGTTTTCCCTCAGTCTGCATTTCAGAAATGCCCCAAATGAAGCAACCAAAAAACACAGCTAAAAATAACTTTGACTTTACATTTTTAAAGAAACTCTTTTCTATCAGCTAATGGGCCAGAACTCAGTAAATGTAATGAACTGCAATACTGATATTAATTGTCATTATTCTTGTGTCTTACACAGAGATCTAATTAGGAGAGTGTATATAGTAAAGACATGGCCAGAGACTTACAATCCACAAAATACACATGTGAAGGATAAATGAAAGAAAAAAAAATTATCTAATCTCATTGACTTTAAGATGACAAACTGAGGCAGACGACTGAAATATTTGTATTTGAGCCATTGACTTGGAGAATCAGTTTCCATACCCAGTGATACACACAGAGCTCAACATATGGTACAAAACTTGAGGAGGATGATTGCTTTGGATTGTTTTCATATGCACTTCAGGATCATCATTTCTCACTGTTCAATACAGATAGTTGTGGAATGATTCTTCTGTCCTACATAAAGGTCTTAATGTTTCAGCTTTTCATGGAAGTAACTGTGAGAGCAGCTGAAATTTTTTCTGAAGTGTATTTACAGCTCTTTTTCCACGGAACAAAATGTCTGCAATGCTGTGTTTCTATAACCCAGTTTTTCTCTCTTTTGATTCCTGTGCTGGCTGACCTGTCACCGTACCGAGCTCTCATCTGTCTCGGGTGGTGCAGGGGAACCTTCTTGCAGCAAAAGCCACCCATTCCCAGGCAAGGAAGTCCAAGGGTAAGAACACAAATTGTTTCCTCATGTCCTGGAAGCTTGTCGCAGTTTTGCTATAGCTACTTTACAGGTAGCAACTGAGCCATTATGAGCACAATAGAAATTGATGTGTATACTTGGAGGATGACAGACTCTATCTTAATGTAGGCCTTTTAATGATGCAGAACACTGACTCCATGAACACACGAAGCTCCAATTTATTTACACCTTTGGTTTGTTTATAAAAATCCTTATGCATATTCTTTACAGCAGGACTGCTTTTAGTCCACACATATAAATTATCTACTAACTAGCACGCACCCACAGTCACCCATCCCATCAGTGGGATTCATGTTAGTGATGAGAAATATTACAAATTACATCCCCCAAAGGTTTGGCTTCACAATGAGTTCAGTCCTGAAGTTTTGCTATGATGCTTCCAATACAATAATACTCAGTAAAGAGAAAGAAAAAGCTGTCAGTGTCTTGTGGGAGTTTTTCTTCAATTCTTTGCCTGTGGTGCATTTTGCTTGAACATTGCTGTAGTAAGTTTTATCTACATGTTTATCTAGCTGTCTACACCAGAGGATATATTGACCAGGATATTATTCCCAACCTACATCTAGCTTTGTCCCGGCTCTTAAATCTTCATTGTTACCTAATCCCTTGACAAGCTCTACAGTGTTCAGCTCCTGAGCGCCTCAGTACTACAGTACACATCAGATTTGCATACAGCTAAATCACCCCATGGAAAATTCCCTTGGTGCACATTTTCTACTTAAACTGGTGATTAAGTGCCTCTATCTACTACAATTTGAAAAGCATCAGCATGTTCCTGAGTGCATATTTTGCCTGGTTGAAGAAGTAATTTCGTTTACATGGGAAATACAAAAAAAACCCCAAATCCAAAATAGTATTGTTTTTTCCCTTTCGAAATTCCCCATGCTGATTTTTTTGGGGTGGGTTGTTTTTTGGTTTTTGTATTTGTCTTTTTTTCTGGTTTTTTTTTTTTCCCCTGGAATAAAAGAGAGCAAAGCCATATATTTCAATGAAAACGAGACTAATAAAAGAGATAGATAGGAGATCAGTGCCCCTTTATTTGGAAAAAATAAAAGTCCACACTACAATTAGCAAAAGAATTAAGCAAATATATGCATTTTTACTGAAAACTAAACAAGTTCTTTCTTTTTTTTTCTCCCCCTGATATCTGTTTCTGGTTTTCTTGTTGATAACTAGCACATTCAGTAGGAAATCTGTGTTTTGTTAAAAATATCTTCAGAGAAAAATTTTCAGCAGCCCAAGAGTAGATGTACAATATATACAGAGATATAGTATTAGAAATCCACTTATTTAAAATTATAAGCTTCACAGTTAAAAAATTCAGAACTTTCTGAATGCTAAAACTATGACTGCACATATAATCTTAATTTCATTCCCTTATGTATTTGTCTAACAGGACAGTCTTATATTCATGTTCACTCTTTGGCCTTTTGCTGGAACAAAGCAGCAGTATGTGCGGTAGATCCAGACAGATGAACATTTTCTTTGTCTTGAGGGAATCAGAGACACTGTTCAAAGCTGCTCCTACCCCATTTTCTGCTCTGCTTGACAGCATGGACAGTGTGGCTGCACAAATGGGCCCCATCGGGGCTTTGCTCTGGCTGACGGCAGTGGGAATGGCTATCTTCTGAGATGGAGATACCTGGCCCAAGGATAAAGACCACCCTCACGTGGTTAGTGTGCTTTTAATACCTGGGCTAGTACCAGGCATGGCTCTAGGAACAAAGTCTATACTAATTAATAAACAGTCAGGGGCTCTTTTCTGAGACCAAGTAGTTGGCTCACTCAGGTCTGTATGGCTAAATCCTTTTCTCGCTGCCTTCCCCTGCTGTCATCTGGAGACTGTCCTTGCTCCAGCCTGTTTCTTGGACGTTACCTGGAGGACTCTTATGGACATGTGCCCAAAATGTGCTGAGGATCACATTAGTAATGAATCAGCATGGATGGTCATAAGTCTGGACCCAACCACTGATTTGCATCAGAGAGGCAGCTGCCGTGAGCCATGTGGAGTGATGGGCCGCTTACAGGTGGCTTGTTGCTCTCTGATGCAAAGCTGTGACCTGTCTTCCTTATATCTGGCACATTTCCAGGGCTCAGTAGAAAAAAATGGGATTATGACAGCAAATGAAAGAAAGGAATGAAGACTTCTGCAATCTTACGCTGGTCTCTACATCAGAAAAATTTGTCTCATGTTGACCTCCTTAAAGTATGGACCAACTCTAGTCCAGGGAAGTGGAATCAAACTGACTTCCACTTCTTTCCTTTAGGAACCACAGGATCCAGTATACTAACCTGATCAGCAGGATATTTGATATTGATATATGTAGAAAAAGGTGGTCTCTCTGTTATTCGGATACCAAAGCAATTGCAGATTTTTAAGCAATAGCTCAGACTCCCCTCAGGAGGTGGCAAGCAGCCTGGGCTACCGATATTTTTGTGTGTAGATATCCATAAAACATTTTCTATTTCCCCCCACATTTGATGCAGCTGTACTTCCTCTTTTATCTGCCTACCATCCATCCATTTGCCTCGTTTTGGACCTGTTGAGATCAACGAGATTTTTTAAGCAAACAAATTCAAAAGATGATGATGTCTCAAAGCCATTTAAATTCTTTATATTTTCAGAAATATTGGCAGCGGAGTAAAAGAGCATCTTTAACCTCCTGTAAGAGTAAGACAGGTAGAGTTCAGCTCTTGTATTCCATTTGGCAGCAGCAGCTTGCAGCTGATCAGCAATGATATACTGTCTCACAGCTTTGCTGTGTCTTGTCTGGTGTTGGAGAGACTGTGAGGGAAAACTGGGTTATTCAAAGCAGAGCCTTAAAGAAGAAAAACACACAATTCTATAGGAAAACCCATTCCATCAGCCTGACTGGTCTTAGACAGCATCTAGTCTAAGTTTTAGAGATGTTTGTCAGGGGACAACCAGGTTATGTTGGACATCTCAGCTTCCGCTACATTATTTAATTTCATTATGCCAATTAAGCAGCATAAGTGGCTTCATCCTAAATTATGTATTTTAATAGTTTCTCAGGAAACACATCTTTCATTCCACCAGCTTTAAAGTACTGCCTCGTTGTGCATGTTTGCAGGGCTTGCCTCCAATGCAAGTAACCGCCATGTTAGCTTCAACTATTCTGAAAAGTCCTGTATACAACTGTAAAATTAATTTTTAGGCAGAGTACATATTGAAGCTATAGAAAGAAGCATACTCTAAATACAAATGACTCTTCAGTCTGAATAGAAATTATTTTCACTGGCTACATACAAAAGAGAATGCACTTAAAGAATGCAAAACTTATGCAACACTTAAGGATCGTTCTCATTTTTCTCAAATCAGCTCTACGCCTGCACATTGTTTAACCGCTGTATACATCAACGTAGTTTAAAAAAAAATCTGCTGCATATTCTCAGTCTCCAACTTGCTCACACAAAATCAATTTGTCCAGAATAAGATTATGTCCTGCTTCTCCAAAAAGGCTATTTTCATGCCAGATTTCCATGTCAAATCTGAAACATTTAAGGTATAGGATTATTTTGAAGACCGAAAAAATGTTTTATATGAGGGAAAACTGGATTTCCTCATGTTCAAAGATGGCACAAAACACATATGCTAAAAAGATGTTTAAAATGCCAAACTGTGCCTACCTGACTCAATTAAAGCTGCAGAAAGGGAGGCTACTGTAATTTTCTGATTGACATGGATTAATCTGAATTTCCTCAGGTATGTTAGCCCAGGAGCAGCTGAGGCTTACCCTGGTGGCTGCAGCTGTAGTAATTTCTTACCTCACTCAGGTGTTGCTTTTGTCAGTGGGAGACAGGGCAGGTGCTGCTCCTCACAGCTTTAAACCAGAATTTTTCCTGGAGTAATTAGTTAAAGAATTATTGTGAATTAAAACCTCCTCATTTGAACACTAAAGGATGTGGATGGGAAAATGGCATAAACCCTCTTTTGACCTCAGCAATGGAAAATTCGGCCCACACAGAAGCACTTTAACATATTCCAGTTGGGTTGGCTAGAAAGCAACAATTGAGCCTAATGAAAAACCATAACTCTTACTATTTAGTAGATTTTCATTAGACATTTTTCATTAGTATGAAGCCCATCCCAGACAAGTCAGAGAGCAGCTGTGAGCTTGGGAGGTTGCAGAGCAGCAGGTCTGATTAGAAAGAACTTCCCCTGCAGTCAACTCATGGCCACAGGGCACTTGGCTGCTTCAGAGCTTCTGCTTGTGGGGCTGAACCAATGCTGCATTCTGGACATGGGGCCGTTCCCACGCCAGCTCTGTTGTTTCTGTAAATGAAAACTGGAATTTAAGCAATGTTTAATCCCTTAATACCTCTCGGTGTGACCAATACAGGCCAGGATCCAAAATAATCATGCTAGAACAGGCGCACAGAAGTCCCAAGTTAATGATGGGTTACATTTTGCTGGGTTTATATCCTGGGCCTCTACAAAACCTATATAAAATACAAGCTCCAAGCTTGCTTTTTGGAGGTGTGCTAGACCTATCACATGTAAACTCACAGCTCTGAGACAGGCCTGAGATGCTTGATCCTTATCCATTGTAAAATGTCCTGTTTGCTGCTGCTAATGATTTGTGGTCAAGTAGAACACATGTTCAAATAACATTTTCTGATTCTGCTAAAGCACTTACTTATATAATTTCTGGTTTGGCCTTCCTTTCTATTTGTATGTTCCAGACTATTCTCTAACTTGCAGTCAGGCCCTAGACTTAAAAGATCACTCACGCATATATTAAGAAATGGTGTGTCTGTCAGGGTATTTATAGTCCTGCTCTAAATGAAGTATTTAGGGTTTTTGCCTTGGCTCTACACTCTTATTACTTATTTTACAATCTGTTGTGTCATATCCATTGTGAACAAAGAGTATCCTTCTGATAATGTATTTTTAATAACTATGCATTAATGTTAATAAACCAATAGCTGAAATTATAGTTCTTATCTGTAAATATTCATGCATCAGAAAGATAGAAATTAATTTAATAATTAATACATGAATGTTTCAAGCAAATGTAAATAATCATACGAGCACACAATGGCAAAACATGAGTACTCTCTGGTGCATGCAGAATTTGGATATGAACTGTCTTGTTCACAGGCTTGATATTTTAAATAACCAGAATTCTGAGTATGTATGCCCACTAATTTCAACAAATAAGTTGACGAGGATTTCCTCATATACTCTGTTCTGCTTAGTATCTAGAAAAGAGCAGGAACAACAGATGCCAGCTGCTGAATGTTAGTACTATTCACACTGTTGAATACAGAGGCTTCATACCAAGAAATTTATCAAGAACAATACTACTATAAAAATGAACACTGTCATATTTTGCTTTTGAAATGAGAAGAAAACAGGGCATAATAATAAAAAGAAAAAAAAAAGGCATGCCACAGAATAGCTTTTTATTATCAGACAATCTAACCCAGAGTCCCCTTCATTATAAGTCACAGACCAAGTCATTGCTTCAGAAATAAATGAATTTTTTTCTGGCTGTGTGAATTTTTTTCTGGCTTTTTCTGGTACCCTGCAACTTGGAAGCAACTTTTTCAAGAAATTTGTGGGTCAGGTGGAGCTGACTTCCTCAGGGTTATGGCTATGGGTTTTTTACCCTTCTCAAAATTAGCCCTATTAGGTTGGGATCTTCATAGACTTTTTTGGTTTACTCTTCAGGATGGAAAGCTGATTTTTACAAGAAAACAATTTCTATCAACTACATTTCACAAGTAGGCATGTAAACGAGGACACAGAGCATAATATTTTGGAAATGTGTCCTATCTTACATTAAGAATTTGGGTAAAGTAAGAGGTGTTCTGCATGGAGAGTGTGTGGTTTCTTCCTCCACTGTTGGTTCAGGATTCACATTAAAAACAGAATTCTTGGCCCTCTAAGATAGAACATGAACATATCCTTACCCCATCTGTAAATGAAAGAAAATGAAACCCATATGAAATGAATTGATTAGGAAACAGGAAGTTATAGAAAAGCTAAAGTACGATTATACCACTGCCTTTTAGAAACTTGAAATAAGTGAACTCCTCTGAGAAAATAGTCAAATTATCATGCATCTAAGTTGTAGTAAAGAAAAAACTCCACTTGAAGAGTACTTGCTTATAACCTGTGAAGTGAAATACTGTTGATTTATGTTATTGCAAATTGCACAACTGAGAAAATAAAGGGTTAAAAAGACCTAGCAGCTCCTTAGTTGAAAAAAAAATAGATCTTCTTTTCTGTTTTACTCAGTAGGGATGTTTGTGTTTAGGATTGCATGCAATGAATATGCATAATATTTAGCTTTATTCTTGTCATTGTTTACAGTGTATGCTGCCTCTGTGTTGGCAAACCATATTTCCCACTTGGGACAAAGCACAATGGATACAATGGATAGCACAGAAAGAAGGGAGTCAGTGTGAGTTTACTATTGCGTTTAGATTGGGAAATCCCATGACCTGGTCCTTTTTTCTTTTTTCTTTTTTCTTTTTTTTTTTTTTTTTTTTTTTTGGTCACCTCTTTGAGTCTTCTACCAGGCAGCAGATTCAAATAAACCAGGTAGAGAATCTGAAGGAAATCCTTGGTTCCTCTTGCACCAAGCTCAAATATCTAGCTGGGTCTGGTGAATTTTGTGGGAATTGAAAGGGAACTTCCTTTGGAAGATTTCCATCTACTTGTGTATCTGCATGTGTACAGATGGTGGAAGCTCTGGATCTCTCCAAATATTTCCTGGTTCACACACACTAAGGCAGATCTGCCGTGACTCAGCCCTCACGAGGCTATACCTGGAGAGAAAAAGGTTTCTCTTGTACCGCCCCAAATGCCTACAACTCAGTAGGATGCAAAATACATCCCCAGGTTATCTGGATAATTCAGCTGGGAGAAGAGGTGCTTTGGCAGAGTGGAGACTTCTAAGTCACCTCTCAGACTGCTGCACCCTCACTGTAAGCCCTTGAAGATTGGGGTATACCATCACAGGGGCAATGCCTCACCATCCATTGTGCCACTTGCTTCAGAACACTGAGTAGTTTAAAAACCACAGAGAGGAAGAGTTAACCTGTGCCCCAGAAAACTCTTACAATCTAACCAGACAAAATCAACAGAGCTGGGGGTGGCCAATGAAGCAGTTTAGTCCAAAGTCACATGGCTGGCCTATGCAAAGGGCAAGAGACCTTACAGAGTGGCCGAGACATTCCTGCCCACTTGGTCTTGTTATGCAAACACACAGTGGCCGTGTTTACAGCACAGTCCAGCAGAAGCATATTATTGTGCTTACACTATATAAGTATAATATTTTGCCTTGCAGTCAAACACAACGCTGGGGAATTCGCAGCCAGGTATTTCTAAGATGGATACGTAAAAATTTAGATTGAAAATCTCTTGGTTGTGGTTTAAAAAATGCAGCTTTTTCAAAGCTTTCAGAAAAGGCAATTGATATAGTTAGAAAGTTACTGCGTGAGACAGATGTGCAGTCTGAAGAAATGCACCTTTCTTCCGATGGAATTATGCTACAGGATACTGGTGCTCCTTGCAGCTTGCTTCTGCACTTACACACTCATGGCTTCTACAAGCTGTGTGTCTGCAACCAAAAGTGAGGAATGAATTCACAATTCCATTCCCATTAAACAATGATGTGATTTTAACAGATAAGGTTTACTTCTTAAGAAATCCTCCAGATCTCCTACTGGAAGATGACCTTGTAAAAGCACATAAATACATTATACAAAAGGGCTGAATTTGTCTCCCTTTTCCTCGCAGAATTCACTGGAAAAAAGCAAACTGCTGCAATGAGGGTTATAAACTACCATTGCTCAAATCTGACTTTAAAATTTGGTTTATTTAGAACATAGAAATACACATGAAATTTAATCAGCATCTCAAGTCACATTATGTACTCTCTGTTCGACAGCAACTGAGCACATAAATTAGCTGAACTGGGAGCTAGTCCCAGATTCATCCCTACTTGACTATAGCACCTCTTGCTAGGAACTTCCAGCAGGGGAAGCTCTTAGCACATCAGTATCTTCAGACTTTAGGCAAGAGCAAAGTTTAGTCAAGACAGAGCTGGGGAAAGGGGGGGGGGGGTAGAATCGAGGAGGAGGAGGGGGGGCAAAGGAATCAAAAATCAATAGCACTGTAAATAGTCGTATCGGAAAATTAGAGAAAAAATATTATTTTGATCAGGTGCCTTTGTTGCACCTTAGAAGTTTGAATCACGTATAGACACGGTATGTAAGAGCAGGCAGACTGAAAGTATTTTTGTATGAAACTTTGTGGCTTACAATACTCCTTCTGTGAGGGAATGGCGTCCAGTTTGGGACTGACAGGCAGCCTACAAGCTTTGTGCCAGCACACTAATCCCTTGTCTGTGGGTTACTGAAAACCTTCTTGCATTTTTGTTCCCAGTTCACCTTGGTGAAAAAAACCAATTCCACATATGATAAATCCAGTGTCTGCAGAAAGGCAGTCACCTAATTGCACAGTGAAGCAGAAGAAAGCCTTGCAAATGGTATACAATTTTCAAAGTGTTCCAAGCCTTAGGCAAAAGCCTTTCAACTATGTCTAAAACTGAATGATAAAATATGTTGTACAAATTATCTGTGAACAGGAAACATGTGGTAGTGGCAGGGGACTGAAATGTAACACTTGTAAAGAAATGGGAACTGCCAGTCATTTATACCCTTTTACTTTTCTCTCAGTCACAAGTTCCATGATATTTTTTTTCACCATCAGTTGATGTTCAAGTTTATAATAAGACATTTATCAGATCTCACTAGGCCAATTACAGCTTTGTAGCAAAAACAACAAGAAATAATACCCCATATGAAACTAAAGGTTTAGTTTTGTCCCTTTCTTCATACTTTTATAGAATTTCTGTTTTATCATTGCAAGGATGTATGTGGATGGAATTCTGAAAGAGTTTCAGTAGCACAGAAATGCCTGGGATGCCAGTCATCTGCATGTTAGACTAAAGTAATCAAAAATTGAGAAAACTTTCTAAAGTCCTGTTTATAAGACAGTATTAAAAAATAAGGAGAGCAAGAGGATGAAAAGGGAAATGCACAATTACTGTTCAGCAGGAATAAAAACCTCACACCGAAACAACTTCTATTCTGAAAGCTCATTTCTGCTTCCTTGCTCCTAAAGTTCCTGCAGGAATGGTGTATCTTATGCTTTCTGCTTTTTAAAGATGCAATCTTTATCACCAATACCAACTACTGTGCACTGTGGTCCTCATTGATGGAATTTTTTATAGATTACCTCCAGAAGAACACTTCAAGGCTGAGGGGTGACAAAATAAAAACTTTTACATTTTCCTTCATCTTACACAACAAAAATCAAATAGTATTTCCAAGTCTCAAGAAATTTTTTGGCATAAGCTAAACATGAGATTTAAATGTAGTGCTTAAAAATGCCACCTGCAAGCAGCTAGATAAAAAAAGACAAAACCACAAAACAACAGGATTTTTATCCATGACATTGTTTTAGATAACCGGTTATGTCTATGTCTTAGTGCTTAGAAATATTAGAAATACATAGAAAAATACGTAAATATATAGAAAAGTGTGTGAAAGCCCATTGACAAAGAAAAATTCTTAAGTGACTTGCTGAAAGACACTCTAACCCTCATTTAAGACTGTATTACTTCTGTGTACTGCTGTCCTAATTAGACCACATTAGGTGTCCTTGGTTTACTGCAGGGCCAGAGCCATTCATGCCCGTTGTGATAACATGGCTGGTGCAATTTGGTGAACTGGCGAACATGCAACATTAGTGTCTGTCAAATTGATTTCCTGCTGATATTTCCCGTTACGTATATGACACAGGCAAGTACTTGAGAAAATAATTAAAATTTTGTTCGTATCTGAGATGAAAAGTCTTTCTTTCAAGATCTGCTAAGAGAAACTTTCCGAGGCAAAAGAATTAAAGGTTTTGCAGCATTCTGAGAGACTAATGAAGAGGTTGTGTGATTTGAAGGTTAGCTCATTGGGCTGGGACTCATTAACATAACTGGGCAAACAATAAGGTGGGGGTTTTTTTTGATTCAGTGATCAAACCCGAGCATTGGGAAAAACCTTAAGCAGATCTTCAAAAACTGTTTTGTAGTTAAAATCAAAACAAAGCAAAAAATTTTTTAAAAAGTGCTTTACTTCAGGATGTTTTTTTTTACAAATTTGGGTTATTTTTCTTGGAAGACTGGAAATTTGATATTTTAAATAGAAAAGGCTAAAGATTTTATTCTGAACTAATTTATCACTTTTCAAAGAACTATTCCCTTTAAAAATAACACAATTAAATCTTTGCCATCCATTTCAATATTTCCCCTCCTGTCCTATTTTCTGGCCATGAATATTTCCTGCTGAGAATTTGAAACTAGTTTTGCTCCCTGTAGCTGTGCCTATACTGCAAACCAGTGAAACCTCCTCAGCCTTGGTCTCAAGTCCAGGGTGGGATCTGCTAGAGATCACAGTGGCTGTTTCCTATGTTGCATGTCTGGATTTACTTTGCATGAAAACCAGGAAAGCATGAAGCAGTGATGGTGTCTGTTTGACTTTTGCATTGAAGTAGACCCAGAGAGATCTGGGAAGCATTCCTGGCTTCCCTGCTATCGACATGAGCTTTGAAATATTGGGATTTCTGTTTAGCAGCTTTATTATTAAGCTAAAAATTCCCACTTGCTGAGTTTTGAAATAAATGTCCAGTTCTATTATGCAATAGCTACATGACTTCTAGTCAGTATCTGTATTTCTGGGCTTAATTTTCCCTGTGTGTATAGTGGGAAAAATAATAACTGCTTCCTTTGAACAGAGCTTTGAATTCTTTAGGAAAAAAGTGCCGTATAACTGTATTTGACTGTTCCTAATTAATTGTGCTTTTTCTCTTTCTCCTGTTAATTCCCATTTAACTCTAGCTTTTTACAAGAACAGAGTAAAACTTCTGCTATTGAAAACTTTCAGTTCTATCTACTTCCAATCCCTAGACCTATGCGCCTAAATTTTCTGGCAAAAAAAAAAATCCATTGAAGATTAGCAGATATAAAAATATCACCTTTAGCTTAGGAAATGGGTGAGCAGTTAGAAGAATATTTGGACCTCTGTTGTGATGCTCACCCTGTTCTGGCACACTTCCCTCAGCACCTGATACTGTCTGCTCCTTTTCTTTGTAAGAGCTCAGAGAGGGTATATGACCCACTACATCAGAGACTGGAAACATCATGTCCTCAATCAAATTTCATCCCCAACTACTCAAATGGGTCACATCTTTCCATCCAACGAAGTCCTTTCCTGTTATTTCCACTCTGGCAAAGAAGCAGCATTCCCAGAAGATACTGGGATTTGGCCTCCTGCTGGTGCTTCACTGGAGTGCTAGGGCTCCAAAAGCATGCTCCAGGCATCCTTTAAACAATCCATATGCATGGCGATGCTCTTCTGCTCCAGTTGCTCAGTGAACTCACTGGCTTCCTCTTGCATTTCCAAAAATACTTGTCCATCGTTCTTTGCAGGAGCTGCCGTGCATTTGCCACCTTGAGCTGCACCTTTGTCTGCCAACAATGAGCCCAGGGTCCAGCTTTAACCCTGTGTTGAAACCCAGGAACTGAAATGCAAATTTGCCCCCTTCTGGAATAATGTTGTCTACTTCTTGTCTCTGATCTGGTGTGTTCTTCTATTCCCTATATCAGGTTTCTATGTCTTTGCTGGGTCCTCTGGGGAAGGGAGACAGAGAAAGCAGAACATGTTCACTTGGAAGTTTTTATGTCTAACTTTATCCCTAAACACACATGAACACATGAAACAATGGGTACTCAAATTATGTTCTTTCTTTGCAGGCCATCTTCACTTTTAAACTATCATCTCTCAGTGATCCTAAGAAATTATCTCAAAGTAATGACATTCCAAGTAGCAGACTGTGTTCTTTCTACTGTGGAATATGGCTGCTTTTAAGGGGGAAGTCATCTTTCTGTCATGGCGATTAAGCAGCTGAAAAACTGCATATACAGTGCAATTGCTAGTGATTTGTTGTTAGGATAACTTTAGAGGCCAACAGGATCTTGCTTGGCTACTGGTTGCCTGTAAAGAAGTGTGCAGTGCCCCTCTTTCTACCATATTTACCAATCCCATTAGAATGTTACTAGTACCCTGACTATTTATTTTTTAATTATTTGGGTTTTTGGTTTTTTTTTTTTTTTTTTTTTTTTTTTTTTTAATTTGGTTTTTTTTTTTTTAAATCAGAGCTCTCAAAAGTTAGCACTCTCAAAACTGTGGCACATGGACCAGTTGTGGTCTGCAAATCACATTTCAGTTATTGTAATGGGCCAAAGAAGTGTGGGATGTTATCTCTTGACCTTGCTCCAGATGGCAAGTATCACTAAAAACACTCTGAAAACTCTAAATAATTGCTTAATATCACAATTGCTGCAGTTGCTAGTGAGATGTTATGTGATCAAAAATGGGAAGAGAGCTGGTTCAAGAGTCGACCTCTCTAATAAGATGTGTCATTGCTGTGATAAATCCCTGTGTGGTGTGTCAGGTGTCTAGTGAAGTGAAAAATATTATGAATCTATTTTCAGGTGTGAGGAATTTCCTTGGTACTGGTGAAGATGGAATAGTCAAAGTTGCCACAGAAAAATTAAAGCTACTTTAAGTGGGATTCTCTGAAGAGAGCATGTGTACCACTAGAAAGGCATGTCACTATGAAATGAAGACTTTTTGTAAGGATGAGCCATTGCTCTAATTTGTCACCTTGTCAAAGTAAAAAGAAGTCCCATGGACCCCTGTGGGATCTAGGCTAGGCAGCCGTTGTGTATCTCAGGTTACCCTAATAATGGACAGCCTACACTGCCATTAGGTAGTTCCTCAACAGAACACTTCTTTTTTGCAAGGTGTCAAATTGTCACCTTTTCTGTGCAGTACATATTGCTGAAATTTTGGCCCAAACTCCCTCAGCAACCTGAACAAGGGTTTTTGTTCCTTTAAAGGTGAAAAACACTCTTCCAAAACCCAACCAAAATTACTTAACAGCTGAATTAATGGGCCAAAATCTTGCTATTTCATTGACTCAGAGGGAGCCTAAATTCAGACCCATTGAGGCAAACATCTCAGGCTGTGGTTATTATTTACTTTTCCTGGTGCTCCTTGCAGTGCCTGGAATATACTGCACTGACATTAAGCATTCTCTGTTGGCTGGTTCATATGTTGTAGCATTAAAGTGGTCTTGCTTCAAGCTCAATAGGAGGTTGAACCATTACAGGCCTTTGAGAGGAAAGGGGAACTAAGAAATACGAAAGAGTATTGCTGCATAACCAGGAACTCCCACATGAATAAGATTAACTAATGTTTTCCCCAATTTCTACCAAGTGGCTTTGATAAATGACTAAATACATAATGTCATTTGATTCAAGCTAAATTCTGTGCTGTTTTTCAAATCCCAGTGTGAAAGAATGCTGCTCCTGAGAATGCTACATGGCACAGCGGGCCAACATATTTTTACAATAATAATAATTTACATTTTTATGAAGAATTTACTTTTGAAGTATCCCAAAATGCTTCATAAAAACCATACATAGAGTGCTGCAGATTTGCTATCAATGGGAGCAAGGCAGAGCAAGGAGGGAAAACTTAGTGAATAAGCTTCATCAATCCCTATTTTATGTAAAGTATATGTGGTTTTTAATGCTTACATAGGCAAAATGAGTTTTCAGTTCTTTAATGATCAAATTTAAAAGAATCCAGCGGAAGAGAGAAAACTAAACTAAACCTATTAGGAAAGGGGAAGGTTTCTTTAAGAATGCTGCTTTGAGATCAGGATCATTTGGTTTAAAAGGAATATATATTCATGCTTGGAATGGTGACTTACAGGGTATTTTTTATCCAAAGATTCCTTATAGGAACAGCCAAATTCTTAATCCTTTTGCTCTGCAATGTTGCATTGAAGGGAGAATAAAAGAGGTGTAACGCGATGTTTTTAGCCTTGGAGGAAACACTGGGAAGCAGACATATGATTAACTGCTGCTGTTCTAAGGCTTGACCTCCATCTCCTTGCTGAACCCATAGATGATGCAGTGGGTGGATATAAAAGATAAATATTCATGCTACCTTCAGACTTTGGCAGAAAATGAGCCTATTTCTGTATATTTTGCATCACTCCTCCAATTCCCTATGAGCACCCCAGAATGCCTCCATACACCACGTGTGTGACCCAGGATGGCCACCCGATGCTCTCTGCTCTTATAAGTGACCTGGGTGACCTGCTCTCCCACACACATAAATCCCTCCTTTTAGAATTTTGTCAATATATTAACCTTCTATTCAGACAAAATCTAACTGAAGTCACAACTTGCATAAGAACCAAACACAGATGGGTAGCAAGATAATATTTTCCTACAAAACAAAGTTTTCAGAATCCTGAAGGGAATGAAGACCAGTGTAGCACCAGTTTGTGGGTTCCTTCAGCCAGCTGTACTCCAAAGACAATACAGTGTTGGTCAATACGTAGGGTTCATCTAGCTTGACTTAGACCTGATCTCACTACTTGGTCCCAGAGCTTTACAGCTCTGTCAGCAAAGCTGTCCTGCCAGGGATTTCTGAGAGGCAGAACTTGCCTATATTTTAAATACAGGTCGTGCAGCGTGGAGGATGGAGCAAGCCTGCTGTGCTCTGCCCCGTCAGTGGCTGCATGCCAGTGCCCTGTGAGTGATGCTCCTATTTGCATTGCTCTTCTGACTGGGGCTAACTGGGATATTTCCATTGCAATGCTTTCCCTCTTTTCTGCTGGAAGAGTTTATCAAAGTTCCCTTCAGAGTAAATCACTCCTCATGAGGTCTTAAAAATATAATTTAAAGCTAGAGCCTAGAATCATATTTCTGTCTCCATCTTCTGCAAAGAAGCTGTCAATTAGAGACACCAGGTGGGAGCAAAGATCACTGAAAGCAAAACTAAATCAAAACATGGATATTTCTGCCTGCTGAGGAGTTAGTGAGTTTTTGTTATTCTTCGGTGGCATAACTGATTTAGTGTGAGAGGCAAACTATTGCACTCTTAGAGAGTGAGGAACGTTATATTCCCATACAATATTATCCCAGAGAATCAAAATGAAGGTCTGAAGAAAACAGGGAGTACCAACAGTTTTCCAGTTTGCTGAACGGAATTGTTAAATGCACAAGGTGGCTGCCAGAAGGCTCTGGTTCTATCCCCCAAAATGATGCAACTTTTGCTGTAAACTGACAGATCCAGTTCGTCTCCCAGGATCTCTGTTTTAAATTCCAGCCTTCTGTTTAGCAACAACATTAGTTACATTAGGAGGCCTTCAGTTTTGGTACCCGTCACAGCTTCCTCTGGGACAGTATAAATTTGCAGCAGTGCTGAAGCAGTGTCTTAAACACACCCACCCACGCACATGCAAAACCCAACACAATGTATTTGTTTCAAGTTTCCAAGCTGATAAGGATAAAATCACAAATGGCCCAGAACTATAAGCCTTAGTAATACCTTTGTAAAGATTTCTAAAATCTCTTCCCAAGTCCTCTGTCCTGACAGGGAGAACTGTGCTGGAAGAATCTATCTTATTCTCTGGTTATTTCTACTCTTTTTCTCAGATGTCTCCATTAAGACTAGGTAAAAATACAGTGTGCTCAAGCCTAATTCACCTAAATTACTCCAGTAGAAATTCTAATCCCTTTCTTATAGGTTATAGCTTTTGGAAAACTGAATAAACAATTTTAATCTAGATAGAGCCTTGCTCATTGCTCAGCCACTTTTATCTTAACTCCTTGTAATTTTCTGTTTTGCAGCTTCCTCTGAATATTACTGCAAATGTAGGAAGACTGATGTAATTTACATATAGTGAAATAAATTCATATTATTCAGATGCATACAAGATATATTTAATATTTATATAAAATAATGCAAATGTTTCCTAGATCTTGCCAATATGTTTACTACAAAGTTAAAGATTCTTTTTCTGGGAAGATTACTGACATAGCTGTGCTAGGGCTTAAAAGACACGAACAAAGCTTTGTCTGTAGAAGAGAGTAGAGCAGGATAGGTAGACAGCCAGACAGACGGCCAGACTGACTAAACTAAGCTATTGAAGGGATATAGATAAAGCAGCATCATTAACAAGTACTGAAGGCAGAGCTCTACTTTTTTAGGCTCTGTATTATTAGACTTAATCATCTCCTGTGAAGAGGAAAACAGGAAAGCCATCAGGATACAAAGCCCTGAATCAGGCAATAAGTCACCAGGACTAACAGATATCAGTTACAGACAAGAAAGTGATAGCTCACATAAACCTTGAAGGAGAGATATGTTCTGGTACCTTTTGTGGAATGTGTTCACTCTTCAGGAATAATAAAATTTAGGAGGCCTTTCTTATACTGAGGTAGAGACAGGAATAACTACAGTTAACATTGCTAAAGATGCACTTTTGTCAGAGACAGAAGAACCCTAAATATAATGTATTCAGTGGGCTCCAGGAGCAAAATGGAAATTTCTCATTCCTGTGAATAGTATAGAGTTTGTTAATCAGTTACACCTGTGAATAACTTTTAGTATTTGAATAGTTCTACTTGTTATACTGGGGCGCACCATGTCAGTGATGCTATTCACAGGGCATGTAATGAATTATTCCACTAATTCATAAACTGACCATTAGGAAGTAAGTTTCTTGCACAGATTCAAGCACATGGGTTTTAAAATGTAGTTGATGAGTGAACCTTAAAGGAAACAATTCTCTAACTTTAGTTTTGTTTTTTTTAAAGGCATAAAAGTGAAAGAAAACACAGAGGGAAAAAAACCCCAACAAAGAAACCTGATTACCCATTGGATTTCCCCTTCCATTTCTTCCTTGACTGGGAAAAAGTCTACAACTTCTATGGGGCACCTGAAGATTGATGATATAACCCCAGAAAAGCTATGACTACACTTGCAGCTCTTTCCTAAGCAAAATGGAGAGGCCTGCCACGACATACATTATTTAGTATGGATGAAATGCTCTGGACATTACTTAGACTGATCTAACGTTCATCCAGAGCCACAATGTTGGAGAAGTAGTAATCATGAGCATTGGTGCATGGAGAACTCGTTTATCACTACAGAACCACAAAAGAAAGAGCCCATTTGAATCTTATTTTCAAGTGTGCTTTGAAGCGCTAAGGTTAACAAATCCTTTAGTCACATACTGTACAGCCCTAATCGAAGCTCTTTCTACTTGGTCCTGCAGAGTATGTCTTTTTGAATGAACCCCCTACAGAAATAAAAGGCACAGTGTAACTCTGAAACTGCACTTCTCTTTGAAACTGCTCTACCTGCTTTTGTGACGACTAGCCCTGTGACAACCACAAATGACACAGATAATTTTCTTGGTTGTTCAACATGTGTATTTGATAGGTCTTTCTATATAGATGGTGTCACCCTTTTCCTTGATAGTATATGTCTTTTGCTTAGCGACCACCAAAACCAGACTTACTTTAAAAAATAATACAGAAGCACATTGACAGAAAGACACCAGGGAAGGCATAGACTTACCTGAAATGATTTTCTGTTATTATTCGAACTAACTTTTACCTAAAACCAAATCCAGACCTCAAAAGATCTGTCAGATTAAATTTTTTAAACAATGTTCAATTGAATCTTTTTTATAAGCTTTGTTTCAGCCAGAACAAAGATAGTATTGCAAGAACTCAGTAATAAAACTTTAATATTTAAATTCCCTCCTCAGTTCCTTGAGATCAGAGGCCTGACTAACATCTGAAAATTTGGGATTGAAGTCACAGAAAGCCTCTTGTTCGTGCTCCAGACTTCATTCCACTTTTAGCACTAAAAAGTTGTTTGACATCACTGATTTATTTGCTTCCTCTCTTCTGTAACTGAGGATATTTACCAAAGCAAATACCTTAGAGGGAAAAAAAAGAAGGATCTTAATTGTGCTTTGGTCAAATTTTACATTTATTTGAAATTACTGGCTGAGAGTGTCAGCTGTCTTTGCCTGGCACTATGTTACATATTTTGTACCTGAAGATGACCTCACCCTGGTTTTATATCAAATAAAATTTCACTTGGTTAGTCATCCAAAGATACAGGGCCATCATCTCCCTTTTCTTTCATTCCTTTCTTCCATCTCACTACTTCTACTCTCTTTGTTACTTCTATACTATTTTTCTTCTTTTTAAAGACATTCTGTCATTATTTCATGTTTTTCATGTTATTCAGCTCTGATGCAATAGGTATTTTTGAACTAATTGTATACCTAATCATCAGGTAGGTCAGGTGAAAAGGGCACAGTATTTAGCGGGAAACACTCAAGGGTGCAATTCTGGCATGGTGACTGCGCATGTCTCTGTTCAGGAGCTTTTGGTCAGACTGTTCTTATGAGTGAGAAAATGTGGTGCCAACCAAGCTAACAGCCTCTACAGAAGCACTCAAGTTGAGAGGTGACTCATGTAGTGATTTTGAGATCATGGCTATGTTATCTGGGGAATCAGAAAACCCACTTCCATTATTATTTTGCAAATCTCATGCTTCAAGTTTCATGGAAAATAGATTGTATGAGCTTTTGCACCCTAAAATGGTGTCACTTTACAAGTGGTAATATAATTAATGTTAATTATGAGTGTTTGGGCTGTGCTAGAAAACATAAAAATTTATATAAATGGTAAGTATCATTAAGTACTTTTGGAAACATTCGTTCTCCCTGGGGTTGTTTCTGACAATTAATTTCTTGGGACACATTTTCAACAAGCATCTTTAAGGACAGCTTGCTCAAAGGGAAAACTGAATCTAAGCTTCAGAGCTGATAAATCCTCTAGAGAAACCCATACTGAAGAGGAGCTTTTTGTTTCTAGAACAGGAAAAGGGTGTATCTAGCTGTGTTCTGGACAGTACCAAAATGCCAGCACCTCTAAACAAACAAATGCCAAAAGAAACACTTTGTTAATTTTAATTCCACTTTCTTTTCAAGGCAGCAGTATCCTCTGACAAAAAGAGGGTATCACCAACCTGCATTTCAGGGTTGAACAACCATATTAACACCTAAAGCTGGAGGAGATCATTTAGTCTTCTCTCTTATGTATTACACACCATTAAGTTTCACAGAACTGTAGCTGTTCCTTCACTGAGGGCAACAGCTTGAGTTTCATTGAAATTGTGTCTTCAGAAGAGAAAAGTGATAACAGGATATTCACAATGTCCAGAGCGCTGCGATGTCAGATGATGAAATGCGTTATACTTGTGCATTCCTACCAAAGGTGGGGGCAAACCAATCTCTTCACATGGTGTCCAGGGAGTTATTCAGTGCTCCCTAAAGGAGGCATCTACCAGCACTTGTCAGCTCAGCCACATCCTGGCCTTCCTGAACTGTCTGGACTGGCATAAGCATAGAGGAAACTACTTGCTTACATGTAGATGTATATTTAAAATTCCAAACCTCATAACAATCTGAAGAAAGTTCCCTGGGAATTCCATATCTGTGCTTCAGAGAGAAGTAAACTCAGCTAAAACACATTTCTAGAGAAATACTTTCCTCACACCAAGTATAGTAATCCTAGCAAACTTAAGGATAGGAATATATCTGGTCAATTGACAAATCCTTCCAAGCATTTGTGAATAATTATTTGTGCCTACCAGGAGATTTCATTGTGGCTTGTGTCACAAGGTGAAGTTGAAAATGTCCTGATGACAGTGCAAAGCTTCCCAGTCTTCTGTAAAAAAAGGGAACGAAGAAAGAGTTTCACAGGTGTCTGTTGACAGGTGCTAAAGGTGAGAAGGATAAAAACATAGCCATGTCATCAGAAAGCTCAGGCAGCTTTTCTTGTGGCAACATTATTCAATGCCAGCATTTTGAAAGATTTAATTTGAAAGATGCCAGGCAATGGCTACTCACACCTACTAAGCCATTCCGGTATTTAATTATCTTCTCCACTAGGCTATTGAGTCTTATTTCAAGGCTGAAGCTAACATAATCTTCTCACTAATATATCTTTTAATATCTCTGTTAGAGTGAAAAGCCCCTCACCAGCCCCAATATTGTTTATGCCTTTCTATAAACAGTGTTCAATTCTTTTTATCTGTCTTTTTGATAAATTGAGTAGGTTGAGCTCCTTGACTTCTCATTGAAAGAGATATTTTTCAGCTCCCATCTGTTTGAAGGAATCACCCTTTTTTCCCTTTTACTTGCTAGTTTTTTAGTTTTATTTATTTTTCCTTTTTTCATATAATAAAAAGAAATTAAACCTTTTTTATAAAAAATTGCAATAAGTGTGTTAGTGACATTTTTAGGATCTGAGTATTGGCAGCTGGTTTTGCTAGCATTTGCACTTTTATTTTTTCCAAATTTACCTGGACATATGATAAGGCATACTATGAAATAATAGATGATGAATTGCTGCCATGGCTTTCACATCTGTATTTTCATTGTGTAATAAAGCACACATATCCTGTGTGTAAGAGTCTGGTAAGCTCATTGTGTAACTGTGCACTGCTTCAGTCTGTGTGTGGAGTCTCCAGTAGCTCTGTGTGAAATATAAAATACTGGGTCATTGCTTCTTACTGAAGAACAATTTCCATGTATACTTTACAGGACTTGAAATCACAAATAAAAGTCTGTAAGTAGACCACAATGTATATTTAAAAATCTACTATGTTTGTATTTTCAGCATCAGCAGCCAAGATCCTGGAGCTGTTTCAAATGATTCAGGTGAGTAAGAAAGAAATTCAAGTTGAGATTGTTTTTGTAAATATTTTGTAGACATTTTAAAATATTTGTTTTCTGTCATAGAAAACCCATAATATTTGTGTTTTCTCAAATAAAATATCAAATAGTTCTCACTTCTATTACCTTTTTTCATTGTCTCAGATATACAAATGATTGGGTACTTTGGACATTTGGGAAGCTTTAGAGAGGTGTCACTCTCAACATTTAAATATGAATTTAATGAACTCAATGAATTGAGCCCAAATAGGATAATCTGCCTTAAGATGTCTAAAAAAAATGGATCTATTCTCAAAAGGCTTTTGGTCATGATAATAAGTTTTTGGCCTGGGTTGGGCCATTCTGTAGAATAGCTAGATGGATATTTCCCTGTAATTTCACATGTAGGTAGAAAGTATGTAAGGGATAGCTAAATTAAAATTAAAGAAAAGCATAGAGGACAATTGAGCAATAAATCAGCCATGAAGTTATTAACCGACTATATGTTATAAACACCTATTAAAGCAGAAAGCAAATTACAGTCACACTCTCTTTCACACTTCAAACAACTAAAAGCTCTTCTGTGTAGAGAATAGGGTACTGGCTCAGGACTGGAACACAGGAAAACCCCCCTATACAGGACAGGACTGAATGCAACAGTATACTGTGCAGTCAAAAATTAGAATATTGCTGAGCTCATGCAAATAAAAACAAGGCTACATACAGCTTCACTGTATAAAGCAATCACAAGGGATAGATAAAAAAATAAATTCTGGCCACAACTCAACAGAAATTGATTCAAAAACCTGTCTGAGTGCCATAAACATAAGTCTTGTCTCCAGTTTCGCAGTAATTAACTAGTCAAAAGTAAAACAATTTTTATGGCAGAAATTTTTGGAGGTTTTAAAAGAAAAAGTATTCCAGGGTTCTGAGACTAGTGGCATAATGTGCCAGCTGAGGTTGAACATTTGATGGGACCTGGTGAGATCAAAGAACTGGAAAGAAAAAACTACATTGAATAGATAGGAATGAGTGCCAATTACAAGCTGGACAGTCCTTAAACTTAACACAGCTTAAGCACAGCTGGAGATGGCATTGCTGCTCCTTACTTTAGGAGAAACACCACCAAGATGTCTTGAACCAGAGGCACAGGCTCTTGAGATTCAACTCTGTAGGCCTGACAAAATGCAGTGTGAAGCCTGTGGAAGTGTCCCAAAGTGAGAAATTAATTAACCAATGTCATGCTGCTGCTGCTGCTGTTGGCTTCTGGTCTCAACCTGCTTCTGTTGACTCTTGTCTGAAAACCTCAACCTGCAGCTGCCTATGTCTGCTTCCTTAATTTCTGTCCAAAACAGTCACACTATACACAATTATATCCTTTCATTAGGAGTGAGCTAGAAGTTATAAAACCTGTGCCCTTGGAAACTAGTTTCTGGACTGAATAAAAGTATTTCTCTTGATATGTCTTTCAGTCTATTCTGACATCTGTAAGTGCCCAAAACCCAAGGGTGTAGTCTTACATTTTGTTTTAGCTAGTGCAGTTGCTGCTGAAAATGGCAGCCCCAAACAACACAGCCTCCCTTCATTTAGATTCTCATTCTCTGAAACTGTAGAAAACTAAGTCCAAAATAAGAGTGGCTGATCCAGCCATTTTCCTTATCACCATGTAGAAAATAAAGGAAATGCCTGGCCCAAAGAGAAGATTGTTACAGGGTCAGAGAAGACCATCTTGGCCCAAGTGAGGTCAAGTTAAATAGAGTGCAGTACTGCAGCCTGACTATTCACATGCTGCCTTTAAAAAAAGAGTGATTATGCAAGCTCATTTGTACACACATCAAGGATGAAGCCCAACACCAGGAACTAGCTATTAGCTTAAGCGACAGTGCAGGATTTGTGTTTTTCAAAACAAACAAATGCCACAAGCTAGCACTGGATGTATATGGTCTCACTTTATTTTCTTCCCATAAAGAAAGTTTCCCCTCCTGTCTAAAAGAATTATTATAACAGCAAAATTATGTGGATCATCAGAGCTTGTCTTGTTGAACCTGATTTTGCCATAAGGATGTTGGCTGAAGTGTTACACTTGTGCTTTGATGTTCCGACCCTTTTGTTTAACTGGAATCCATTCAGTCATTCATGGGGATTTTTGTACCAATATTCATTGCAGCTGGAAATAGGTGTGAGGCTCATTTCATGTTGTTTTTCGGGGTAATAACATGCATCTCAATATGGTAAATAATAATGTCTGTGGGCCCAAAGGATCTGCAGTGTTTCTGTTTCCCTGTTGCTCTTCATAAGCAGAAAGACCAAAACCCTCACCAAAAGTTAAGGTTACCTTAAGAAAAAGTAATTTAACAATGTTTCTAATGGAGATTAAAATACTGAGGGGATCAAAAAACTGGTCTAGCTAAAAATGATAAATAACATTGTGCTGAGTGTTGCAAAATTATTATATTTTTTCTTCCAGAAAAGCAATTATCTTTGAAGGCTGGCTGACATTAGACCACTTGGTTATATTAATTTCATAAAATATGGGGAATTTACATAGTTAGAGGGTTGTACATTGTACTCAATATTGTGTACTCTGAAATGTTAACTTTTTCAAGCCATGTAGTCACTCTGTATGGAAGGGTAGGTGATATTTCTGCTCCAGTAACCTTCTCAAGGCTCAGCAAATAGACTCAGCAGGGGTTAACCTGCAGGATGTCCATAACTGAGCAGAATTTCTCCTTATCTGTAGTGATAAAAAAATCAGCAGAATTTTCTTCTTTTCATATGTAAGAGAGAGTGTGAAGTCTTCAAAAAAATGCATAAGGACAGAGAGCTGGAGTGTAATAGACTTTGTTATAATTTGTCCTCCTGTGCTGGATGAATATAGTGCTGAGTGACTGGAAGATATTTTAAGATCCACTTCTTCCATTTTTTTGATTAGAAGACATTGTAAATGGCCTTTGGTATACAGCCCTTGATTTCTATCTGCTTAGGAACTCTGGATCAGAGAAAAACTTCTTAATGAAGGCTTTAAAGATACCTCACTTGTAACAGTAATCTCTGCTCTAAAGTTGTCTTATAAGCATATTTTCATTTCTTTTATTTTGCTAAAGTTTCTCTCGGCTTAAAGTTCCTGAGATTTCTGTTTAGGTTAAAATCATAAGTGACACGTATATCTGTATACACATACACTTGTGGAAAATTTATAGTACTTTTGAAGAAACTCTTAATTCTCAGCCTGGGTGCTGAATATAGAACTCTAGTCCCGAATGATGACAAGAATGTGCATTTGTAAGTAACCATCCTTACCCCAGTTATTTGTAATCAAGCCTACTATGAAGCTTTGCCTATGCTATTCGATTAGATTATCATTATATTTACTGCTTGTGATACAGCTGCTTTCCGGACTGGGACTCATTTTCTACAAATACAGAAACAGTCACAATGTAATTCCTATTCTCCAAATATGCTTGGTTAGACTTAAACTACTACATAGTGGCAGTGAAAAACAAAGAATAGACTCACTAAGATATTCACAAGTTTCTTCCTTCTCTATAATTTCTATTGGCTAATCTCAAAAGTCTCATAAATGGTTATGAGCCAGAAAACTTACTCCAGGTGTGGATTATTTGCTACTTAGCACTTTTCACTACCTTTTTAAAAAAAAATTAAAGTCTACCAACAAGAACAGATAAACTACAGCATCTGCTTATGACAGCAAGTCATACATTACAATTTTCTGAAGAAATTAATTTTTGAACCAGTGTTTCTCTAGGCCGGAAGAGATTTGTCCAACTATTTGTTGAATACTTATGAGTAACAAATATACTTGCAGAATTCAGGATTGCGTCTTGAATGATTTGAAGCAAAATAAAAAAATAAACTGGCTAAATTCACAATGAATATTATTTGCAATGAATAATTCAACCACTACTAATTATTTAGCACCTGTAGAGGAAAGAGAGAGAAATAGATATGCTAATATGATGTTGCCTCTTTTCTGCCTATCAGATATTGATGTAGAGAAGGGCAAATGTCTGTCACACAGCACACTTGCTGGCAGATGTGTTACCAGCAAGGGACGAGGACTTAATTTGAACAAATTACCCATCTATGCATATATCTTCACATCCATGCAGAAAGACTTACATATTATTTCTATATATTTAATAAGTCTGTTGTATGTCAACCTCTGAGCATTGCTCGACAGCTCTGAAATACACATGTTGATTGTGACATGCAGGATGGACACACACACATATATATAAATATATATATTTTTTTATATATATATATATAAAACTCTTGATTTTTTCACGTGATTACATAGATGCAGAATACAAATCCTTGTTTGCCTGAGTCACCATATTGCAGGTATCCAATATGCATTTCCATGTAGAACTATTATATTTGCTTTATTTTAACTAGTGGAATTATTGGACAATTAAAGTAGAATATGAAAGACAAAGATCCCAATGATCTTGTGAAATAATAAGCAATATTTTTAATGCTGCCTATATACAATATTTGTGTAATTACATGGCAGCACATGCGCATATTCTACTTTATACACCTTAGTATCTTCTGTGATCCAATGCTGGATTTTGTAGAATGAGATAAGGTGTCAATGGCTTATCTGAAAATTGCTGTGTTGTGAAAGACAATCGGTGGACCACATGCTGTTCTCATTACTGTTGGCATACGTATGGATTGTTCCCTGATGTTTCGCAACATTTTGCATTCACACACAGCTCTGTCATGCATTTTCACTAAAGCAGCACCCCAAGAGTAGTACGGTTTCTTCTCTTCTACTAAGAAAAGAATTATTATTTGATCATACTACTCTAAAATGAGAGTTCTGCCACTGGCACGCTGTTTTCAGAAGTTCCAGAGAGACAGAGAGAGACGAGACTTATGTTTTATACAAAAAGATGTGACCATTTACATGGAAAAAAAATCAACATAGTAAGGAGGAGCACAGATCTTTCTTTGCACTGAACAGCCCAGGATTTCATGTGCTGTGAGTACCTCAGCTGGGCCAACATACTGGGCTTTTGTCCCTTTTCTTCTAAGGAGATGAGAGCTGCAGTACAGTATTAGGATGCACTAGGATGGGATTTTCTAAACTAGATGAGGATTCATTCAAAAGGCAGTGTGTAGCCCAGAAAATATATTTTTTTTTCCTGACTGGATTATGAGATTTTTGAAATGGATGTGTGAAATTAAGAAATTGATTATAAGGGGTGGGATGGGGAATCTGGATGTTATTAGGACTTATTCTAAAGAAATATAGAAATGGATTATCGATTTCCAGGTAGCTTTACAGAATTGCATTCCCACAGTTCCATACCAGCAAAATTACGTGTAATCTACAGCCAAGAAAACTTAATCTTTTGTTACATAACTTTCTGTGTGCCTGCTTTTTTTTCCTCTCTGAGATTTGAGTCATAGAGAAGAAAAATTGACCCAGGTTCTCTGTGAACATGAGTAATTCTGTGATCCTGTGATGATTTTTGCCAGTCCTTAGTAACTTCTGAGTTTCTCTAAATTAAACTGTATGGCTATGATTCCAAAGGGAAGGCATAATGCCTGATGACTGCTGAAAGGCAGAGCATGCCAATCATGTCCCTACTACATTTGTTTTTCAGATAAGAACTCCTAACAAAATAGTATTGAAGAATGCTCATCCAGTTTAACCTATGGGACAGGAAGGTCTGAAATGTTACATTTTTGGAGCTAAGGAAATAACATCCATGAGTCTTATGCTTCAGCTCCATAGTGCCAATAACCTGAATGCAAGGAGCAGGGTTTGGCACTGAATGTTTAATTTTGATTTATTTTCTTTTTTCTGTTGCCAATATTTTAATATATGCTGTGGTTGTTTCTTATTTCAGTACAGAGCTGAACTTTCTCAGATGCAAGGATGAGTCTTGAGAAAAGAAGTTCTGACAGTATTGCTACACTTATTTGAGACCAAGGACAACCTCAGGGATGTTTTGTCTTTGGAAATGTCTGTAAAAGCAGCAACAATTAAAATTGTGAAACAAGACTTGAAAAAATATGCACTGCTTTATGCTGAGTGCTTTGCTTGCTGCTCCAGGTGACTTAGCATAGACAAGGGTAAACAGATGCTTAAAAGAAACCTGGATATAAAACAGATTTACAAGGACTTCTCCTTTTTCAGTTTTTATTTTTCTCAGATATATCATATCTGTGGACCATCAGGGAAGCTTTCCCACTACTTCAGATTTCAAAGCTACAGGTGGTCTGCAAGCATGGCACTTCAAAGGGTGTTTTGATTAAATGAAACAATGTTTTTATAATATGGATCCCAGATCTTTGAACTTTTTTCAGATCAATTCAGCCAACAAAGATTCAATTAGGTGAGATCAGAAGACCCGCTTCCATCCCCTGTTTTCATCTGTTGTTCAGCCCTATCTTTTCAAATAGCTTTAATATAAAACCAAGGCCAATCATTTATTTTAATGAGGACCGCAATCATAATGATGGTGGTGGTGACGATGGTCCTTGTACTAACAGTAATAAAACACATTTACAGCTGGCAGTACAGTTTGCTTAAAAAAAACACCAGAAAAAAACACAAAACCAACAAAAAACCAAACCCAACTCGTATAGCCTAAGTAGTATTTTAACTGAATTAGCACATGTTGGCACAAGCTGGGTCTGTATCCGCTACTGAAGCTTATTTAACTGTATGTATCTTGTGGTTTTGTTTTTTTTTTTCCTTCAGTGAAAGAAAAACTGATCCTAACAGTTTTAAACTTGTTAATTCAAACCATATGTCATAAAGCCAGTCTCCATATGGTGCAACACCACCTTATATTTACAGGGTGCTGCTTTTCCAAACATTATTCTAAAAGCTTTATTTGCCCCAAATGTAATAGGTGGTCCTAGGCTCCTGAAAAGCGCTTTTAAAATACCTCAAGTGTCTAAATCACATGCTGATATAGCAAAAACACTCCGATTATTAAAAGGTAATTACAGCCTATTTTATTGGGAAAAACGTGTTAATCAAGTCCTTGACTGAGAGTGTATGCTTAAGAGAAGAAAAGCATGCTCTCAATCCTTTGTTTCCACACATGGCAACAAAAGGTAGGTGTAGAAAAAAGAATCCATCACCTAGTCGAGAGATTCTTACAATTTGATCTTACATGGTTGATTGTCCAAAACTATGCCAGAGTTAAAGAGGAGAGGTGGTCTTTGCTCTTTCTGTCCCTAAGAAAGAAAGAAAAAAAATGGTCTGTATTTCTGAAGCAAAATTGCTATGGAAAGACTGAAGAAGTTTAAAGAGACTGTTGAGTTTGACCTTTTTTTTGCTTCTATCTACCTCTAAAAGAAAATGATACCAAAGTGTTGTTGAATGTCTACATTCACTATCGAAAAAGCTGAAGATTTGCACAGAGTGCTTTTCTGGGGTCTTTAGTCTGTTTGCTTGATTTTGCCCTTCTTCTCAGGCAGCAGAAAATACTTACCTTCTTACTCACCTATCTTGGCACCAACCCACTCTCTACTCTGCAAAGCCTTACAGAATGGGAAAGTGGAATGGATGTGTATTCCTCCTTCAACTTTTTTGGTGGAACAAGATGAATCTTAGACAAGCTTACCTGATAGACAATCTTAAAATGGAGCTTCAGGCAAAGGGCACGTGGTTATCTACACTTAATTGCTTGATGTGTGTAGGAAAGAGTTGCTATGTTGAAATACATACCATCTGTAGCTTGTTCTAGGTCTGTTCTTTGCATCCAGTGACAAAATAATACTCTGTTTTACTGAGTCTGACACAGGAATGGTGTACAATTTCCATTTCTTTCCACCTTGCTCAGTAGATGCTCAATCCAGCCCCTGTATAAACTGTAAGCTTTTCTTTGGAAAACATTGCAGTGTGCACATATATCAGTCAGAAAGGAACCCTGCAGCCAGAGGGAAGATGGTAGATAGAAACCATTATCACTCATCATTTCTCACATCTGTAAGCCTGCTTCACAGTCAGCCTCTCTTGGCTGGCTCTTCTCTTTGTGTGCTGTACAGTTAAAGTGAGACTTCCTTGCTCCTGCTAGGAAGGTTCTTGGCTGTGTGATTTTAAAAGCTATACAAGTATATAATTTTCTGAAGAAGGACCCACAAACCACAAACAAGCCTTAAACTATTGACACATGTGAAATCAAATTCTCTGGTCATTTATACCACAGTAAGTAAATCTACCACAGTGAATCTAGAATAGCTCCAAACCGTTCTATGAGTCTATGATTGGCATCAAGGGAGCTACTTCTGGCTTCTCACTGGTGAAGCTGGAGACAGAATTTGACCATAGAGAGAAACATCATTATTTAGCTCATTAATCACCAAGGAAACTTGCTAGCAGAACAATCCTACTGGTTTTCATTATTTAATTTATAATCTTATTAGAAACAGAATTCTAAATTGCATGTGGAGGATTCAGTGGAAAGAAAACAGGCAGCATTTAGCAAGCAGTTCAACCTATTTCCAGTCTAATAAGTTAATAGCAACATTCTTACAGAAGCTCATGCAAATAAAAGCAAAATACAATGGCATTCGAAAATGAAAAAGAGAAGAGAAGCACATAAATGAATGAAATAGTTCTGTGCATAATGCCACTGGTTTAAAAAATATACTTATTGCCTTCAACAGTCTCCCACTTAGATTAAGCTAGCAACCAATTAACCTATTCAGAGTACACAATGCTTTCTTAATACAATAGCCGTGAATGGATCAGTGTTAGAATGATGCATTGTCTATCATTTGAATACATTGAATACGTACTGAAGAGAATGGACTCAAATAAAGAAACCAAGCTCAAGATATAAACAAAATATAGATGTTAACATATGCCTACTTGTTCAAAAGAAACTAAAGTGCCCACCATATGATGTAGTGCCACAGTTACTTGAAGATGACCTCTAACCATGACCAAGAAATTGGAATATGCTATGATTTATGATGGTAGATTAGCTAGGTGATTATTTCAGTCAGGAAAGGTGTCCTTTCTGATAAGAGCTCAGTCACGTTTCTCCTCGTGCATCATGTATGTAAGTTTTGTTAGTTTTGTAAGCCGTGAAATTAACAGGTTTGATGCTTGAGCCACTACTAACAGAGAGCAAATCAACAATGTCCTACAAACCAGTCTGATTTTTTTAAATTCCTGCCTCAGACTTTTGCAGATTTTTCATATTTTCTTTTCTAGTCCTCCACTATATTCCAGAACCTATGCTGTCTACTAAGCTACCAGGAACATAGTTCAATTCTAAAGCCTGATAGCCTTTTCATTGGATTTTTTAAAAGAAATGGTTATTTTTTATATCCTTCTCAGACTTTACACCATATCAGTTCTCTGCATGATACTTAGTTCTTCTAAGAGTGAGCTTTTGTCCTTGAGAGTAGATGATAAAAGTGCCCAATCCAGGCAAAAATGATCCTGGATTTCAGACCACAAAAGTGCAATATGAGATGGCTGTGGTGACTTGCTGTCTCTACCACAGACTTCCTTTGTGCAGTTCAACAAGTCACTTGATTTTTCAGAGCCTTGGCTGCTCATTTATGGACTAGGAACACTAATAAGTCATTTATCCCAGTCTTTGCTTACTTTCTCTATACAGTTGAAAGTGTTTCAGGATAATAGGAGAGTAACTGGATCTGCAGAGTGTCTGTTACAATGGAGGCTCAACTTTAGCTGGAGCCAGTAGAAGCGACTGGAATGCAAACAGTAGCTGCAGCTATAGAAACAATATTAAATAGGAGGGTAGGAAAAAGGGTCACTGGCATGATTTACACATGGACTGTTTATCCTTAGCTGTTACACATCCCATATGCCTTTTGCTTTATCAGCATGATATTTCATGAGATCTACATCTTTCAATCATGGTTTTACTTTGAGTTGAGGTATCTGATTGCTAGTCTTCCAGAAAAGAAAACCTCATAATACCAAATTATCAGTATCAGGACATTTTCCTCTTCTCCCATTCAAATAACCAAGCCTATAGATCTGTGGGGGAAGAGACATGCATTTGTTTAAGTTACTCATAATAGCTATTTAAGACTCTGGAAAGTTTAATGATATACCACACTTTTAACTGTTGTATTTGCCATTGTGGCTGGTTAAATTATATCCTTTATGAAAACCAACAGCTTTGATGCTTTACAGGGCAGTTATTGCAACTAGGGGGAAATAGTTTTGTCTCTCAATTTGGCAAATGAGAAACTGGAGACAAGAAAGCCTACAGCACGTCATTATTGGATTTGGGTAGCATAAACACAGTTTTCTCAATAAGCAGAATTTGCCAGAATTGCTGGAAAAGCTCTCCACGTAACACATCAGTCTACAGTGCTGAATGCCCGTAGCAGTTAGCTCTCCCTGCCTGAACAGCCTCACTCTTCCTGTACCTCTGGGCTCTGAGTCCCTGGCAGGGACAGAGAACATGGACAGTGTCCTCTGCCCTGTGCCTGGCACAGCTGGCTCACGGAGACTGCCCTTTGCAGTCTCGTGGGGCTCCCAAACAGCTTGGGCTTTCACCTCTGTTACACACAGAAGGACTCCACAGTCTGAGCTGTGGCTTCCTGGGACAATTCAGCTCCTGCTGGAAAGGTGATAAATTATCTCATAATAAGCTGAGTCATTTAGGTTATATTAGGTTAACTGACCGTCAGCACTTATTTTATAACTTGAATTACTTATATTGAATTGACCCAGAGGTTTTAGCATCTGATAAATAATTAATAATAGTACAGAAATGAAATGGAGAGGTTGCAGACCACTTTATTTCACAATTTCAACTGCTGCCTGTTTTTTTAAATACAAATCCTCTGAAGTTGCAGTTATGGTTATTAATGATAGGGAAAATAAAACATTAATCAAGCCTTTACAACTTTAAATAAGAAATTGCGTTTCATTAAAGTGTGTAACAAACTTAAATGCAGTCTTACTTGTAAGGCTTTTCTTTTCTCTCTTATTTTGTCTTTAATTTTAATCATATTTGTCTTGTAAGAATTTAAAATTTCATTATATATAAAGAGACATGCTTGTATACTCTTGTTCAGCTAAGGCTTTAGCTTTAAAGATGATTGTCTTGATGTGCAATTTTCTAAAAAATGAGAGGAACAGATGTGATAAATGCTACAAGGACCTGTACAGCAGCATTCCATTTTACCAATACAGAAATACATAGTCCATCAAGTAAAACTATGGCTTTATGTAAGGATAAAAAAGGCTTTTGTTTATTCATTTTTAAAATAACACGATTTTTAAATAATCAAGATAAAAAGGTCACATATTTATTAATATGTAGCACACTTCTCATTACTTTGGTAATATTATGCAACTGTTGCCTTTCAGCTGCCAGTTCTTTGCATTCCCTTAATGTGCTCCTCTATCCTTTTATGTGTCAAATGTTACTATGCTTTTTGTTTTATTCAAGATGAATATATTAACCTCTACAGGACTTACTAGAAGGCAATACTTTTACTCCAGAATATAGAAGAAGAATTTAAAAGGAAAAAACCACAAAACCCAGCACTACAATTTTACATGGCCTCATCAGAAGCTTCTTTTTAAACTGACTTTCTAAGTAGCAAATTGTACATTGGAATCCTTATATTTATTAACTTAAAAATGCTTAAAGGCCCAGAAGAAGTTTATGTGTGAGTCATTATTACTGATTCAGAGACCAGCTTCTCTCTCTAGAGACTATGACATCTTTGACAAGGGATATACATGCAAACACAGCATTTCCTTTAGGAACAAGAACATTCCCTGACAACATCTTGAGTAACCTTAATAAGCTAATGATTATGATATTTTACTTTTAGCTTTTTTCCAGAAGAGATGTTTATATTTCAGTGAGTCAAACATCCCAGTGCTTGCTATCTCTGGCTGACATTCTAAATCCAAAGGAGAGGGCTTATACACAGATGGGACAGTTGGAAAGAGCTGATGTTCATGTTTCTGGAGTTATGACCTGTGCACAGATGTACAGGGATACAAATGTGTTTTATGGAAGCTTTCAGACACAGTGATATTAATGGATTTGTAGAAAAGGATGCTGAAGATGAAGCATATCATTCAGGTAGAGTAATTTAGCACTCTGATTCAGGTGTAAATCATTGAAGTGCATCATTTTTCATTAAAAAATGTGAAAAAAGACAACAGCAGTTGGGTTTGCTGTGATTCAACTGCAAAATGTTAAAAACATTTCTTAATCAACCATTTTAAAAGACACAGGCTTTGTAAACAGTTGGTAATGATATAAATTAAGGAGACTAATAACCTAATTCACATGCGCTGATGTTGTCACAGACATATTAAGACTTTCTGGACTCATGGTGAATATTGCCAAGGTCATGGAAAGACAATGTATTTCCTCAGATCTGGAAGTGTTGTTGACTATATTAGTAATTATTTTTGACGGGGCAGTTGAACATCTCTTGAATGTATCTCTCCTGATCTTTGCCACCATGTTCAAGTATGATTAGTCTTATTACAGTTTGAATATCAGGCACTAAGTTGGAATAACTGAGAATATATAGTTAGCAGGTGCTTATCTCTTTGGGTTTAGATGACAACAATGTGAAAATTTTCTTTAACTGTAATGTGACTAGCTACAGAATTTAACATAATGATTTTGTGCTAGGTCCAGTACCTGACACCTGCTGGAGAAGTGCCTCAGCAAGCTGCAAGCAGCAGGAGTCTCTTGGAGTTCATTGAGGATAACCTAATCCAGAAAAACCCAACGAGAGGAGATGTTTTGCTGGACCTGTTGCTCATCAGCTCAGAGGAACTTAAAGAGATCCATACTCATGGTAGCCTGAGTTGCAGTGATCATGCCCTGGTGAAAATTAAGATCTCAAGGGACACATGACAGAAAAAAGGTAAAGTTAAGATCTTGAAACTTCCAAGAACAAACTTTTGGTTCTTTATGGGAGTAGTAGCTGGGAGCCCTCAGGAAACTGCCCTCAGGAATGAAGAAGCAGATGATAGTTATTGGCTATTTATTAGATCACAGGAGTTCTCACTTACCATTTGCAAGAAATCAAGCAAGGAAGGCAGGCAGGATATCCTCATGCCTGAGAAAGGTCGTCCTGGTCAAAATGAAATACAAGGGAAATGCATACACTGTGGAAGGAGTTACACATGTTTTGAGAAGAATATAAGGATACTGCTCAAGAGTATAGGGATGAGATAAGAAAAGTTAAGGCACAGCTAGACATAAATTTGTCAAGCTTTGTGATTAATAAGAACAAGGGCTTCTTGAACATTTTAGTCACAAAAAGAGAACAAAAGAAATTCTATTCCACTGGTAAATGAGACAGGAAATCTGATGACAATTGATATGGAGAAGGATGACAACATTTTTCCCCTGTTTTTACTGGCAATTGCTCTACCCATATCTTTCAAGGCCCTGAATCTGAAGGCAGGGACTAGGGGAATGAAGTCACACCCATCATTGGAAAAGTTCTGATTTGTGACCATCTGAGACACCTGACCGTGGGACCCACTGAGAGGTAGTCCAACGTCCTGACTACCTGGCAGAGATAATCATATAAGCTGCTTTCCAAAATACTTCAAAGTCATTTATTAAATGCAAGAAATATTAGGTAAAAGAAATATTTTAAACATTATAATAAATGAAAGTATTTAATATTAATTGAAAAGCAAATTGGGCCTTAATTATTAATAATAAATAGAGAATTTAATTATAAGGAACAAAACTTTTCAGATTATATCAATAGAAAAAGAATTTGAATTAGCCAGCAGGTCCATAATGAACATTTCAAAAGCTAGTGTTCAAAATAAAAATGTTTATGTTTCTATTAAGTAAAAATTTCAGAAGGGTACTAATGGTATAAAGGAAGAGGACTGACATTAAAACTACTAAAGTGGGTAAATAAAAGCACTATCTAGATACATTGTATTTAATTAGAGCTATGAAAATAGATTACAATGTACATTCAAATTAATAAAATACAATTTTTTAATAGGAGTTAAACATTATATTTTTAATTGTTAGAGAAGTGACACTACACATTACTTTCAGTGAATGATGGCTGAGATACTAAATCTATTTTATTGAATTTACTGATCAAGAAAGATTATTTCTAACTTCTTCAAGGCTATATTAAGTCTGTTGTTTAAGCCATTATCTTTCCTATATCACTGGCAATTTGCAAAAAAAAAAAAAAAGCAGAAAAAGCCCCTCACACCTAGAGCTTGGTTTAGAGTTAAGTAGATGTACTTTATCACATATTTTTGAGGGAAACTGATATAAAAATGGTAGCTTGTATGACAGTGTAAAATATGCAGGGAAACTGCAGTAGAGCAAGAGAGTGTTATTCTGGCTTTCTAAATAACTACTTTATTGAGAAAGGTGGCATTTGCAGTGACTGGGAAATGAATAACTCTGGTGATGACCAGACACAAGAGTGGCTCAATGTTTGTTGCAGTTTTTGCTTTTGCTTGTGATTACCTCTGTTCTCTGTATGGAAGGAGGTGGCCCCTGAAGGCTAACCCTGCCTGTCTAGTCCAGGCACATAAATGAGCTGCTCAGAAGCTTCTTTAGAAGTTTTGTGTACTTACCTCTTCCTATTGTCTGTGCGAGTAACATAGTGTGCTCAATTTAGAAGGACTAATCTTACCAAATGACTAATTTTAAGCACAAACCAGGCAGGTCCATCAGACTGACTGATAACACCTTCCATGCTGTTTCCCAAAGCAGTCGTTAATATGTGAGCATTTAATTAGGTTGTCTGGAGATTTTGTGACACCTACAAAATGTGCATGGAGGAAAAGACATCTGGGGACGTGCCCCCTTCAGATCCTTATATACCTCATACTTGATGAGGGCCCCTCTCAGTCATCTCTTCTCAAGGCTGAACAGGCCCAGTTCCCTCAGCCTTTTCTCATATGAGAGATGGTTCAGTCCCTTTAATCTTTGTTGCCCTCCACTGGACCTGCTCCAGGAGCTCCATGTCTGTCTTGCACTGAGGAGCCCAGAACTGGGCACAGCACTCCAGATGTGACCTTACCAGGGCTGAGCAGGGGGGCAGGATCACCTTCCTTGACCTGGTGGCAGTGCTCTTCCTACTGCTCATGCCTTTGTTGAATTTCAGGCAGCTCTTCTCTGCCTATGTCTCCAAACTTCTCATTTAGATTCAGATAAACTAGGAGCTGCAGAATGAAAAAAGATGTTAGAGTGTGCCTGCTCCTCACTACTTTCTCATAAGGTACTCATGGTAAATTAGAGGGCAATACTGATAAGCACCAAAAATTGATCAAAGCAAAGGCTAATTGAGCATTATCAAATTCTGCTAGAAGTAAATCAAGGGCCAACATTGTTGTCATCTTGAAAATTAAGTGACGTAGATGCGTAGTAGATGTAAAGTCTAAGTGTTTGAGACAAAAGGATCATTAGAATTAATGCCTATCATTTATTTTGCATATGTAGTGAAATATTACTCTCAAGATGAGGGTCCCATTTATTTGGTGAGGTACAGATACAAATGAAAATCTAATTACTGATCTAAAGACATTTTGGATTTAGGCCAACTGGAATCCTGGGGAAAAAACCTCACTTAAGTCCTAAAAATTTTACTCATGCGGGTAGTGCTGGAGACACTGAAGAGGTGATTCATCAACAGAAGGAATTAAGAGAAAAGTATCTGTAGAACTGAAGTATAATATAGAGCAAAAGAAAAGTTGAGGGTCATAAGGAAGAGGAAGAAACTGAGGATAGAGGCTTTAAAAAAAAAAAAAAGCCTTCTCTGTACCTACCATACACTAAAATCTTGAAATTAAATGTAACAGGGCCTGTGTGTGGGCTACCCAAGGGTCAGTTCCTGTCAGCTGAACAGACTGATCTTTCAAACCATTCAGGTCTCCACTGGGTTGTGAACAGCTCTGGAAGCACAGAATAACACACACAAAAAGGCACCCTTATGAGTCGCCTGGTCCAGCACCCTGCTCAAAACAGGGATGACTTCAAAGGCAGAGCAGACTGATAGGGACTTGTCCAGCTGGCTTGTACATGTAATGGTGTGTCTTTCTCATTATTCTCCTACAAATAGATTTTTTTCTTATACTCGGTGGGGAACTCTCTTCCTGAAACATGTGTCCCTTGCCTCTAGCTGTGCAACAAGGAATATTTGGATCCCTTTTCTCTATTTTGATATTTGGAGATGGTAAGGAAGTGCCTCCAAACCTGTCTCTCCTCCAGATCTGCCAAGCCTAGATCCCACAGCCTCTATTTTTCACTCTCAAAACTTTGGACTGGATGATCTCTGGAGGTTGCTACCAATCTGGTCTGCTCTATGATTCCTCTTGACATAAATGCTCCAGCCCTCCTGCTGAAGTCACACTGGCATATCCAAGTCGTCCTTTAACTCTTTATAAATTCATTTCAGTACAGTAATTTGTATCTACCTAACTCCTTGCAGCAAAAGGGTGTGTGAGAATAAAGTCTCACAAGAGACCACCTGTGAAAGTGAAAATGTAGTAATATTCTTGCATCATAACTATGTGTGACATTCAGCAGACAGATGGCAGCACAAAAGGAAAAACCAGACTGGGTCACCTTTATTTAGCATGAAACCTGAAGCCTCTAAGAGAGAATGGTGAAATATACAAGTAAAGCCTGGTATGGAACTGGAACCTCCCGAAGTAGAAGTAAATTCCTGACTTCTCTCTTAAGTAGGTGCCCCCATTTCTTCACAGCATCACAGAGTCATCAAGGTTGGAAGAGACCTTCAAGATCATCTAGTCCAGCCAGCAACACCACCCAGCACCACCATAATCACCCTGAAAACCATATTCCCTACTGCCCCATTCAGATGCCTCTTGAACGGTTCCAGAAAAGGTGATTCCACCACTGCCCTGGCACTTTATTCCAATGCTTAACCAGTCTTTCACTGAAAAAAAATCTAATATCTGTCCAATTATTTCTAATATCTGTTCATGTTCAAGCATATTACTGGGTGCTCACAGATACAAAAATGAACAAATGAGAGTGCAATTGCATGCATAAAGAAAATATGTTGGGAAGGTGGCAATTTCAAGTACTTGAAAGTCAGGAAATATCATTTCCTGTAGTAACATTATCTCAGCCATGCTGTGTATTTTATGACATATCTTATATTTTACCACACTTAAAGGTAAGACATATACTTACAAAGAAAAGCAGGAATATAAAAGACTGCACTAAGAAGGTAACCTTTTCCATATCCCAGTTTTTAAAATCTTAAAAGGCTAACCTTAATGTGTGACTTATTAAAGTTTCTGTCCTTAATATCCATTTAAAAAAAAAAAGAAAGTAAAAGACAAAGTCATTTCCCAAGTTTCAAACATTTCTGCTGAAGATAAGATACAGACAGCAACTGCCTTCCTGTAAGTGTACAGTTTTTATAGCTCTGTTAAAAAAATAATTTTCAGAAAATAAAAGTTTTAAAAATAAAATCACTACCAGGTGAAAAAGACATACCCAATTATATACAACCATATAAATTATATTGATAATTACTAAAATCCTTACCATTGTATTGATATTGAAAACAATTTGCAATGGTGGAGGAAATTCAGAGAAATGTGATGTGACACAAGTGTTTTGTGAGAACCTTAAAAAATTAAGCAGAACAATCTAACTCACTAGAAATTTCATTTAGGTTGACAGATCATAACTTAAGTAATGACTAGAATAGGTAGAGATGCAATTAGGAAGGAGGTAAAAGTTAGTAGCATAATAGAGAGTCAATGTGGCTTTGTATAAAAAATGTCATGTCACACAAATCTAGTACAACTGATGATGTTTCAATCTTGTTCGAGCAATATCATTGAATTTTTGAAGTAGACCTCTAGAATATTTTCCTATATTCCCTATACAAAGTAAATTCATTAAACACTTAGCAAGTGAGATATCAGAAAAAGTTATTATAGATGGGGAATAATAATTTGGTAATTCAAATCCTGACAGGAGCTGCAACAGGATTATTCTTGACCTTGACCTAGTCAGTATCTTTACTAGTTATCTTGAAGTAAACAAAAAGCTCTTTCTGGTGAAATCTGCAGATAATCTGAGCTTCTGTAGCACTTTGAATAACAAAGAGAAGCTCTAGCAAGAGACATTCCGGGTCACTTACACAGTATTAATGTTTTTCAGTTAAATGCAAGGTGACACATTTTGGAAAACACAAAGATAGTCCACACTTTCAGGATTTTTCTGAAAAAGGGGAAAGAAACCCCAATCCCAAAACTGAATCCCACCATAAATCAGTGCATTGAAGAGCGACATACTTGGCAAGCTAGAGAACCTGCTAATGATGAAGTCTTACAAGACTGACACAGTCCTAAGAAGGGAAAGCTGAGGAATTTACTGCAATTTTTCCCACTTGTAGAT
Organism: Acanthiza pusilla; assembly: GCA_036630365.1. NCBI lineage: Eukaryota > Metazoa > Chordata > Aves > Passeriformes > Acanthizidae > Acanthiza > Acanthiza pusilla. The sequence goes on from JAXCHO010000098.1 coordinate 6,296,646, forward strand.
TAAATATCAAAAATACTGACTCCAGTACGTAATTTCCACTTCGGAAATAGGTAAAAAGGAAACAGCAACAATGACTGAGAGTTTAGAAAATCTAGTATACAAAGGTTGCCTTAAGAAGCCTAGTAGAAAGGGGGCTTGGCCTAGACATCCTGTGTCCAAGTATTTAAACATATAATGTATAGGCTCAGACAGGTAAGCAACATTCTCAGGCCTCACAGAATGGGTTTTTTTGTTTAAAGTGTAAATCCGTAATCTGAATATTTTGTCTGACAAGCCAGTGCTTTCTACCTTGTGCTGTTGAAGTCTGAGAACAGAATGACAAATAAAGGTTACAAAGGATGACACCACTTGTAGACAGGGAGGGAGATTAGATATGTTTTGAGTTTTTTCTTTTTCTTTCTCTATTTCTCTGGTTTTATGCTTTCACTACTCATCATACTACCTAAGAAAACTCTGTATAGGAAAAAGAGCTGTTAGTGGACCTTATTGAGTGATTGATGTTCTTACTTTTCTTTGGATAGGTTGAACAGGTTTTATTGGTTGTATCGTCTTTGGGTTTGGTTGTGGTGGGTTTTTTGTTTTGTTTTGTGGTTTTGTTTTGTTTTTTTGGGGTTTTTAATTTGGTTTTGGTTAGGTTTGTGTGTTTGTTTGGTTTTGTTTGGTTTGGTTTTTGTTTTTGTTTTGTGTCTATCCTCCTATTAGCAATTATCTGTCAGAAGAGAGTTCTGCATGTTTTCTTCATGAGAGTTCACGTGATATCTGGAATGACAGAGTCTGTGGTGAAATATAATATTTTTGTCACCCTTGATACTTCTCAGTTCAAACATGTTCTTGAAATCCAGAAGAGAAGTCTATTAAGATTGAACAGAAAAATATGGAAGAAATCAATTTAAAATGTACATTTGAATATTTTTCCAATTCTTATTTCAATATCACAGATTTGTACAAATTTACAGCTACTACATTTAGATGTCCTTTTAATTTTTTTCCATTGTTCAGAATTTTCTGTTTAAATTTTTAGCTTTAAAATGGTTAGCCAGCTCAGGAGGCACTCTTTAATTCAAAGAAAACTACAAAAATGTCTGAACAGTATTATGGAATGCAATGAAAGGAAGTAAGTATTAAGGGGTGAAGGAGGTGTTATTGATGTGGAAAATGAAATGGAGACCCTTTTCCAAAGACTTCTTAAAAGAACTGTCCTCACAGAGCCTTCCTGCCATTTCTCCCTTTCCCCAAAGATTTTGTAGGTAAAACCTTGTATTGGAGGTGTTTTTCTACCCATGAAATATTCATCAGCTCTGCAGTCTGCACTTAAAGGAAGGAGCCAATAAAAGAAAAATACTTTGGATATTCTTATAAGAAGAAATTTAGTGCTGCCTAACTTCAAAAATAAGGTGCATTTGAGAAAGAGAGCTATGTTACAGTCTTTAATATATTAGCTCTCTCCCTATAAATCTGTAGCTAATGATGTAATGTGTAACATGAAATCATATCGGATTTATATTCAGTTCCATTAGGGATATGACCTTTTCTCATTTAGAGCAACATGGGTACTTTTTTTTTTTTACCTGAAATGGGGCAATCAAAACAGAGTAGCTTCTGAATTGTAAGGGACAATGACTGATGGTAATTTTAGAAATAGTCTGTCAGGGAATTGGTGGTTATTTGAAATGGATTAAAATTTTGTGTGAAAATCTTGGGTGAAACCTTTGCCTGCTGATGAAACATGGAGTCAGATAGGCTGAAATGTACCAAGTATCTTTGTTTCACCTTCAACAGTGTTAAAATCATCGTGATAAATCCTCCAAATAAAACAATTATTATCACATATATAAAATGTGTTTATTTAATTGAAAGTGATTGTCTTCTGAAATATCTCTAATGGGTGATGAAAAATGAAGTCAAATACTGTTATTTTAACTTGAAGTGTGATAACCAGTGTAAGTTTTACTTAATGTCAAAAAAATCCTCCTCTTAGATCACACAAGCCATGAAAATTTTCTCCCTTTTTAACATTTTTTAGGACTACCAATAAACAAAAACATTCATTCCTTGAGTGTCAATGTCAAGAGCGGCATCAGACTTAGAAATGAATACATGAAGGCTATAATTGCATTTTCCTTTGTCACAGAATCACAGAATCTTCTGAGTTGGACAGGACTCACAAGGATCATAGAGTCAAATCCAAAGTGAATGGCCTCTATGGGGGTCAAACCTGCGACCTTGGCATTAAATCTGTGCTCTGATGAACTCATCTCACCTTCTCCAGGAGCTTCCTTTTACCAAGGGACAGAATGTTTAAAGGGAAAATCTCTGCGGCCCAAGTCAAGTCAGCTTGTCAAGGCATGAGTGGTGACAAAGAAGCAGAATTACAGGGCCTGTATGCAGTGACCATCCCTCACAGGTTAAACTATGAAAGATCCTTCCATGTTTGCAGGATTCCCTACATGAAGAACAGGGAGTAATGGGGAGCAGAGCCCTGCAGTGGTATTTAAATGGGCTGCTTCAGAACTTCTTAGGTTTTAACTTGGAGAAGATGACACAAGACTTATGAATTGGGCATGAGAAGACAGCATTCAGGGAAAACAAGGTCACATTTCCCACTGAATTGTCTGGGATTGCTTCCACGTAATTTCTTTCACCAAGCTCTTGAGAAAGTTAGCTGATCTAGTACAGATTATCACAGCTCACCAAATTCATTTTGTTAAGACCCCTTATGAAATGGTCCATGTTTTTTCATAAACTAACACTGAAAGAGAATCATGAAAGCTACCACTGCAAAACCTAATCAAAGTACAAATATATGACAATTGAAAAGAGAGAAAAGCTCAGTTAAAAAAAAAAAGCAAAAGGAAAAAACAATAATTGAAATCTCACACTGATTTTGAAACTACTTCTGGTTACTTTTGAAATCACAGTTTTGTTGTCGAACACTGAACTGATGCCAAGGGGTCAGGCTGAGCCACCTGTTCAATGAAGCATTTTTGTACAACAACCAGAAAATCTTCTCACAGAGATGAATGAAGTGTATGAGGTATTTGAAATGCAGTTCCCCTGGAACACCTCAATGACATTTGTAAATCACTTTACCACCACTTTGGTCATCAGATTTAAGGTATTTTTATGCTACTTGTGAAGAGTATTAAAAGTATGTACATGAAAAAAGAAAATAAATCTTATTTCCTCATTAATGTGCTATGATCCTTAAGTAATCTGTGAGATGTTTTAAATATGTTTTAAGCCTATCCTTCCCATACTGTTGAATACCTCAGAATAAAGGCTTGCCTGAAGGAAAGTAAAACTGAATTTAGTCAGAATATAAAATGACACGAGTAGGTGGAGAGAAACATCAAGATAACATGTTTTGCTAAAATGTATGTGACTGCTGCATGTAACCTGTTTGCAAATTCCATTTTGGTCTACCATTAATGCAGGAAACTTTTGTTCAGTAAATGTTGGTCAGGTTAGGTATAAGAAATCTTCAGGTCAGCATGGCTTTCCTCTTTTTCTTGCTAAATATAGAGAAAACCTCAAAGACATACTTTTAGTAGCTTTCCAACCATTTCAGTTCAGTAAAGGGAACACCACGTACTCCTCTGTTAATGTTAAACTAGAAGACTTGTTTTTCAATATTTCATTTCAGAAAGGTGCTTTAATCTATCTTCTTGTAAAAGACTGAAAGGAAAACCACTTTGACTTGAGTCAGACATTTGATTCAGTTTTAAATATTATTTATGGATATAGCTATCTAGCTTTAGTAAATGATAATTTTTCATTAACTCAGGAAATTTTGAGAGAATAGCCTGAAACTTTTTCATTTCTTTCAGACTGTTTAGAAGCAATTGAAAGATCCTTGACATCTTTTTTTCAATGCATTCAAATCTTTAGCCACAAAACAGCAGGCATTGCCATGTCATCTGCTGAGTTGCAGGAGACAGGAAAACTGTGTATGAGAGCCTGAAATGTTGTTGCAAAGACTACTAAATGGTGCCTTCCAGGACTTGCAGTTGTCTTTGAAAAACAGGAAGATAATAACCTGTTCATTTGGTTTCCTGAAATCACATTGTTTATTGATGACACTGCTTTTCTCTCCACAATTTCTCACCTCTTCACTGGAAAAAGTGCTTCGGACTCTGCTCATGCCCTGTGTGGAGGGTAAGCAGCACCTGCTACCGACAGCCCTCAGCCCATCGCTGTGGGGTCTGAATCTTCTGTCCTTGAACATGGGTTAACATCTCAAGGAGAAAGGAAGATGTGCTTGGGGTAATGGGGTGGTCCCAAGCTGGCAATTAGGAACAGAGAGAATCAGGGTACATATAAACCATTGTATAGGGTACCTTATAAACCTGAGCCCAGGCAAGATTTTGGCTTGGAGCTGAAGCTTTTGAGCACCACAACAAATGTTCTCACTGAGATATTTCTGCCATGCATGATCTGAGTAAGTTTTAGTCTCACCAACAATCTGAATTTTCAAGCCAAGAATTTTCAATCATTTTCCAGATGAAAAATAACACAGTAAGACCCAAGTAAGAACATAAAAGTCTGCCATTTGCAGATCCTTCTAAAGTGACAGAAGAAGTATTAGATGGAAATTATTGTGAATTACTACAAATAAAGTAAACTTTGAATTGTGAAAATTTACCACTGCAGAAAAACAACAGGATTAAAAAAAAAGAAAATAAAAAGAAATAAGAATAAAACCCACAAACCATCCTCTATTCGTTTAATGATCATTTAAAGAACCCATATTTTACACTTCATCCAATAAAACTATGCTTTCAATATTTGTCTTTGTAACTACATGTCTTGGCAGATACTAGGAAAATGAAGTAGTTACTAAAACATACCCCACTTAAAAAAGCTCCCTCCACCCCCCCAAAAAAACCCCAACCCAACCTAAACTCCACCAGTGGCCTTTTTTCCTCCCCATTTCTTTTTTTCCTGTGTTTTCTTCCATATTTTTGTCAAGGTAAATTGTCCTCTGAACTCCCTGTGCAGGATGTGCTCCTTTCCAGAAAAACAGCATATGTGTGTAGTGGGTGATAAGGCAGAGCACATGCAGCTATTTCATATCGAAAAAAAAAATCATGATTGTATAGCACCACGATAGGCTTCTTAGTATAGAAAGGGTTAGCATGTGTCATTAAAAGAATGAACAAGCTTTTGATTTTAATTGTAATTGTAATCCTCTCCACTGAAGCCTCAAATGCATCATTTGAAAACTAGTGGAGATGTGAGTTTTCACTGCAGCCACTTTACGTTTGTGATACATTAAAAGGTGTAATCCAACTGAAATGCAAATCACTGTTCTTGAAAACAAATTACAAATGAAGATAACAGGGCAGCATACTAGCACTAAAGCATCCGAGAGCCCATCTGAGGTGGTTTTCTTTCAGATCCAAATTGCAGCAGCCCTGTTATCACAGGTAATAGGGTGCTGCTAAGGCAGGTTGATTACAAGGCTATGGTAAACAATCCTTTTAAATGTAGTGCCTCAATAGACACACACATACAAATTAATCAAGTGAATTCAAATAGAGCCACAAAGGGAAGTGATGGGGCAGCCCCTGTTGCTCTAGCTCACAGAGTATGTGGCCGAAGTTCAGTGCTCACTTGCCCCAGAGGTGTTTTCCATCCCTTTCTAATCAGCACTAACTTGTACGAAATTTTAATTGTTAGCCCTGTGGAAATCAAGAAAATGACCCCTCTTGGAAAGGGGTGCTGTTTTATGCTACAATGTATAGAAATTTTGCTTTGCTTAGGCAGTGGCCTCCCTGGGAGAGGTTTATGTGTTTGCTCAGCCTGCCAGGGCCGGATGAAGCACAGGATGGGTTGGTGAGGCAGGTTCTGGCCAGCACTGCAGCCCCAGCCCTGGACCACCATGAAGCGCTAATCCAGGGAGAGGGCAATCATTTCCCTGCCCTTCTCCTGTAAATACACCTTTCCAAATAAACACCCACCCAGCCAGCCCAATTGCATTAGCAGTAGACATTTCTTGGGATTTTTTTGTATTACTGGTCTCCTTTGGAAAATTGTCATAACTCTGTTTATTGCACATCTCAACCTTTTTCAAAGGTTCATGCATTTATAGCATGTACTGCCAAGAAATCTCCTCTATAATTGGAGATTTTCTTTAAAAAACCTGCTGTAATGGGAAGAAGAGAATAAGCATCTCTTGGAAGGATATTGATGTGACAAGGCAAAGCAGGTAAGTTACAGAAAGAGCTAAGTGCAATAAATAGCTTCTATTTAAAAAATAAATACAGTAATTTAAGTTTCCCTGAAGATAGCTGTAAATAATTCAGAAAATGATAATAATAACAACATTCATTAAGTGATAGCAAAAGAATACCTTATAGAGTAACTCACATCAATTTTGTGAGAAGCCACCTATGTGTAATCATCAAGCATGGCCATATTCAGCAATTCCATTTATTTTGGTGACTTTGCATACTTTAATTAATGCCTCTCTAAGTCAAGGACTAGGAATATCTTCTGTCACATCATTAAATAAAAAGTATGTAAATGTAGGAATTCCATAGAACAGAACATAAAAAGTATTTTAAATTTGTGATACTTATAAAAAGTTTGAAATTTAGCTGCTAGGACACCACAAAGTATTCCTAATCAGGTTTGGGGACTTTCATATACAGGTTTCTGGTTAAAATTCAGGTTAAAATTCAATCTAAACTAACTAATGTAAAATATATCCTCAGCATAGGATGGCACATGGGCTATTAATCATCAGATCTAGTTCCCAGGAACTGGGAACTGTATCATTAAAATCAAGGAAATACTAGGAAAATTTCTGGAAATTTGGAAAACTGGGTGGCAATGGATAATTCTTTGCACTTGTCTCCAGAATTTGATCCTCTGACAGAGGATATTTCCAGCACTCTGAGAAAGAGTGACTATATAATAAGCACTTTGGAGTAGAACAGAAGACATTGTATATTTGACTGTACTGCACTCAATTGTTTTTCCCATTTTGTTTGTCTTCACATATTTGCAATGTTTTTCATGGGTCAGGCCTGTTTCACAGTAAGACTGCACACAGGTTTACACATGAGTCTGCAGAGTGCAAATAAGCATGGGATTACAACTGCAGTAAAAATATGGTATACAAATTGGTGCATCATATAGTAAATTGTTATGAAAACTCATCAGCATGAATAGACTAAGAGACTTTTACTCAAAAACCTTTCCTAGTCCCTGTATGAGCACACTATGGACAGCAGTACAGCCATTTCCCCTGGGCTGCTTTGCCAATGTATGCGATCACCATTACTTACAGGGAACAGCTCTAGACATATAAAGGTAATTCACATCACTTAGTTCTTGGATTTAATTCAACCTGTTCTGAGAGGGTGACAAGTTCTTCTTTTTTTGGATGATGGTTCTCAGGAGGAATATGACAGGAATATTAATCCTCCTGCATTAACCCAGAGTGCATTTCCTTTAAGATAGTAATCTAAACATTTTTAGCTTAAATATTTTTCAGTACTCAATCCAGCCTAAATATAACTTGTGATCTAGGCTGAAGAGCTCTAGGGGCACAAATGATATTCCCCACTTTGAAGCTCAATAGTAATCCAACAGCACAAAACATGAAATTTCTCCTTCAAACGTTGTAGGGACTGGTTTGTGAGATCAAATATTGGGTTCTTTCCTACTTGAAATTTCCATTCTAATGAGATGACATTGTATTAATGTGTGAAAGACTCTGCTTGCAGATGTAAAAGCTTCTGACCACACCTCAGAGGAGCCAGACATAACTGAAAGTTAGAGAAGAAACCGTTGGAACCAAATACTTCTGTCTTGAGAGGAAGACTGTATAAAAAAACACTTGTCCCCAAACCCTTGAATATATATACTGAGAGGAGGAACATTATTATTCCTTTCCTGGAACTCCAGGGCCAACTAATGAAGGGCATTGTTCCAGTATGCAACACCAGAGAATCTGTTACTATAAAAGTCATAGGGAGCAAGGAATCTGAGTATGTCCACATCCCTTTCAGCTCTTGTGCTTCTTGGATGGCCTGATATCTCCTCTTGAAGCTGCCATTAAAAGCCTGTTTTCTTGAATTCCAACCAAGATTTTGCCTTGAAAGAGTGTTACGTTGTTGTAGATGCTTAAAGATGGAACGAGGCCGACGAACTAAAGGGTGGTAGGAGTTTATTAACCATTCCTCCTGCCCCCACGGGAGGTGCCAGTGAGATGGCACCCTCGTGAGGTACAGGAGAAAATGGCCCCTGACCGCACCAGCTCTGCCGGTTAAATAAGGGACTGTACAGCCAATGAGGAAAGAGGGAGAGGGCGGGTACAAGCATACATGAACCAATAGTAACATAAAGGGGCGGGGTACAATTCAAAAGAACCAATAGTATACATAACACTGGAGAAGGGTCTGGAGGGATGGGCGGGTCCAGGCCCCTGGGCACACCTCCTGCCACCCCCCAGGGCGAGTCCGATCCTGCCTACTAGCTCAGATCCGGCCTGGGAGGCGGAGACAGTGGTCCCAGCTCCCGCCCAGGCAAGGCCCTAAAGTCTGTGAAATGGCGTCAGCCTGGGAGGCAGCAGGGCAGACCCAGAGTCTCTCCCACCCAAGCAATGCTCTCTTCCCTACGGGGTGGGAAGATGGGAAGCGCCAGCCTGGGGGGCAACAGAGGTGACTAAACTGCCCGTCCCCTCTCTTCTCTAAGGGGAGAGAAGATAGGAAGCATTGTCCTGGGGGAAGAGGGGCAATCCTCCACATTACATGTCAAATATTTACTACTCAACTGGATGAAGTCTCCAGTGTCCAAAGAAGCACACACTCTAATAAACTGCAGATATACTTCTAAGCTTTTAACTGGAATAATAAAAATTGAGATTTCATAATTCATTTTAAGCACAGCCTTTAAGGAATTTCTGTATTAATACGGCTTATCATAAAATGATTAAGTTTCATTAGACAATAATAGAGATAGAAGGAATAGAAATATCATAAATCCGGTTCTGTTAATTTTAAAATTGCATACTTTCCCTTCCTCCATTAGAAAAAATAAATGAGATTTCTTTGAAAATTTCTTAAGACTGCAAAAAATTTGAAATATTTTATGAAGGTCTACAAGACTACAAAATGCTGACAATTTTACACAAAGAAAGAGGGACATGTATCTGACTGTGAGTTCAGCTCTACCATACAAAGGCAGCTCACAATACAGGCTTGTAACAAATTGGGCAATCCAAGATGCCATAGTCAAGAACTGCATGAAACACAGGGATCATTTGCACACATGGAGCTGAAAAATACGGCTGTTGTTTTCACTCAGAGATAATAATCATATCCCTGGGCTGCAGGATAAGGCTGCTTTCTTGGTTCATGAGCATTAAGAAACAACTCTCCCATTGTTAACCTTCCTGAGGAGAGGCTGCAAATGCAGGGTCCTACAGGAAACAAAGATGTGGAAATCATTTAGTGCAACCCTACACTTAGACAGGTGCCACTCTTAGTCTTTTTAATTGATCTAATTTGTTACTTATACCTGTAAATCACACTGTTATCATCTCTGAACAAGCAATGGAAACCAGAATTTGTCACTGACTAAAGATAGCAGACCAAGTCCAGAAATGGGCTGGTCATATAGACTTACTGGCTTAATTACACAACAGTACATTAGATTGAAATGAGATACTTAGAAAAATCCAAATTACATGCAGACCTCTTGTTTCTTTATCCCACATTGACACAAAACACAGTTCAAATGCAACTGCTAAAAGAGTAAGTTATAGTCTTCTGAGAGAGACAGAGCCAGACACAGATCCAGGCCTGACACAGTCAAAGATTTTTGCAGTAAGATTTATCTTATACTTATCTAAAGGTCTGTGCTGATGGCATGACACATCACAAAGCTGCTGCCATATCATGACAGGAACAGGAGTATCATGAAGATGAAGAGCTGGGAGCCTTCTCAGCAGGATAATTCAGTTATTTAGGAATGGGTAACATTCAGAGGATCTAATTTTCTCTCCTTAGAATTAGTCAGTTCTATATAAAGTCCCACATATAGTAAAAAAGCTGCTTCAATAAAACCTATATAACTCACAACTTAATTTCTAGCTTTTCAAGCAGGTTTCCCAGAGTCCAGATGACACTTTAAGGCCACCACTTAGACTTCTTATAGACAGCTTTTGGATGTAGCAGTGTGGAAAAACCAGATTTCTTTAACTTTTTCCACTGCCTTCCAAGACCAGAGAGACTTATCCCCTTTTGTTTTTCTGTCTACCTGTGACAAAGCTAGTGGGCAGACACAAGTTCCATGACTAGCATTTCTCCATTTCTGAATCCTGAAACCAAGTCTTAAGAAAATGGTAAACAGACTGAGAATCATAGAATCATTAAGTTTTGAAGAGACCTCCAAGACCATCAAGTCCGACCTTAGACAAATACCACCATGCCAACTAAACCATATCACAAAGTGTCATGTCTACTTGTTTTTTGAATACTCTCAGGGGTGGTGATGCCATTACATCCTTGGATAGCCTGTTCTTGTCCTAAAACACTTTTTCCTTGAAGAATTTTCCCCAATATCTAACCTGAACTCCCTTGGCACAGCTTAACACTGTCTCCTCTCATCCTGCTGCTGTCTGCCTGGAAGAAGAGACCAACCTGCACCTGGCCACAGCCTCTTTTCAGGTGGTTGTAGAGAGCGATGAGGTCTCCCCTGAGCCTCCTTTTCTCCAGGTTAAACATCCCCAGCTCCCTCAGCTATTTCTCACAGGGCTAATGTTCCAGAGTCTTTCCCAGCTCTGCTGTCCTTTTCTGGACACGCTCCAGCACCTCAATGTGAGGTGAATTGAGGGGCCCAATACTGAACACGGCACTTGAGGTGTGGCCTCACAAGTACCAAGTGGAGGGAGGTGACCCCTGCCCTGGTCCTGCTGGCCATACTATTGCTGATCCAGGCTCGGATGCCACTGGCCTTCTGGGCCACATCCTGGCTCATGTTCAGCCGCTGTGGACCAGCACCCCAAGGTCCTTTTCTTCTGAGCAACTTTTCAGCCACTCTGCCCCAGCCTGCAGCAGAGCATGGGGTTGTTGTGGCCCAAGTGCAGGACCTAGCACTTGGTCTTGCTGAACCTCATACAATTGGCCTCAGCGCGTTGATCCGGCTTGTCCAGATTCCTCTGCAGAGCCCTCCTGCTCTCCAGCAGATCAACACTCCTGCCCAATTTGGTGCCACCTTCAGACTGACTGAGGGTGCACTTGATCCTCTTGTCCAGGTCACTAATAAAGATATTAACAGGACTGGCCCCAAAACTGAGTCTTTGCGAGCACCACTTTTGACTGGCACCATTCACCACCACTCTCTGGGCCCAGTAATCCATCCATTTTTTTATGCAGTGCACCCAGTATACCTGTCCAAGCAGCGAGCAGCCAGTTTATCCTGGAGAATGCTGTGGGGGGCAGACTATATCCACAGCCTTTCCCTCATCCACTAGGAAGGTCATCTGGTTCTGAAAGGAGATCAGGTTGGTTAAGCAGGACATGAATTCATTCTGGCTGAACCTGATCCCCAGGCTGTCCTGCATGTATCATGTGATAATGCTGAAGATAATGTGTTACATAACCTTCCCTGGCATTGAAGTGAGACTGAGTTCCTTGGATTCCCCTTCCCTTGTAGATGGGGGTTACCTTGGCTAGCTTCCAGTTGTCTGGGAGCTTCCTGATAAAGTAGGACTGAGGATAAAAGAAAGAGAGTTGCTTGGTGAGCTCTTCCACAGCTCCCTCAGTACCCTCAGTTAGATCCCATCTGGCCCCATAAACTTCTGAATGTTTAGGTGGAACAGCAGGTCAGTCCTTACTTTCTCTTGGATTGCAGGGAGTCTATTCTGCTCCCCATCCATGCCCCCAGCTTGGAGGCTGAGTACCCTGAGCATAACTGATCTTTCTGTTAAAGACTGAGACAAAGAAGACATCAAGTACCTCAGTCTTTTCCTCATCCTTGGTAGCACTGCTCCCATCTGCATCCTAAAAGAATGGAGACTCTTCTTGGCCCTTTTTTTTTGTTATTAATGTATTTGTAGTAATATTTTTTTTTATCTTTTGCAACAGTGTTTGCAGATTAAGTTCTAGTTGGGCTTTTGTCTCTCTAATTTTCTTTCTACAGAGAACAGAGACTCCAATTTCCCTTCTTATCTTGAAGCTGCTCTCAGATGCCTGTCAATAATCTGTGAGCAATTGTTCAGCTGTCCTAAACTTTGATATTATGGTCCAGCCACAATTAGACACTAGTGATGCTACCTGCCATGCTGTCATGTTTGCAGTATGGAGAAATGGCCAGCCTCAGCTCTACCAGGCATGTGATTCCCAGTGGTAGCAAAGATATCAGAGGCAAGGTAGCAAAGATGTGGATTTAGTTCATGCCTGGTACCAATCTCATACAGACAAGGGACATGATGGTCTGAACTCTTACAGTGAGGCTGACAGAAGAGTGTCCTTGTCATAGCCAGCCAGCCTGCTTCTTTAGTACAGAGCAGAAGCTCAGAGCACAAACCAGTCCTTGTAGCATTATTTACCTCATGATCTTAAAAACACTGCAGCTAATTAAGATTATTTCCTTTTACCCTAAACCCCCAAGCCTCTAAGATATTGAAAGAACACAGGTAATGATGGTGAGAACACATTAATGCAATTTGCAAGGACAACACAGGCAGTATTACTTTCTACTTTCTCACAGTAATATGTATTTTTCTCAAGTCTATGTTCTGATGGTCATGATGGGGTGTAGCCATTGGATTTTAAGAGAGATGATTATAAATTTCATAATTTTGGAATCAGACAAAAAAGGATGGTGCTTCTACAGCTTTTCTGTTAAATCACCTTTTGCCTGATACACTATTTTTCCAAATAAACTCTAATTGAATCAGTGTGAAAAGATTTTTGAATAGGATATGCTTTGAGAGGTTAGTTCAAGTAAAACAGGGACATGAGTTAAAAAGAACTTAAGTAAATGGTGGATACTCTTATTCGGAAACAGTCGTAATTCAGTTTACTCTAAATTATGAAGCTATGTCACATTAAAGCCACTTTAATATCTTGAAACACAATTTCCTGTGGAATTGACGTAGTTTAAGAATTCACTTTAAAAATTAATCCAGGTTAACTTTTCTCAGATCTTTCAAAAAAATAAATTGCCACTCATGGTATGCAGTTAAGACTGGATCAGATATGAAATCTAGCAATATTTGTTTAAGGGATATGATAATATGTGTCATTTTTATTTCTCTTTAGGAATATGGAAAAAGTTTAATGCTCTTAAGCCATAACTGTGGCTTTTGAACCAAAATAAAGTGTTTGCAAATTATTATTTGAAAATCCTGTCTCCTAATCTGCACAGCAAATTCAGTTTGGGAGACTTTGTAGAGTATAAGGAGAAATTGCTACATTTTTGTCTTAGCAGTAGAATAGAAATCAATTACATGAAAATTAAATTCTAACTCCCCATGCTACATTAATTTTCAGTTTTATGACTGAACTCATCTTATTGGGACAATATTGTTGGCAGTTGCATTTAATTTAGTAATTTCAGCTTGTTTAATAGTTGAGCTTGCAGAAAAATCAGTTGGATATTGATTGGCACTGCTAGTAGCAAAACTTTTCAAGGAGTTATAGCAGGTTAGACTTCTAAGATTTCCAAGAGAAAGTGACCAAGCATTTGTTTTGTAAAGAAAAAAGTATATAATGACATTGATTCATAAGAGCAAAATAAATATTTTTATAAGACAACCAGTGATTATTATAACGCATGCTTTTTAAAATCTGCAATTGTATTCTGACAGACATACGAAGCATAAAATAGCGAGCAGTAGATGACTCAACTTCTAAAATAGCTGTCAGAACACAGGTTTCAAAGTTCAAACCATCAAAAAGTGAAGTAGAAAAGTGATACCTGCCAAGAGGGCTGAATACTTCTACAGGTGCTGATGGACCTTACAAGTTGATTTTTTTTTGCATTAAATTTTGATTTTAATATATGTGCATATCAATTTCATAACTTCAGATATTTTTACTCTGCTAAAGCATGCAAAGAAATTCCAGAATTACAAGGTTTTATTAGCTTTAACAAAGAAGCAACAGTTGGTTTAATGTGGCCTGTTTAGCTCTACTGTTCCCTTTTCTACTGTGACAGTAATAATAAATACTGAAATATAAGTCTCAGTACTTTATTTGCTGAAAGTAGAAGAATGGGCAAGGCCTTTTCTGCATATAGCAGCTGCATAAGTAAGAGTTGTCTGTATCTTTTTTTGCTTTAAGATCTCATTGTGAAAAGTGAGGTGGAAATTATTGTTGCCTGGCATTGCACTTCTGAATCCACAGCTACATTTTATTAGGCTTGTGTGCAATTAGCCAGTTCGTTATTTTATCCTAATTTTATAATAAATCACTTCACTCTTTTTCTCTCATCCATCATCAAGTTATCTGCCCGCAAGTCAAAATGGTACCAATTATTAATCAAGGCCAGAGGCACCCGTTCCTGCATAGGAGCACCATGTTTCAACTGTCAGGTGGCATCCATCCCAGCCTCTCTTTGTCAGCAATAAAGAAAATGAAATTGGACTAATATGAATCTCATTTCTGCCCTGATTAAAGGCCTACATTTTCCCTAGGCATTGCCTGACCAGGTCCTGACTTGTGAGATATTCAATGTTCTTGTAATGTCATTCGGACACAGCGCGCCTGTCTCCTTAGGTCATTGTTCTTCAGATTCACTTGTTTTACATGGAATATAGGCTAGAAAATCTAGACTTCCTTTGGGGTGTTAATTAAGAGGAGCATCCAAAATTAATCAGCAAATTCACTAGGGCGAAGGGGAGCTGTCTGAAGGCCTCGATATAAAATGCACTTCTAGTACAGGGAAATGAGCCTTCGGCTATTGACAAAGAAAAAACAAGTGCACAGACGGCAATCTGACATAAAAATTCATATACGTATACAATTTTACATTCATTTTCCTTGTCAGCTTGTCACCTTTAATTATAAAGGTTGATTCGCTATTTGGCAGATCTGGAAATTGTAAACGCTTGGCCATTTGAATATCATCATATGGTCAATGTCTTCAAAAAAGAGTGACACAGGAGCATACCAGGAAAGGAACATTTTAAAATCCAAACTGAACTTCTCTGATGCTCACCTGGAAGGATTTTGCAGGTCTTTGGGATAACTCTGAACTTGACTATAAAAGCACACAAGTTATGGCCATCCATGGTGAAAACATTGTATTGACAAGTTGTTAGCCCCCACCCCTTTTTTACTTAGAGTAGTTTCTAATCTTCATTTCTTTAGTTCTTTTATCACTCACTCCATTCTAATGTTATTAGTGTTTGGTGTGAAGGATTTGCATAGACCTTCAGGCTACTAATGACCTTTATGTGGAAACAGTAAATTCTGTTTTGCCCAGTGAAGAGAAGATGCAAAAAAGAGAAAAAAATAAATGCTAAGCCCATATCATGCAAACACCTCAGAGAGAAGCTTTTTAGATAGTTAAAAATTTTAAGATAAGATTGCTTGTTTTCAGTAAGCAATAATTTAGAAATGAGTTTTTGTAACTTGCAATAGGACTTTTTATTCATACCTTGAAGGAAGCCCATGAGCTCAGGTTTCTGAGGGTACCTGTTGTAAGTACTTTTTGTAGTTCTACCTTTCTTCTTTACCAGCTGTCTCTCATTTTGTGCAGTTTTTCCCAAGTTTGGAATGTCTTGAGCTACCATCTTTTTAATATTACAGCACGCAATAATTTCCAACTAAGAACAGCCACATTGCTCTGAGTTTCAGGTATCACTATTAGTCTTCATGAATTCCCACAGACCTATTAAAATAGAAAAATAGCCCTTAAAAATGCAACAGATCCATGCAGCAGCACACAGCAAGGAACTTTGTCTTTCCAAATCTGTTCTGAACAGTCTGACAGAAAAAATGTTACTTGGTCCACCTATTGACTTCTGATAAAATGCAGAGAGGCAAGTTGAAGACTTCAGATAAAGTAGATTTTGTACTGATTTTTGAACACTTCCCAAATGTTATGGAACAGAAAACATGTAGTGAAGGGCTCCATATAATGAAACTTGGCACTGTGATATTTACTTCAAGTAACTGCTGCACAAGAAATAGAATATTATGAACTGGAATGATACTCTACACTGCATCGTGTATTAATTTAAGATTCTGATTCCCTTTTTTTTTAAAATATTTGATACCTTTATCACTAACTGGGTGTAATAAGTTAACCTTATACCACTGACTTTTCAACTACTGTATTTTTGAGGGTTTTTTACTATTTATGAAGGAAGATTATGAAGGGTACCACACCCAGCTAAGGAAGTTTTTTCTTACTTGTTTTTACATGAAAGGGAAGCACTCATTGGCCATGTCTACTGTCAGAGCAGTTGTGCAAATACATAGAATTGCCCTCATACTGAGGATTTCCAGCAGTGCTACTTGACTCTGAAATATGACGAAGTTAGGCCAAAACTTGCACGATTGAGTATTGTTATTTATACCTTTGTATCTACAGGAAAGCAGGTGGTACAGCAGTCAGAACACTGCAGAGTACTTGCTACTCTTTTGTTTTAAATTAATGCCAGCCTTCATAAAATCAATGATTCGATGATATGAGACTGATGCCACCTTAGGAGCTGCATGGTATCTGCTATCTCAGACAAGGTGAGACACAATCACAGTTCTGTGATCTGCTATTCCTTTTCTCCAGCTAATTTTATTTCAGAACTATAAACACTACCTTTTATCTTCATTTCCGGCATCTCTGGTTCTGAGGGGAAAGGGTTATTCTGTAAAATCCAGTCAGGCAATCAGAAAGTCAGTAGATTTTCCAGTACTAGGTGAGCATGATTGTGGCCTTGGGGTGCTGTTTGTGCTCTCTAAATGTAAATGTAAAACAAACAAAAAAATAGAAGTAGAGATAAACTCTTTACTGATGTTCCAACAAGAATTTAAAGATGTAATTACTAATAAGAAAATAAATCTCTTTACAAACTTAAGGTTTCCATTAAACGAACCAAAATTCTAATGGTAATAGGTTTTTATATTATATGTACAAAGAATCTATGGCACAAAGATGGTGTTGTCCTCTATCTTCCAAAGCACCCTTATACTGTCAGTGAGCAAGAGTAATCAAAACCACCAAAGATCTGAATGCCAGTAAAACTTTCAGAGAGATACTGAACTTAATTAACCAATAATTAATGCATAGTAAATTAAATTTTTTAGTAACTCAAGGCATTTCCCTAGCTGTTTTTTCCTTACCTTTTTTTCAGGACTTCACAGGGTAATTTTGTTACAGTTTCACATAACCAAATTCCCAAAGCTGCTCCAGAAGAGCTCTGTTCTGCAAGGACTGCAGAAACTCGTAGCCTCCCTGCAGTCGGGTGCCCAAAAGCGAGTGCCAGGCTAGCAAGGGATACCTGCCATCTACACACTGTGGTGGTGGGTGGGCTGCAATCACAGGGGATAGATATTATTCTTTCATTACCTACCTTTATATTTAAAAATTTTAATACCATGAGGCTGACACATGTATCATTCAAACTCCCTGCTAAAGAAAAGTGAAGCCAGACAATATTTACATCTCTCAGGGTCTGTTTACAGTGTATAATTTACTCAGAAACAGGGAATTAGCTTTCTTCTTGCTTTAATAGCAACTGATTGCTAGATTATTAAATTAATATTGATCAATAGAAATTGATTTTATGCACTACATAAAGTGTTGTTCACATCAGAGTTTATCTGTACCCTTTGGAGTTGCAATGTCAAAACTTGAAGTGAATGAAGTTTCATTCTGGTTGTATCAGGGACTACTTCTAAATGAGGGAAGCTCCATATATCCTTGCGCACTGAGAAAACTTTGATGCTGCAGGGAGCCTTGCCAGTACAACCTGTAGACTCATGGGTGGAAGTGAAGAGAAAAAGGACATTTCCCACATGAAAACTTAAATTTTAGGAGTATGTTTTCATATATCAGGAGGGAAAAAGCTGATCAGTGACAACAGCAAAATCTTCCACATGTTTGGGATTGAGGTTTGCACTCAGCAGAAGTGGTGTGGGGGCATACTGACTTTCGTGAAGTATCAGGAGGTTGGATGTATCCTCCAGGGAATGCATATAGGAAGTTTCGGTCTTGTCTGCCCTGGGATCAGTTGTGGTGTGAGTTTGCCTTGGACAGATGGCCCCCAACCACTTTATCACTACTCTCCTCAGCAGGATGGGGCGGGGAAAATAAAATGAAAAAAACCTGTGGGTCAGATAAAGGCAGTTTAATAAAGCAAAAGCAAAGGCTGTGCGCAAAACAAAAGGAAAAAGTTTTTTTCTTTGCTTCCCATCACCAGGCAATGTCTGTCCACTTCCCATGAAGTGCAGATTCAGCATGCATAGCATTTGCTCTGGAAGATGAATGTAATAACAAATGCCCACTTCCAACTCCCCCTACTCTTCCCACCACCTCCTTCTCTTAGCTAGTACTGCTGAGCAGACATCCTAGGGTAGGAACTATCCCTGTGGTCACTTTGGGTCTGCTGTCTGGGCTGTGTCCCTTCCCAAGACTTTGTCCGCCCTGGTCTCCTGGTGAGGAGGAATGTTGGAGAGAGAGCCCTGATATTGAGGAGCACTGTTCAAGAGTAGACAAAACATAAGTGCGCTACCAACACCTTTCTAGTTAACAATAGTTAACTAGTTAACAAAAGTTCATCACTGTGAGAGCTGCTGTGGGGAAAATTAACTCCATCTCAGCCAGATCCAACACACACCGTAAATTTTTGGAGGGAATCTTGACTGACATAATAGGTCAAGCTCTAGATTAAGTTGATGCCCTGTTGTGATTATCAGTAAGAGGCTTAACTTTGCTTCGGCTCCAGTCCAGGTTGTTTACTATTATCTTTCTGCAGCAAGCAAGAAAGAGCCATGGAAGGAGGGTGGGTAGGGGAAGGGTGGAAATAGATCCAGAGTTCACCTTGTCATGCAGAGCATAACTTTGGGACAGGACTGTGCCAAGCAGACCCTGGTTCCACAACTAAAGTGATTCTGTGTGAGAGGTAACAGAAAAAGTTTTCACTCACAGAGCTACAAGAGACTTTGAGACCTGTGTGGAATTTGTCTGTCCATTTCCACTGACAGGCCTTGAGATATATTTGAGATCCACAGTGCACTAACTTTTACATATATATATATACACACACACACATATCTATATATATGCATATACATATACATATACATATACATATACATATACATATACATATACATATACAATCCTCTTCATCCCTTTAAACAAATTTATAAACACAGGTATTTTTCAGCATTCATTTTAAATGCAATTTATTCCATTTTAAAACTTAGGCTTGATCCAATTTTCTGAAAACACAGTTGATTTTGTTTGGACTTTGGTTCAAACCCTGATTTTCTTCCCTTTGTTCTCTTTTGGGCATACAAAAACTGTCTGGCATCAAATGAATGAGCAACTGAGAGACTGTGGAATAGCTATGCAGAGCAGTTAGATAAAATATGTGCCAACCCCACTTTATATATAAAAGATAGGCAGAATGATATGGTTTTATTTAGGTAATACTTCTACCACAGTGAAAGTTGACTTCTAAATTTCACTCTTAAATAATTAAGTAAACAGAAGATGACTGCATGGAGAAGCACAGCTCTGATTTACCCGTGCTTTATTGTAATTGTTTTCATCACACAAACTAGTTGCCCATACTGAGTTATAGGCATGAGACCTCAGGATTATGGAAACATCAAATTATACCAGATCCTCCCAGCTCTGGGAAAATTTTAAAGCCATGGCATTGACATTATTAAGTATTATAGAGGGTTGTGTTGTTGGAAAAGATTCAACAAAAAAACAATCAAACCAAAAGAAAAAAAAAACCCAAAACAAAACAAAAAAACCCAATCAAAACACCAAAACCCTGTAGGTGCTGAACTACAATTCAAACACAGCTAATTCAAGTCCTCATGTAGTTAAAAAACTGTTTCTCTCTGTTACAAGGAACAATCCTGGCTTGAATTGCTTGAAGGAAATTTCTAAAAAAGGAGCAGAGAACAAATAATATCATTTGCCTAAAGATTTGGAGAAGGTGCAGCCCAAGCACTGACAGAAGGCTGTGGATACATTTTCACCACGGGGGTAAAGACAGCCAAGACAATTGCTGGTGAGCTTGCTTTACAAGGTCTACAAGCAGTATCTCTAAGTTTGAGGAGCACCAGTCCTGAGCCAATAATCACGGATGATTTATGAACTCCTTGACATTGAGGGCTTATCAGCTTGTCACAGGGCTATGATAACTCACTGAGACTGTCTCCAGAACGGCACTATACAGAGGGTTCATGATTTTGTGCTGCGTGGACTGAGCAGATGTCCTCACTGCTCCTCACTTGGCAATCTCTCTTGAGATGCCACTGTAAGGTGTCAGAATGTTGCTGACCTCTATAGTTTACCTTTATGTACCCAAGACATAATCCCTGCTAAATTTAGCAGGCCTGCAGAGTTCAAAGTATATTATGATATATTTTCTCTAGTATATCTCTGAAGGCAATGAACTGAAGGTGCTGGGCTTACTGAAGCATCCATAGCATACTGCAGGAGGGTTTTCAGTCTGACTCCCTGCTCTGGAGTAGGGGGAGCTGCAGGACTAAAGAAAGTTAGTGGCTGTATACTATACTGTTGAGGACGGTGCACAGGGGTCAGGCAGTCACTTAAATTCCAAGAATTACTATACCCTGTGTGTTCATCTAGCTAAAAGGCACTTCTAGACTGCATCACACTCACATTTTGGTGCATAGTCCCTTGGTTTCCTCATGTTACTGTGCTCTGCTTCATTGCACAGTTTAGTTTGGATCCTGCAAACTGGTTGCTCGCAAGGTGGATTTCAGAGAAAAGTAAGTGAGGTTCTCCACTTCACTGAGTGTGGTACATACCCTAATGCAGCTATGAGCATTTGGACATGGAGGTGGTGACTTTGAGCCACGTGTGCAATGAAGATGTTCAGACCAGCCGATCATACTAAATCTGGACTGAAGTGAAAACTTTCAGCCACAAGATGTAGGGCTTCAGCATGTACTGCTTTGATCTACTGATTTACTCTTATCATACTGAATTATTTGCTAATGTAGACACAGCCTTAATCCTCCTTTTCTAATCACATACTAAATTCACCATGCACTGAAATGCAGATGAAAGTGCTTCCTTATGTAATGTTAATAAACCTGGTTCCACTGTAATCACTAAGGGTTCAACCTTGTAATGCAGGGTGCTGAGAGTCTCTCTCAGCAAGCTGTTATTTTAGAAAAAAATCCCAAGAGTCTAAAAAATCTAGAAGTCCATTCAATTTCAAAGAGCCACCTCCTGAAAGATAAAATGGAGACCTACTTTTCCTCACCAGTTGTAAATTTTTTATCATTTTTTCTTTTGGTGGAAAAGAATTACCTCCTTTATTGAGTTCATTATTATCTGAAGCCATTTTTCAAATTTAAGCTCATGGAAAGTCTCTGTATTATGGGTGAAAAATTCAACATTGCTTTTGGATATTTCCATAAAGGCTTTTAAAGTAGCACCACATACTGCCTTTTACTGAACAAGACAGAATTTTGTATTTCCTATTGTTTTTTTGAAAATATGCTTATTGCTCAGTGAACTGTGAAATAAAGAAGTATTTAGGAAAACAACAATGCCATCCGTACTCCCAGAGAACAGCTCACATTAAATATCACCCTACCCACCTTTCCAGCAATGCCTGGGAAAGGGGTGAGAAAATGCCAGTTTATTGACATCTTGTTTCACATAAGTGTTTCATAGTTTTTGGGACTGATTACATAGGAAGGGCACCTGTCTCAGAGCACACAGAACTTTGGTCCAAAGTGTCCAAACCAGAAGATATTATGAACCGCAAAAAGAGAAGTTTATTTTAGATCACCCCATTGATTTTTCAGGTAAGGTGAAATTAGTATGTTACACATCCTTCAATTAATGGGCTCTATCTTGTAAATCATTTGGTGACTCAAATAAAAATGACAGTGGTGAAACAACATCAGTATCTAGGAACTTAACTCTAGCCCAGATTCCACTACACATGTCTTAGTTACTATCTCTGTAATGCTAAAAGTTACATTTATAAGCTACCAGGTGAAACTGGTAAAAATAGAAATTACTGTGTTTCCACCTCAGGAAAATACTCTAATTTTTTAGGTAGGATTTGCTTTTTGCTCTTTGCCCACATAGACATTTTGTGTGACAGGATAAATAGAGCAATGTTACAGACTGTCCCTAAGCTTATGAGCTATTTCCTTAGTGACAGATGGGAAAAACAAAGCTGAAGTAGCTAATGTGCATTTCTGTTAAGCAACAAAACCAGAACAAATATTTAGTTAGTTACTTCCCAAATATTCTACTATATGGAGAAAATGTGTATTTGTACACTTCAATGAACATGTACAGAAAAGAGTTGAACTCTTAAACTTTCTTTTCCCTTAATGCAGAGAAAAGCAATCTTCCTGTAACTCTGCCTGATTTCAAGTTTTGTGTCTTTTCCAATCTAAACAATATTTGGAAAATGTTCAGTTGTACAAATTAACACCATCAGGATTTTTTTTTAAACCAAAGGTCTAATTTTAATGATAATATTTCACCTATAAAAAGTGAGGATAACAAGTTTGTATTCATACAAAAGTGTTAATTAATGAAAGACAAACCTTTGCCAGTTATTGACACATTCCTCTGTAATCCTGTTATGTGGAACATTCTAATGAAGTCATAGTTTATTACTAATGATCTAGCTTTGTTTAAAAAAAAAAAAAACTGTGAGGGGGAGGGGGGAGTTGAAATAATTTATTTGCTTTGGTGTATTTTTTATCACAGCAGGTAAGAATGCTGCATTTTGACTGCCACATTGTATGCAGGATGAGGGGGTATGACCTCAGAAGCAGCAATGGAGAACTTGCTCTTTCACACTTCAGCACACACTGCTGTGAACCAGCACTTTGGTCATATTATCCGCCGCACCACAAAGCTGTCCGCTAATTATCTCTGAATACGAATTTTATTGAACCTTAATTTTCAGTAATGGGGCCTGATAGTTTGAGAAGAAAGACAAAAGAAGGGTCCCTTTGTTTTTCCCTCACAATAACCTTCTAGTGCTGGAGCTATGGCAGAACTCATTAAACTTGAACAATGAGTTGAAATATGATCGTGTTATTTTCGTCCCTGCCCCCAAACCAGGCTGGTCCTGTCTGCCAGCCTGTCCATCTGTCTAATGATATGGGAAGAGACATCAATTTTGTAGTGGACACTGTTAAAACACATTCCAAACTCCTACCGAACCATGGGGAACATGAATCTGAGCAGAAATTTAATTCTTTTGTACATGCTTGGCAAGATCTCATGGCAAGTTTATCAGCAATTCGGATGCTGTAGAGGGGAGATTTGAAAACCCTGATTAAGCCTGGTTAGACAAAATCTGTGTCGTGTTTGAGGTGCCCTGTGGAAACAGATTCACACCAGCTAGAAATGGTGTTATTCATCCAAACTGTGAGTTAAAAGAAACTAACACTAAAGCAGAAATAGTGTGTGCAGCTAATTTGTGAAAGGGCTGTATGGTTCTGCTCAGCTGAGGGCTGGTAGAAGTTTTTGTGCTGTCTTCAAAACTTGGCCATCACAAGGCATCTTCCACTAAGCAATGGAACTCTTAAAGTTTATTGCCTTTGAATTTAGGGTTTTTGCTCTAGTTTTTCAGTCTCCACTGAACATAGTGCTGAGCAGTTATGATGCAGTTGGTAAAATAGCTCAGGATATACACAAATGTATGAAAATCAACAGATTATTCAAAACATAAATAACCTATTTTACTGAAAAGCAGTTATTTGCTTTCATGTAAAAAAAAAGTACTTTCTTCCAGGATTGTCTTATTAAGTCATTATAATGGCAATTTGGATTGCTCACAAAGACTTCTGTCCCTCCTGAACAGTGTTTATTTTTCTATGAGAACCATCAATGGGTTGTTGGAATATATCTTCCTCTCAATCCTTTAAATATCTCCTCTGTCCAAAACATTGCCTCAGATGTAATTCATGTAGTTCTGAGGGTGATGTTATTTGTGGACAATTTACATAAAAGATGAGAGATCAAGCCCTACTTTATCCAAGAACTACCTTACTACTGTCCATTTTAAGATTATTTTGTGTACCTGGAAATTCTCACATAGTTTTTAATTTTCTCTTAATTTTTGTAGAACATGCCACAGCCAAATGGAATATTACAAGTTCCATGATTCTTTCCCTTTATATTCAGCCTGAATTTTCTTTCTGCTAGGTGCTATTCAATTATTTGTAAGATAGGGTCACCAATAACACCAGCTTGTATGCACAAACCGATTAAAGAATAAATTTCTCAACAAAATAATATAAAGGTAGCCCCCTCCCCCATCTCTGTGCCCTCACAGAGAATTGACACGCACACAGAGGCACATAAACTCATGTCTCGCTAGGAGTGGCAGCCTGCTGAAAAAATTGCAGTTTTGGAGAGGGGAGAAACAGGAGATTGTTTCAGAGGGATTATAAATACATATATATTTATACTTTTATATGTCTATGCACAGACATCTGTATCCACATGCATGCACATACACATATATACTTATATGAAGACTCCAAAGCAAAAACTCATTTCATTTCGACTTAACCTATTCCATGAATTTTATTTTAAAATTCCATATCAAAACAAATAATCTATTCTGTTAATAGTATTGCTCTTTTTGTTATCCTAAGTATTTAAAGGCTGAAATGATGAATAGCTTTACACTAACTCAATTTATAAAACTGAACATCTGGTTAACACAATGTGACTGTAAAGATTTTGATTTTCAGTTTATGAAAAGATGCTCATTCTGCAAGCATTGTGTACTAGAATAGTCTGCATTTGATTGTAAAATTAATCAAAATAAAGTCAGAAAGGGAAAAATATTTATTAACAGGCAGTAATTGAGTGCCCTTCAATGATCTAATTTTCACAGACTTTTTACATCATATAAAAAGTCTGATTCTTCTGTCATTTTCACATTTGTCAGTCAGTAGTAATTACACTGAGATCAGCAGAGAGACCAGTATTGAAACTGGCATAAGAAGACAAACACTGGGAACATAAAACTTATAAATATAGCATTTGGTTAAACTTTCAAGCTGATTTTGGGGAATTTTTGAAGATTTTTAATGATCTTGCATTTTATTTCACTAATCCAGGAATCTCTCCTTGCTGTTTTAAATGAATGCCAATTTCATTCAGGTAGTTGTACTTCTCCTGTTAATTTTATCTTTCTTTTAATTTTGACACAGTAAGTGAGCCATACAGGAAAATGCCAGTCTGATATTTGAGAAAGAAAGATGAACTAAAAGAAAGATGAACTAAAAGATAGCCTTGATCTGTGAGAAATGTGCACTGAATAAAATAATCCAAACAACAAAAATAGTGTTTATCATGTCTCCTTTAAAAGGTTTCATTTGTGCTTCACTTTCCATCTAAATAAAGTAGTGAGTGTAGAGCTTGCCCACACAGATACCTCTGCTCTTAGCGCTGGGCGTGTGATCCTGTTTGCCTGCTGGTGCTACACCCGCCAGAAACGGTGCCCCTGATGGCTTACACCAGCAGGGCAAATTGTTCACTGGAACTGGCTCTGGTCTTCCAGTGGGAATCCCTGGATGCCACTGGGAGAGTGTGAGACAGCAGAGGAATGTACTGTGTATTCAACTAGATGTATACTGGATACCATATGGTCCTTTCCAAAAACTGCTATGTTGCTGCATTAAAGTTCAAATTCCAAGCATTCAAGGATGTAAATATATTAAAAAATGCATCTATTTGTGCAAAGCATTCTTTATGAGGGACATCCATGTGCTTTTAATCAGTTTCATGCTGAGTGAAAGAAAATTGTAAACTATGCATTAAAAGAAGGTTTGGTGAAAGTTATTTTTCCTCTATCTTCTGCATCCTAATTCAATGCTTCCCCTTGCTTTCAGTGATAATATAAGTAATCTTCTAGCAACATTCATGAGGAAAGTTTGATGTGGATTTACACTAGTGGAGCTACATTACAATGGGTAGATTTAAGGTATTATAAAATGAGTTTTTGGATTTGTTACAGAGGTATGAAACCCCTAAGACACAGACAGATAGGACTTCCAACATATGGCAACCACTCTTATTATAAAACAAAACAGTGTTAAGTCAAAGTACCTGATTACAATTCACTAGTGCTATGTAGCTCTGATAGCAGGCTTATATTTAATGCCATAGAAACAATATAATTTATTTTTCTGTCTTCCCTTATCCCTTCGTTATTGGGTTTGTAGGCTTTAAAACCTTAAGCAAAAGGACAAAATATAAATTATAGAAAACATCAAAGTATAGTGAAATCAAATGACATTCCTTACGATCCTTTCAGAGATATCTAACACATTTCTTATGTGCAGTTTGGTTGAATTGCTATCACTGCAGAGCTTTAGTGGTTATAATTAGTAATCTTTTGGGAGCCACGGTAGCACACTTCTAATGTCAAGAATACTTAATTGAATGCAATAGTTAACTTGGCAATGTAAAAATTCATTTGATAATGAGTTAAGCTGGCCAAGATTTTAACCTGTTATCAAAGGGATCATTAGGAAAAAAACATAGCTATATAATTTTACTACATGCTACTTTTTCAGCTAAGGCTGTTTATAGATTTCTCTTAAATTGCCTACTTTGAGATGTAGATTATGGAGGCAGAGCATCTAACAAAACACTTTCTCACATCTACACATTCACTACTAAATACAATTTTTTGGTGTACATCTTATCATCTAAAACATGTAAATTGAGAAAAATGTGACTGTGATGGACATGTCAAAAGAAAAATCACTTAGCCCTGTAGCCTAATAAACAAAATTCCGTTTGGGAAATGAATTGACTGACAAGCAGTTCCTAACAAATAAATGCACATTAGATTCAGATGCATACTGGAGTATCAAATAACTAGATAATTTATCACCAGTCAAATTTAAAACCACGTTTTCTTGTCTTGGTCTATGGTTCCCATGCACTGCTATCTTATTAACAAGACTTTAATTCTCGTACTGACACACAAAAGTGTTGTACTCTAATGAACTGTCTGCTCCTTGCAGAAATCTGGTGATAATGTAGGATGTTAGTTACAATAATGATAATCTTTAGTATTTTTAGCCTGTCAGAACCCGCACGGCCAACAACAACCAGTCTTTTACTAAAACTCTACCTCATCAAACTAACTTAATTAGCAATTCAACTCCTTATTTTTGTTTTGGATTCCCCTCTGGCTACTAATTAAAGCTTAATCGAAACTGCTGAACTGAGGTTGTAAAGAATTCATTAATATTAAAATTAGCCCCAACAATTTTTTTGGGCTGGTGCAATTTGTATTTGTTACTGTCAGGGCTTGAAATTCAGTTGAATTGTTAAGAAAGCTGTACCAGAAATTTGCTGTATATTCATATTATAAGCAGAACAAATACGATGAATTCCAATAGTTGAACAAGTAATTCATGTTTTGACCATGCACAGTTCACATTACTTGTGTCACTGTTTAATACCAACAGACAAAATATATTTTCAGATCATTTTTCCAAAGTCATCCACATTTCTTTATCCTCCTAAGTGCTTTCATATTTTGGATAAAAGGGAATAAAAGGCTCTGAAAAAAAAAGCAAAGATTGATTTTATGTATTATCTTGACAAGATTAATATGTTTGAAAAATGAACAGATTTACCACTTCACTTTGATTTTTCCACTTTTCTTAACATCAAAGATTACTCCAGCTGCAATAATGGTCATTCTGAAAACTAAGATCAACTGAACTATGAGCTTCTGTAAAGGACGTGTTTTTGCTGGTAACACATATCTCATTGAATAATTTTTTAGAAGAGTGTAATACTTTATTTTTTAAATTGCAATCTCTGCTCTATAAGTTAATTACATATATTCTTTTCAGAACTCAGTTTATTCTTTGTAATGAGTTTAAATGTATTTTTAATTAAATTGCTTAGCTCACAATAAGAAATGAACTTATATTTTATTATTACTAAATACTCTCAACAATATGAGTGAAACATATTTGTGTTTGTTTTTTGTAAGTTTCATAAAATGTAAATAAGAAAGACAGTCTTTTTATAGCAGATAAAAACGATTTTCATAATTCAAGTTCACTTTTCATTTTAACTTTTATGCTTTAATATTTTTATCGGAACATGTATATTTATTTTACCCTACAGGAAATTTTTTCAAGAATTTTTATAGGAAACAAACTTGTTAGGACTAAAATATACAGCAACTAATACTGTTTAACATATTTTATTAAATATAAACATTAAGATTATTTATATAATGCAAAACTTTACAAAAATATACATGAAAAATTACGTATGCATCTAGGTTTCATTTAAATAACATTTATGACAAAACAATCATGCACATATTTAAAAATCAACATATGTCCATTTTTTACTCACTGACTAAATCAACAATGGCATACAAGGCACACAATTTAAAATCTTGGTGACAATTTCCATGAAGTTATTCAAATACAATTTGACTTCTGACAAGAGGATGTAATTTATAAAACAGAACATGCCTATCAGTGGAACCTAAATTTGCATAATGAGGATACTTTCATTTCTGCAAGCACAGTTTTTGACATCCCAACTTGGAGCGCTGGAAGAATCTGGTGAAAAATGTCAATATACATAAGCAGAAAAATGATTAATAAAATACCCGTAACATTTATCTGATTTGAGTAAACAAAATAAATTTTGCTTGCAAAAAGTAATGATTTTGAAAACAATAAGGATGTGTTTCCTAAATGCGTAGAAGTCTAGCACAGCCTTTAGCTGCAATCAGCCTTGTAAACTAAGGGAGGTCTGAGTTTATCATTAGCTGATAAAAACACTGTTCTGACACTAATGTTATGAATTTTTAAATCAGTGTTTTGACTTAATTCTCTGTTGCATTTTGTATAAATATATTGAAGTAGTAATAGAAGAGTGGAAAGAAAAAAAGGCGTTCATCCTTTCTTTAGTTGATAAACTTGAAATTGCTTGTTAACTTGGTCAGCTGGATAAGAGCATTCATCATCCTTAAACTGGAGAAAAAATAGCTCTTTTCCCTCCACAAATTTTTTTGAGTTGTTATTTCAGGTAAGCATATGCTCAGAGTTTAAATTCAAGAAATTCTGGAATAAATTTGCTTTAATTCAGCATCTCTTACCCACCCTACCAAAAAGGATAGTATCAGATGGCAATCTAAACCAAGTTACCTTTATGTTTCAAAGCCAGAACTCAGGCACACTGCAACATATCTATTTCAGGTTTGCTTAAGAAAACCCTGAATGTCAAGACATAGCAGTAGAAAAACATCATTAACTTAAAAAAAAATTTAAAAAATTATATTGAAAATTATGGCTTTCCTTTATATACCTTATTAATAGGATCATCTAGAATTAAAACTAAGGAGACTTAGTTTTTATGTCATGAATCTTGCTGCTTATTTATAGCTTCCTAATTCCCTAAATTATGAAATTATGCCTGGCTTCCTTTTGTTTCTTCTGAGCTTCACTTTATGGTCTCTCTGATATTACTATTGAACTGTAAATATTCCAAGGGGAATTGCTTCAAAAACAGCTATTTCACTTAACTTGTATATAAAATATATGTACAGACTCTGAGGTAGAGAAACATTTTTGCTGGCCTTGATTGCCATAAAATTTAGATCACACAATAAGAACAGAATAATAGGGAAAAAAAATAAAGGCAAAACAAAGAAAGGAGGCAAATTTCAGTGTGAAGTATCCATTTAATTCTAAATCACACTTTTTTGTATTCAAATGAAAGAAGTAGATCATGGCTTTGAAAACAAATTTTTCATCATAAGCTTTCTCACACACATAAACCATTTATTAAAGTGAAAGAAGAGCATGTCACCTTTAGTTATTTGAGACACCAGCCTGACAAATAAATACCTTCATCAGGTGATTGATAAATACAGCTATAAACCTAGCACTTTCACAATTAAAAAACAATCTAAATCTAAATAATATTTTTTATTTCAAAATGTATTGAAAATGTTGTCTAGTACAGTTCCAAACAGAACTTGAAAATGACTGTCACTGCCAGCCATGAAAGTCTTGATGCAGAGAAAAGAAAAACAAAAATTATACAATTTCTGTCAAATACTGTGAAACTAAAATAATAAATCATGGAACAAGATCACAGGCAGCGTCTTGAAGCAAATAGTAATTGCTCCTTAGCTGTTCTCATCATTATAATTTTGAGATAAGTAGGTATTTTATAAACATTTTCAGCTAAGAAACTTCACCACTTCTCTTTAAAAATTCCTTTTTATTATCAGTGTAGATTCATAGGAAAGAAAGAAGCAGCTTTCTATTCAAACAGCTGAAAGGGGAAAAAAAATTGGTTGTTTCAACATTGCTTTTGCATCTTTAATTTCTTTCAATGTTCTGTACATCGTGAATATGTCAACTGAGCAGACATCTCATTTTCAATTGCTAACGTTCCAGGTACAATAGGAACAAACACAGTGGCTTGATCTGTGAGAGTATTTGTGTGGTTGGGATGGGAGCTAGCTGCAACATGCTGTGATCCTGCACATCCGTCGTGAATGGGATTGGCTAAAGCTGAGCTCTTCAGTCCTCTCCCTCTCTGGGGCAGTATATATTTATCCTATGTTTATCACACAAACTCCTTCTACAAATAAATACACTGAATTCTGTGTTGTATGTGTTTAGAAGTTACTTATGCTATGAAATACTGATTTTTTAAATCAATATATTACTCAAATATGAATATTTTTGGTTCTGAATTTTCCCAATATGGAATGATCCCAAATGGAGCTCTGTAGCAGCAGGTCACCTGCAAAAACTAAATCTCAGCAGCCTTCCCCTTCCCCGCTTTTTAACAAGGAGCACCCTCACTCCCACAGCTTACTCCACACTCAGAAGTGGAATCAGACATAAATGCATATTGCTTTTAGTCTAATTTCTGCAACAGAAAAAATTTCCAATATGTTGGCATATGTCTCAGAGATATTCACATTTGGGAAGGCTGGGAAAGACCTACAGATTTTTCACCGAAAAAGAAGCTCACAAACATTTTAAAATACACTCTTGTCACATGGCAGCTGGTAAACTCAGCAGAATAGGAGGGGACAGCCATGTTCCAGAACACAAACCTTCTTCAAAACCAAGACAGAACACAGACTCTACGCTTGGACTGGAGGGAAATCTGTTCTCCCTCTAATCCCTTACTGTCTCTTCTTGGGTTTTCTTAGAAAGCCCACAAATACCAAACTGAGGCAAAACTTGGTGGCTTATTAAAACTGGACAGCTAAGGCAGGAAATGTTCCTCAGCATTCTTGGGAAATATTCAAATATTGCTGTTCCAGAAGAGTGGGGGTGAAACTATTTATGGAATAGCTAATAGAAACTTGAAGGCAAATCTGAAAAAGTTCTTGTTGCCAAAGGATGGGAGCAAATGAGTGACAGCAAAAATAACTAGCTGTTGGGATTAGTATACCCATATAATTATTATTTTATTAAATATAGCTGAACATTAAGATTTTCAGTCCCATAGTTTGGATTTTTGCTGCTTTGAGTCATTGTTGCTGCTATTGTTTAAACATTCATTGAAATAATAAGGCAAACATTTCTGTTTCCAATTGTGGTATTCGTTATGTTCACAGACCTCTTACTAAATGCTCAAAACAGCATCTCTTCATAACACTAATAAATGATTCTGCTTCAAGCATTCATTGTCCTACCAGCTGGAGGGTTCGCAATGGGTAAGTCCGCAATGTTCTGAGTGAACTGAATTACATTTTAAAATAATTTCTGGTTTGAATAGTTTTACAGTTTTCTGTACTTGTGCCTTGAAATAAACAGCACTTCCCTCTGCGCCCTCCTCAAGTGCACACATGCCACTGCTTTTTATTAAGACAATCAACGTTAAGTGTTGTATTTGACCCTGGAGAGTATTTTCAAAAATACAGGGATGGAGTAATTGATAAAGCTATTTTCATTGGTGACAGCAATTTTACTCATGCACTACAAACACGTTTTAGTATTTTAAAAAAAGATAGTCCTCTTGATTTAAATCCTAGATTACCAAACAGCTTTTGACTGCCTTGAAGAGCAGTGCTGGGTGGCGGGAAGGAAAGCAATGCACAGTCAGGAGGAAGAGATTAATGAACCACGGGGATCTGCCTCTCGCCTTCTGTCCCCAGCCTCATCTTCCGCCAGTCCGTTCGCACGAGTCGTGTGGTGCCCCTCGCGAGTCCCCAGATGGGGATGATCGGCGCATTCCCTCCTCTGCTGGTCCTTCTGACACCATGGCTGGGAGCGCCTTACCACACTCTTAGAAATATCACCTACACCCATGTGCTCACATTTCAAGGGTATTGGAGCGCTACCTCCACTCACACAGGTTTCAGTTTTTAATGTGGAAGCCAAATGCACACGTTTTGGAGGTAAATTATGCAGAAAAATACTTTACATTTCTGCTGAGGCAAATGATTTTTAAGTAGGTCTCATAATTACTTCGGGTGGAGAATGTGCTTTTTCTCTTTGGTCTATTCACTTGCAGTTCATATGAGGAAGGATTATATTACTATCATTACACAAATACTTAAATGGGTCCATTGATTTGTTTAGAAATGAGATATCAATGACAGTTAATTATTCAATAACTGATCATTAATTTTAGGCTAATGATCAGAGACCCCTAGGTCCTTCTAATTTTGCTTGGCTCAAAATAGTAAATGAAATCTGTTTGTTAAAAGCATACAGCAGACTACTAAGCATTCATTTTCATTCTGCTACAGTAAAGTAGTGTTTTAAACAGATTCATGAAATGTTTTAATACTGCTCAAGCAAACCTATCAATACAAGAAAAGTTAAACACACAGTCAAGGGGATTATTATCTAGCTGTCTATATCTTTCATCTAACCTGACACCTTCCCATGTGTTTTTTGTGGAAAACAATTTTTTGCTTATTTAAACGGCCTATTTTTAATTAATCCTTCTCTCTTTTCCTTGCATTTTAAGCTATCCTGAAGATCAAGGACTGTTCATACCTACTGGGCTACAGCAGTACCGGATGATGTTCGAAAAACATTGCTTGTATAATGAGAGTATCATCAGTTCTTACATTTTTAATTAAAGTTCATTCTAAGTGTGCTTTCCAATACCTGTGTCGTTATCCTAATGATTAATAAGCAACACAATATTTTCTCTCACTTCATCTGCATGGGATTAAGTTCTAAAAGTTCCAAAGAATAAATTAGAGAGGAATTAAGGTTACAAAATAGAGCGAATGTCAAGCTGAAACTCTTTTCATTAACTCAATGCTCACTTCTGCCAAGGTCTGCAGCACATATTTGATTCTATAACATCAGTGTGCTGAGATCATTCCAATATCATAATAGAGCACATTTAAAATGAGCAATTGAAAACTTGCAGCCTTAGCCCTGGATTTATTTGCTTTTCTTGGCTAAATGGACTAAAAATAGCCTGGGTGGAGATCTGGTTTCCGTTCACTTCAGTGGAGTTAATGCTGTGTTTGGTGCAGGGAGAAATCACGGAGATGGAAGCGTGTTGCAAGAAGCTGCACAGTGTCACTTCTGCATGGGCCACAGGCTTATTTAGAATTTTTTCGTAATTAAGGTTCCTGTGAAACATAGTGGGTAAGTCAGCTTTCAAGAAATAGTGTGACAAAATAAACTTTTCTATTGTGTACGATATGTATTTTGAGAAATGTTGTATAAAACTTATTTGAGTACCAGAAGAACTGTGATAATTCCCACGTGCAAAACCAGAGTAGGAGCAAGCCCATAGGAGACGTACCTGTGTCTGTCCTTCATGGTAGAAAACAGACTGCACAAATATAGTCTCATTAATGAGGAGACGCTGTTCTGGTAAAAAACCCCACCGTAGTTCAAAATTGCAGCTGTGTCACTTCAGTGTGAGTGTTACTTATGTGATCACCAGAGGTCAGTGTCACCACAGGCTGCAGCGCAGAGAGAGAGGGAGATGCTGCTTATAAAAGATGAAAACAAGCTCGCCTGATCCCTCCAGAGTTTGCCCGTGCTCTAACACCAAGTAAAACAAATTCACAAGCCTCTCTCTTCTTTGTGAGATGGAGGGTAGATGAGTGGGGGGAGCACTGAGGAGAGAAAAGGACAAGGGAAAAAAGAATCGGAGATCTGTGAGAAAATGGGAGCAGGAATAAAATAAACTTGGTTGGCTGCTGTGTGACCATAAAAGATACTGCTTTCAGATTCTCAAGCAGACAAGTCCCACCTGTGGTAAGGCACATACCTAGCAACATAAATTGTTGCCAACTTCAAATGCTGAGACATTATGAGGCTGGCTCACAACATTTAAATAATTAAAAAATACTGTTTTCTTTGTCCACAGAATTGGGCTTTTTTTTTCCTTCTTGCCATATTCTCAAGCTTTGCTCCACTAATGTAACACCTGAGAATGTGTGTATGTGTGAGTCTGTATACATGTAATTTTAATGACATATGAAATCTTCAGGTTGTGTAGTTTGTCTCCAGGGGTTGCAGTTTAGGAAAAAATGCAAGACAAGGAATAAAACTGTGGGAGCTGGGAAGTCTGCTTCCTTAGTTGCTCACTCTCCTTTGACAAATGCTCTTACTGCTGTAGCCTTTGTGTATGGGACACAGGTGGATGGATAAGGGTGTGTGGGCTGTTGTTGATCCCTCACCTTGGTTTGTCACCAGACCCTGACTCACTGAGGGTATCAAAGGTGCTGTCCTGCACCCTCAGGTCCCACCTGTTCTGCTCATGTGGGGCTGTGAGTGGGCATGCAGGACTCAGCAAAAGCTGTGGTAGGGAACAATCGTTCAAGAGCAGAAGGGAGAGTGGAAAGACTCAGACTTCTTGGGGCACTTTGAGATGTGTGAACAAGTTTAACAAAAAGTGCTTTCTACTGTTTTGTTCCTACTGGCATTTTTGGAAGTTAATCTCCTACCAGTGCTAAAGCCGGTTGCAGCAATTTTAATAGTGGTACAGAGAAATCCCGGGGTTAGATGCCCTGTGTTTTGAAGGACTCTTGTTTGGCAAAATATTTCATTAGGAAAGGAGCTGTGGGTTGCAAGCACAGCTTGAATTTTTTTCCTGCTGGAGCACAGTTCCTCTGTTCGGCTTTTGCAGTCCATGAAAGCTCTTGTGTTTGCCATGCTGGGGTTCAAACATCAATCCAACCACAGAGCTCAGAAGCAGTGGTGGAGCTGCCATGAAAGAAACAAGTTTATTTCCAAGTTCCCTCTGTACGATTCTGTGTTTTAACAGGAATACCTTCTTTTTCTGACTGTATTAATGGCCAAATTTGGAAAAGAGCCAACTTTAAAATATCAGGTCTGGAGAATAATTTCTTGAGTAACCTGAGATATTTTTTACAATCAAAGAGCATAGAATGTCTCTCATATGGAAGGCATTTACCTGCTACCAGGCAGAACTTAAGTATTTATCCAACCATATCAGCTGCTCTCAATTCACTTCAGGGTAAAGTCCTCTTCAATACAGCTCCAGAAAAATGATACTGCTTATCAAAAGGAATTATCTAGATAATGTCATGACAGATATATGACAAACTTGCTTTCTCTGCACAAGTCTTAGGGCTAAGCAAATACAAATTAAGCCTCTTTCCCAAGGCAAAATGCAAGTTGATTTTTGCACAACCCAACAAAAGAAAAGTAGGACAGATCTCCACACTGAGCTTCAAAGTAGCACAGGGTAAAAGTTCTAAAGCAGGCAGACTTTAATGAACATTCCATATTACTAAACTTTATAAACACCAGATATTTTGGTATATTTATTCCATTATACTTTCATGTGATGAAGAGTTGGAATTTGAATGATATTTACTTGATCTCAGCATAGTGTTGCGATCTCTCTCAACAACTTCTGTGATCCACCATGAGGATGCTCTCGCAGGTCACACTGCAAAGGGCTGAACAAGTGTACACTCCTATTTACAGTCTCACTATCTGAGATCTGTCATCAGGCTAAACAATCCATGGCAGCAGTATCCTAACAAGTTCACATAGCTGCACTGAATTAAAGACATAATTTTTAAATAACAACGGGAAAAAAATCACACAAATATAAGTCAAGAATAGAGTAAATTTGCATATTTTCAACAGTTTGTTTTCCTCTAAACATTCCTGAATACTTTGCTACACATTTTCTTGTAGCAATCATTCCTTTTCCTTCCCCCACAAAAAATACCTCACCTTTCCAAAATGCAGACCTATCTCAGATCAAGGTATGTCTCAAGTCTAGAAAAAGTTAAACAGCTGGGAAGAAGCATTTCCTTATAAATTTAACATAGCAAAAGTACTTTGACCCCTAAAAACAAAGTCTCTTCTATAATTCGGAGTGCTTTTTATAGTTTCATCTGGTCTTAAAGTATTAACTCAGAAACACTCTCCAGCCATATTTAATGGTGGATAGGGAACAACACACTAATTGTAAAGTAATAATAATAACCATAATGATAGTCCATGTCAGTATGGGAGCTGGTAGGGATGAGTACATTTAATAACTCTGATGGAAAGCATGAAATTTAATTAATGCTCTTTGGCAAACCTCCGAGTTGTGTCAAAATATGGCAGAAGCCCACTTATGGGTTAACCCTGTGAGGACTGCTGAGTCTCAGTAACAGGAGGCTGAAAAGCTTTCTCTGCCACTTAAGCTGCTGACCACTCATGTTCTTTCTCTACCTTCTGCACCTTGCAGGGGTAAGAGAGACACCA
This sequence comes from Acanthiza pusilla, assembly GCA_036630365.1. Lineage (NCBI taxonomy): Eukaryota > Metazoa > Chordata > Aves > Passeriformes > Acanthizidae > Acanthiza > Acanthiza pusilla. Next base: position 6,333,560 of record JAXCHO010000098.1, read on the forward strand.
TGACAATGCTGGTAGCAGATGCAATGAAAATTTTCCCCAGAGGATGATTATGTGTAAAAAAAGGGACTTGTTGCAAAAATATGCACCTCTCTTTTACCGCCTTGGCAAAACAACGCATTGCACTCTGTAATGATCTCTGAATGCTGAGGCATGCTTTCAGCTCCTACGAGAGAAAAAGGCCACAGTGAAGGCAATAGCTGTGCAAGAAAATCCCTTGTTATATCCACCAATGTTTATGAGTGCCTGAGTTTGTTTGGGATGTATGAACTGTGGAAGAAGGCAGGCAGGATATCCATATTGCTTAGCTGCAGGGACTTAATACACACACTCAGAACTGCAAGTTTCCTTCAGTTTCCATATTTCAGTGAAGAGAAATAGGTTCTGCAAGGAATTGAGCTTACGGGATCTACTGCTGTCTCTGGTTGAATAAAAAGGATGGGAATGCTCATAATTCAGACACCTACCCTTCTCAAATTAGACATATAAGCAAGCTGCCCGAAGCTACCACTCAGACCATCTTGGATGTCCCCTTCTGCTTAATGCTCAGGCTGATGCCTTGCAAGGGTTGCCTGCTAGTGCTGTAGAGGAGGAGATATATCTGAGGAAGAGGTAACTTGAAACAATCCAGAGGTTTTTGAGGTTCTAGATGACATGTGGTGGAGTAGGACATCTGGAGGACTTTAAAGTCTGAGGTGGTTTACTCAGTGTAACAAAACAAGGGAGAAAACTGCTGGGTGAATTAGGTGATTAAAACAGGAAAGAAAAAAAAAAAAGGTTTTTATGAGGAAACAGCTTGACAAGACTTTGGTAATGTGTCCAGGGTTAAAGAAGGAGGTTAGCTTCAGATTGCATCTTGCTGTACAGTGATGCACATCCACAGAGTGCCAACGAAGGATGAAGAAAAAGACTGGAGACTTGTGTGTTACAGAAACCTGTTTCACACAGCTCTGCTAGCTCCTGCTCTGAGACCCTCTCATTTCACCCCATCTAAACTGCAGAGCAGTGCAGTGCATCCTGAATGTCTGCTGCCTCACATCTTGGTCTTCCTCTCCTGGGACAGGGGCTGTGGTCACCGGCCTTACCCGCAGAGGCAGGCAGGGGTTCACATGGGAAGGACAGGGAAGGGGAAGGTGTTTATAGGGGAGCAGTGCAACAGGGAAGCAGAGAGCTGAGGCACTTTCTACTGGGACCTACTGCCAGTTGGACAACTTCTGGAAAAATTGAAAGGCAGCCCTAATGGTCTGCATGTAATTTTTAAAGGTGCAAAACCACTGTTTTCTTAGTTCCTGCAAGGCTGGGATTTGTCTAGCTACACATTTTGTTATAACCACTGGACAACTAACTGTGACTACAACTCCTTGGCAATTAAGTCTGTTCTGTAACTCCATGCTTATTTCTGCTGCCTCGTATGACTACTAAAATGTATGTAAAATGTATGTATGTATACTAAAATGCCTGGAATGTATACCAAAGATCTCCAGGTTTCCCAGTGTATAAATCTGATAAGTTTGTTCTGGGCGTGCAGCTGATAGCACTATGGACTGGAGCTGTAGCAGTGCTTGTGATGTTACATGGAAAGAAGAGCCCTGCATTTATTCACACAAAGCCCCATCACTCCAGCTCTCACAGGAAGGCAGATAAAGCACTTGCAGTTCTGATTCTTCTTGTCTTTTTCCAAGTCCTGTCCTCAGGAGCCTGCAACTGTCGCAGGCAGTTAGGGAAAGTACTTGAAAATAGCAAAATTTCATACCATTTGAAGCTGTGTTCTTCTGCATATTTCAAATTATAAATTACTAAGAGCTTATTTTTTACTTCAGAGCAAGATACTGTAATATATGTGGTATACATTCATATACATGTGAGTTCCTTTATTTTTAAAAGACCACCAGGGAGACTTGCTGGCAATTTTCTATAACGAAGGAAGTGGAAATGGATGTGGATTGCTAATACCAGAATATTACCTACCATCTGGATAGGCTTAACACATGATAAACTGTGAGGTTTGGACATAGGCTTGTGATGCTTGAGGAGATTGCTTAAAAGTCTGTCTACATTGTCCTGGCCTGACTCTCATTCTGTGGAGCCTTAGTCTGTTTCTTTTTACAAGGTGAACACAGAATAACGATTGAGAGATGTAGCAGCCTCAAATTTAGAATCATAAACTAGAAATAAGAGTGTGTTTAGAGCTGTTCTACTAGCTATTTTTTTTTTTAAATTCATCTCTTGGTATTAAATTACAGCGCTCTAGATTCATAGATTATTAAACCAAAGAGAAAAACTGTATTCAACCATTTTTTTACGTCCCATTTAACAGGGACCAAAAGCCTTTCAAGCTCCTTGGTTTAGCTCCAAATCTCAGATTCTCTTGGAGCTACATAATTTATAAAAATATCTAGACTTGTTTTAATATTTTTTCCTGATGTGGAATCTATTAAATGTGTTAACACCTTGTTTGGGACTTAATTACTGTCACTGACAGAAAGTGTAACTTGTTACTTCAATTTATGAGTACAGTAGGCTTGTTATAGTTATCATGGCCAGAGGGTGTGAAAAAGGTAGATTTCATAAGGCCCAATAGTATTTTTTTATAAACCAGATTGATACAATTGAGAAAAAACCCAGAGATTTAGCGCTTTTGTACTTAACAGCTCCTCTGTTTTTTATCAATGACATGAGTTAGACATAAAAAATAATACTTCTCCCTGATAATGTTTGCCTGACTCACGAACTATACAGGAATAATTTGGTGGGGTCAGTTATTGCAAGGGCAAATTATAAAGCATTACTGCCTTCTGATGGCTTTTCTCTGGCTTGGGAAGACTAGAACTGGTGACAGAGGTTCTGTGATGCGCAGTGTTAATGCACAGCTATAGGAGGGTGGGTTTTATGCTCCCTCTTGTCCCCTTCTCTCCCCACTGTCCTCTTGCTGTAGCTGTGCTACAGCACTGTGTGGCTTATACCTGAGTTATCAGGAGACTGATTCAGCTGGCATTGTCTCATCAGTTTACCCTCTTTTTATTTATCACTGCTACAGTTTCCAAACCATCCCCAATATTTGTAAGTGATCACTTTGGCTTCAAATCATGCAGTTCTAGAGGGGTCTCAAAGGGTCATCTAGACCATATCCCTACTAGAGATCAGATGCAAGGGAACTTACGGAGGCCCAACATATTAATAAATTCTTAAAAATCTTCATTTAGAAACCCTCAGCTTTTCTAGGTATCCTCTTTGTGATAGTTAACTGTACTATATTTCAGAAAGTTCTTTCAAACACCTACTCTAAGTCTTTCCTTCTGAACCAATACAAACATTTCACAGCATGGCATTAAAAACTGATCCCTAAGGACCTGACTAGGAAAACATGATTTCTGTGAGAATTCCCTGTTTGCAATTTCAAGAAAAGCTCGTAATTTTTAAGCTATTCAAGATATACCATGTTGAGTTTATTGTTGTTTTACTTTCTTAATCAAAATTTCATGAGGTACCAAGTCAAATGCCTTACAGTACTTGTGAGAACATTATTAGCTTTATCAACCAAACACATGCAATATTTGCAAGCTAATGAGCTATCTAAGACAGTTTCTTAATCATGTCTATTGCTTTCCAGTAGAAAAACCCAAACTTAATCTCTCCCCTGCCAAGCCCTTCCTCTAGCTCATTTGAAACACCTCTTTTTTAGAAAACTGGGAGGGAATGTATTTTGTTTTGCGAAAGGGGGAAAAACAAAGCTGTTGCTTCCTGCTTTCTTCTTACCTCTTCCCATTGCCTACAAGAAAACAAGCTGGCTAAGTTGTACACGTACATATAATTAAAGTGAAGCCATTTTGGAAATAATTCCAATTTACGATGAAAAAGTGACATATTAGCTCGCAAATGATGTGTTTCAAAATTAGAGGTGTGCATAGGTTAAGTTTAAGTTGATTGTTAAACATAAAATATGTCAATTAAAAAAACCAACAGCCCTACTAACTACTGTCATTTTCAGAACAAGTGAATGAGAACATCAAGTAATGAATTGAAATTAACTTGTTTCCCAGTAATCACAGTCTATCTAATTTCTTATGTCTTAAACATCTGTTACTTACACATCAAAGGAAGAGTGGTTATACTGAAAGAAACTGGACAGTTTCTGGGGAGCCTTCCTTGCCAAACAGAAAATACCCTATTACATCCAGAGGAAAAAGGAACCTTGAGTTATTTTTACTTAGATATATTTTAGCCATAAATTCAGAATTTCCACAGAGAATCCATGTTGAACCATATGCTTTGGGATAAGAGGGCAACAAAAATTAAAAGATTTTTCATTACAGTTATTTTCATTATATTCATTATAAAGTCAGTTTCACTATATTTCCCCCCCCAGTTCCTTTCACTGAAATCTGGCTGAAGTGAAGCTTAAGTTCAATGCAATGTAATTTAATGGAAGCTTTAGCTAGGAAGTGGTAATGAACACCTGTATCAAAAGTAGTGGTTACCATAAAATGATACGTGTGTTAAATATTTACCAGATCGCAGTATTATTTTCTGCTCAAAGTTTACGGAACTACTTAGTGTCCTAGCCTTGATGATGTGATAACCCTTGGTAAATATTGATTTTTAAATGGTGACCACTGTACAAATTTATACTTGCTAATGGAGGTCCACAAAGCAAACAGTACTAATTGAGAAAAATCAAGGCACTTCTTCAGCTCGTATGTTTGACTTGACATATTGTGACAGACACAATGCAGCTCCCATGTGTTTCCCACCAAAACGAGGGATGTTCACCATACCTCTGGGTGACATGGAGATGTAAAGGTAAAGAATAAAATGTCTGGTAATTTTTCCTTGTGTAATGTACACCTTTGTAGAAAGCCAAATGAGGTATTAACTGCTCTCAAAACACTCATCATCCTACCTTCTCTTACCACATGCTATTGCTGCCTCACACTACCTTTCACATATTTTAACCTTTTTTTCTTTGTGTTTTTGAACACTTTGGCAAAGCAGAGTCATTGTTAATAGTTTTAATGGCAAAGCTTTTCCTCACTCCATGATTCTAAGGATCCGTCTTGTCTTTCCTCACTTCAAAGACTGATTCATAAGAGGAATTGAAGAGTCACCCTTGACATCACAGGGCCGTATTTTTGGACTGCAGAAAGTGAGGTGTTAAGACTCACGGAGCACAGATCTCAGTGGCATAGGCTGAGATCTGAAGGAGCTTCATGGGCACTGCAAGGTGGCTTTGAAGCAACATTGGGGAGACCATCCATACGCTTGTACTCTGTCAATCTGCACTTTTACTCAGTTAAATCGTATTTTATGCAGAGCAGGAAAGAATTCACTATACAAGTGATGTAGAGTTACTTACTGGGTGGAAATGCTTTGCCCATGTTCCAAGAATACTTAACATACTGCAGGCTGCACACTACAAGATTCTTCATTTTAAATGCATAGAATTGAAGAGATTGTGAGATTACTGAGAGAAACTGCTTATGTATTGCTGGACCTTAAATTTCACCCATTTACCCTAGACTGAGCACCCCAATTAAGGCTGGAGCATATCTTCTGAAAAGAAATCCTGAGTTGAGATGAGTTGAATTTAAAAAAAAATGGAAAATGCCCAACTTTCTTGAAGAGGACTTTATCAGATTGTGCATTGCTCCCCTGGCATTTCAAGCATGGTGAAAGTCAATATGCAAAAAATTTCTTCTGTCAGGTTGTAGAGAAGAAGCAAATCAGTCATAGCCAAATTTGGTATACTGTATATAAATGAAAAAGAATAATAAAAAAAATTGCTGTGTATGTGTAGGGCAAATCTTTATCAAGAGCTTTATGCCTAGAAAGGAAATTATTTAATGAACTATTATAACTAGATAGAGCAAGAGGACCTCAAATTAGATTTACCTGCTCTGCTAGTGTCTACCAGAAAGCGGAGAGCAGTGGAAAAAGCACTGGGAGTAAGGCAGTAATGACCCCCCCAAGCTTGCCTTTGTTTAGTCCATTGCAGTGTAAGGGAAAAGTATAACCTAAGTCCACTGAGCTAGTTAGCCAAGTACCTTCAGGCCAGGTGTATTTAAAGGTTAAACTTTCCAAGAAGAGCTTCTATGAATAAACTCCTATTTTACTTCTACTCATCACCTTCTTCTGCAGGGGAAGCCTCTTCTAAAATATTTCATGATTTTTAAATGGATTTTATGTTCTGTGTGACAACCTACTGCAGCTTTGCTTGACAGCTAAAGATCCTTCAGCATGTTCCATTCACGATTTGATCTGTATTTCAAGGATGGCCTCCACAGATAAATGGTAGTATTGCTAGCTGTTTTGTATCCCTCAGCCATCTGGGCTCTGTTTGAGTGGGATCTCTTTTAGATCTCTAACTTTTAATGGTGTTATGAGCTTATCCCTCATTTCGTTTCTCAAGAAATGAGATTGTAGCAAATGACCAAATAACAATGAAGAACACTGCTGCATGTTTAAATGTTTTTGCTGCTATAAATTACAAGTTACATTTTTGTAACTATAGAGCAATTGTGTATTTGCATAAAAAATATGGGTCACAGGTATGAGAACATTAACAGGTACTTCCAACAATCTTACTGCTTTCTTGGACAATTAATGATTGTTGATAACAATGATGTGTTAGCAAAACATACAGAATTGTCCCAATAGTAACTTAACTTCAAAACACTGAAACTGAAGAAGGAAAAAGACATACTTCTGTCTTTTCTAAATGGAAAAACTGATCGCATTTTTCTTAAGCAAAGATAGCAGCTCTTGTGGTCAGCAAGACTGGGTAGTGACAGAGCAGAGCCTTCTCCAGTTGGATAGTGGTGGTGGGCTCAGCCTTTCTGTACCATGTTTGAGGACAGGCATCCCACAAGTCACACATGCTGCAGAGCCACATGAGAAGCCTCCCAGAAGCCTGGCTGACACAGTCTGTGGAGGTTGTGACTGCAAGAAACCATATACTTCAAACTGTGCTAAACTCAGAGAAAATCCTTGGCACAAAACCATGTCGAGCTCAAGGTTTCAAAAACCCTACTAGTGTATTATTGAAGACACTTAAGTCTTTCCAGCTAAGCTTTCCAGCTTGGCTTTCCCAACGTTTCAGGACTGATCCATCTGAGGACCACCAGCTGTCAGATCTGGAGGGAACCAACCTTGTTGTCTGCATGGTTTTGTGAGATCTTGCAACAGCTGAGGAAGGCAACTTAGCCTGTGAACTTTACACACAGCTGAAGTTTAAAAATCTCAAGAGAAGTCATACAAAATCAACTGCAGTAGGTGCTGCCCTAGAACCTTACAAATGCTGAACCACAGCAGACAATACAGCAATGCAAAAACTGTTTCATAACACAAAACCATTGCAAGTTTATCTACTAATGGCACAGAAAATCACTGAGGACAAAAGTTTGTTTCATCAGCTCCTTGCCAAATGGTGGACTGAAATCTAAGCAATACCTTTAAATCTGAAGCAAAATCTGGCAGCCCCTGCAAAGATGTGAGCTAGACTATGTTGTGTGAGTTCAGCTCTGAATACGATTTATTTGTACTAAACCTACAGTTATTATTGGCAGGTTTAAAGCTAAACCTTTACATCATATTGGATAAAATGCATTATTTCTTTCTGTGCATATGCTTAGCTAATAAATGTTACAACTGATGATCATGTTTTTTTTCAACTTTTTAAATTCTTTTTTTTTTTGTATTATCTTTGTACATTTAGTCTGTGTTCTCTATGAAGAGCACCTTACATATTCCTAATATTCTCTTCTCCTTTTTCTCCACTACAACTTTGATTCTACATAAGGTAGACACATCAATGACTTTTATTTGTTAGTATCATTTAATGGTTCTCTAGGTGATTTTATTTCTATTCTCTCCTTTTCTAAGTTACTCAGCTATATAGATAAATGTATATATGCATACATACAGCTTTACTAGAAATAAGGAAAATATTTTACATGGTTCCAAATCTGTGTACCAATTAAATTAGTCAAAAGGCTTTGTTATTAGTTACAATGAAATACCTACTCAAATCACCAGATAAATGTCATCCTGGACTTCAACTAAGATTACAAACACCCTTTTCTCCCCCATGCACGTTTATTTTTTTTCAGTTTGCACTGCTCACTGTGTGCAGAAGTCTTAGTGCACTAATATTAGATGTATCCAGAATACAAACCTATGAAATATTCACAAACAGATGAAAGGGATACGTGTGGGGTTTGTGTTGTTTTGTGCGTGTGGGGGGAGGGGGGGGGGGCAGTTTGATGCTGTTTTTTGCTTTTGTTTAAAGAACAAAACTGAAGTATATCTTGATCTTTTGGCAGGGATTGGGAATGATTGAAAAAACCCCAGAAGTAGGAGGAACAGGCTGAAGAAAAGCTGCCTTTTCCTACCAGTGTCTCAGGAAGAATAAGGCATTCTATTGTGTTGTGCAGCTCACGTAAGTGCTTGGATACTCTGCAGGTCATTTCCCTTGTGACTGAAGGAAGTCTAGATTTTTTGGTTTTGAAAAAAATGCTTCATAAGGACTTTCAAGAACAGTTAGGTAAAACTGCATTAAGATTGACATGGATGTGAGAAATCTTGGCTTATATTCGAAAATGTTCCACCCCACATCATCTCCCCTGGCACTTCCAAAAAAAAGGCAAAACAACATGATAAAAATTTAATCAGTGGGATTATGGAAAGAAGAAAAGTGCAAAATGTGTTTAGAGCTTATACATTTATACTAGAGTTTATATATTAGTTATAATGAGTTTATGTATCAGCTTGTTCTACTAAAACTCTGATAAAATACGTGCCTCTAAATGAAGGGCTTACTTTGTGTGATGGTCTTCCTACTTCTGAGTCCAAAAATTTTTGAAATAATGACTCATCTAGAGTGTGTGCTTATTTCAAACCCTGAAAATTAAACTCTGAATATGAAGAAAACCAGTCATAGCACACAATGAGAACACACAATGAGATCACAAGAAGTTTTCCAGCTATGTTATGCAACAGCTTTGGGGTATTGCAGGTTCTTTAATCTGTAAAGGTATAGAAAATCATGTAGAGCTTTTCATTGGCCTGGAAAACAAAAAACTTTATTGAAGCAAGCTCACAATTACTCCTTCTTTTAGGTCCAAGACAATGTAATATGAAGAATGCCATTTGGTGGTTAGATCTGTAAACTCATTTTTTTTCATAGAATGTAAGGTGTTGGACAGGACCCATCAAGATCATCGAGTTTCAAGTGATTCTCTTGAAGATACAGTTGATGAGAAGTCTCTTCAACTGATGAGAAATCTACAGTGGTTCAAATATTTGCAACTCTCTGGACTTAGGTGAATTTGCTATTTTGAATATTTATTTTTCTGGAATACTTGTGGGGTCTCCAGTTTTCCTAAAGAATCACAAAAAGAGTTTTTGTCAAATGCCACAAATAGTTTTGTTTTTTCCCCGACGAAGTGATTTCCTAGATTTCTTTTAGAGCTACCCATATTGTAAGACTATGAATTTTACAGTGAGAAAAAGCAAAAATATCTTTTGAGTAGCAGCACTAGATACTTCATCCTCTTATATATATCATTAAACACTTGTGGCCTTTTTATTGCTGTGACAGCCAATGAAGAGTGCTAAACCACATCGTGCTTTTTAATTGACTACTTAGATTACTTAAAAAACTCAGATTGTTGGCATAGATTTAAACAATTGGACAGAGCACAACCAACAATTATCAAGCAAGACTGGACAAGCCTAGATGGATTCTGACCTAATCTTCCTGCTAAAGGGACTGAATTTCCCCTTTCTAGGCTTCACATATACCTGAAGAAAGAATCAAAGACATTGCCAGGTTTTGTTGCATTCTGATAAGTTATGTAGCCTACTTTTATCTAATTGTGAAATGTAAAGAAGTCAGAAGTCACCTAAAGTAACAAGGAAATGAGGTGTGGCGGTTTTGCCATCCCTCATTCTTGTTATTCAACCAGCTCAAATTTTCTGCCTAAAAGCTAATACAGAGTTTTGCCGCACTTGTGTTTTCTGCCCAAATGGCTTCTAACTGGGCGCTGTCAAGAGTACTTGGTATCCATCTGTGACATGGATGTGTCAGATACAGCATGCATAAAAGGACAGTTTCTCACTGCTCAGAAGGAGCCCAGCAAGCCACCAGAGCTCAGGGCAAGCCCAGCCCGGGTCTCTTGCTGGTAAATTCACTGTGCTGAATGACAGTGCCCTGCAGGTCTCACTGTTCAAGGGAAGGGTGAACTTTCTGTACAGGAAAATGAGCTTTCGTTTTCACCTCCAATTTTCACCTCTGAATTTCAGTGACCATCTCAGACAGCAACAGTTCTCAGCCTGAGCCACCCCAAATGTCCCTCCTTCTCAAAAACAGTTTCTCCTTGCTATTCTGCAGAAGGCCTCAGTTTTAATCCAGTACTGACCTTGGACTATCTAATGACCTTCACATGCTACTCAGCTCTGAAATAAGCATCTAATTTGTCATTTACCTATACCAGACTAAATATTTAGTTTAATTATTTGTGGGTGGCCATCCATTCTTAATTAGCTAAAAAAATCAATATTTATTGTATTTGTGGAAAACAATATTTAAGGCTGAAATAGCTCATTAATGAAATAAACCCATATTTTCACATTATTTCACATTTGCTTGGTTTTAGAGAAATGTTATGATACCATTTAATCATTGTAAATTGCTGAACTGGAGATTTTCAAAATTTGCCTAATTTGAAGTCACAAAAAATTTAACCATGTCCCAAAGCACCCTCTTCATATATTCTGTCTCTGAGTATATATGTTAATGTGCATTAATTATACTCTTTCTGAGCACTGCACATGTTTCTGACATGAGGATTCTACATTACAGTGAAGGATTATTGTACTTTCTAGGCCCACTGCAGCTACAGCAGCTTCAATCACTTTAATATATTTTATTACAAGTAGCATTTAATTAACAGTACATCTACTGTCCATGTGAAGGATCCAATATTGCACAGGTTTAGGCACATTCTTAATTTTGTGCACTCTGAATAGTCCTATGGAACTGAAGGTTTTGCTAAAAGAATAGGATTCTAACCCCCAGAAAACCACTTAGACTTTTGCTGCTGTATGAAGTGGCTGGCACTGCAGAGACATGATAGATGAATGAGAACTGTAGCTGAGAAACATAAGATATTTTGGACAGGGTCAGGAGACTAATTTCATTTCTGCCTATATTTTATTTTTTTAAAGGAATCAATTTGCTGGTACTGAAAGATATTAGTTTCTTTGTGTACCTGAAGAGGTCTTCTTAATATGCTGAAGTGTCTCTTGCAGGGAAGGTTTAAGGTGATTGTGTGGGACAGTGAGCCACTGTGTTGGGACTGGAGCTTTTACCTCCTCTATTGTGAAGAAGAATCTTTCAAAGATATCCTTCATAATTTTTATTTTTTTAAAGAAAAATGAAGAAAGAATCTTTCAGAGAGTCAAGAAAATACAATATGAACCTTTTGGGGAAAGTGAAGAACAGCTTTAAAAATTTGTTTTGGTCTGGTACCTAAGTAACAGGCCTTGTGCATCCCTCTTCCCTTCTTGAATTTCCTCAAAGTTCCTCACAGCAGATATAAAGTATCCTGAACCAGAGAATTATAAAAAGCATCACAGTGCAAAGGAGAGGTCCCAAGGCATTTTCAAAGTCTTGCTAGTTGTTCTGTGCTTGGTTTGGTCACACTCTGGATTAGAAATGTAGGTGTAGAAAAGATGGGAATCTTCCAGCACCGCCCAAGCATGGTTTAGGATGCGGTTAGAGAAAATACAGGATGATCTGATACTGTGCTAAAATTTTGTTTTCCTGTTGGCAGTTGAAATTATTAAGGAACACTAAGAAATAAAAGAGCCATTATATAATTGCACATGGCAAAGAAATGTCAACATTCAATTATCTATCTATCTATCTATCTATCTACCTATTTATCTATCTCTGTATATTTGATCACAAATTTTAAAATATTTCCTTCAGAAAGAATGCAATTTCTTCACACTGGTGTTGAACTGCAAACTATTTGGATGCTCAACACTGTTTGCAAAACGATTGTTTCCCCTTCCTGTGAAACCACTAGGTGGAGATCTAGGTTTACCAAGCTAGGATTGCAATAAGCTTTAAAAGGAACAAGATTGAAAAACGCCTCTTTAAAAAAAGTACCAGATTGATAAATTATGTATCTTGTTGGTTACAAATTCCAACACATCTTTGAAGGAGGAAAAATGGGAAAAATCTAAATGCTCAGTTGTAAAATTGTCCAAGCAAATTATTATTTTTTAAGACACAAGTTCTGATGTTTAAGACTGAGAGAATAATTGCTTCATGTTATAAATTGTCTGCTGCCAATACACACACATTTTCCTTTATTATTCTACCAGCTGCTAGCTCATGCTATCAGTGGTCAGGAACAAACAAACAAAAACTACCCCTAAATTTTTCTAGCCTGCTTTCAAACTTTCAAACCAGTGGATATATGCCAGCATCTGGCAGATTTCAGGACTGTTTGCTCAAGTTGAGGGAATCACTTTTAATTCTGGCACTTTTTCAGCAGCATCCTGATATCCAGTATAAGATGTAAAAAGCAAAATATGATATTCTGAGCTGCTTCCTTTAAAATAAGACTTGTTTCTTTCTGTCTTTCTGCCATATATGCTTAATCATGAAAAACGAAAATAAGAAGTCGAATGAAATAGTTGTTTATGTGTACTGCTTCCACTTCCCTTCTGCATAAACCTTTTCTGCTTCTACTACTTCTCTACGTGCACTGCAAACTCTCCCACATCAGACAAGAATCTGGCATTTTACAGCAGGGAAGAACGATTCAGAATTCATTCTTCCATATTTCTCCTGTTATTTGAAAATGCTCAAGCAGCTCATGCTATTTTTTCTGATGGATAGGAAAAACAAGTGCAATCTTGACTTTCACCCCTCAGCATCAAAAATAAGTTTACTAATGTAGTCTATCCTGCCTTCAGATTCATGTAAGGGCTCTGTAAATTTTTTTCCTTTTGGTGTTTTTTACTGTAACTTTCAAAGTCTTGTTAGAAAGGATGTGGAAATTAACTCATCTCCTTTTGAAACATTAGAAAAAGAAATGTGTGGCAGATATTAGTTTGGAAAAGGTCAGTATCTTCATAAAAATGACCCCTCCTTTTCTATAACCTTGGATATAGACCTGTTTTTAGCCAAGTGTCTGAGACTTAATACCATTTACTACAAGATCTGTAATTCTGCTAATACTGTGTGAAAGTCATAGATGTAAGTGTGTAAATCATATATCAATTCTACCTTTTTTTTTGTGATTTCTGCCAAAGTCTTCTTGATTAGTGAGAAAAACACGGGGACTGATACTTCAGAAGTAAAAATTGAGAATTGAAGTATTTTAGATGACATTGTCCAGCAATATTATTATTTCTATCAGTGTCTGCAAATTCTAGGGCTATTTCTAGGGAGGACAGCAGAAATGGGAGTAACTACTAAATATTTGAGCAAATTAGGTCAAAAGAAGGGAGGCACTTCTTTTTCTGCTAGAAAACTCTACTCCCACCATCTGACAAAGTCCCAGAACTGGTGATGCAGGTCCTGCAGCTGTATTCATCATATTCAAGGGAAAATTCAGGCTGTTAGGAAGATAAACAATGAAGCTCTTCCAAAAGCTAGAACTATAGAAAGGGAACAGTTATAGTAAGGAACATAAGAAAAGGGATCTTTAACAAATGATCACACCTTAACAATATTTCTCATACTCTTGCCCTACCCTTCCACACTGCAGTGCTTCCCAATAAATGTTGTTAACAATAAAATGGGAATCCTTGTTATTTATGTGGACTAAAAAATTTCAGGTTTCTTCAGGATAAAGTACTTCAGATCTTGCATGGTGAAAATAAGACTTTTAATTGTTTTAATTTTGGGTATTACAACAAGTCCTAAAAATTAGAAGAAGACAGGTAAATCAGTGCAAAGCAGAAAGCAAAAGGAAACCTGCTTGTGGAGGTGGCAGAGTTCAGCTTTCAACCTAAAGAACTGTGTGCCCTATTAGTATTATAAAAAATATCTGACATTTTATAAATATATGCATCTACCCACAATAAAAGTTCTAGTGTGAAGAAAGAAAGAAAGAAAGAAAGAAAGAAAGAAAGAAAGAAAGAAAGAAAGAAAGAAAGAAAGAAAGAAAGAAAGAAAGAAAGAAAGAAAGAAAGAAAGAAAGAAAGAAAGAAAGAAAGAAAGAAAGAAAGAAAGAAAAAGAAAAGGAAAGAAAGGAAGGAAGGTCCCTGCACCAGATAGAAAGGATAAGGTTAAAGCTTCAATTTGCAAATCACCACTTTCAGGGGGAATCTTTGTTTTTTTGAGAAGCAGAAAGAGTCACTGAGGTGAGAGTATTTCAGCTTATGAAGGGCAGTCTGCCTGCCTCCAGGCTAACACTTTAGCTCCATCCCAACTAAAACTTGGGTTTGTTATAATCCAGTTCAGATCCTTACCCCAACCAACCCCCGCTTCCGCCTTCTCAGCTGACAATCTGCCCATCTTTTCATCCTACATTAGCTCTGAATGCCTCCTAATCAGTTACAGATTTATAAGGACTACGAAGAGCCTCTGTATTAAACAGCTTTTTCTCTTCAAATGTTGAATATGAAGTTCTCTTTACAAAGCATTTCCTACTGCGGTCACACACACACACACACATACACCTACTGAGGTACTTGTCGAAATAACCCAGCACAGAATTAAGGCTCTCCTGACAGTCAGGGAAAAGAAAGATTTTGTCTTAATCCTAATGAAAAAAGAAAAAAAGAAAAAAGAAAAGAAAAGAAAAGAAAAGAAAAGAAAAGAAAAGAAAAGAAAAGAAAAGAAAAGAAAAGAAAAGAAAAGAAAAGAAAAGAAAAGAAAAGAAAAGAAAAGAAAAGAAAAGAAAAGAAAAGAAAAGAAAAGAAAAAAGAAAATGAGAAAAGAAAAAGAGAAAAGAAAAAGAGAAAAGAAAAAGAGAAAAGAAAAGAAAAAATAGTGTCTGGCAGGAGACTCTTTTGCTTTTAGTCAGTAATGTTGCATCTTAACCCTTTATAAGCTACGGTCCAAGTCTGCCTCGAGTCATACCTTTTTTAATGTCCCTTAAAAACAGACCAAATTGGAAATAAGAAGCTGAAAGAGGAAACAGCTTTCCAGCTTTAGGATTTAGGTAGCAGCACAAAAGCTGGGTACCTGAGTTCACAGTTTCTGTGTCAATCTCCCCTCACAAACAACCTTCCCATCTTCAGCTCTCTCTTTAAGACTTTATGCTAAGGCTGTTGGACTAAGTTAGAACATCTTCTACCAAGCTGTCCCCGGTTTTAGTGTGTGATACGTGCAATGCGCACGCTCAAACGCAGAAACATCCTAACTCGCAGCCACTGTAACAAACTGGAGGGCACAGGGAGGGGGGGAAGAGAGGGGGGAGGACCACCCTCTGACGATCAGATCTCAGGAAAACAGACGTTCCCCTCACCTTGAAACCCTCTCTACTTTTAGATGAGAATACATTTGATCAAAACACGATGCCATTCATCTTATGTGGCTGTTTGTCGATCATAGCTCCTGGAAGGATAAGCAAACCCTATGGAAAGGCATTTATCTAAATTATCCTGATAAAATGCTATCACTCTGTGGGAAAAGAAAAATGAGGCAGAATGCTAGTTTCTACCCAATTATACTAACCTGGAGGAAAATCAGGATGTGAAGTTGAACTACGCTTAACAAAAGTTAGAGCATCTGTTTCAAAAAAGAAATACTTTCTTTAAATGAACTTTCTCCTTTGTGAGGATTCAGTCTGTTTGAAAACACAAAGCTAAAAAGAAAAAAAAAAAGATTAAAAATATAAACTGCCTCTCCCATTCAAACAGTACATAGTTAGTGTTTGTGACTTTTCCCTTGACAACTAGATAAGAAGATAAATGCGTAGTTTCTCTTAATTAGCCTTTCTTAATTAAAAACACCAGAGGTATTTGTGATCATAATGAACTCTTCTGACAGAATGGTCACTTGTTCTTCTGGATGTCACTCCACGAAAATTAGATTTATTTTTTTAAAGGGGTATAAATTCTGTGCTGAGGAAGAAATAAATGATGCCTGCAAAACAGTGTCCCCTCGGTTTTATCTGAATGAGATGGATGTGTATCTTGTGGGTTTTAGAATGGTGTGGGGCAGTATTAGCCATCATTAGCACCCCAGTATGGATCCAATTCACTAATTACTTATGCTGTCTTGGTTCACTGAGATTTAAGTACCAAGTCAATCCCATTATCTGCAGTCTCCCAAGCTTGCCAGAGTCATCCGTCTTTTATGGAAAAAAAGGCACAAGGGTTATCAATAGGACCCTGAAATACTTGGGATTTTCCCACTTCAGGAGGAGGCAAGATTAGTCCTGACTAAAGTTGCATCTTCTCTAAGCTGCTACTTTGGATGTGATAAAAGTGAATGCTGACAATTATCCATTACTCCATAAAGAGCAGAAGAGAGAGAGAAGGAGGCAAGAGCAGCGAGAAGTCTGCCACACACGCCTGCATCTGTCCTACGGTCGCAGGCAGCTTTTCATATCACCTCAGAGCTACAAATTACAATTCGTCTGTTACAAACACATGATAATATAGTCAGAAATCAGAAATTAAAATATTCCAACGGCCTCAGGCCTCCTCAGAGAGAAAGAGAGAAGGAGAGAGGCTGAGAGGGAGAGAAGGAGGAGGGAGAGGGAGAGCGAGGAGTATGCCGAGCCCCTGCACTGCCTGTGTTGTTTGTGCCCTCCCTCCTCCATCCTACATGTTTAATGTCTGCGGCAGTACCGAGGCCTTGTCTGTTTGGGATGGTTGATTGACATCTGCTCTGCTGAGAGGAAGGAACTGGCAGCTATTGGCAGCACTGTCACGTTCATTTGCACACTTTATGAAGCAGCAGTGTGGCTACTAATACAAAAAGAAATCTTCTAAGCAGCATGACATCTCTTGGAATGGAATATTTGTCTTTACAAATGATTGCACTGCTGCCAGTACTTGACATGGTGCTCGCAAACATGTGTAATTGTTGGAAGTGTAATGATGATTATTTGCATATTTAATGTTCAAACAAGTACTGGAGAAGCAACTTAGACTAAACCTTTTATGGGGAGGATTTAAATACGTTCAGCATCAGCCTGATGAGTCCCAGAAAAGAGTCGGGGGTCTGAGAGGAGAGCTCATGAGCATGGTTGCTGTATGAAAGGGAGTTTAAGAAATCACCCAGGAATGCAACACTTTTATAGGTTTATTTTGAGACAGATTTCATATAAATTCCTCTCCCATTCATTTTAATTGCTCAAAATTATATTTAAACGTAATTATACGAAAATTTAGGAATGATCTACTTATCATGTGTCTGAAATCAGCCAAACAGCAAACTGAGGAAAGTAGATGTGCAAGCACATGTTTACCAGTAACATCAGTTTACAGAAAGCCTGCGCGTGATGGCAACGACACACATTTTAAGTCTTTGACATAAGTGTGAGGAGGGTGCAGGTCATGGGAGGCAGGCTTACAAACCCTTTTTCCCAGGCTGGAAATACAGCACTGAACATTTGTGCTGGAAATCAGAGCCATGCCCAGGCTGAGAGAAGAGGGCTTTCCTCCCTGTAGAAAGCACTCTTTTTTCTACCTTAGAGATTTTTCACTTTCCTGTTCCATATTAATTTTTCCCTCTTTTTTAAAATCTTGTGACACAGAGACTAGTCAGCACACAGACCTCACAGGCACACATGTGCAGCAGGCATGCACAGTTGCACGTATGAAGGGGAAAGTGTTTTACAAAAGGGCTCTCCAACACAGCAGAAAGAAACAATACTTTTTAAGGCAGTATTGTTCCCCTGGGATGGATACACATTGGTTTTATCAGTGGAATAATTTCAGATGATACAGATACATGAATGGCAATTTAGCCCTTCACCTTAAGTGAAGAATTTCTTTAACTGAGGACTTCATCACTCAACTACTTTTCTGACCTTAAAGAGAGGTCTTCTCCATTTGAAACGTTCCTTTTAAAATATTTATTTTAGCAATTAGCTTTCATCTCCCCACTCTACCCCAACTCTTCTTCCTTCCTACCTTTTCATCTCTTTTCTTTCTTTCGCTTTTTTGTGTGGTCTCAGTACCAAGAGATTTATAATCACCAAATCCTACATTGTTTGAGGGGCAGCACAATAAACTTGACTCAATTATCATGCTGTAAATTGATTTAAAAAAAAAAAAATCTGATGGATGAATAGAGACTGAATATCTTTGTCTCTGACCCTGTCGTATCATCAGCAATTCTCTGGCAGGACTCCCACTTGATTGACAATGCTGCTAATGAACACTGTCTTAGGCCATGTAATGATTTACCTGCCATGAACAAGGTTTGGCAATGCTACCTTTGCATACCCGTCAAAAAATTAATCCTTTAAAAATCAGATATATTATCTTGAAACACGGAAGTGTCTGGAAATTAAAGTGAAGGCATAAGATAAATACGTGTCTGCTCATTAAGTTAATTAGGTTTGTTTTGTTGCTTATCTTGTTCAAAAAGCACTCCCTCTCTATTTATTTTAGCCACCTGTTGTCTCATCCTCACAAGAAGCCAATATCTTCCTTTACCTGACCAACTCCTACCATATTATTTACCTTGGCCAACAACTAATACAGAAAGCATTCAGCTGACTGTGGTTGCAATCATTCTTCCCTACTGAATGAATGTTGGACTTCTGCATTTGTTTATTTAAATTTTTTTCTCTCTCTCTCAGACCATCCACCTGCTCTGATTTGTCTACTAAGGAGTTGAAGATACAGGAAAGTTTGTACTGAATTTGGTACTTGTGTGCAGCTCATTGGCCTTCTAACTCTACCCCCAGATGCTAACCAACCCTCCTCACCATACAAAGAGAGGAAAAATGCTACGGTGCGAAGCTTTGTTGACCACAGCTTTATACAACACCCACTAGTCCCTGAGCAGGGTTCTGGAAGAAGGGTATCTATGTTACTTTGTCGGCAATAAAAATTGTTTTTTACTTCTTCAGACACTGCAAAACAGAAAAGCCATCCAAACCTATGTTTGGTGGTTCATTGAACACTACTCACTGTGTGTGCATCAGTATGTACTTCAGGTAAACTTCCACAAGATGTAACTTACCTGAAACACAGTTTTCCATTTTTGTAAGAAGCCAACTGCTTGCCTAAAGAAATGAGAGTGAGGGTAGGGGCACTGGAGGGTGGCTAGGAAAAGTGATGTTAAAGAGAGGAGGGGTTCATGAAAGAAACAGACTGCAAAGTTGAATTTAGTTCCTTATGAAATTCTTTGAAGAAGCAAAAGTATTTATAAAACATATGACAATAATTAGCAGTATTTCTTTGGGGATTTGCTTGTTTGACCTTAGCCTTTTAATCTGTCAAAATATGCTAATAAGCCTGACAGACAGAAAGATAAAATACAGAGACAGATGAACTAACTGAGAAAACATCAGTACAATACTGAATATACTCGTGGAAAAAGAAAAGAAAAAGAGTGCAATTAAACATTACCTCAAGGCTCTGATGACATGCTAACTATAATGGAAAAGTTGCTTTCAAATTTG
The DNA here is from genome assembly GCA_036630365.1 of Acanthiza pusilla. Lineage (NCBI taxonomy): Eukaryota > Metazoa > Chordata > Aves > Passeriformes > Acanthizidae > Acanthiza > Acanthiza pusilla. Next base: position 6,353,170 of record JAXCHO010000098.1, read on the forward strand.
AAGGAGTGTATACATGAGGTCACTAAGATTGTGGCTGGCATCTCTGATTGTTTTATTTTGAATAGAGAGACATTTTTCTAAGTTCATTTTCGGTCTCAAATTTTAATCCAATGTATTGAAACATGACTTTCTGCACATTGCCTTACTGCTGAGGATCACTGGTACGTGACAATCCATAACTTTATGGTTTGGGAGTCCTAGAGCTGTTGAACAGGCAAGCAAGAGGTTTCTTTCTGCCTTGAACACCTGTGAAGAGGCTTGGTTTTCAATGGCAGGGGTTTTATTCCCTTGTTGTTGTGGTTTGGTTTTTTGTTTTGTTTTGTTTTGTTTTTTTTTTTGTTTTGTTTTTTTGTTTGTTTTGTTTTGTTTTGTTTTGGTTGGTTGGTTTGGTGTTTTTTGTTTTTGTTTTCGTTTTTGGTTGGGTTTTGTTTCACTTCAGGCTATCTCTGTAAAGCCAGTGAGGATGATGGTCCCCAAAATAAATGCCACTTTAAGAACCAATCTATTCTTCATTCAAGGTGAGCTGCACAATAAGGAGTAACTCAACAGGAGTAAATGGAAAGACACGAGTCAGTTCTTTTGCAACCCAGGAAAAGGACTTCAAATTTTCCTGATTTTATTTTTCCTCTACTGATTCTGTCTTCTCACTATAAATCAAAGAACTTTTGGTAGTTCTAGAATAAGGTCATATCATAACAGGCATTTAGGTATTGTCTTTCCCCACATGTAAACCTCCTCAACCCCTTCTGTTCAAAAAACTATGAAAACTGCCTGATGGTGTTTTGTTTCTCATTGGTACCACCTATTCCCAGACCACTAGAGAGCCTTTCTCCAAAATTAGAAGCATGATGCTATGATGATCCTCAGTAAGAGAGTCATTCTCACTTCCACTCTTAATAAACAAGTTATAAAGAAGAGGTTAAAAAATTTCTCTGGGCTAATGTACTCTTCACATCCTAGTGCACTGGGACCTGTTTCCTGATGGTGAAGATAAGAATTAATGGAACCACAGGAAAAAACTTAAGCACACTTTCCCTTTCAGATATCCTGTTGCCATGAGCCCTAAATCAAGAAATTAAACCTAAATCAGGATGTAGACTTCTCTTTGCTGTGTGACTAAGTTGGGCAACTCACTTCCATGAAGTGAGACTGTGAAGGAGTTCTTCAAAATAAAATGTTTGCACATTGTATATCAGTGTATCTTATTTCCTGACAGGACATCTGATACTCAACTTTTCCATACAGCCAAATGAAGCATGACATTTAAAACCCCGGTTTTTTTCCAGTGAGTGAGCTACCCACCCCACTTAAGCTCCCTAAAAATATACAGAAAATGAAACACAGACATGTCTTAGCAGCCAGAAGTGTGTCTGAAATTACTGCTTTTGCAAAGCTTTTACACTTAGTCAACTTTATAATCACTTAAAGAGCTCATCCAAGATTGGATTTTTAAAAATGTAGCTAAGGGCTTTCTTCCTCTCTCTGAGCCAGATGCACAATTATAAGCCAAAAATTAAACCCAATTAAAATTTTAAAAGAAGTGAACATGATCTAGCTGGAGGAGATACCCGGGGCCTACTGCTAAGGAACTGAGTGACCTTCCACATCCAGTGTCTCGCAAAGGTCCTCACACCAGCACCTTGGAATTAAGCATGTGCACAGTTCCACACAGTGCATGGAACGTAGCTTTGTCACTTCTTTTCTGACTGAGCATCCTAGCCTTGCTTATTGCTGCATTTTCACCCGCAGAACATGACGTCTGCTTCTCCAAGCCAAGGCTCTGCTCAGGTGTCACCGGCGGGAAGGAGAGCTGACTTCCCAGCCAGCCGCAGAAGTGTCCCTTTCCGCGGTTTATTCCCAGTAGCCACCTTGAGGCCCAGCCTTGCCAGGAGGACGGGTGAGGAGCGGGCAGCAAGGGACCTTCAAGGACGAGCATCCCCCCTGGTGCCCATCCCGCCCGGAGCCACCTCCAGCCGCCGCAGCCCTCCGGGGCCCGGCAGGGGCTGTCCCGCGGCTCCCGGCCCCGCCGGCCGTGTCTCGGCGCTGCCCGGCGCTGGAGGGGCCGCGGGCCGGGAAGGGGCCGGGGGTGCGCGCCGGGGGAGGGGGAGCCGGGCCGGCCCGGGGGCTGCGGGGCGGGGGAGCGGCGCCTTTTCTCCCCGGCGGCTCGGAAAGGTGGGCCGGGGCTTTCAGAGGGGCTGACAGATCTGAAGTTTTGGAGGCTGAATGAAAGAAACACTCAGCTAACAAAACAGTGCGCCACAGAAGAAGTTTCATCTGGTCTGGCCAAATCCCTCCTTTCTTTCCATCTTTTCTCTGCTAATAACAGCTGCCCTCTCATTCCCTGTTACTCCGCTGTGAAGAACAAAACCTCCCTCTGACTATCTGTTTTTCTTTTCTTCCCCAGAGTAGGTCTCATTACTGGTGATTAGCAGATGATTAAAACCAATTCAGCTTCCCCCAGTAGATATTTTCTCCCTGTTTGTGACTAACGCGTCAGTCTTCAATGAACGTGCTCCTAAGCTTATTAACGGGCTCAGAGGATTAGCTGCCACCGAGCGCCGCCGCTCCGATATTGTGATGCAGCGAGTGACATGGAACCATTTGCTGAGCACAGGCAGGGCCGCTGGGACCAAATATCTAAATCACAATTTTAGTTTTCGTCTGGGAGGGGGGGGGAAGGGGGAGGAAATCCCAACAATAATTACAAAAATCAAACGTTTGGCCAAGTCTGAAAATAGCCTTAAACTTAAGGGCAGGAGGACTGCCGTTTGGGAATAACAACCCGTCGCCCCACCCAAAAATTAAAACCCCAAGGCTGTCCCAACAAAAAAAATACAGGAGGTTCCCTCACAGGGCGACTAGCTGATTTGAAGTCCAAAAGGGACCGTTTTGGTCAGTCACCACTGCAAAACATACAGGCCCCTGTCGAGGCTGATATGCAAAGGTGTGGGTATGTATCACATCTCTCTATCTGCTGCCCGTATATTACTATGTAAAACCCCAGACTATAGCACTCTCAAATCGGAGATTAGAGCAGGATGCAAAATTAGAAGCTTCACTTTATCCCACCCATCCCTTTAAAAACGATCGAGCTTAAATAAAATTTAATAGCTAATAATAAAGGAAAAGAGGTCGAAATTATCTGCAGGTTTGAATTATGCAGTAAATTATCCCAGAGAAAAAGAAAAAGCAACATGAAACAAGTTAAAATAGGTAATGAAAAATATTTTCGAATCATACATTTTCTCTCTATTATTTTATGCTTTCTATTTGTTGTAGTTTTTAAAGGATTGCAGCATTGGATTGTGGCCACATTTATAAAATTGACCCTCTGAATTACACTTCACTAAACAGACATCATTGTTAGTAGCCCAGATAAATAAACTGATTTGTACTCACATTTTTTTTAAGGTTACATGGAACTCATAAATTACAAGAATATACACTGGAGTTTTAGGAGAAATATCCTGATGAAAAACACCCCTTCTCTTTAGGAGTAGAACACAAGAGAACAAACATTTTTCTGGAAATTTCCCATAAAGTGAAATTGTAAAAGAAATATTGATTTCTGGTCAGATGAAATATTTTATTTGGCATGATTTGTGAAATTTACTTTGAGTTTTCTTTGTTAATTTTTGCAAGAGTTGATATTCATTTATTGTATATTATATAAACAGAAATGTGAGAGGTTTTAATCAAGTTTCTCAATTCTTTGAAATCCTGTCAATTAGCACTATTTAGAAGGACACTTTCAGAATTCTGGGAAATGTTTATCACAAAATCTATATTTTTTTGTACTGAGGATTGTGTCAGGCAAAGATTTCAGAGTGGCAAACTCTGGTGACTAAACAAAGAGTTACAACCATAACTTTAAGCATCTAGCTTCGAAAACAAAGCAAAAAAACTCCAACCCAACTTAAAAAAGTTTACATTAAAAAATCCTTACAAGGATTTTTTTTCACTCCATTTTAAAATGCTCTAAAATAAAAGACTTCCCCAAATAATTCCCTTTTCACATCTTCAAATTTCTTCCATTTATATTTTTCATTGTCCCTTTCCAGTGCAGCTTAACTCTGAGTGTGCTGAAGCTTGAAATGTAGCTTCCGATTTATAATAGCGACAGGACATGCAGCAAATGTCAACAAATCCCCTGTCACCCAGGCAAGGAGGAAATGTGAGAGGTAAGGCAGAGTAGCCCTTCCTTGCTGCATAAAACACAAAAAAAAAAAACCCTCAGTGAAAAATAAAGAGGTAAGATTCTCCTCATGAAAAGCTATATGAGCCCATTAATACCAAACCAAAATCATGACAGGAGGGTGACACACATTGAAAATTGCCAGTAATGCATACAATGCAGGTATATACCTACATGATTATTGATATGTGCCTTATTTTAAAATGAAACTCCTCCACAGTATACCTCCCTCTTTGCAAAATTAAAGGAATTCCAACGCACCAGGCTGACCATATTCTAAAAAAAAAAGCACCCCATAAAAACCACATCACTGACCTCGAGTGACCTCAATAAATAAGTAACTGCTGAAGGATCAGCTCCCTTGTTGGGAAACAATAGACCCAAACTTCAGTGGAGCGCATGCATGAAAATGTCACAGGAGGGTAGCACAGGATTTCAGAGCAAAAAGAAAGTTTGGGGAATAACAAGCACACACTGCAAATTGCTGAAGTAACCTTTTAGCAAAGGAAATTCTGCATTTGTCTTAACTTTCAGAGCAGCAGGTACTCCCCCCCACCCCGCCTTGCCTTTCTGTTAATAGAAATGGGGAGATGGGATAGAAATACATTGTATTCTTTGCCACCCACTCTTTTTTCCCAGTCTCTGAGATGTCATTTTATAAATTTATTCACTGGCCAACAATGAATCATGCAAAACATAGCAGGCCGCTCGTTCTTTGCGAATTTTCTGTCACTGGTTTTTACTCTTTTTAATGTGATCAGTCACCTGAGTCACATTACAGGCTTATTTCTGGCTCCAGCTTGGAACAGAGTACCTGTAAGACAAGAGGGAAAGCTGCCTTTGATTGTGTCAAAAGGTCTATGAAATTAGGAGCTGATAGACTGGCTCATAAAAGAAATTTAAGAATATTTTAAATCTTTTCCTTTGGACTACTTCCTGCCTGAAAAATCCTTACTAGGAAAATGTGAATGTTATGAGCAGGTTCATTCTTAAAATAGATTTTCTTCTTTTATCGTCAGGGACAGAATGTGATTTAGACAAATGGAGTGTGGCAGGGAGCTTTCTTGTGTCATTTGAGGCCTTGTCCATCTGTAAGTTGAGGCCAGTGCCTATGAAAAGCAGGGTTTGCCTGTCCATCATATATGCAGATTTGAACTCAATACCACAATTGCAAGAGAGCGAGTTACTTCATCTTCACAGGCTACCACCACTGAGCTGGATATTACCTCCTTAATCCCAGCTATGATAACAATCATGTGTTAGTTAAAACCACTTTCTTGGTTTGCTTCACTTCTTTCTGAGATGGAAGAAGTAAAGAGGTGATAAAAGGAAACATTCTCCACCCGCAGCTAGGACCGGACTGCCTCAGAGAGTAGTAAGCTCACGTAAAATTAAGTTTTGAATGTTAATCTTAAAACAGTCATGTCCTAGTTTAAGATATCTGACTTAAATTCAGAATTGGCAAGCATAAAAACAAAGTTAGGAAGAGTCAGAGAGAGCAAGGTGTAGGCAGAGCACTAGTTTTAGCCCTTAGCAGTTGATATTGTTACTAGAACACTGGGCAATACAGCAGGAGTGTTGTACAGGCATTAACACTGGAGCCTCTCCTCTTCCTCAAGTCTCTAGATTCAAAACCCAGATGATTATGCAGGAGTAGTATTTTCATCACCTTTTTACATGGAAGGATGGATATGTCTGGGTAGAAGAGACTCCATTTTCTGATTCACTTTTGTGTTTACTCTGTCTTGCATTCAGTCATATTTTTTTTCAGCAGGAAGATATAAAGTTGTTGCTGACTTTGTATTCTGCTGTACCACAACACTGGGTAGAGGGAAAGGAAAGCAAATGTGCAGAGTTGCCAGGAGACAGATTTATTCTGAACTTCAGCACCATGGCACTTCCACCATGACACTCCTTCCTTCCTTCATTCCCTCGCTCCAGACATGAGGCAGACAGACCAGATATTGCAGGAAATGACCAACTCCTGTTTTGTACTAAAGCATTCAGTTCTGTGTAATTTTGAGCCATTCACAGCCCCACAAAACAGTGTGAATGTTTTCAAAGAATGGCTGTGAAATGGGTGCAACATGGAAAATTCAAGTGGCAAATCTGCCTAGAAGCATCTGATCATTCTTTTCCTGCTTTCCTGCTTCCAAATGCCTATTTCTTCTTTGTGTTTAAAAGTAGCACTTGGAAAGAGGGAAAATAAATCAATCTGTTAATCTGTTTTTCTTGTAAAATAATATCTGTTTGCAAACACTTTTAAATGTGGATTAGGAATGGGGCAGAACTGGTGTTCCCCATCCAAACCTCTGCCACATTCAGAGGACTATCTGAAAACACATGCCACCATAAGAAATATATCTTTAGGAAGTAGTTTTTATGTTTTTTCTGATCTGAAGTTGAATCCTGACTTGCAGCATAAATGGGAATGTGCATAGTCTGAACTGACTTACCAACTCTGTGAATTTTTTTTATCCATCACTAGACTGCACTGATTTCAATCTGACCATGAAAAGAAAGAACTTGTAGAAACTATGGAAAGCAATTAGTGATATTATAGTATGGAAATGGTAGAATTAAAGAAATAAACTCCCTGTAATGCATACAAAAGCAACAACAAAAGCCTTATATGTCTAGAGAAACCACACACAAAGGCACGCAGAAATGTAGCTTGCTAGGGTATAGGACAAGGGAATACAGCACTCTCATACCTTGAAGGTGGATAGGAGTTGTGGAGACTACAGAATATTGGTCAGATACTGGAGAAAAGAATTATTTTAGTTGCAATTTCTAAAGAACTTGAAAGTAGGACCACTTTACTGTAAGGAAAATTGATTCATTCAAGGTACAATTTGAATAGAATAGAATAGAATAGAATAGAATAGAATAGAATAGAATAGAATAGAATAGAATAGAATAGAATAGAATAGAATAGAATAGAATAGAATAGAATAGAATAGAATAGAATAGAATAGAATAGAATAGAATAGAATATTTCAGTTGGGAAGAACCCAAGGTGTTCATCTAGTTTTACTGCCTGACTACTTCAGGACTGTTCAGAAGTCAAACCTGGTTATTAAGCTCATTGCTGATTGCTTCATTAACACTGATGTACTCTGGGCATTGACCAACTCTCTATGAAGCCTATGCCATTTTTTAACCATCCCCTTGGTAAGGAAATGGTTCCAAAGCCTCAGCCTCCTCTGGTGCAGCTTTGAACCATTCCCACGTGTCCTAACACTGCATAGCAGGGAGATCACCTCCCTCTCCACCTCCTCAGTAAGCTGTAGAGAGCAATGAGATCGCCCTTCTTTGCAACTGAGTCTACTTATAAATGTCATATAAGGCTATCTGAATAGGGAGGATCACAACTAACGTCAGTTTATAACGGCTTGTTTCTTCAATATGATTCCTTCTGCCCATTCCCTAGCTAAGAGAGATCACATTCCTTAAGTTATTTTGATTACCCTGACTGTTTTAAAAACAAAATATTTAATTTATATCCAATTTCTGTTTAGAATCTCTCTTGTTTTAAAACTGTTTTAAAGGTTTACTTGCTGCAGAACTTACTGGCTTTATCTTAGTTATGAGTCACATTCCTCTGCTATTATTATTTACCATTTCTGTAAGTTTTGTTCTTAGATCCCCTGTCATTTTTTCCCCATAGATGGGAAAAATGCAATTCAGCCTTACAGCTATGCTGTAGGTCTGGGTCTAGCCTTTCCATTTGCCTTGGAGAACATGCTAAGTTCAACACTTGGATCTTACCTAGCTTGCTTGATAAAAAGATAACTGCTCCTGCTCTGGTGGGGTCCTCTGTGGGCTGCTGGGTGGATATCTGCTCCAACATGGTTCTTCATTTTCTGTAGGGGACAATCTTCTTTGTCATGGCCTTTGTCATGGGCTGCAGGTGAACCTTTGCTCCAGCACTGGGGACACCTCCTCCCTCTCCCTTTTCAGCAACCTTGGTGTATGCAGGGGTTGTATCCCTCACATTTTTTTTCACTCCTCTCCCTCACAGCTGTTGTGTAGCATTTTTAACCCTTTCTTAAAATGAGGATTTACCAGCATCATTGATGGTCTAACCTTTGGACAACGAGGAATCCATTTTGGAGCCATTTGGCCTCTGGGAGGCCACACCTGCAGACCACCCAGTACTAAAGCCTTGCCACATAAGCCCAATACAAGGTGGAGGCAATATGATGGCTTACATGATTGGCAAACTTATGCTAACTGAATAATTCTGCAGGTTAAAATGAAGTCATGGTATAGGTATGTGTGAATGTTACAATGCAGCTGCTGCTTTGGATCCATGTCTGATATATGACCTTGAAATGGCAAGAAAGAACTTAATTTTTTTTAATGAAGCTCTACCTAAAATGTGTCAGGAAGAGCTGAGAGTATAAGTCTGCAATATAAGCAGGAGACAATGCCTGCGAATGTAATACAGTCTTTTCACAAATACGGTAAAGCTCCAAAGAGACATCTATGTACAGCCCTTAGGAGCTATTCAGGGAGTGTAGAAGAGGTTTCTTGTATAGAAAAGACAGAAGTTCAGGATAGAGGTACATCATCTTCAGTCTTATTACAAGGGCTATTGCAAAATATTTAAGTGAGTTCTTACATATTTGCTTTCTCTACTTGATTTGGCCGCAGTTGCATCTGCTGTTGTTATCCTAAAATACAATTTCTCCTTTCTCTCAGCTATTTACAGCTTTAAAACTATGGAGGGTTTTAAGTTAATAAATATATAAAAAAATAGAGTCCCAACTTCCATCAACACTCTCCAACTCTTCAGTATATTAGAAAAAAGATTGTGTATATGAGGGTTGTAAATATAACATTCAAAATAGTAGATGCCATTCATTCTTATAAAGAAACTTTCTACCTCCCCAAATTTCCTGACAGTTAAAATGACCTGATGTTGATTCACAGCATATAAACAATACAAGTTTTGCTTGGTTCTAATGGAGAGTATTCTTTTTCTAACATATTCAGGACAAATTTGGATAATTTTAGTTCCCTAGTACTTTTAACTTGTGCTTCTAGAAGCTGGTCTATCACATACAGATTTTCCTCTTCATAGAGCGCATAGCTGGATTTGATAGCAGGCTCGCTTAATTGCTTTCCATCTTGCCATAGAGTCACAGAATCATAGAGTATGCTGAGTTGGAAAGGATCAACGAGGATCATCAGTTCTAACTCCTGGCCATGGATAGGACAATCCCAAAAATCACACCCTGAGCACTGTCCAAACACTTCCTGAACTCTGTCAGGTTTAGTGCTGTGACCACTTCCCTGGGGAGCCTGTTCCAGTGCCCAACCACCCTTTGGGTGAAAAACCTTTCTCTGATACTCAATCTAAACATTCCCTGACACACCTTTATGCTGTTCCCTTGAATTCTATTGAACTGGTCACTGTACAGGAAAGATAAATCCCTGCCCTTCTACTTCTCATGATGATGTAGCTGAAACTTCTGAAACTGTGGAAATCTCCTAAAGCAATAATGATGTGGTAGATTTTCATATATTGATCCTATATGTTGGCTGTATTGTTAATTTTCATTGTGTTCTCTTTTTGCATGGTACAGTTTTTTTGTAAATTTTAAAGGCAAAATTGTCTCATCACCTCTTTTCTTGTAATAACTCCTTCGTGAAGGTCTGACATGTAGGGATCTGCATGTAGGTAAAAATGGGAAACCCACGGAAAGAATACTCTTTAGAAATAAACCTTACTTCTTCATGTACAGCACCACATGCAAGGAATATACAGAAGGCATGAGCTCTATAATTCCTTATTTTCCTTTCTTCAGGAAAAACTACAACCGTGTCTGAAAAACTAAGGAGAAATCTGTTATGTAGAAGACCATCCAACAGTGTAACAGTTTTCTGAATTTAAAAGGGGTCTTTGATAGTGATGAGAAGAGCAGGAACTTGAGAAGAAGAAAACAAGAAAAGAATGCAAGAATGAGGAGAAATAGAAGCAGGAGAACAGTGTAGTCAATGTAAGGTTAAACAGAGAAGAAAATGAGACTGAAGATGATCAGAGAACGTTGACTGAGTTACTTTCAGAGGAATTTCATATCACTGAGAGAGGAGACAGCAGAACATGATGGAGCTCTAAGAGACTATTTTAGACCCGAAAGGTCATGTTTCAGCTGCCAAGAACTTGTTCTCAGTTACTCTGAGCTGTACAATATACTGTTCCATTTCTTGGAGAGAAACCAAAGGATCCCGAATTATCAGCAGCCACCTGATCTGCAGAGCTGGAGACATGAGAAATTCATTAACAATTTCATAAGGTGGATGAGAGAAAATATTTTCCAAGTAGTGCTTGCATGATTTTCAGTGACATTTATGCATACCACATGTCTGCTTTCTTTTTCAACCCTACTGAACTCCAGTAAAGGTGAAAAAAGGGAATCAGTCCAAACAAACAGAGTCCTTCTCTAGCTCTGTGTACCAAACAGAAAAATCCAGAATAACTTTAGCTGTACAGTGGTGTGGATGCTTTAATCCAAATGATTTGGTTATTTGGTTTGCCCTTACTGAAAGAAGGTGCATTAAAACAATACCTTGTCAGTGCACACTATGCATCCAGTGTACGTGTCCATGAGTATTCTACCTTATCTACACAATAAATGATGGTGGAATATTATCCTGTCTTAGTAATACATTCACAGGCACAGAATGAGGATATGTGTTGGATCAGTTGGGCTTGCACAGTTCAGGAAGCACTTTTCTTCAAACCTCATTATTACTTCAGCAGTTCTTTCAATCTTGATAGCCCTGAGGGATATAATAAAATTAATTTCTTCACAAACCTCAATGACCACTTCATCAAAAATTGGTTTTCCCCTCTCTGCTTATTAGGTAACTGACTGCCCATATAGCAGCATTCTTTTGGAAAACAAATAGCAACAAAGAGCATGTGGAATTTCTCAGATGGGTTAATTGCAGCTCCATGGCTGGGACAGAACCCACTAATGTCGTAATGAATGTGCTTTTGTTTAATGAGATGATTCTGCACTTACTTCTATATTTCCAGTGCAATTGGTTCCTTCTAAAGTGAACTTGCATTCTTGGTTCCAGAAGGTGATATGTAATGGGATGATTTGGCAGCTTATTTTTGCAGCTTAGGCTGCAGCTAGTTAACTCTATCCAGTAGTTCATGCTATGGTGCTGGCACAGCTAGAATGATGTTGGTTTCTTGGTTTCTGTGACTTCACAACTGCTTCTGATTTTTCTGCTGGTTTCTGAGGCATCTGTGAAAGCAGCATAACAGATAAAAAACCGATGTTCTTAAAAACAGCTGTAATTCTGTATTTCAGCAATTACCACACAGCAGCTTGATACCTTAGACAAATAATTGCACCCTATTGCTGTGAATGTTAAATTTTAGGCAAAGAATTCCATGATTCAAGCATATTTCCTTTCACATCCCAAGACAAGTTGTCCCAAGCCACTCTACCAGCTGGATGATAAGGCAGCGTACTGTCTTTTGTGAGGCTATGATTTCCTGCCTAGTGGTGTCAGATACGATCAGTTATCTGTTTTGCTTGACACTGATACAGAACAGTGCTAACAGACACATAGGGTGAGACATCAAGCTGCTAATATCAATGAGGTTCCAGGGTAGGCCCTGAAGATCAATTATTTGAGTTTTATGTAATGGAGAAAGAGGAAGGAGAGATGCAGATGTATTTTCGGTGTAAGACTCTCACCAGTCTGCAAGCTTGTTAATGGAATTAGTTCTCATGCATCACAGATGGGTAATGCCAGGGAAATGGCCAGCACAATGTGATGAGTAGCGCATCAAACAGGAGTGAGCAGGATCATACGAATAGCTCACTTCCAGGCAAAGCAGAGGGCAAAACTGGCTGAAGAGATTAGATGCTCATGCAAACCCTATTCACGGAGGAGCAAAGGACCAGTCAGTTTCCATTGCTTTAATTGACCACAACTGTGTGTCTTCACTTTAGCTGCCTTGAAGAAAACAGCTTTTGTAAATATCAACACTGTGGGCTACCTTACACTTCAGGTGCCAGCCTCACCGTGTGGCTCTCAAAGACATGAATGACTCCAGTGTGGGTAGCAGAAAGGAGTAAAATGGATGAGAGAAGATGAAGTTTTCAAAGAAGACAAGATCAGTCATCTCAACAACCATTCCTTTCACATCTTTGCTACTTTTGTCACAGCAATACTGTCAGAACAGACAAATGTTAATTTCTCTACTATTCTTTTTCAGACTCAAAAAGGAACATAATGAGGGACAAAACCCCAAACAAGTTAATTTCCTGAATTTCAAGCAACCAGAGAAGGAAGGAGTAGATAAATGCTGGTTAACAATGATTCTTAGGTAACATCACTGGCCTTAAACACACCAACTATTAAACACTAAATGTGATTCTAAGCTCAATTCAGAACGATATGACTGCTCTTTTAAGTGATGTGCCCAACCCAAAAAGACAGGCGGAGTTTTTAGACTGGGCATAGTTGATTCTGAGGGTGACTTCTGAGTTTGACCTACATATTGATATTCTGAAGTGGCTCAATTTATCAGCCTGAATCAGTGATGCCCTGAGGATCTCTGCAGTATGGAGTACACTTTGGCTTCACAGCATCACAGAGTGGGTCAGGCTGGAAGGCACTTCGTGGGTTGTCTGGTCTGACCTGCTCAGGCAGGGTCATCCTAGAGCACATGGCACAGGATAACATGCAGATGGTTCTTGAGGAGGCAAACTTCACAACACCTCTGGGAGTCTTTTCCAGTGCACAAAACTGTTCCAGGCTGTTCTAGCATGTCTGTTCCAGGCTTCCAAGTGAACTTGCTAAGCATTTTGAGCTAGACAATATCAAAACCAGTAACAACAAAAGGAAACAGAACAAAACAAAAAAAGGACCTCAGAGAAACAGTTCTGTGATTCCAGCTGAAATGTTTATATTTTATGTCCAGATTGTAAAGTGGAGCAGGAAGCCCAAATTTTCACTCAGATGAGTCTTGACCTCCTCCCATGGTTATGTTGACACTTCTGCTTCATCATAAGCAGTTTCACAGGTGGTTGTGGTGCATCTGACAGTAATAATGGTAGATACAAAGCCCTGTTATTTGCACTCTTCTGAAAACCCAAGGAAGTTCATCAGGATACTCCAACACCTTTAATTTCATAAAACTTCTGGCTAATGCTTCATCAATCTAAATTATGTAGTGTCACGTAACTGAAGCAAGTGACTCCATGGTAGTCAAGACAATGGTTTCAATGCAATAGCTATCCATAATGAGAAATATTTGAACCTCATAAATGTGATAAAAGAAAAATACATGAAAAACATGATTTGGGGGAAAAATCCTTCAATAAATAGTTTATCTCTTTAATTAATACTCTGACAATGTCACAGGCCTCTTTGCAATATTACTGTATTTAACTCAGGTGACAGCAACTGTTTCACCAAAGGGAGGCACAATACTTACATATGTATGTAAATATACATGAAGAGTATATTCAAGGCAAGAAAGAAATCCAGCAAACCTTCCTTTGTTAATTCCTGTCCTTGACTTTTGTTAAATATTAAATATACAGAAGAATTATTTTCCTGTCCTGGAAAAAGAACATGAGAATGCATCTTCAGAAAGGTATTTTATTCTGGTAAGAAGTCAAATGACATAGCGCTGGGTCTGTCTGACAATCTCATGTATACTACAGAAATACAGAGCTACAAAATTACATAACGTAAGTTAGGCTGCACACCAAACCTGTCCTGCTACAGTCCAAATGAGGTTATTGACTCAGAGAAGGAGTCATTGATAAAGCAATTATTACCAGCAGCCAGATGTGTGATAGCTCATTTTTGGAAATGGACAGATGCCCCAGCATTAATGTCCCAGAGATATCAAACGTAAGAAATTCTTTGAATAGAATCAAAATGACAAGCAGCCTCATATTGGAATCTAGTAGATTTAATGTGTAACATTTCCTTGGAACCATAACAGAATAAACACATGACTAAGAGACCAAATAAGCACAAATTAATCTTTTAAAGGTGACAGATTTGCTATGTATTAGTCAGGTTGTCCAGAAACTTAATGCATTCCAATAATGATTTATTTATTTTTTTAAGCTACCAGGACATAATGTACTTGAAAGTTAGGTGCATAATTTCAGGAACATTCAGTTTATTTCCATTCATTGCACATCCTTATTAGAAAACTCTGCCATCTGAATATTATACTGCTATGCCAAATGTGCAATTCTATAAATCAGCCAGGGAGAGAGGGTGCCAGTCCTTCCTGATGGTAAATACAGTGGCAGGAATCTACTTTGTTTTGTAGCATGTAAGACTGATTAATCCAAAGCTGTTTGCAAACTTCATTTCATACAGGATACCCCCACCCTTACAATCAGATTAACAAATCAAAGGTACATTCAGACTTGGAGACAGGTTGCCACTTAAGTATTTCAGATACTCGGGCATTTGGTTAAACTAAGCTTGGATTAACAAGGTCTGACTATTTAAAGGGAGTTATGTTTATGGGTTCTCTGTCTCTACTGATTTTGAATGCTGTGCTCATGGGGTAGTGCCGTCCAGTCTTAAGAGCTTACAGAGCTTTACAGCCTCCCTGCAAGCTTCATGAGCTTAATTGAAGATAAGTATACACAAACTCACCTTCCTAGAAAGACCTCTATTTATGTGAGGGGGGAAAAAACCCAAACAAATCTCTTTATGCAGGGACTAAGCTGCATCTTTCCTGTCATCATTTATACTTATTTTTATATAGTAGAATTTATTAGACTAAACCCCTTAATCATGTGGGATAGATGAAAGTGGAATCATTCAATACTGTCACCCTTTGTTGTCATTTGAGGCTCTCTAGGAGGTGATAGAGCCTGACTGAATTATTTGTTAGGAGCAAGCCATGCCATCCAATTTTGCCTCAGTGGAAAGTGGATCTGTGAGGGTCTGGGTCAAAGTCCCTCGCTGTCTTTCTTTCATAAATTTAAAAATAAAAAGACAGAACTTCTCTAGTTAATATTCCTAACAGTGTTCCCTTACCACTTGGAAATGTCTGACTGTAATATGGAGAGACCATACTTGCAATGGAGACAGTGAAGAAATGAACAGCTTCTCATCTCACATGGAGAACCTGGGCGCACTCACCATTGAGAAAAGGAGGCCATTGGAGGCCATACGCTTTAAGGATCGATGGTAGTGTCATGTGTAAGGATTATTAACAACGGTTTAGCTTCATCGCTGCACTGAGGGGTTTTTTGTGGGTTGTCGTGCTGGATTTGTCCGGGTAGAGTCACTTTTCTTCCCAGTGGCTTGCATGGGGCTGTGTTTTGAACACAGGGCTGATAATACAAAGATCTTTTTGTTACACTCACTCAGGGTCAACCACTATCCTGCTTTTTATATTGCCATGCTAATGAGGCGACTGGGGCCCATGGGAAACTGGGAGGAGCCACAGCGGGCACAGCTGACCCCAACTGACCAAAGGGATATTCCAAGCCCTATGACATCATGCTCAGTGTATTGGGGGAGGTATACAGAGAAAGGGGGATGGTTGGAGTGATGCCATTTATCTTCCCAAGTAAGTGTTGCACATGATGGGGCTCTGCTGTCCTGGAGATGGCTGAACACCTGCCTGCTCATTGGAAGCAGTGAGTTAATTCCTTGTTTTTCTTTGCTTGTGCATGCAGCTTTTGCTTTCCCTATTAAACTGTCACTATCTGAAACCATGAGTTTTCCAGCTTTTACCCTTTTGATTCTGTCTCCAATCCCACTGGTGGCAGGGTGAGTGAGTGGCTGTGTGGCGCTTGGTGGATGTCTGGAGTTAAACCACAACAGTTGTATAGGAGCTGATGCTGGTTGAGATGAGAAACAGAAACATGGATATGAGGCAGGATCTGGGGAGATGGTTTGTGTGGTATAGTTTCATTAATGTTGGCTTGTGTTCAGGGTAGCGGTCACTCAGCAAGAAAGCATTCATTTATATACAGCTGTATTGTCATAGGTAACTGTATGTATTGTATATACAATCACTTCTAAGGAATAGAGACATTTAACACTATAATTTCTTCAGCTGTTTCAGAACATGATAAAAGCTTCATATCCATTACACAGCAATAAAAATTCATTTTCCGAGCTTCTTTTCAATTTATTTATTATTTACACCTCCAGAAGAAGATTGTGTTTCTGCAGAAATGTCCAAGTGTCCTAATGAAGGCAGGAAAGCTGCGAGAGAGCTGCAGCTGATGCAAAATGATGAAGCTCCATTTGGAGAGGAAGAATATGCTCTCATCAGATGTGTGTGTGGCAGGCAATTCTTCCCACATGTTCTCTCTCTAAGCTATCTGCCTCTGGATAGGGACATTCAAATTGCCATGAACTGGTCAGAGATGAGCTATCCTGTGGCTGTACAGCTAACTGAAATTCAGCACAATCTAGTGTTATTTGCAAGTAATTGCTCCCTAGTCAGTCAATAATTTACATATTGACAGTTCAGGAGAATGTTTGTTATATAAAATGAAGAGTTTCCTTAAAAATGTGCTTATTAATTGTTTGATTTGCAACCTTTACTAATGAAGAAATGAAGGGTCAGGAGGGAAAAGAGGGGGAGAAAAGGTCTCAGGAATATTAGGAAACAATTTATACAGGAATACATGTAAGTGGTTTTAGTCTGCTATAATCTGGAGACTGTCTTTTCATTCTCTGTCCTGCATTAGTCTAAATAAAGAAAATACAATATGATATAATGTAAGAATGACTGAATATTTATTTATTATTTTCTCTTACTAAAGAGAAAGTAGCAGTTTTGATAGATTCACTTGAACTCCAAGATGTTTTTATTCCCTCCTCCCAAATCTTTACTATAAATACATATTTTATGTGTGAATGTACTTTGCATTTATGAAATTAGAGAAGATTTCGGACTATCTCAGCAGGAAAAAGTCTGAATGCTAGGAAGACTGGGTGGCCTATTACTGGTAGTTCATACTGGTCCCCTTCAAAAAAAGTTTTCTCTTTTTTGCATATGAAGGGATTGAAGAGGACAGTCCTTCCATACTTCCTTTCTAAATAGTTCCTGAAATCTTGCTACTTCTATTTAAAGGAGAAAGAGCTACAATGGGATTAAAGGATATGGTCTGCATCCAGATAGTACATACTGCAGTGTCATCCTTTCATCTGTATCAGAACTCTTTACTGTCATCTGAAATTTAGATTTCTTGCCTCAAGAAACAAAATTTTCCTATGTAATCACCACTAAACCCCACAGAGTTAAGGAAGGAACCAATGATTTATTTCATTTCCTATGGAGGCTATTTTAAGTTCTTGACTATGACATGGATGTTTTCTGTAGCATCAGTGATAGTACTGTTTCCACTCCTTACCATTCATCTGCAAAAGCCCCACATATCTGACTCACCTGCCCTTTTTCAGTGTGATAACTTTTTTTTTTTCAGTGGATAACTTTTGCAAGTCACAAAATCTGTTCTGTGACAAGGAGAGTTACAAAGTCTGTGTCTCCTCACAAGATTTGTCTAAATCAGAAGACTCTATTCCACTCAGGTTCATGGTTGGACAAACCTCTCCCCATCCTTCTCCCTGCATGCATTCCCCGTCATTCCCTCTCACT
Organism: Acanthiza pusilla; assembly: GCA_036630365.1. Taxonomy (NCBI): domain Eukaryota; kingdom Metazoa; phylum Chordata; class Aves; order Passeriformes; family Acanthizidae; genus Acanthiza; species Acanthiza pusilla. Next base: position 6,371,004 of record JAXCHO010000098.1, read on the forward strand.
TATATTTATATAAACAGTCTCAGGAAAGGAACTTATAAATGCAAACACTGACAATTTGTCCTACTTAAAATTCAGTGGCTAATAAAGTTCAAAATAGTATGGTGCTCTAGGGGCTTGTTAGCAAGGCACAGGTGTAACACAGGTCTCCCTTCCTTTCTTGGACTCTAAGTTAACACTTAAATGATGATTAAAACAAAACAGATGCAAACCAGAGCCAGTTGCAGTTGTTCTGATTAACATTAACAGTTGTTATACAAACAATTAGTAGGAAAAGGCTACATCAATTCTGTTGGCAGGAGAAGGCACAGTCATGGCCAATCCAATCCAATTAAACCATGTCTCCAGTATGCAGATGAACAGCAAAGGTGAAAATCAGAATATATCAATACATTGCCTTCCTCAAGACACTGGGATGCAGAGGAGATGCCAGGAGATGCAGAGGGTACTATGAGGAAGAAAGGAGAGGTAGTGAGAGAAAACCCCACAGATTGAGATTGGTGCTGTGAAGACACCTTAAAGAATTAACATGGGTCCCTCATAATTTATGTAGTAACATCTGAAATGTCTGTCCCAGAAGAAATTTTGAGATTTCAGAATTATTTTCCACCAGAATAAAAGCAAAGAATTAAAATTTATGAGACTTTGAAGAAATTAATTTTTCAGGACTCACACACACACATACACTTCTGTTTAAAAAAAACCCTGAATATAAGTTTACAGAAGCACTTCATTATTAGCCTTACTGTTTTTCTACATGATATATAAAATATTGAAATGAAGTAACATGACCTTAAAGAAATTCTGAAATTTCCATCACTTTGCATGAATGATTAAAATGAAATTCATTATATTCTACTAAAATATGTTGACTTAATTGAGTAATTTTCCAGTGGATTTTTTAAAGCCAAAATGATGCTATAGATAAATGCTTCCTTATTTTTGAATTCTCCAAGTTCATGAAATCTCTGACATTTTTTGAGTTTTCAGTTTGACCCAAATAAATAAAAACCACAAAAATATTCTAATTAGCTTTAATTCTGCTAGACATTTGGCTGGATCCTAAATCATATATGTTTCTTGTTATCAAAACACAATATCTCTTGATTATGTATAGTATCATTTATAGAGTGATGAAGTGATAGTACTTGTTTCTAAAAAATCCGTCTTGTTCTAATTAAGTATTACCTTTGTAGGGCCCTCTTACACACTTTATTTACTCAAGTTTTTAAGGCATAGCATTCTGACATGCTGAATAGTATACGTATATATTAAAAAGTGCAACACATTAAAAACTCAGAGGCAATGCAAGAATTCTCTTCCCCTTTGGCTTGTAACTAAAATGAAATGTACTTTGCATTTTTTTCAGAGAAATTGAAATAAACTAGCAAGTACAAAAAGAAGATATCTATTTTAAAAAATCAAAGTGAAAAAACTCCAAACAAATAAAAAAAAAATCAGGACAAATCAAGAGCATGCACATTAGGTATATTCTTCATCTTAGGAAGAGTAACTTTAAGTTCATGTGTTAGGTGCAAGTTCTCAAAGCTCATATTGTTATTTCCTCACAGGGCACTGGTTACTGACAGATTCAACATGCAGACTGCATTTGTGCTGGATTTGATAAAAATACAATTAAAATTTTGTACAAGGGGGTACGCCAAATTGGCCTGCATCCTAGAACCCACTCCAAGCAAAACCTTGAGGAATATATTGTACAAGAAAAGGTCTGTCCCCTGGGATTACCTCCCACTTCCTTTAACCTGATATTTTGCTCATCCTATTATGAGATTCCTCAGAGGGGTGAAACACTAGATTGCCTCATTAAGACTCATCATTTACAAGATGTTGACAAACGTTGGCATTTATCCTGTTGTCATAACAAATGTGAGAAAATGACCACTTGGCAATAAGTGATTCTATGCAATTGCAGGTTGTAAAATACAAGAATATGGAGGGTGGGGGGGTGGTGGGGGGTGGTGGTCTGTGGATAATGTATTAGTATCACTATGTAGCATCTCTGAAAATTTTCTGCAGGCATTGTAACAAATCCAGGCTGACATAAATAATAATGGACAGCTTCTTTTTATAAAGTTTTCTACATGTGCAACCTAAACATTAATTAAGAAAAATGAGAGAATAGTTTTAAACACAACATAATAATGAAACAGTTATTGTTATCTTACTGGATATCTCAGCATGAGTACCCAGCATCCATACTGTCCTTGTTGACAGCCTGAAAACTCTCTGAACTCAGTTTGCCTACAGCTCTCATCTGCCCTGAGGCTGATGACAGCATGGCCTTTCTTAACAAGGGTCATCTTGCCCCCTCAGCCTTAATGGTGTGTGAGGTCATCACAGGAGGAGATCCCACAACAGAGATTGCTGAGACAGGTTTGGGTGTGAGAGAACTGTTCTCCTGAGCCACGCAAAAGTGGAAGATTTTTTCCTTTGGAAACACCAACAGTGTGGTCACAAGGTAGTCCCATAGGCAAAAGTATGGCTTGGAGACAGAATCATCATCCATAAAAGCAGACAAAGATAAATGCAAAGAGATAAATGCCTAAAAATGTATACAGTCCTTGTTCTTAAAGCTACATTTAAGAGCTCCCTGTTCAGCTGAAGGACCTTGAACCCTGCAAGGACTTCAGTCTTCTCAGGTGTCTCAGGTTCTGCTTCTGAATATGCATCTCAGTTTTGACCACTTAAAGAAAGTTGATGTCTCAAACTGTTGCTTTCTTGCAGCTAAATCAAAACAGAAGCAATGACTTATTATCTTAATTATAATGGCTTTATTAACAGACACCAACTGTCTTGTGAGATGAAACCAGTGATACCGCTAACAGTCAGAATCAAAAGTGACAATAACTTGTTTGCCAAGGCTAGTGTCTTGCAGGTGGTTGGTATTTCCATCCTGCTTGACTAATACACTGGCTGAAACACTGCTGTTGTGGTGGTTGTGGGTCTCTAAAAGAGATAGCAAAATTGCCTCATCGTCAGAATTTACAGCCACTGATTTCATAGTGTCTAAATCCTAACTGGGTAATTCAAAGAGTGGCATATAATTCCTTGATTCCTGTTTCTGTCATTAATCATTATTGCTCATATCATGTTTCTGATGATTTGATTTGATTTTTTTGTATGTGCGAGTTGAATTATAGAGAGAGTTTAGGCCTGTTGGAAGATGATGTCCTTTGAACCATGTCTTCAGTTGAGTACTGATGCTCCTATAATACAAAAAAAGAAAAATTACAGCTCTGAAGGAATCCTTACATTCTCTGGAGCATGCTACACTTTTGAAGTAAATACTTTTCAGCACTAGATATATGTTGATAGCCATGTCAAATTTCTGTCGGGTGTATGAGACTTTGGCCTTTGAGATAAAGGGTCTGTTCTTCTAATCTTCCTTCTTCTCAGCTACAGTTACTTCTTGTGTCACAGACTCTCTCAACACACCTACTGAATCATTTAGATGTTCCCTTTGAACCTTCATTGGTGCTCCTTTAGATCTGGAGACATCTTATATATGGTATGATGTTTTCCCAATCACAGTACCCTAGAGTGTGGGCTTATCATGCTGTCTCCTTGCTTTTGTACTCTTCTATTTTGTTTATGGTATGTTTAATTGAGTCCTGGACTCCCAATCTGCACTCATTTAACACGGAGCACATAAACACTTGTAAAGTAACAATTAAGTCACAGCCAGGTACTGGTGTTTTCCTCCCTGCTGACTTTACCTCTGCTGAATGCAGTTCATTAACATTTCCATAGCTTTGGTTACCCCATATTGGAATTTAAGTCTGTATTTGCTTACTTATTATTGCTATTGCCTATTCTAAACACTGCTACTCCTTTTTTTTGTCAGACATACAGTGCTAACTCCATGCACCTGCCTACACGCAATTGGGTCTTAATGCCCCGACCTCAGTGTTTCCTAATGGACTCAAATATTTACTTGTGCTCCAAAAGATTTTTCCTTGCCTTGAGCAAAACTAAATGCACTCATAAAGTTACATGCAGAAATGCATGCAGTATTTACCAGGTTCTTCACTATAGAGCCCAAGTGGAAAATGATCAGCATTATTATTCCAATTAATATAATTATCACTGTCTCACAACAATAAGACGGAGTGGAAAGCTCGTTCTTGTAGTGTTGTGTCCAGTGATGTGCTCAGGATGAACAGGCTGTTGCCATGGATGTCTTTGGGTCCAGCTTGTTAAGGTGGACTTCTCAATCAGTGTTAGCAATTGAATGTACATTTGTATCTCTGATGCACTAGCTTAGTACTCCATTGAGAGTGACTTTTTAAAAGTACAAGGCTGGACTGGGGAGAGATATGAAGGTGGGTTCCACACCTGAAACACTACAATGAACGGGTTTACATCATGAACTATACAGCTAGGTCTCTGCAAAATCCGCATCAGTATCTCTGCATTGTCCTGTGCAGACTCATGAAGATCCAGAAGGTCATGGGACAAGATTGTTCAGATTTCTGTGTGGTGCAGCATCTCAGGATATAGGAATACCTAGAGATACTGGGCACTATAAAACATACATGTTTCACTCTTCTAAAAGAAAGTTTCACAGAGTAAAGATGGGTAAGAATTTGATTGCCTGTGTTTTGTCCTTGGAAAAAATTAAAAACTTGCAAATAACTTTCACTAATGTTGTTTAGCCAAAAAAGCATCAGTCTTTAAAGAGTGAGATTTCTCTGGATGTTTTCTTCTATAGCTGCGTGAGGCTCAAAACTAGTTTCTATTTATGTTATAGAAGAGCTCCCATTGAGCATAGAGGGAACAGATGTCAGTCCTCTGTGACCTGCCAGCTCACCTGAAGATGTTCATAACCATACAGTGCTATATGCCCAGTTTGTGCCTCATTGCCGAGTCACCACACTCATCTTTCTCTTCTAACACACCCTACGTCAAGTAACAGCCACACACCTCTTTGATTTCTTTTTTGAACTCATATGCTTATCTAGAAATTGTTTATAAATAAAGGATAATGAACAAAAACAAATTTTACAGAAGCCAATATGGACAATGAAAAAAATGAAAACCAGTTTGCTGACACCAAAAAAAAGCTAATAGACCATCTGGAGGTGGGCAAAAACTTTTGTGAATGTGGTACTAAAATCATGAAATGTCTTTTTCCTTGAGTTTACTAGTTTGTTAAATAATGCATTTGTCTTTCTTTTTCACCCTGAATTTTTTATATTTATTCATTCAGTGTGAAAACCAGTTCTAATGCCCATGGCACCTGCTTCTGGAGTTCTTCCTGACAGAGTATATTCATGACACAATATTCTTGTACAATGTAGCTTGTGCAATTTTCCAAATGAGCATATTCATAATAATAACAATACATAATTTTACTGTAATCATAAATATTAACTTTTACTGTAATAATAAATATGAATTAGAACAGTGGTTAAATCTGGTTGGGTATAATTATAGGTTGCCCTGGTGAACGAAATTTCAGTGGGGTTTGGTTCTATGGTTTAGGGTAGTCTCCATTAAATATAGGAAAATCCAGTTAATTAATTAGCCCTTAGTGTTAAATGAGTTTTTTAAGCCTGAGAGACAAGGGGAATGTGGGATTTGCGGGGACTTGACAGTGAACGTTTAATGATGTTAAACCCAAAGTGACTGTTAATATAGGCTACAGTACCTGAGATTCAGAAATACAGTCAGAGAGATAAATGCAAATAAAGCACCAAGGTTTAACAGGAGATGAAGAATATTAATTTGCTCAGGATGTTCAGATTGTCTTTGTATGATTTAAATTTTTTTATGGTTAAAAATGCCAGCATCAGGGTCCCTCATTCTCTGGCAATAGAGACGACACAGTAAGAGACACAGGAAATGTTATGCAAAAATGTGAGTGAGTTGACTTTTTCTGCACATTTATGTTGTTCTTTTCCTGGGTAATTTTCCACCATGTGGGAAATCTTCTTATGAAGAGTTGTCCTTGAGCAAGGGAGGTTTTATACTGTTGTCTTCACATAGCTTCATTCTGAGGCAATCTCAGCAAGGATCAGTCCTGGACTGTGTCAGAAGCCACCCTAAGGTTTCTCTGCCTGGTGACACTGTAAGCCTGGCTGCTATTTTTTCTACTGAGTGGACTTTTGGCCTCTTGGGGGGGCCTCACCCTGTCCTCTCTGTGTGGACATTTCTCCATGCATCATGACTTTTTCTTTCTGGCTCCTGTTCTATGTTACCCACCCAGCCAGCTTACCAAAAGGTTATAATGGTACTGGTGCAGCTTGTCAGGGCTCTGAGGGCACCACCAGCTCTTCCCAGTCCTGCCTACCAGCCCCAAGCTCTTTGCACCCTCCCTAGGGCCCCATGTTACACCCCAGGGCTGTCAGTGTCACTGCAGTGGGGCTGGTCTTCAGCTCCCCACAGCCCTGTTTTGTCTGGCCATGCCCCTGCTAGGTCAGGTCCTGTCACAGTCCCAAGTCCTGGCCCCACCCCACAGCTCTGCCTCCCCATCCTGGGCTGTGTCTGAACCACGGTTCCCTCAGTAAATCTGATCCTGACCCCAGCATCACCAACCGTGAGCTGATGTTTTGTCCTCACCCTTGGATCTACCTTGGTATCCAGTTTCCCAGCTGGCTCTTGCTTCCCCTAGAAAGAGATCATTCTCAACCCCAGTGAATATAATCACATTCCTTTGCTTTTATTTTATTCACATCTTCCCATTCATACACATTGCATTACCACAGTACTATCAGGAGTAATTTATGGCCAAATACTGGCATACATACAGAATGAAATTCATCCTCTTTAACTGTCTGTATTTACCAAGTAGGTGTCTCCATCTTGGTTAGTCATAGAATCATAGAATCATGGAGTGTCCTGGGTTGGAAGGGACCTTAAAGATCATCTAGTTCCAACCCCGCCATGTCATTCTAGATTACCTTCATCTTCAGTGGCAATAGGTGGCAATACTTCATTTATCCGGCCTATATCGTCAGTTTACACTGGTGCACAAAGTGTAGCGTGGTACGAGGGTGAGTGGGCAGCATGTAGAGGGTCTGAGCTTGTCTGTGCTGCTTCTGCACTCCCTCAGTCCCTCAAGGCTGCACTACATATGGAGGCTGGAAAACAGCACATACATTCCCAAAATGGGGAGTTATGAGTCACTTCTCCCTCTGCTGAGTTCAGTCCTTTGTGATTTTTTATTTCCATTTTCCACTTGAACCTTATGCTAATTCTATGCATCATGGGTAGTAGGGTTTATATTTTTGTTTTATCAATTTGGTGGAGGGACAGTGATCAGGGACCTCTTGAGATGACAGTCTGTCAGATTGTAAATCAAGGAGGATCTCTCCCTTAACAGCCATAAAGATTAAACAGACTAATGAATCAATGTTTTAGACCATCCACTCTGGGGAGCCTTCACTTAAGTCCCAGCACTGTTGGTCAGGTCAGAAAATGCTCTTTTCTGTCAAATGGTAGGTCTCCCTATGTGGTAGTGAGCCTTCATCCTCCTTTGTGCAAGCTGTAAAAACCTGACAGAGGCAGATGTCAATCCATGCTGTTGTGACACTTCCTCATTCAATTCTGAAACTTTGTGAGAGATTTCACCATCCAGTAACTGGCAAGAGAGAAGAGGCTGTGTTTGCTAATTTTGCAAAAATTTTGCAGAAATACGTATAGAATTTCACCTTTTTATTTTTCCTGTGCTTATGAAATATTTTCTATTGAAGAATGACCTATTTATAACCATGCCCTCTCCACAAAACACCCAACCCTTTTGTTTTTATGATGTTTGCTGTCTCAAGGGCACTTTACCTGAATCTTTGTTCAGTCTCTTAACATAAGTAGTACCACACCTGTAATTTTACTCTTAAATGCCATATTTTTTTAAAGCTAAAATATTTATGGAAGTACTGAATCCTGTTAAATTTGGCAACAGTTCTGTGATACTGAAATGGCTATAAATTACAGCATATGCACTTCGAAGCAGATATTCTGTTAAAGTTCACATGTTCTGTCCATCTCTTTGACAACTAAAGCACTGATATTTAAAAGGCCCCTCATGCCATTAGAAAATCATAATTTAATGTAGAGAATAATATATTCTTGTTAATTTGTATTATGCTGAAGGAACATACCCTAATAACATATTAAAATTTTTTTAAAGTTGTTTTACGTAAATAATTTGTTAGAGACTTTTAGCAGAACAAATTTTTTCATGATATTTTTTTGAGAACCGAAATGTTGTGAGCAAGTAATACTCCAAATAGTAAATGCACTTAATTCAACACCTCCTTAGTGATAATTTCTGTGACTTGAGCCAGTAAATGAATAACCTTGTCATCTTTGTTTTGATACTGTTTAAAAACACAGACCTGTAATGCAAGAGATCCAGTGATGAAATAGAAAAATAAATGACTGTATTAAAAATGTCATTGCCCAGATGGTCCCATATAGAAGTTCTGATCTGAGTACTCACTAATTAAAGAGAAGGCGACTGGAATCTAAATTTATCTTCTAATTTTATATCTGACCCTTATCTACACATGAGGGACATGAACACATTTCATTTTTGAACATAACCCAAAAAAGCACTTAAGCAGGTGCTTAACTATAAACTGATGTTTGACTCTTACTACCATAAGTAGAGATGATTTCCTGAATGTGGACCATGGAGGAATTTTAAGGCTAGGTCCTAATTTTGCCTGATAAGGGAAACTGATCATGATTTATGTATTTGAGCCTTTTTTTTCTATGATAATACTAAGTTTTCAGGCATTTTATGTCCATGGAAGCCGACAAATACTTCAAGATACAATAAAATCCTTTCATTAACAGCATATGAGTTTTCTGCAAGGTAACCCAGTTTACTGTGGTTCTTCTACCCTTGTACAGAATTACTGTGTTTTTTGGTTGAGAGAAAATTGCAGTCTACAGAACTTACTATTTTGTTCCATTTACATTTATGTGGAAATCTACTTTCAGAGAAAGATCAAATATTGCTAAACTGAACTTGAAGTAGTGAATCTCAAACACAGTTTATTCCTGTCTCTGTCTTTTGCTTAAACATAAGCTGAAATATGGAGTGAACATTAGCCAAGGAAACAGACAAAAAAACCATAAAACTGATGCATGTCTTTCATGACAAGCAGTGTCGCAGTGCTCATAGTGGGTAAACAATCTAGACTCAGTAATTTTTTACTTTTTTTTTTTTACGTTAATTTATTGCCACATCATGCAGACTTCTAATCAATGATTTGTTTATTGAGAAGAAACTCCATCAACAAGTGAGAAACTCTTAAGTAAACACCTACAAAAAAGTAAAGGGTTTCCTCCCTTCTTTGGGCTCATGCTAAGGCAAATGTCTCTGCCGTCTCTTTCTCATCTCTGTTTCCTGTATTCTTGCTGTGGGTTACACTCAGACAATCCCAGTTCCTTAGATGAGGAAATGTGTGGCCCAAAAGGTTTTGGGCTGTGTGCTTAATGGTGCCTGCCTGCTTCTCTTCCCTTGTTAATGGTTTTCCTCTGGCCTAGCATGGACCAGCCATGGCTGCAACCCCTTAAGGGTATCCTCCCTGTGATGGGAGTCCTCACTCTGATATGAGCCACCCAGTAGTAAAGACTCTCAGGGATGTCCCTGCCCACGGCTGCCATCCTCAGGAATGCTCCTTCCCTTGCTGTGGGTTGTCCATGACTGCAGTCCCTGGAAGGTACCCTTCCACCTTCCAAGAGTGTATCTCCAGCCACGTCCTCAGCAGCCTCTCTCTCTGCATGTCTCCAGTGCCATGTCTCCAAGGACATCTCCCCATGTCTTTCACACCCCTCCTGACTGCAGCTCTTTCATAAACCTGTCAGAGCTGGGATGTGGGATGCCCCCTGAAGGGCTGCAGTTTTGAACACCTGATGGGCTGCCCACATCTGTTTCAGAGCTGACTGAACTTGTCTGTGACTACCACAGGACAGCTCATAGCTGCTTCCCCCACAGGGCACCCTGCAGGTCCCTGCTACCCAAATGCTGGCAATTATGCCCTAGGCAGTGGGCCCTCCATCAAGATCCTTCATCTCTGGGAGGAGGCTTTGCCTCAGAGATGAGAGAACATTGCAAAAACTCATGACCTTGTCTCATGGGACCTACAGGTAAGGGCTCATGCTAAGCAGAAAGGAAGCAATTCTGATGTCATAAATTATTTTATACTCAGAAGCACCTTTGAGTCAGGGGAGCCCATCTGCAACACAGTTTATAAGCTTCATTAAACCCCTTTTTTTTTGTAGATCAGGTTTAATAGTGGCATTCAGCCAGGATAAAAAGCAGAAGTTTAAAATAAAAATACACAAACCAAGAACAGCAGGTGGATATTCAGCGAAATCCCCAATACATAGCAAAAACAACAAACAAAAATACCTAAAAAGATTCTTAAATATTTTAATACTTAAAGATTTTTTTTCTAATTTACTAACAACCAACTCTTACACAGTTCCTATGCATTCATTTGCCTGTGCAGTAGCATCAGTGGGGCTTTCACTGGCTGTCCCCAAGCCTGCAGAGATAATGTACGGCAACTTGACCTGAGCATGTAAAGGGGAGCACAGGAGAAACTCAAAACCTTCAAGACAATGACCATAGTTTTTGCATTTCCAATGTGCAACAACATAGCATTCTCATCTTTGTACTGTCTTCAGTACCTTACTGTTTTTGGTTTTATTCCATATTTTTCTAAACTTCCATTATTTTACATTTGTGTATACAAGGTACACACAACTCTACTATAAATTTTTACTTGATACTATCCCAGAAAAAACACATGAAAGCTGCCACTGTGTATACTAGTTAACTGAGAATTGATAGACTGAGAAAGGATGTACTCCATGAAAGAGAAGAAAGGCAGTCATAGCACAGCCAACTGCTCAGAATCATCTTGTCACTGATGACTGCTGACCTGCTGTCCTCTCCAGGCTGCTCTTGGTCACAACCTTGGTGGCCATTCAGCCCCTTTGATGAGTCCTTAGGACAAGACAAAAATTTTAATGCCTCACAATACATCTGAAAATCCAGCTGCAGGTTTTCTGTTTCTCTAGCAGGAGTCTAGCTTACATGCAAAAGGACAAGGAAAAATTGTCTTTTGCTGTCCCTATCATGATCCTTAATTCTTGCCATCTTCATGACAAGAGCAAAGGGAACTAGACTGGACTGTTATTTTCCTTATTAAACCAACAAGAACTTGAGCCAACCATCTTTGGGAGGGCCAGTACCGTAGCTCCACTGCTTATGTGTGGCTGGCTTTTCTTACTGAGCTGTATGGGTGGATTCCACCCACCCGTCTGATAATACATCCCAGCTGATTGTGCGTGCAACTGCTTTAGCTCTTTAAACCATGAAAACACTGTTCCCTTGTTCCAATGTAGTTGGGGGAGAGTAAGACAAGAGCTGGGAAAAAAAAATAAAATATAAAAAGAAATGTTGATATTAGACTTTCAGACACTGCTAACATCAAAGATAGGTGAACAAGACAGGGTTTCCTGAAACAAATAATGAGCTACAGTAAATATAAAAGATCAAACCAAGGATCACAAAACTTTTTTATGTCTCCTCTGTATCTCATAAAGAATTCTGCTACTTCCATAATTATTGCATGAGATTTAAGAGTTCAACTTTGAAATTTAGCCTACAGGACAATCTCAAACTTCTATAAGGAGACAGAGAGGATGAACAACTGGATGCTTTTTAACAAAAAAAGCATATGTGCTTAATACTCTTTTTGTCACCCAATGGGCATGTGCAGGTTTTGAGGAGTGATGGGAATGCACGTGACAGCACTAATGACTGCTTCTGTATACTGCTTCTATATATTCTGTATATCCATCTAGGTACACCCTTGCAACTGCTGCTGCCTAGCTGGCCTCCAGTTCTAGGCTGTGGAAAAGTCTCTTCCTCTTTCCAAGGTAGATCTGCTGGGAGACTATTCCTCTGAAGTTTAACACACATTGAAGCAACAAAGGAGTTTCACTGGTGTCAAATGACCATAGAGCCAAATACTGGAACTTTTTTGGTCATCAGAAAGTAGATAATGAGATTCTGGTCCTATTAAATCTTATGGGAATGCTGTAATTTTACTGGAGCCAGGTTTTCACCCTATACTCTAAAATGAAATCCCAATCAAATTATTCTAGGAAAGTTAACTGTTGATTACATTACTGTATTCATTAATGTCTCTATTAATCTTCCTTTCATAAGATAGGAATCAAATAATTAAATATTACACATTTGTGTTTTAGTGAAATGCAAAGGAAAGGTAAAGGCATGATCTGAAAAGTAAAGATATTTTCAAGTTTAAAGAACCATGTGATCTGTATATCACTGCATGAAGAAGGAAAGATAAGGGGCCATATCAAAGATCTGTAATTGGATTAGAAAGTGATATAATCATATGGTGCCTTTATTCTTTAGATTAAGCCATTGTCTACCAGAAATAAGGGGGAAAAAAGAACAGGAATTAAAAGGAGAGTAAAAAGGAAAGCCATCTGTCTTCTATTTTTCCTTAAACAAGACAAAACAAACCAAGGAATATTCCGAGACTGGAAGATAGGACAACCTGATACTGGCAAAAGCCAATTATATCTCTCTCTCAAGCTATATTTTCCATTCACTCTTTTTGATATTTTAATTAAGTAGTGACAAACTCTAATTGCTAAACTCCAGCCTCACTTAGAGTAGCACCATGCTAGACCTCAGCTGGGATTATTGCACATTATACTGTATAACTTTTTTCCAGGCCCTGGACAAGAAGAATTACCAAAGCTGCATTGTCATTGTGCATGTGATTAGTAGTAATCATGGGCATCTGGGAGATCATCCGGTAAGCAAATTAACTAAAGAGCTGGAGTCTCCAGGTGAATTTATCTTTCGTTACTTCATATACCTTAAACACAGCACTAGGTAATGTGAGAGGAGAGTGCAGATGTGGAGCTGAAGATCAATTATGGCTTTGCCTTCAGCAGACCATCCTAGAGGATGCTGACCTCTATACTCTCCCCAGCAACAGCACAGGTCTGCAACGCCTCACTCTCCTGACAAACCTGGTTGGGACTGATCAGAAGGAGTTGAGAGTTCATGTGAGATCAGAGAGAGCAAGAGACGTTATGGTCTTCATGGGTGGTCCCAGCCATTCTATCGGATTGCCTGGGGACTAGGGATCTTGAAGCTGGGTGTGAGCTGAAGGCTACATGTGAAAGCGGAGCTGCTTATGAAGTAGGATTAAATTAGTTAGGAGCTGAGGTAGTAAAGAAGTAATGGATTTGTAATCTCCGTTTGGAGAGCTGTGTGGAGGATAGCTAGGGGATGTGGTACCTTGCCACATGATTTTGAAAGGGGACTCATAGAAGCAAAACATTTGCCCTTTATCTAAGCTCTGTAAATATGTAACATGGGTAACAGAGAAAACCAAATGTAAGCTGGACCATTCCTGCCAAAGAACATTCTTTGGAGAGCACATCCTCCTGCAGTGAAAGCTGACCCTCCTGGCAAGGCTGGAGATGTGGCAATCCTTCTGCATTAATGAGGCGCTGTTAACCAAATACATAAATAAGCTGAAAACCACAAGAAAAAAAATCTCACTGTTTCCATATGTCTCTTGGCTATGCACCTTTTGTGGCTGTGCTGCTGAAACTTTTGCATAGTATATGAAGTCTGTTAACAATGAGTTAGGTATGAGTGTGACCACATTTCTTGTTGATTTTGACACAATCCATGAAACCACCCGAAAAGACAACCCTGAAAGAATGCCTAAGAAAGTTGTCACTTGTTTCAATTGGTAAATTCCACATTGCCCCTGTGGGCAGTAGGGGAACATAGTAGAAGAAAGAAAAGTATCCCCTACATGCAAACAAAGACAGGAAAACACACTGGCAAGTTTCTATCCTGTTACAGGGGCATAACTGTAATCCTTCCAGCAAAGTGATGTTAACTACCAAAGAGGGATAGGAGCCCTCCAGAACTCAGAATCTGTCATGGAGAATGCTCATAATAAGAGAAATAAGCCAACTTGTGCATTTACTTGAATATGACATCACTGACAGCCAATTAGAAAGTTCCACTTGTGTCATTTCATAATAAAGAAAAGACTATTCAGCACTCACTGCATCAAAGAACACATGTCACAGAGATTTGCACAGAAATGGGTTGATTAATTTTTAATGAATTATACCAGGAGAAGCTTCCTTGTATAAATTGCTGTGAGAATACCAGTGATAACCCATGCTTGAATAAAGAGTTTCTGTATGTGTGGATTCTACAACTACAGAGACACTATGCAAAATTGAACTAAAAATTGTGCTACTCACCCTAATCTATCCAGTTCATAGCAGCAGTAAAAGCAGCGTGGGGTGCACAGTAGTGCAGGTTTTAAAGACCATTTTATTCACTGGAAGTGTGCCCTGTAACTAGCAGAATGCTTTCCCACTGTCTTTGTTTTCAATTCAAGAGTGGATGTCACTCTTGAAAACAGGCCTTTGCTGAACATTGCCTGGTCTCAGCACAGCTTTTAAATTCTGTAACGCACCCTACAAGCTTTCACATTTTGTGACTGAATAGCCTTTTCTTTCATAGGATCAGTCAGCTGATGCACAGACTAAACAGCATCCTTCTGGACCAAAAATGTGCTGTAAAATGGCATTGTTTGCATTTCAAGGTGTGTAAAGGAAAAGAGCTTTTCAATAATGATGTTAGGAAAATATCAGCTCTCCATGATCTGTGGAAAAGACAGGTAACTGACCCACTGTGGAGTAAGGCATGGAGCTGAAGTGCTACTGTCCGTGTGTTTATAGACAAGTAGTTTTCAGACTTAGAGCAGGCCTTTCACACTAGCCATGGGTATCCTTGTCTTTGTGCAGAAGGTGTCAAGAGCAAGTACACACAAATATGACTTCCTTAAAATTATCACAAATACACCTCTTTGATGAAAAGTAAGCACATCCAGAGTTTGGTGGATTTCCAGCATACATGATTTCTTTCAAGAGTTTGAGACCACCCAGACTTCACCATGAAACAAAGGTATTATGAATTCTGAATTAACTTTTGATTCAAGCTGATTTGATAAAAGCCACACAGTACTGAATTGATAGTTGGAACTTAAAATAGTAAAGATGGACCATTTTATCTGTTCCATACAAACTTTGGTTGTATAACAGTAAATCTATCTGTGACCTTGGTTTCTAAAAAATCAAAGGCATCAGGCACCCTCCTTAGTCCATGCTATACAAAGCCTACTCATGTTATTGTAATCTGCTAAGAGTGGTTTAGAATTGGGATCTAGACTGCTGAAATGCAAGGAAAGTGTGAACAACAGTTCTCGTGTGCTTTTGATATTGAAATGATCTGGGTAAAACCAGGGTGCTTATAGCTTCCTTATATAGAATCCTATATAAAGAAAATACATTTGTAAAATACAGTGAACTGATTTTAAAACAGTTTTGTGCATTTAATATTTAGAGCAAGTGCCTGAAAAACATTTTCTCTTTTAGTTCCTTGTCATATATGCTCAGGATTCATTATGTTACTTGGAGGCAACCAGGTGAATTTCCTCGGAATGTTGTTTGTGCTGATCAAGGAATGCCAACGAATAGTGAATTTTTATTTTAATTGATCTGACTGGAATGAGCTGCCACTCTTCTTTGCATATGAACATATCTCTGTATGGAAATTTTGGTTACATTTTGTGCTCAGAATAATTTAGGATTAAAAGAAGAATTGTGGGTTCAAATACAGGAAGAGTTTTCTTACTAATATATTTTATTCCTTTATCTAACACTGCCATAAATCAGAGAGGGGACACCTCAGAGTGGCAACTGTAGAAAACAGGGGAAAAAAAGTCTCATTAAAATTAATGCATAGGAGGGTATAGATTAAATTAAAAGCCAACAGAATCTCAATGCATTGCAATTGGCATTCCTGAATTAGCAGTTTTTGCTACCTCAAGTGAAAAATACCTGCAGTGAGAAATTTGCCTTTTTTATTTTACTACTATTCACACATACAGTTAGCTGTAGTTTTAAAATAGACAAGGAAAGAAAGAAAGATTTATTTGACCTACCTGTAAGCCTTGAAATATGTATTTAGCACAGCTGTTCTTTTGTGTTTAAACTCATCACAAAAATGCAGCTTTAATGTAACCCACCATTGATCTGCAGTAAGTGGAAACAAAATCTCTCCTTAATTAGTATCATCCAATCACTTTTTTACATTTCTACAGAACACACACTGTGAACTGTTTAATGGACTATTATTTAGAAGAGTGGCAAAGAGCTTGCAAAAAAAAGGCATATAGTGAAAATAAAAACTAGCAGTGTCAATGAAAAATGTGTTGCAAAATAATGGAAAAAAAGATGTTTCATTAAGATGGGCTTCACTGGCATTTTACTGTATAGATGAACACTGCTCCAATTACTGCCAACAATGGGGAAAGAGATAGAGAGATATAGATTCATTACTTTCAACACCCTTAACTGTCTACCACTGAATTCGCTTATCTGTTCCTTTTTCTACAGGACCTGCATGGAGGGGGGAAGGAATAAACAAAGAACTGAGTAGAGTGAATGTGTCACAAATTACCACAAACACACTGTGACTCAATGCACTTTTCATTTCTCTCCTCATTAACTGTGTCTTGCTCAAAATGAGAGACTGGGTCTAAACATAATCAAGTCCCACAGATAACAATTGACTTGACTGCTGGGGCAGTCATCACCTTCTAGCTACTGGGAAATAAATTTAGAAATAAAATGAGTTAAAATAAAATTCACTCTGCTCTCTTTTCTGTGCTCAGATAATTTGAAGGCCATCAAGGCCTGCAGAAACAATCCATCTCTCTGTGAAAAGGAAAGCAGCCTGTGCCACTACCAATAAGGCATGTCTTTAGTGTTATCAAGAGTAAGTATAATTACACAGTGGAAAGGCCATCAAAGTGTCTTGGTCGCTGGCATTTTTTTCCTGAGGTCTTCATCAATAGTGCTGTCGGAGTGAAAAGAACAACTGGGGGGGGGAAAGGGAAAAAAAATAATATCCTCCAGATTGGTGTGACTGACCTGCAATCTAGTAGAGCACATTATAATTTGAGAGCAGTAGGACGATTCAATAAAAATTTTGCTGTCTTCCACTTTAAATCAGGAAGGATTAATTTCAAGAATCTTTGTGGATGCTCTTGTGGTCTTGGTTTTGTCAGTACTGAAATTTCTTTTCTAAGAGGCTAAAGGACTTCCTGTTGCAGGGTATTTGTACTTGCCAAGGCTCTCTCCTTACCTCTAATAGCAATGCATTTCTGATAGGCAGATTTCTGGCTGGCAAAGGGGAGTTAGGGATATGTGTTTCTGTTGAACAGTTTCCCTAGTCTTGCACGTTTTATTTGGATTAAGCATGAGTGAAGTTAATAGGTTTGCTATATTTCTATCAAGAGGAGCCACACCCTGATGGATGTGCTTTAGTTTTAATTCCATTCAGTAAAATACATACACAGCATGTCTGAAACTGTTTCACGGGGTGGGAGTTCAGAGCTTTATGCCTGAGTCTTGGCCTGTGGTTCCTTACTCTGATTAGTAAATGTTGTTCTTGTGAGGAGCACCCCTGACCTCTGGGGAGGACTGTGCATGAACTAGTGACAGGAAGATCTGGGTATATGCATATAGCTAGTGCAAGAGGCTTGCTAGCTGATTATCTGATAATGAAAATACTTTTAAGAACAGAGAATAACCCAAAACCTAGCTATTAACTTGCTTCTGGCTATCTTCTGTTTAATAAAAACAATGTTGGTAACTGTGGTATAAGTCCTGAAAATAATCACCAAGACTGATAATGAGAGCCAATCATCTAAACATCAGTGTCCCCAGAAACCATGTTGTTCTTGGAACTTTCCTTTTCTGTGGCTACTACATCTGGAAATCACAGTGTCCAAAATGGTGGTGACTGTTCGCTCTAGGGCAAATTAGATCATTAAAAAGCTTTAACCCGTCAGAGGACATTTAAGTCTGCTTCAGTGGTTTGTTTCTACTGTTCACAACATGAATATATTTTCCAAACCTCAATTTTTATTAGATTTATTACAAGAAACAAGATTAATTGGGCTGTACTGCTTTGACAAAGCTCTGGTTCTTAAATAATAATTATAGATTTCCTGGAGTCTAAAAGAGCTGAAGTAGAGCAGATCAAGCAATGTGGCCAAACATAACATATTGAGAGGAGCAAGGGTAAAGAAGTATGACTGAGAGAATACAAATGTGAAATCTCTCTGATATATATGCCTCTAAAGCTTCAAGGTTTATTGGCTAACTGGCAAAGTACTTTCTTTTCCTTAGGTTTTATTTGGACACCAGTGTTGCCTGGAATTTGTGGGGGAAAGGGTGTGAGATCTTTTTCCAAAAAGCTCTGTGACTAAAGTCTCACTTATGACAGTGAGCCCTGAAGGTTAAACGGTCTGGCCCACCCAGATCTAGCTGAACTGAGAGTCAACAGCACAGACTGGGCCACAAGTTCTGCTCCTGAGGAAACTGGGATGCACAACACTGGGAAATGGTTGAACCTCTGCCTTTATTTAGTTGTTCCATTGTACTGCTTGAAAGGACACAGTAACTGGAACACACATGTCAGCTGTATTCCTTCTAGAATATGTCTTTATTGCCCTCACAGAAGTAGCAGAGATACAATGTCAGGGTAGTGCATAGACACTAAGTTAGTGATAAAGGAGGTGACTTCAGACAGTAGATGAATGGGAGCTGCAGCTGTACAGATCCCACAAAGGCTGTGATAGTTTGTGTAGTTGCTCTTGTGACTGAGGTGTATATCCTAGAACAGACTAAGCTTGACTGGTTTCCAGCACATAAAACAAGCAAGCAGGATGAAAGAATTTTACTTTTTGTTTCATTGACCCTTCCAAAAAGTAGATTTGTATTTTCTAATCCATTTTTTCTGGTGTGTTGGAAGGCCATTTATGCCACAGAATTTTTGTTCTAGCAAGTAACTGAGACATAAATCCAGTTAATATCAGATGAAACTGGTTCAGATACAACAGAAAGAAACTCAATAGAAAGAAGCTAAGTCTTTGTTATGTGTAATCATAACCTCTTAACAATAAACTTCATCACCTAAGTGATGAATTCTCTATCTTCTTTAATCAGAAGTCTCTGATTCCCTGCTGGATTAGTGGGCACTAACTGAATCCTTCCATTTAATTCTCTATTTGAGGTCCAATTAACCAAATAAGCAGTGAAAAGCAGTTCCAAAAATTGCATGGCTTCCTGCCACTGGCACAGGTAAGCATGATACAGAGACACCTCTAATTTACCTGAGCTGAAGGTGAGGCATAGCAGATGTCCATGTTGCTGGAGTCTGTCTCTTCCAACTATTCCTCTGGAACATGTCTGACAAGTGCCCTTCTCCTTTTTTATTGCTGGCTAACATGACTGTAACCCATAACATGGCAGAGCTGTGTTCAAAAGGTGGATGGCAGTGGGCTCCACTGGCATTTCTGCTTTCCAGTCACTATGTCACGGTCATGAGTGAGAAAGTAGACTAAATAGAGGAAAACAGTTTTAAACTGAGTAATTATTTTTCTCCATCTGTTTTAAATACCACTGTGCAGGTATTTAAAAGACATGTAGATATAATGCCTAAAAATATAATGTAATGGCAGGCTTGGCAGTGATTGGACTCTTTGATTTTAAAGGTCCTTTCCAATCTAAATTATTCTATAACTCTGTGTAACTGATACTCTTTGTAGTATTCATGTTTTCAAAGTTTTCCTGAAGTTTGGAATATACCAATACTTTAGTTATGTTCGAGATTGTTTATTTACCTAAAGGTCTGTTCTGGGCAGGCAAACAGCAGGAGGGTCATTTATGATCTATATACATCATTATGTTACCAAGAATCCAGAAATCACTGAACATGGCTTCCAAACAAAATTAAATAAAAACATAGGTATTTCTTTGAGCTCAGGATTCATAAATATAAATGGCCTGTATCATTTGTAGTTTTTCCACGGGAGTATTATTTGGCATAGCTTCATGCTGTGCCAAATTTGTGGGTTTTTAGATTATTGGTTTTTACAAAAATCTGGTTTTGGCACACACATGCAAACACACAAATTGGAAAGGGAAATATTTACATTGTGAAATTAAACTTGTTCACATCTTCACTGATGATTTATTAAAGAAAAGTATATGGCAAGCCACAGAATGGTGACATGTACCCTAGGTTTTGCATTCCCTCTATGAAACAACCACAAAACTCATTTGAAAACAAATAGTACTATAAAGACTTAAAGAAAGAAAATGAAGCATTTGCATGTATAAAATACCTCATACAACACATCTTCATTCTGAGAGACTAAAGGGAATGAAATGTTTCTCCA
Organism: Acanthiza pusilla; assembly: GCA_036630365.1. Taxonomy (NCBI): domain Eukaryota; kingdom Metazoa; phylum Chordata; class Aves; order Passeriformes; family Acanthizidae; genus Acanthiza; species Acanthiza pusilla. The sequence goes on from JAXCHO010000098.1 coordinate 6,391,379, forward strand.
AATAGCTTTTCAAGGGCATTATTTTTTATGGCCAGGATGTTTCTGTTTCTGTAGGCACCTATAATATGCTGTTGGATTACTTCATGGAGCGGCTGTTAGGTTAAGTACAATACTTTCAGTGTTGAAGTATTCAGTGGACAATGAAATCTCAACACCAGAAAAAAAGTAAATAACAGTGAAGTTATAGGTGTTTTGTGTCAGGGTGAAGAAAGCAAAGCAGTATAAAGGACTAGGCAATAAATTTGCTGCTTTTATTTATATGTTTTGTTATGGTATCCACTTGTATGCCAGATTTATTATTAAAGATCACATGATTTATGTTAGACAGTTTATCTTCATTTTATGGCCAGATCCCTGTATAGATATAGACCTCTGAAGTAAGATATATATATGTTTATATTTATGTATGTTTCTGTTGGTTAAAAGAACCCTTTCTGTGGCCAATGGACACTAATGTATAGTTTTAGGTTGCAATTCATCTGACCTTCTTTGAGGAATTTGTGGAGCACAAGCTAAAATGGACATCTGTTTTCTCTGAGAAAAGCCTAGTCTGAACAGCTCACATGTAGATACCTAAATGAAGAAGGATCCTGGTCCCACTGTCTGTTGCAAGACACAAAGCAAGCATGCTGTGAATGTAGGTACAGAGGGAATAAGACATGAACCAAAATATAGGACATTAGTAAAAAAAAAACAGAATTGCAGAAAGACTTGAATGTTTGGAAAGCTTCTGAGTGCTGAAAAGTTATAACATGTGTAAGACTCCAGGCATGTCTGGTGTTCTCCAAACCAAATGTTTCTCAGCATCTCTGAACAGCACTGGAAGGTCCCACTGTGAAATAATTATCAGCCTGGCTACAACACTCTCAGTTTTCTAGCCAGAGTCTGAAAGAGAAGGACAATTATGAGGGGCCAACTCTGGTTGTTGCCAGAAGAGACACTAGGGCAGAAAACACCAACAAAAAGGATTAGTATCCAGGTTGGCAGCAAGTAATAGTATAGTGTTACTAGTAGGGTGGAAGGGAAGAAAATAATGAAAGCCTTCTGAAACCTGCTAATTTATCTGGAATAACACTGTCTTAACAGTGTGTGGCAGTTATTTTTTTAGTTTTAAAAACTAAAATGTGAACAACTTGCTTTCATAAATAGCACTGATAGAAAATGATAGAAAAGTGAGTTATGAAAGGAAGAAATTTGAGTGCAGAGTACAGTGCAATAGTCTTTCAAGGTCAATGTAATTCCTCTTTCTAAACATGTTTGTTGCACAAAGTGGAATAGGAATATCAGAGGTTTGTATTTCCATCTGTTTGCTTATAACCAGGTCTGTGCTCCAGCATGAACAGGCAAAGCTCTGATGAGCTAGAAGTACTTTGGTTCATGATGCACCCTATAACAATGCCATAGTATGCTGATTTCCTTATGATAATTGTTAAGGGTTTTTATAAGTTTTAATAGTCATCACATGGTCACAAGCTGATTTTATGAAACTTTGTTCATTAGTCTCAGCAAAGCACTGCAGCACAAGTAAGAATTTCTAATTGAGTTTAGTAATAGGCTGAAAAGGTAGTTATCACACAAAGCAAATACAAAAGCAATGTAAAGAATTTTATTTTGTTTAGAATTGAAATCTGGCAGCAGTTTTATATTGTCTTAAAGAAACATATAGTAAGTATTTAAATCACTATTCTCATGAACTGCTGAGATCAAAAGTTAGCAGTGTTATTATTTGTGAAATAGGAGTGACCTTTGTGACTCTGTTTCAAGGCTCAGGTTCTCTAGAACTGATTGAGCTTACTCTAAGCATTTATGGACAGAGCTGAATAAGGGCAATAGGTGCCTTGGAATGACTTATCAGTGCCTAACTAGAAAACTGATTCTGACGAAACTGTCTCAGCTGGTAACTAACCCCTGAGCTTCACAGGTAGGGTTCACCTTCAGACTCAGAAATCTAGATTAATTTATCTAAATGCAAGTGTCTATGAGTACGCTAATGGCTAGGCGTCTTTTACAGTATAATCCTGGGGTACAGCTCAGATGTTCAACCATATCCAGCTAATGATGTTTAGGCATCCTAGAGTACCTAAGATATCTGTACAGGCTTGACAGGTAGAACAGAGGAGTTGAGGTCTACTGGACTAAGAGCAGCTGGCCAGGCAAGCTATCAAGGCATCTCAAATGCATCTGTCTAGGCAAATAAACTGAGCTGTTAGTCAGCAAGGCTCAGTTAACTCAGTGTAAAGGAAACATCTCATTTGGTAAACCAAAGAGCTCTCTAGACTCACCTGACCATGTTGTCTAGACTTTGAATTAATGTGGTGGGAAGCTGGTCTTCCACCTCACATGCAGACAGATGCTTTTACACATCTAAATGCAGGTCTCCGGTTGTGGAACTGAACCAGACCTTGAAGATCTATAAGATTAGACTTTATGTTTTCTTAGAAACAGTTTAGTAAATTAGCAGGGCACAAAAGTCTAAAACCTATGTGTGCCAAAATCTTATCAAGACAAGATATTCTTTCAGCATCCTCTGATGAGCTAACTCTCACAGGCCCACTCAGAATGCCTGTGGAATGGGACCCAGTATGCAGTGACAGCTGGATTTGTTCAAAGAATAGTTGAAGAAAAATATGTGCTGCTACTACTACCACTACTACCACCACCACTGCTACTACTACTCCTCCTCCTCTTTCTCTCTGTATAATGTACAAGAATGGTCACAGCACTCACCTAGGGTATGCAAGGACTGGGATCGAGAAAAGGGCACTGGTTTTTCTTATCACAAATACCAGGTTTGAGGCTTCACTTCTGATTTTATAGCGGGGAATAGCTCTGGGATTTGGGTACCCAAATCCATCAGGCTACCACTGTTGCAAGAGCGTGCGCTCATGACTTCTTAACAGGAAGCTTACACAGGAATGTGTCTGGCTTTTTTATAGAGTTTGGACCCGGGAAAGGTTTTAACCTGGCCTGAGGAAATTTCAAACTCCTGGGTCCTATAGCATGAGTCTATCTAATGCACATCCAAAGCTCTGAAAGTTACATGTGTTTTCACTAGCTCATGAAGTCATCAGATTTTAATGACCAACTATTTTGTCAAGGACATCTTCAGGCTTTCTTTCTTCAGATTTTATGAATCAGTTACCTGCCAAAAGCAATCAGGATAATGTTGTGGCTAAATGTGCCATGTACTAAACGTGATAATAACAGTAACACTCATAACTATGACAAGAGCTTTATATCCAGACTGTGAACTAATGAGAATATCTGGTGAACCCTTTGCAATACTTCTTGTGTTACTGCCTTTTTAATTATGTAATTCAGAAAATGAAAAACAATGCCAGATTTCCATAAAAAGTAGACATATACACATTGATAAACTACAAAAGCCTAATTAATTCAGTATCTCTAGGGTATGTCATAATTTACAGGTCTAAAATTGTGAGGAATTACCTTGTTAAAGTCTTTTGAATCTGACTACAGGTGTTCTAGCAGTGCTCCAGTAAGAGAGTTATTCAAATCCCATTCCCATTTCTGGTGGAATTTTTATCATTTGTGTGGCTATGTTTTGCCAACAAAAAATGAGAAAAGAGAAGACTCTGTTCACATTCATCTGTGGGGATTCAGCAATTAAATCAATTTGATTAACCAAAGACCCATTCTGCTGTGTATTTACATACTGTAATTACAAATTGGCAAATAGCGGGAAAAGTGGGAGCGTGGGATAGCGTGTTTTTATATCAGTTGTTCCAATACAACGCCTGTAATACTTCTGAATAAGCAGTCAGATGTATTTACTGTCTCAGCACTCCAAAAGGGTCAGATGAAGCAGTATTTTTAATGGGATTTGGGCTGTCTGACATTTCACATTCTTTTCTATGTAGCAAATACTTAAAAGCCAGTACTACAACTCCTGAGAATTGTTCGGTCCTGTCTTTTTTAGTCTATATTTTCTACTTCTCTGCCACCAATATAACAGTCCGTTTACTTCAGACTTGCCAAACATCCAGGTTTGATCAAATCAGTTTGATTTCCAGAGTGTTTGGTTGAGCTCAGATTGCAGCTTGGTCTACTGAAAATTGAGTAATGTCTACATTGAAGGTGGCTGTGAGGAGACAAACTGGCAGGTCAAATCAACAAGGACTGCAGTCTGGAAGCTCAGCTGTCTCACTGAGTGGCCTCACATGTGCTTCCAGTCCAAGCTAAGGAAGGAGCGTTGTAGGGCACCAAGGGAACATAACTACTCTGTAGACTGACCAGTCCTGTGGCCCCTCAGGCACCTGCAAGGGTCAGACATCTTCACCTATGGATACAAATGTCTGGAGCATTTTAATTTCCTTTCAACTACATGGTTATTGATCTAGTGTAACTGCTGAGAGAGAAGGAAAATCTGGACTGATGAAGTACTACCATACACATCCATGCAAATGATCAATAGAGCTGAATCACGCCAAAACACAGGAGTTTTGATTAACGCATAGCCCCTAGTGATTGAAACAGCTCTGTCTTTACCATAGAAGACAGCCTGTTTGTTCAACTCTGAATTGCAATAAAAATGAATTCTACTTTGAGCAGATAGTACTAGCACTGATATTAATGTAGAATTTTGTATCACCCAAATAAAAAGTGGCAATTCTCAGTGATTTTTGCATATAGTCCATGTCAACAACTGTTTAAAATATACAATATATTTTCTTAAATATATATATTATTTAATTATTCTACAATTTATGTTCCCTATGAATTTATATATGTCTTGATTTAAGACAAAAATTACAATATATATTTGATTTTAAAAGGTTCCAGAGAAACCACCATGTCTGTTTCAATAGGTAATTTTCATTTACTCTTAAAATCAGAGATTATTTTCTGTTTGTATATATGTAGCTTCAGTTCCTCCTTATTATGTCTTTATCTACTAGATTAAAGACTCCATTACAAGAAATAATGCAGGTAATTTTAGACTGTTGTCATGTCATTTCTTAACCTTTTTATGTAAAGGAAACAGATTTACCCATTTACTATAAAGGTGGGTTATCCGGGCCTCAGATAATTTCTTTTTTCAATCTTTGTCACTTTAACAACGGCATTTTTTTGAAATGAGGGTGAAAGGTCTGGGCACAAAAGCTTCTCAGAATCTCCAGTTCCCTGGAGATGATTCATCTGAAAGTCCTCACTCCACGTGTGGAGTAAGCACCTTGTTTCTGAAAGACTGTGCTTGTGCCAGACTTTGTTAAGTTACCATTTATGTCATTCAAATGGACCTGCTGCCCAGCATGCTAATGTAAGTCACCGCTTACATTAGCATCCATTTATCATGTAACATGTCATTTTTGTATCTTCTGTTCAGTTTACAAGAATTCCAGAAATTTATAAAAGTACTGGAGTGTCTGAAATCCCTGAACTGAAAATTTCTCACTTCCTGTTACTTGAATGTTATTTTTTGACAGTTTGTCTTGTACTAAATATTTACTTTTTACCTAGGTATCCAAAGCAATTTAATGTACACCAGTGAGAGGTCTGGAAACATACCATAGGCTTATCTTCTTATCTTTTTTATTCCTCTATTTTTCTTTCATTGACATTTTTTCTGCCCTGTGAGTTCACAAGGGAATGCTTATGATTGTATACAGGTATTGCAATCTTTCTACAGTGTAGGCATAAGTTTATACACAGAACTACAGAAAACCCTTGACAGAAAAGCTGTTATTTTCCAGAGAAAAGAAAGGCAAAGGAAAATCATTACACAAAGTCTTACATAAAGGTGTCTTTCTGAAGTCTGATCTTTCTGTAGAGTCAACAAAGAAGCTCAGCCTTCTATTTCTGAAATGTTGTAAGGTGGTTCATTTTAGGAACTGAAAGAAAAAACATGTGCCAAATATTCAATGGGAACAATATTCCTCTGGTTTAAAGGGGGGCAAGATTGCTAGAAAGTATATCTACAGCACTAGGCAGTCTTCAATAAAATAAATGATGATCCCGTGCTTGCTAACACATCAAATAAGGGTTCACGTTTGGTATATTACAAACACTAAATCTGTCTGCACTGTTGAAGTCAGGTGTTGAGTTTTGTTTGAGAGGTGGTTGAAGAATTTGCCGTTTATCTGCTTTTTATCATCCCACCTGAACATTTCCTTCCCATCTGAGTGCATACTCTAGCAAGTGAACTCCACCAGGCTGCCTTTGCTTTTGAGCAGATAGGAAGTGCCATTTATGAAATGTGAGGAAGCTAGGAAAGCTATTCCTTAAGATCTCAGCTATAATTACTATCTCACAATAAAGACCTGATAATTAGCTCCATTCATTCTAGTTCTCTAGCCTCACCTTTTAGGCATAAATCTCAGGCTATTGACAGGAGCCTATCGAACCTCCTGTACTACACTATATACACACTTCCACGACAGAGGCTATTGGTTGCAGATGCAAGATATTTCAGGGCTTTGACAATCGCTGAATCACCTAATAACAGGAAGGCAGAGGTTGGCAGGAACTTCTGGAGATGATCTGGTCCAACGTCCTGCTGAAGCAGGGCTGTCTAGAGCTGGTTGCCCAGGACCCTGTCCAGATGGCTTTTGGTACATCTATCTGGAGAATCCACAAGCTCCCTGGGTACGTTTGCAGACACTTTCCCAGTGAGCCCTTCATTAATCTGCCAGCTGAATGTCAGTGATTGGGTCACTGATGCCTCTTCCCTGAGGATGTAGATAGAATGGCCTGTGTCCTGGCTCACTCCTGTGTCCTGTGTCCTGGCTGAGGGCAGCCTTGTCTTTGAACATAGCAACTCTACAGAAACAAAGTATTTTTCCCCTTAAATTTTTTTTTTTTTTTTTTTTTGGTCCTGCACAGGGAAAGATCTCTGTTACAAGCCATTTCTTAAAATGCTGTAAATGCTTCCAAAATGACAGAATCTTAGTAATTTCTCCACTCTGTATTTCAGTGAAAGGGTATCCTAATGCTCTTGTTTAGGTCACTATTCATCATTAAGCCTACAACAATGGCAACAAGACCATTGTAAGAATTTCTGATATTCCTAACCTTTTAGGATGTACTAGTGCCTTTTTATCAGAATTCAGTTGCAAAAAAATAGTGTATGGAATCTAGTACAATAAGAAAGGGCCATAACTTGAAATTATGTAAATACTCTTAACAAAAGGGATTCAGGTAGGAGTAAAAACCCTTAATTTACTTATATTCAGAAAAAGGCAGGCAAGGACTGGTATATTCAGCGAGAAAGACTTGGGTAATGCTCTGATTTTTGTTTTGCAATCTTTTCCTATAAATTATATATATTCAATTTGTGGAGCTAGAAACACTATATTTCTTATTTTTCCTGCAGATCATAATATCACATGAACTTCTAGAAAGACCTCAACTACAAGCCAGAAGTGAGTGTAAAGATGCAAAAATGCACCATGTGTAAAAATATACAGAAATGCCTGAAAAAAATCCCAAACACACAGGAGAGTGGGGTTCATGCTTACCAGACTCTTGTTCCATTTTTCTGTTATATACAATAATTTAAACAAATCATATTGGACACTTAATTTTGAATAAATGAGCTTTGTGATTAAAATGCCTTTTTTTATCAGAAGATTATCTAGGTCACTACAGTAAAAAAGTGCATCAGCAAGAAGGAGTATTTGCTGTGTTGATAGTCCTCTGAGCATCTTCAATGAATGCCTGACTGGAGAATGAGAAACTGTTCTCTTGCCAGTTTTCAGTAACCATATGTTGTGTGTCTCCTGAATACTGACTGCAGAGAGGTGTTTTGGATCTTCTAGACACTAGTGAAAGAAAATATTTCTAGTTTCAAAAGAAAAAAAGAGAAGAGAGTAGACCTTTCTGGTCATGTTTAATTGCTCTGTTACCAGCAAAACATGTTGGATGCTGAATCTAGTGTCTTCTTGTATCCTTGGTCAAAATCAATCTTTATTTTAACCAGTATCTCTTTCTTCTGTGATAATCAGGTAAGAATTTTATTACAGTTGTAGCACTTCTGTGTGTCTTGGTTGTGTTGAATAGGTCTTTTGTCCTGTATACAAATCATACTCACATATTTTTCTATGCAAGTTGGTGTTTCTGGCCTGATTTACCTGCTTCAGCTGGTCTTGAGATTCAGCGGATAGTCAATAAAGACAACGCCCAAAATTTTTTAGTTCCTTTGGTCAGAGTGGTTGAAAATATATATTTTAGCATTGTACTTTATTATTAGTTTTCACTGAACAAAACAAAAAATTTCGAGGGCCTCCATTCTTGGGAAATTAAAAAAAAAATCTAAAAGCCTGTAACAGATACTCTCTTTATTGCTGTTTTTGACTTCTGAGGAGTTATTCTGATTTAATTTGATCAGGTATTAGAACAGATCTCACATTAAAATGTAGGGGTTAGAATTTTCTGTGCATGAAGCTCATTTTGTCACATTGGTGGTATCCCCAAATGGCAATAATCAAATTATGTGAAATAACCAAAACCATAGCTTGTGAATCAGGAGATCTAAAACTAACCTCAAATGGTTCAAAGTTAGGACAAGCTAGCATCTGTTGTAATCCTTTACTGAAAGCTACTACTTCTCACTGGAGAAAAATGGCACAGGTTTATGCTCAGGTGCCATTAACTTTCACTTTTAAGAAAATAATACTTTGAAGGAAATAATATATTTCAATATATTTGTGTTTGTTAGTGTCCTGTGGGTGAGATATGTGAATAGATGAATACCTACACACACAGATGAAATTTTTTGTAGAGAAATATATATTTAGATACTCTTTAATTACTTTGTTTTTGAATCAAAGCAGAATTTTTTTTTTCCTCTGTGCTTCTAGGAGCACTAGGAAAATGCTAAGAGATCTATAACGTAGCCCAGGAGCACATCAGTCTCCTATCTTTCTATTAAGTTGTCCAGATGTCTCCTCTGATGACTTGGTTCTCTGTTTTGGACTTAGAATGTTAAAATTCTCATATCCTCCTTCAAATTACATAGTTCTAAAACATACAGTTAAATGTACAAAGGTAAGAAACATAATCATAACTTGCTTATTTACAATGTAAGAGATCTCTTGACAGATGCTGTCTAAGAAAGTTTAGCACAATAAGAGATAGCTTAAAGGCTTCTGGGGGCTGTGGAAGCAAAAAAAAAAAAAAAAAAAATTGGAAAGAGTATTTTAGTATTTATGTCAGAGAAATATAGGGTAAAAGCTAATGCATGAATGAATATTATTTTTTTAGATTACCAGGACAGTATATTTTCTGTTCACTGAAATATGTTCAGTGTTCATGAATAAGGAGTACACAATAATCTAGGCACCACAGCTGTGGAAGGACATCTTAGCTGTAATCATTCAAAGCAAATATTTGGCTCTATTTCTTTAGGTGATGAATCTCCTAACCCCACTGCCAAACAGTAGCATGGCAAAACTTATACTGAAAAGACAAGAGTGAAACTTCTGAAGAAGAAACTCCTGCTTTGGGATCTAGAAGTCCAACGCCATTATTGTCAAAGCATCAAGTGCTGGCACGGCAAATGGCACTGTATCCACATGGGCAGTGAAGCAACTTGCAAGGTTAAAAGTTATGTTAGATGGGATTTTCACACTGGGGATTAAAAGCCACATATTTGAATCAGTTACAAAGGTTTTCACATCGCTTTCATAAAGCAGAGGGAATGGATAGTGGTACAACTCACCACAGCAAAATTCCTCCAGCCTGAAACTTCCTGTCTAGCCCAAAGCAAAGTGTTTGTCCTATTGCTTTACCCTGTGTCCTATGCTTGGAGGAATACTGTGATTTTGGTAAGATAAAAATGACAAAACTTAATTTTCTACTGCCCTTTTGTACTCCCTTGCATAATTCCATGAACACAGGATGGTAGCCAGCTGGCAGAGTCTTAAACAGTTTGGAAATAACGGGCTAGAGAAAACCAAAAGTGCCTGCAACACAGCATGACAAATACGTGCTCTGCTGCTAAGCTAGTTAAAAAAAGATGAAAATCCAAGTCAAAATGGACCACAGAGGAATGAAAAGTCACAAAAGCTGACTCCAGTGTTGTGAAGCTGAGTTTCCTAAATTCCCTCTGTAGCCAGAAGAGTCCTCTAAGGTGCAGTTCAGAGCAGGTATTTGAGTAGCTATGAATCTCTCTTTGCAGGAGATTGGGTTCTCAGGGAGGAGCTTAGGGAAGTGAAACATTGGGTTAACTTGCTAAAGCTGAAGTGTTTGTGAGCATTTTCATTCAATGTGTCTCTTAGGGGTGGAATCCCTACCCTGTGTGCTGGATGACAATTACTTTTAATTTGGGCCCCAATACAGAGCAGACAAAATGATTTGCAGTCAAGGACATGTGGGACTGGGCTATAGCACATCATAATTTTGCCTTTATACAGAAACCAGATTTGAGCTGTGACTAAACTGGCTTACCCCACTGCATCACCCCCAGCCCCCAACTCCCCCCCACCTCAACTCTACAGGACCTACTTTTCTGGTGTACCCCAACAGGCCTGGTAGCCACAGATATCCTCCATAACTTTGTGTCTTACTCTATGTAATGGACTCCTGGCAGAAGAGTACAAAGAACATTGTGAAAAAGCTTATAAAAATCCACTCCCGAAAATGCATGCAGCATAGAGAGGGCTGTGGCTCAGGTACAGAAAGCTATGGCCTAAGGCTCGGAAGAAGGAAGGGCTCCAGGCAATATTTCTAGACCTGTGGCTTTGTCCTTGGGAAGATCTCTCAGGCTTGTGCCAAAATGCCCAAGCATGTGCATTAGAAAAAAACTAGCTATCTGAATCCATGTTTGTATGTGAGGCAGCCAGCATCCCCAGCATGTATAAACTTTATTTGGAGCTGTGTGGGAACACCACCTGCTCACACTGCTCCAAGAAATTCCACTTAGAACATTCAGAAGCAGCTGGGATGTGAATATTTGATTCATCTCATCAGAAGCTGAAATTAGGATTGAAAACATAGATCATGCATTCTACTTATATTCCAAGAAAATATTTATTTCTTAATATTTTTTGTTTATTGAAATATCTTAAATTGCTTATAATTTCAAGCTTGTTTATGCTATGGGTTATGTGGTTTATATTAAACTGCCAAACGACTTTAAGGTGGCAAATTTGCCATGATTCAAGCCAGTTGACCTGCAGCTAAAATGCAAGGTGCAGCTGGAATCAATTGTTTCCATTACGACCATCAGTTGTACAGCACATAATGCTGTACAGCATGGCGGGCATGGGAAGCAACTGCCCGGACTTTATAGTTGTATTTGTCTTCTACTCCTGTAATTTTAGAAAGTACAACGTTACAAAGAAAATTCCACGTGCTCCAGGAGTAGGGTGAGGACTCTGAAACTGATAGCTTTAAGTCTGCTAAATACACTGTTCAGTGGCCCAACTAGTGGCACATTTTTCTTTATACAGACATAAGGGAAGCAAGATTCAACACACAGCAAATTTTCCTCGGCTCTAAAGAGCTAGAATGCCTGAGGCTTCTTTTGATGTCTCTCAGTTCTTGAAAAAGTTTGTTCTTGTGCTGTTTTAAATCCTTTTACCTTTTTCTAGATGTGCTAGATATCTTGCACTATTACTTATTCTCTAGTAATAAATTAAAGGGCTGGCTGTAGCAATGATCTTTGGAACCATCTTACTGAAATATCTGATCAGGCAGGGGTGGATTCCCATTCCTCCACTTAGGAAAATTTACATTATTGCTACTTGGATGCTATTTAAAAATAAAAAAATCAAAAATCAAAAATCACACCTCCTATAGCTACTAGCTTCATATTTGGACACACAGCTAGTTCTGGACCAAAAAGGTTTGTTCGTTTTTTTCAAGTGACAATAGCTAGCAGAAAATCCAGATCACAAAAGCCCCTTCTCTAATAGTTCATCTGAGCAGGTCATGTTGCTGTTGTGAAACCAGATTCTCTCCAAAAATATTAATTTACTAATTCCTGTGTGGATAGGTATCATTGATTTGAGTACCTCATTAAAGGGAATGCCTCAAAACTGTTATTTCTTCTCACTGCTTGAAAAATATAGAACAAGAGATGTTAAATTAATTTGAGATTTACATCTCTCTCCCTTTTTTTCTTGCATGTCTTGCTCCATGTGCCTATGCATAAACATTTCCACCCAGAACACTCAGGCCAGAGCTAGAATGGCAATGTTTGGAGAGAAAGACACTTATCTCTGAGGAAGAAGGTGACTTTTAGCCAAAATCAAATCTTTTGAATAATCTATTCTACAAAACAGGCAATGTTGACAATACCAGGTCATTTGTTTACCTTGCTATTAGGTGAGACATTCAGCTTCTTGCATAAATGTTTTCTGTTTTTCATACTCAGATGAACTGTGCCATCACCCTGTTCTGGGCACCTTACGTAGTCCCCTTGCAGTACATCACTACCATTTACTCTTCAATGTGTTTGTCTTCCTGTTTCCTTTGAGCCAAAGTGTCATTCTTCACATTTTATTTGTGGGACATTAAACGCAGGCCAACACCAATTCCCGAAAAATGTCAGTGGTGTAGCAGGGATTACTTCTTGCTCCATGTGCCCTAATCTTATTGCTTATGAAAGGGTAAAGGTAAGGGTGGAGGGTCTCAAAGACTGCCCATGGTTTTGCATAGAACAGAAAGAGCCTTTTATGATTATGTACTTCCTCTGCCCTGCTTTTTGCGGTTATTTTCCCGGGGCATTCCCAGAGGGAAGGTGTTAGGGATGAATTATATAACACAAACTATAAACTAGAGGCCTGGACACTTGGACAACTTCAAGCCTACCTTCTGGAATTTCCCTTGTGCCCATGTAGCTTCAGTTCCCTGTTTGCATGTGGCAGTAACTAATACCATAGGTTGACCTTCTGTAGTAAAATTAAAATAATCTCCACAGACTCAGAGCTCTTGCAGTATTTTATAATTCCTTGGCATTGGATACTTCTGAAAACACTTGAATATCTTAGAAACCCAACAACAACAACAAAAAACCACAGTAACTTCCCTCCTTGATAATTATCAGTAAATTGTGACTATTATTAAAACAGCATAAATCCATCAAGAGTTGGAAGTTGCCAGATCATCTCCGGCCAGAATTTGAATGTGGGTTCCAGGCCTCCTGTATGGAAACATGGCATGTGCAGTGTGTGAGCATGCACTTCTTGATCTCTTTTAATCAAGAGAAAAATGGATAATGTAATAGGAGAGTTTTGAGAAAGAATGCAAATTGCTGCGCATTGCAATGAAATGTTTCCCCTTAGGATTAGAGTGCCTAGTAAGACTCCTCAGCATGAGCTGGAGCTGATATATGAAGCTTTTGCTTGCATAAAGGCAGACAGGTTAGAGCACAGCTGGGCCAACCACAGGGTTTGGTTCTTCAGCACTTAATCAGGCAAAGCACCTGCAGAAGTCAGAGAGGTTTGCCCCTTAATGAGAATTACCCAGCTAAATCTCCCTCTGCAGGGCTGGCAGTGTAATCCTGCTGCAGGAAAATGATACATAGGGGTCCCCTAATAAATGTGTTAATTTGCTTTGACCACTGCTAGCATTTTAGGTCCACAATGGCCTTAGAAGTTATCGGTTGTGCTTTGTTGGCCAGCATATTACGTTCAGAGATAATTCCTCTTCAGAGCTCTCTGCTTAAACCCACTCATGTCCTTTCTGCTACATGCAGCCTTTCTTCCACCTCGGTAACTCCTGTGGGTATGAAAGGGTCTGGAACTGCCTGCCTCTTCCTTTTTTATTCCTATGGAAATGATAGTAGACAAAAATATGTAATACTTATTTACAAAGAAAGATTAAATCATGCATACAAATTAAAGAGAAATATATACTAAAACAATACAATTAGGGACTTGGACATTTGATCAAAGGTACGGCATGGCAAAATGAGTTAGCATGGCAGCTCAACCACGGTAGCTTTGTGAGCTCTCTCAGCCTTCAACAAAGGTGGGAAAATGTGTTCTAGATCAGCCCCAAGTGAAAAAGCCTTACCTTAAGTTTCACTATTTCACATTCTCCTATATTTCAAAGATGTTATTACCATGGCTCAGCTGACAGTAAAATCCAGTAACTGACCACAAGGCTGATACATATAAATGGGAACAGGGTGAGGAACACTGTTGAGAGCACCTTCTATGACTTGCAAGTGGGAATATATTAGCTCAGATCTCCAAAATCTTTTTCTTCTGCTTTAGTTTTCTGTTCTGCTAAGCCACCACTGAGATATCTTACTGGTTCAGAAAAAAAAAGAGCAGTGAGTAAGATAGACGATCTGTTAAAGAGAAGGCTGCATTTTTAATAGCTATAACAACAGAACTAGGGGAAGCAATAACTAAGTAGTTCATCCCTTCACAAATCTGTCAGGACACACTCTCTACAGCTGCCAAAACAACGGCAGTAATGCAGAGAGGTGCTTAATGTTGTTAAATCTGAAATAGAGATGCAACAAACAATTATCAATATTAGTACATAATCCTACCTAGCTAGGCCACCTGAAAGATTTGCCTTTATCAGATTTCCACCACTGACAGCACTAACACCAACTGATAATGTGGAGAAGGTATTTTCCAGTCCCCTAAAGATGAACTAGCCAGAATGCAATGCAAATAGAGGACTCCAGCAGGAAGAAACAAACTCGTTGCCAATAAGTAAACCGAGATGAAGTTTGAGTGAAGCAAAGAAAACAGCACTGACTGATCTGTGAAAACTAGTAAGACCTCCAAGAATTGCTTGAGCTCCACCCAGATGTGAGGCTGCTCATGCTAAAGAAGAAATATTTCTCCATTCCTTCCTGTGACTCCCATGTGCCAGGTGATCCAGCCCGCGTGCAGTTTGGCACAGGATGCCTACTCCTCTCAAGTAAGTGACAACGGTCTTTATAGACACATTAAAACTTCTTTGGAAAACTATTTTTATACAGGAGTACTTTAAAAATAGCAAATAAAGCTAACCACAAGCATCAATTAAGTAGCACTTGGCATACTTTAATTCCTTTTTTATAAAGTGGGTGGCATAGCAATCTTTCTAGTGTTTATCACAGAGATTTCAAAGTGGACACAGAGTTAGAACTTTAATTCATGAGTGTAATGATTCATAAAGAAATGCATTTAACTGTGTTTACTTTAAAATAAGTATTTTGAAAAGCATAACTTCTCTTGTTCATGGGGAAGGAAGACCGGTTGTCAGGGCTCCAAATTTAGGGATCATTCCTCACATCTATTGCTCTGCTGTCAAAAAATTGGATTTGTTTTGTAAGCATAGACTGTATTAGCAAATAAAGATGCTAAGTTTAACTCCAATGAATTTTTATCCCTCTTTATCCTGTCCCCCTTTACATCAAGATTCCTTCTCCAACTTGCTGAAGTTCACCTGCACATTTCCAAACACTGCAGAGAAAACTGAAAAAGGGATTTAACAGCAACAGCAACAATAAAAGGTAATCTTATATATAAAAATTGTTTTACGTATTTAATTATAATGCTAATTTCCTGAGTTCTTTCTTGAGAACAGTCTATTGCCTGCAGGGGTCACTGTAACTTCCTCAGGCCTCTACTACAACTGAAATCAAAAAGAACCAAAAACCAACACAAAGTTATCTGAGTAAAAGAAAACAGCTTTCTTGGGTTTTGGGTTTTTTTCCCTTTTTCTTCCTTTTTCTCTTTTTAAGAATAAAATTACTATTCCACCCACAGAGCTTGTTATCAGGACTTTGGCAAATTAAAACAATACTTTTTCTCAGATGTTTTGGTGTATGGGGCAAATACATGATTTACCAGTAGACCTAAAATTTGGCCCTCTCCACTTACCCCATGCTTTGCTTGTGGATTTCAACAAAAGGGGCCTTCGGTGCATTTCAAAGTAATCCTGGAGAGAAGTTTCTGAGTAATCTAGGGGATGCCCAAAGCCTCTGACTTCCCCCCCACTCTGGTGCTTGTGCAACCAGTGCCTGTCAAACCCTTGCAGACTGATTGCATATGTAACCTTCCCATATGCTGGCCCTTCTTCCACTACTTTTGTGCAGTAATAGTACAATAACTTTCCTGTACAGTGACTCTCTGTATCCATAAAAAGAAGGGGTTGGGTTTTTCTCTGAAGATCGCATCCCAAAGTCTTTGCTCAGTCTTTACCCTTGCAAAATCTCATTCAAATCAATGGATATTTGCATGAGAAAGCGATCACTTAAAATTAGACCTGAGTGAAATAGGGCTTGGTGAGGGAAAGGGGGAGGCAGTGGTGGGGGGTAATAGGTGCTTTCATTTCATGCAGCACAACATTTGATGTGGTTTGTCATGATTGTTCAGATTATTTAAATTTTTAGATTATTTGCCTGCTGAGGTTAATTGTACTCTTAAGAATTTTGTTATATGTTTTCTACTGTCTTAAGACTCTGCTTGCAAGATCAATATCTTTTGTTAATAAAATATAAATAAAATCAAGATAAAGACAATCAAGTAGGATAGATCATTCCGCCAGAAAACAAACAGATACGATTCAATTACCTATCCCAGGTCAACACAGTTCTCTGTTATCAAAGGTGCTGGACATTTGGCTTGACAATGATCCAGCTGATGAGAATGTAGGACTGAATCAAAAATGTAGGGGGGCAAAGGGGGAGAAAGGAGAGAGAGGTTAAAAAAAAAAGCCCAGAAGTTTAGGTCCAACACTCTCTGCTACCTCATAAATGTTTATTTGTTGTTCAAAGGTGCAAACACCCAGTATTTACCACTGACATTTAACAAGAGGTAATAACTTGATGCTGCCCTCATCACGTTCTGCAAGTGATAAGGGATGACAATGAAGACAATTTATGTAGGGACCAAAGAAGTCCGTGCCGTAGCCGTTTTTCTGGTTGAAGATCATGTGTTTTATTCCTTATCCACATAAAGCTTCCTGTTTATGCTTTATGCTGATGGAGTGAATTTCATCCTTCATAATTTCGCCTACCCTAGCTCAAGTCACTTAGGAAGCCTTTATGTAGATTTTACACTTAATTAACATAACCTCATCAGACTTGGTATTTTCTGGAATTTACACGAACTGGATGTCTTAAGAAACCCTGACTGCAGACGAAGTCGTAAAGATTGCTCTGCTGAGAAAGAGGAAGAAAAATATTATATACAGCAAAAAGGTGAAGAAAAACTTGGATTAGAAGATGGATTTAGTGGGTTAAGAAGTCACAGAACTTTGACAAAGCACAACTTTACTAATACAAATAAGAACCCTGAGCTGCATTTGAATTCACATCACACCACACCTGGTAAGAATTAGTCTAGCACAGCATCATCAATCATAGTGTGGTTGTCAGTTTTGACATCCTTTAAGTCTACGTTGTATGCTTAATGACTACATTACAGAAAATGTAAACAGACACCAAACATACAGGTATGCCCTATATTTTTTTTAAAGTTGCTGTATATTTAAAAATAAAAATAAAAAAGCACCAACAGTGCTTTATATAGAGAGTGAATAAATAATCTGTAAAATTATCTGTTATAAAATAATCAGAAAAAAATTTTCTTTAAACAAGAATTTAAAAAAACCCCAAAACCAAATAAGCTTGAAATATTTAGACACTTTGATTAACCCAATTTGGGAATACAACAATTAGTATTTAGAGGAAATAGACACTCCCTAATATTTTGCTATTGTATATTTCTTCTCTCTCAAATATCATTAAATATTATCTTTACTATACATCCTGTGAATTTTTCAGTTTGATATTGTGACCATGATTTACTAATAAGGACTCTGGAGTCACTTGTGAGCCTATTACAAGCCCTGTATTAATAATTCATAAGGGAAAAACATGCTGAAGAAGTGCTTGGGATCATGACCTAAGTGAAATGCCTGAGTTCAAACTAAAAATTTCCCAAATTCCGTTTTTATTATTAGCAGATTTCTAGAATTACAACACTTACAAGAAAGCTTTCAGTTCGGCAGCTCAGAAGGTTGACCAGGTATTATGACTATAAGGCCCCTTGTCTCATTTGCTTGTGTGATTTGTGATTAAAACTTCCACAGACTTCAGCGAGTGCAGGATCAGGTCCCTCAACAATTCATTCAGGGGGAAGCTTAATTTGAGATTTTAGTGAGTGTTTATTTTCTGGCTCAACAGCAGTATATTTTGGAAGTAGGAAAAAAGTATGCAAAGAAGGGTCAAAATCCAGATGTGAGAATGAATAGCAAGAATACATTCAAAGGGTACAGGAGGAGTGAGAACTGTAAATACATCTGTGATTTGGTCTGTGAAAGCTAATGCTATCTCTTTACTGAAACTGCATTGTACGTTCTTGTGCTATGTATGTAACTGCCTCTGCAGAGAAATTTAAAAGGTCTTAAAATAAAAAAACCTCACATTTTCTTTGTAAATTAGTTTCATTAAGTTTCCAAAGTCAGAAGAAGAGGCAGAAAACAATGTTTTATTTTAATTCATTTGAATAATCTGCCTCATTTCTGTGATCTATCACTCACAGATAAGGAGCACCTTGCGAATTTTATTATTTCTTCAAAATAGATCTTATTCAATTAGCAACTGTCACTGAAAAAATAGACAATAAACCTCCAGATCTGATTAAAATGGAAAGAAACTTTGAGTGAAATGCATGATATTGAAAGCTGTTATATTTCTTTGAAAATGAGCATTCTTACAGAAATTACTTTCAAAGTTTTTTACTGAGCATGAATCAAAGGCCCAAATTTGGTTTAATTTTAGTCATCGAGAGCAAAATTTGAATTGGGAACTGCCTCAGATATCTCTAGTTTTCATTTAGCTATTTGTTTTAGGAATAATAATGTTTCAAAGCTTTGAGGGAATTCATGTCTTTTTGGAATTTTGATTTATTCCGTTAGGAGCCCCATTCATTTCTAGAATAAGAAAAAAAAAAAAAAAAAAAGAAAAGAAAAGCACAAAAGCACTCTTTACACACATCCCAACTTTATTAAAACATATCATCCCAGAGAAAGAAACTTCACAATTTCCTATATCTCAGTTTGTAAATGAGAATTCTGTTATTACAACATTAATTATATAAAATAATACAACTAAAATACTTCTACATGTTTGATTATCACAGGTCTGGACTGTTATTTAAAAGTTGAGATGCTTTCACAAGCATGTGTGTGGATGGCACAGTAACAAAGTTTTGAATATTAATTACTATTTTTGTAAAGCAATTCTCATAAGTCTTTGGTCTAAGCCAACAGTCCTTACTCAAGCAAAACAACTTGAATGCTGTGGGAGTTTTACCTAGCTCAGTACTTCAATCTCCTTAGAGATCAATAAATAATTAAAAATTTTATCTTACGAGCCACTGTGTTTTAAAATTGACTTCTTTTAAATTAATCTTCGCTTTACTTGGAGAAATGGTAGAGAGTTTCTTTCCTGCCTTTGTGCCTGCACCCCCTTAGAAAAGTCTGTGCAGGCAGCATTCTGCAACGCTATATCCAGCCCTAGTTTGGTTCTGAAACAGTCCCATTTTTGGATTGCTTTTCCTTTAACAACCTGATTACACTGCACAATTTACTTCCACAGTTCCAGCGCTCCTCATTACTAATTCCAATAGCAAAAACTTGCCAGAACCCCTGAGAAGCAAACCTTCAAATCTAGAATTAAATAACAGAATATATTACACATTGGACATTTTCAGGGAAACTTTACTTGAGGGAAAATAAATACAAACATCTTGTTCTGTGATCTGTAAGTAAACTACTTTAACTGCTGTGCTGCTCCTAGAAAAGCTTCTGACAATTTTGTCTTTTAAGCCAAAGTTCTAACAGTCTGTTTCTGAGGCAGGCATACATACTACATACAGTATTAATAAAGGGTTTCCTGAATTAATGAAAATATACTGTATTCACATATAATGAATAAGCACCTAATTAAAAGCACAGTAAAACCAGGAGCACAGATATTGGTAGTTTTTTTTTTTTTTTTTTTTTTTTTTTTTTTTTTTTAATATTAATATCTATTGTATTACTTTAGCCTTTAATGTGAGCCTCTTCAACTGACTGATGCCCAAAGGGGAGCTAACAAATCGCTCAGCTGGTGGCTGACACTGGTCCTGAAGAAAGCTAGTAAGGAACACTTTGCAGTCTTTCAGAGCCTCTACACCAGCTGTCACCCAGCTATGGGTGCTGAAAAGCTCCTGTCACTTCATCCAAAGGGATTTACTTGGTCAGAAGGAAAATTTAAATACAAAGCATGCAGCTAAGAAGCTAGTGAAAAGGATTATGAGTGCACAAGAGCACATGTGTATAAGACACTAATACATCTTTAGGAAATTTCAGATCCCCAAAGCCAGGATTACTGCCAGAGGCAGGGTGGTATGCGTATGCTGGGACCTTTACCATTAGAGTTATTATCTCCCAACTATTCAACTTTATAGGTCTTTCATAATGTGTGTGTGTGTATGTGTGTGTGTGTGTGTGTGTGTGTGTTTGTATGGGGGGGGCTTGGTGGTTATGAGGAAGAGGAGGAGGTTGTTTTAAAAAGCGCTCCCCTTATCTTCAATAGGGCAGCAAGAAAAGACATTACTGCTCTATTATTCTGTAGAATTCACCTGCATTTAAAACACTTTATACCTTTTATTTATCATCTGCTGTTAAATTTGTGCATGTGTGTGCGCCATTGTGCAAACGGACCCAAACGTCCAGCTTAATTGTTTTATCATGGCTAAAGCAAACAAAGCACGGCGTCTTTCGCTCACCATCAGAGCTGCTGAGTGGAGGAGTTGAGCACGCAGGAGAGGTGCATGGCAGGAGTAACCTGCACAGGCAGGGTGAAGCTGATCCCTGTGATCTGGCCATCCTTACAAACTGGTACTCAAGGAAATGGCACACCAGACCTGCTAGCTGAGCTTGAAGGGGAATGATAGTGGGAAAAATGCAGTGCTACAGAGGGTTGGAAACGCCGTGCCAGAAAGTTGAGGGAGGGCAGTTTGATCTCAACTCTAGCCTTCTCTTCTTCTTCCTTTTATTTTATTTCTTCTTCTTCTTTTTTTTTTTTTTTTTTTTTTTTTTTTTTAATTTTCTCTCATAAATGTAATTTTAAAATCACCGAAGGGAAAAAGAAAGGAAAAGAAAATGTGAAACAGAAGAGTAATGTCTGTAAAAACTTACATTTTTTAGCCAGCTTAACGCTGCAGTCACACTCGACTCGGAGCAGCACCCATGCTGGCTGGCCTGTGACGAGCTACTGCTATTCTATGTTAATAAAGCCCCTGGCCCGGCCTGCTGGATGCAGGGGAGTTGATGATAATGCCAAGTTGTTTAGAGGAGGAACGGGAGGCGAGGCCGCAGCACGAGGTGCCGGCCAGCCCTGCCAGCCCCGGGGGAGGGTCACGCTGGCCGCGGGCTCCGGGCCCCCGGCGCGGGCGGCACAGCGACAGAAACGGGGGGGGGACGGAGGCAGCGGGGCGGGGGAGGAGGGGATGCAGAGGGGCTGGGGTGTGGGGTTCACCTGCGGCTCCTGCGGACCATGGGGAGCAGTGGGAACCTGGCGATGAAACGTGGAAGGTTTAATGGAGAAATCATATTTTTGGGGAAATTCTCCACGCACAGCCTTTAGGAACATTAGCATTATGTGCCTTACAAAGCAGCAGGTTTAACAAAAAGTGCTACACAGCGAGAACCAGCTGCCTTTAGAGGTCACTAGAACATCACTGCAGTATTTACAAATTTTCCATGAAGGATTAGAAGTTAGTCTAAAGCCCTATATACACTATATACAGTTCCAGTGGATGCTGTATACTATTATCTAAATTTCTTCACATAGACTATCATGTATCTGCCCCAGCAAAGCTGATTAGTGAAGCAGCTTGACTCTGACATATCCTTTATGCCAGCCACAAGCTGCCTTGCACAGCCACCTTATTCACTGTGGAGACAGGCCTGAAGCAAGATTGTAACACAACAAATGCAAATGAGATGAGCCTTACACCACTTAAACCGAGATGGCTATAATATGTAACAGCTTAATGTGCCCACAGAAGTGATTGATGCCCCCTCCATATCGCTAAAGAGCTTCAGTTTTGATGCCCCCTGTTTTTAACTAATATTTCTTATTACTCCTCTTTCTGGCAATGTCTTTCTCTTTTTCCTCAGTGTGGGGAAAGCAGGAAGGAAGCAAAATGCCAAACAACTTAGCAAAGCTGGTTGCCTCTCTCAGGATCCTGACTTATGAAAACAAAAATTTGAAGGATTCCTTAATCAGCTCTCAGCAGTTTGTTTAGATTATTCCAGCAGAAGTTTGGCCCCTTGTAAATCAGTTACTCCTGATATTAAGCAGGAAATAAGCAAGGAAAGATATTAGCTGCAAAGAAGCAATGTTTGTAACCTGACAAACTGTTTGTCATGGGGCAGCACAGTCTGAGGGTCTCAATGAGCTATTGTCATTAATCCAAACAGAACACAGCCCCACAGTCACTCTGCCCGTTTAGCAGATAGCCATGAATTTTAGGAAAATTTTAGACAAATCTAACATCCTGTACTAACCTAGCTGGCTATACATTTCTAATCAGAACTCATTCCCTGTCCCTAAAATAAACAGAAAACAGATTTCTCCATTTCCCCTAAAATCAATCTTTCACTCTATCTGTCAGTTGCTTTCTCCCAATTAGTATTCCAAATTCATTTATTTTTGTCATAAATTAATTTTTTTTGCGTACCTTGGCATGAGTTTTTCATTCAATACTTGTGAGTAATGTGACAGACTTAACGTTGTGTTGCTTAGCAGTAATAATAAAAAAAAAAAGTAACTTTGTTAATGAATTGAGATGAATCAAAAATGCCTTATTAATTATTGCTTGCCTAGTAGGCTAAGCTTTGGCTCTTCACCTCACTGGCCCAGAGAACATTTCTTGCCTTTGGCCATGTCGGAGGGGCTCATTAAAACATCTCTTGGGAGCAGATAGAAATTGTTAGTGAAAAGCAATGGTCAGTGCCTCAGCTAGAACCCAGAAGGGAAGGGAATCCCTCATCACTGAGAGCTAACAAGGCTGTATGTATTACACCTGTAATCAAACTGCTCCGAAAATGCCAGGAGACCACTGAGCTCTCTTTGTGATTGGTGAAGTTATCTGAAAATGCTGAATCCAATCCATAATTGATGTGCACACATACAATTACAAGCCTCCAGATATCAGTTAAAATGTTGCAGTTGCAAGCCTTAAGGAGTGGTAAACCTTAACATGCATGGCATAAAATAAGGTGTTTGACATAATAGAAGTGAACCTGTTTTGCTTCCATGCACTGCCAGTTAAATTTTAATTGAATTTGCTACATTTGTTAACAGATGTAATTATAGCAAACCTTACTGAAAAACAATGATATATGGATGGGTTTGGGTATCTTGTAGATATTTTCTGAATTAGGGCCGGGGTATCTTTTCACATTCACATTTTGTGAATTAATTTGTGTGTTTAAATAAAGATCTACATCACTGCTTTGCCTAAGGTAAGTAAAATTTGCTATGACATGCAATGTGACCTTGGGACATTGAAGTTTGAGAATTTTACATGTCCTAAGGTAAAAAATGGTGCCTCTTGAAAACTTGCATTTGTATCTCTGCCTCCCTATGATCTCCTAGAAAAGTCAGAATTGCAAATTGTTTTCAAGGCTTGGCTTCCAAGTAAGTCACCCTCTAGTAGATGAGTTGCTGAAATATGAGATGAAAGAGGCTTAAAATGAGCTCAACAGATAAATTTACAAGTCAGTGGCAAAATATTCTCCAAAACATTGTACTACAGCTCATCCAGTCAGCCTCAGAGTTAGTGTTTTCCTTAAATTTTTATATTTGTTTACTTCATGGTTATTATATAACGAACCCTCTTCTCATTTTGTATAAGCAGATAAGCTTCTAGAAAAAGCTGAAGATTGTAATCACTCTGGGGAGAGGATGGCAGGACAGTGAGGAGACTGTGTAAGCGTAGAACAGGAAAAAGCAGGTGGAGAAGAGATGATGTAGAATCATGTAAATACCCACCATAAATATTTTTGGAATACACTATGAGTTTAAGATGGAGAATTATCATTGCTGTTGAAGAGGATTTCCCTATTTTGCAAAGTACTTTGATGTAAAAAAATGATTGATTGAATGATTGATAGATAGATAGACAGATAGACAGTCAGACCCCTGGATAAATAGCATTGAAAATGGACTACAACATGAAGAACATGGCCCACTGCACTCTGTCTGGTAAACTGTCTATGCTGTATCTGACTCTAGGGTAATCTTCTAAGCAGTTAAAAATAAAATAATATATTAGCCATTAATGAACAGGAATCACAGAATGCCTCTTTTCAATGCATCTCTCAGTGTTTGGAATATTCTCTCTTAGCCATAATGGGGAGGCTTTCCACTGCCCAGCTTTAACTGCTTCAGGACATGCTGCCCTAAGTTGGGTGGGCAGGCTACCTCTATAGACACTGCAAAGAGACAGCTATGCAAATTGTCCCACCTGTCTTAGAAGGGCAGATTTGTGCTTCAGAGGCAGAGATTGGAGAAGGCAAAGGCTTAGGAGAGGTGAATGCTGCCTAAAGAGGCTTGCCTTTTTTTGTTGTTGTTTTGGGGGGAGTTGGGTTGTTGGTTTTTTTGTTTGTTTGTTCAAGATTTCATTTCTAATCTTACTAAAGCCCTCATCATTAAAATGTTTTTCTGTCTGGATTTTTGTTTCAGCAAGGCTTCATTTCACATTATCTTTTAATTGTACCTTTTTAAGGTTCACTGCAGTGAACTGGGACTGAGAGAAGAAAAATTGCCAATCAAATACAATCTTAAAGGGTTGGATTGAGAGGTGTAGACAGAGTTCAAATACCTACTGAAATTTATTTGCAGGCACATTTACTTTTCTATTTTATTTTTATATGTAAGATTGAAAAGGGGAAAATATACAAAAGTACAGACCCTAGGAATTTCTGAAATAGAAAAAAACCCTTTTTTCTTATTATTCCTAAACTGTAAGGAAGGTAGATGAGATCTGAATGATTTTCAAACTGATGTCACTCTGAAATTTCATCTGACCACCCAAATTAACAGCATAAAGACCTGTTTGTTGAGAGGATTACATGTTTGAGTAGAAACACCATTTCAGTGGTAGAAGTTCTTTCCACTGTCTCCTGTAGAAACAGAAAACAAAAGACAGTCACCATCCTCTAGGAGTAAATGGTTTAAAGAACTTCGCCAAATTTGGTACCAGACATCTGTGGCCTAATTTGCAGCCTTGTCCTGTTACTAAGGGTATATAGCTACTGGGCCAAATTCATCCATCCAGGAGTCCCTGGCTATTTTCAGATCACACGAGATGTGAATTTGAACCGGGGACTGTGGTGGTGTAAATGGCAAATGCTGAGGAAATGCAGAAAAGCAGATTTCCCTCATCTTTGCCCTGTCTGCATTTCAGGGCTGGCAGTGGCTCATCTGTATAATTCAGAACACCTCAAGGCTGCTCTAAGCTCCATTGGCTTGTAGCATCCTCCAAGGTGGTTTTGTGGCACTGAGAGTGTTTCCAGCACATATGGGCTCTGGCCATGGGCCCTGCAGTGGGGTGGAGTAGAAAGAGATCCTTGCCTGTGCTGCCCTTGAGGACCCCTTGACCCCAAGGTAATACCCCAATCTCCACTAGGGCAGTTTTCCAGGATCTTTTCCAGGATCACTGCTGGACTCAGAGCTGTATTCTGCTTCTAAAGTCTCTCCCTTGCCATTACACGTTAAAAAGATGAAGGGATGTTAATTTGTCACACTGTATTGCCAGCTCATGAAAAGGTTTCTGCCATACCTGCTTCTGGCCTTGGCATTTCCAAGGTTCTTCTGTCCACTCTCTGTTGGTCAAGTTCTGCCCAAAGATGACCTTAGTTTTTGAAATATTGCCAAATATATACATGTATGTAATGCTTGGAATCATTCAGAAAAACCTGCATCTACTGAGCCTTTTAATCAAATGAGGGATCAGCAGTATCAATAATCAGTGACTACTAGTATGTCAGTGCACAAATAATAAACCAAGTAGAAATCAGTGACATGGGGAGGAAGAAGACTGACAGATGCCAATTATTACATTGAGCTCAGTGACTGCGGATACCTACACATGTAACGCATGTGCGGGTGCGTGTGACAGGGTACATGTAGCTCTCGTACATCCAGGTGTAACAACCCTCATGCACATAATGACATGCATACATGGTACAGTTTCTGATCAAGACAAATAGAGCCCCAAAGTGACCATTTAAATTGCAAGCAAATGATGCTTCCAGCCTGTGGTCCCTGCTCTGAATACAAGCAGGTGAGGAATGGTGCTAAATGCTTTTGATGTTGCCAGCCCCCATTTGCCACCCAACTTTTTTCTCCTCCAAAACCTCTTAACAAACTTCAAAGGCCTCCTTGCTTCTTGCCTTAATCCAGTGCACTGAGACCTCTAGTTCAAAGAACTTTCCTTAAACCCTCTTCTTAAACTGCAACCAAAACTTTTTCTTTCCTTTCCACAAAGTAGCAATTACAGCTCTGTTGCGTGGCAATTGGGCTTGGGCCGATCAGCTCCTGCTATTAATTAATCTCACAAAGGGGGCTCATTTCCTGGCATTCAAATTGACAAGAGAGCGGAGAACAGAAAGCCCTTTCAAAGCAGTTCCAGTTAACTGAGGGAAGAGGTATCAGAAGAAAGAGCCCCACAGTATTTGAGGTAGAGGGCACATTTGATACTACCTATGCTTGCTACTGATTGAGTGATTTTGTTAAGGAGAGCTCTTTACTAATCTTTTACCTGCAAAAAGCTCAAGAGCAAGTAAATGCCGCACAATTATTACTAAATTGTGGCAAAGAGGCTTCACAGGCCAGGCTTTCGGTTTCACTCTCCCAGTGCATCTTCTCCAGCATTACACTTACTTAAAACAGAAAGTGTTCACTTTACTAACACAGAAAAGCTCTTGGAGGAAGGGGGAGGGGGGCAGAGGAGGTGGGGGGAGATGAAGAGGCAAGAAAGAAGAATAGCAGACAAGAGATTAAAGCTTTTTATTCAGTATCTCTTTCGTATTCAAATTGTGCTAAGGGCTCTGTGAAAGTTAGAAGCAAGCTTGTTCAGGAGGGCTTCTAAAGTGTGTACATGGATTTCATGGGAATAGAAAAGAAGCCACGGACTGGGTAATGAAAGAAAGATAAGATGTCCTATATAAAACAACTCAAGAGTGGTTCAATTACTTCAGCAAACCATCAAGCAAGCTTTGAAGATTTGAGGAAACACTGTTAAAATGTAACAAAAAACTCATGTTGCAGGTTTTGTACCATTACATGTTTGTATACTGTGTGAATTACTTAAACTATATTCCCTCTGCGAATGTTGTTTACCTCTTTGGGGTTTTTATTATTATTTTTCTGGAAGAGCTATGTTTGTCTGGAAGAGTTATGGAAAATGAAACATTCATGTTTGATCTTTATATCTCTGTGAAAGGGAGTGTGCCGTAAAAAAAATGGCATCATTGTTTACAAAAATAAGCCTGGGAATTAAAGGTCTGTGCCTGACAGTTTCACATGTTTCTCTTTGCAGTTAAAATAGCCCTCCTGACATAGGCTAAATTGTATAAGAAATAACCAACTCCTTTCACCCTGGGAAAGGTCTGAACTGAAGAATATATCTGCTATAAAAATAAAAGTCTGCAGTTTAGAAAATACCTATTTTTAATTGCAGCTCTCTCTGTCTCCTTCCCCTCCCCAGTTCTCTGTGTCTGAGACTTGACAAGTAACATCAAACATGGCCCAAGAACAAAGCTAACCAACCATGGCCTGCAGCATCCTTCAACCAGAAGTCATCTTTAGTCAAGATGTGCCATCTAATTTGTAGTGTTTCTGTTTGTACTCTTCAAGCAGAAGTCCAAAAACTCTTTATAAAGCTTTCCTCATTTCTGTCTGGTAAGATACAATGACAGCGTTGGAATGATTTAACTCTTTTAGCGATTGTCAGCCACCATTGCCCTGGTGCTCTGGCTTCAGAAACCTAGAGCTGAAACCACTACTTTATTCCTCCTGAGTTTATGTCATGTTTTTTATTCTGTTTTGAACAGTATATCTGTAAAACTCCAGATCTGAAGTGCAACTCATTCCCCTTCTGTGCCAAGTGTCCTGAAACAGTGCTCAATTTCCTTCATAGGTCAATGGAGTTTTTATATTTAGTTGGGTCAAATAGATGACAATACTATATCGCATCAAGAGAAAGGTAACGGTGTTTTTTGAATCAAAGCAAACACAGTTTACAGGTTCTTTTTGCACAAGAGAAAAAGGGAACATCACCAGCAAAATGCATCAACTCATGGAGACAATGAATACAAGGAAAAAATGAAACGTAGAAAACAAAGAAAATCTGCATATTTCAGCCCCATGTCAAGGAAAGTCTTATAAAGTAGTTCACAAGCAATATTTACTGTCAAAGATCTCACGATTTTCTAAAAACTCAGGGAATTAACTGGAGACCTCAGATGGTCATTAAAATACAGTACCTCTCACTTTAGTACTTGACCGTTCTGTTGCCTTCACAGATACTCAGAGAAAGGTTATACAAATTGTGTTTTGCTTTTTAGTGATTTAAACTCCTAATGCCACATGATCAAACCACCTGCAGTAAGCAATTCCATTCCTCCAGTGAGTCTCTGGATGTTTGCTTGTGCTGGGATGCAGTGGTGTTGGTGCCTCACTGGTTGGATCCTGAGCTTTTCCTCTAAAGACTGGCTGCTGAAGGGGATTGTGAGGAGAACTAAGAGAACTGACATACTTCATAATCCAATAAGCAAATATGGAAAACACTTTGATACCCAAGGGCAAGCACTAGTCAAACCTGTAAAATCATTGAAAAGCAGTTTTACTTTAAAAAAAAGTTAACACAGAAATCAAAATCACATCCAAACCTTTTCCAAAATTTTTGAATGAACCATATTACTTTAAGGATAAAAAGGTTTTCTTTTTTTTTAAAGCACCAAAAAACCTAAAAAAGAAAGAAGCATCTCAGTTTAGACATGCCATAAAAAAAATCATATTTTGAATTAACTGTACCTCATAGTTAGGACACATGAATTTAACACTATCTCCTCCATCTCTAAAGGAAATCCTGTCAGGCACAGGAAGAGGACAGTGAAGAAATTAAGTGAATTAAGTGAATTACAATTTCTATGTTGTAATGAACATTCTTTCTTCCTTATTTTTTATGATGGTCATTACAATATGCTGGTAAAATACAGATGCAATTAGGGCTGTTCTGCTACTTTCTTCGTTCGATTTCCCCTATTCCCAAGGAAATTTTCTTATTTTCTTTATCTTATATATATTACTATGTTTGCCTCTATACTTTATTAGTCAGTAACTTAGGTCTTAGCATAATTATATCAGTTCATCCTTCACAGAATACCTGTTTTATCATTCAAATAGTGACAATATCTATCAAACCTATCAACTTCTTAGATTTAGTATAAAGGCATTTTATATACATTGACAGACATGAGTCTTTTCATGGTGTGTTTGGAGTTCTGCTCCACATATTACCTTTTTCAATGGAGCAACATCTTGAGTGTACTTTCAATCTTGCAGCAAACAAGAAAACTACAGCAAACTTTAGGCAAACGAAGACTTCATGTACAGTTGCTTGCCACTTGTTTTGAATATCTTAGTAATATCTGTCAGTACCTCTGTCACCTCCACTGAAGAAGTGTGAGATAATATTTAGTTACACTTAGAAGAGAACTGAGTGTTCCCCTGGCTTCTGCTCTCTTTGTGTTCTCTTCTTCATGTTCTACTCCTTCTCTCTCTGTTCTTTTCCTTTGCCTGACTAATTTAGATTGCATGCTTGCTGAAGCATCACTCCTGTCATTTTATGGGTTCTGCTTAGCATGCATAGATAAACTCCAATCAACTTGGAGTTTATATGTATATACATACAGGTGGCACATAACTCTAGAATATACCTGTCTGCTTCCAAAGAATTGAAGTATGCAAGTGCTCAGAAATCAAAGCCCTTTGGAAGTCCTCACCAGAAATGTGGTTTTCCTTGAGTTCCAGTAAAGTTAATAACAAATTTTCCATTCCCATTTATGTGAGTTAAATTAGGTATCAAACATAATGTTTGGGGTTTTTTTTTTTAAATAAAATACAAAAGCCTATATGGAAAGGACTCCTTGTGTTCTCTTGTTTTAGACATGCCAGAAAGCAAAGCAATTCTCAGATTGTCTGAAATTCTTTCTGATTTCTGAAAAAAACCAACCATTTTTACAGAAAATAAATAAAAAGCTTCTGGTTAACTGACCAGCAAAGTAAAGGTCCTTCTCTCTCCCTAAAATGAGCAGTTCTTTATCAGCTTAATAAAATTGTCTGGGGCAATTTTACTGGTTCTGAACTTGGTATAAAGACAAATACCATTCTTGAGAGACTATAAAGCATACCTTTAGATCAATAGAGCATAGGAAATCCTCCAGAGATACAGTCTTGTTTATGGTCAGAGAAGCCTTTTTGGGGGTGGAAAGGGAGAGTTTCACAGTATTCAGGCTCATTAGAGTAAGTATCAGCCTAGAGGAGCCCTAATTTCTTTGAGGCTGCAAAAGAGATTCAATTGAAACCTAAGCCCTTTTTCAATTGTGGTACAGGAATAATAGATTCTATGGCAAGTATCTTGGAGACGGTGGAAACGGCTGCTCGTTTTTTTATGCATAGTTCACTGATTAACATCTGCCTGATTGAACCCTTATAAACTTGGAATGGACTGAAATTTTATTGAGTAGGCTTGCTGAAAGGTCTCTGAAATACATGTATACGATGCCTGTGGGCATATAGATGGGCAAATAAGTAGGACTTCATCAGGCATCCTGCTATCTAAGGACTATACACAGAATTGTCAGTAAAAGCTTATCAGAGTCATGGTATCAGGTGGTGGGTGTCCCTCAGTTTCTTTGCTATTCCTTGGACTTGGACAGCAAAACAGACTTCGGGGATTACAGGAGCAATAAACCTGTGACAGTTATCACTGAAGCTTTTCTGAGCTTCTACAGAGGGCAAATAAAATTTTAAACTTGGAAGGTCTGTATAAGCCCTTTTTGTGACAAGAAGGAGGGGAGAAATGGATGTATGAGTGAAAGTTTTTAGAACAACACATTAAAAAAAATTCTAGTAATTCCATTATAGTTAAAGCTGAGTTACTCTTTTTAATGGTGTAACTATTTGCCATGTTCTGCTTTACAGCCCTTTGAAAGAAGGCTCACTAGTAGCACACTATGGGATTCCAACATTATTCAAACTGACTGGTGTCTTACTGAATTCCAGAGGATGATCATAAATGAAGGCAGAAACAACTTTTAGAGTGTAAAAAGAGTTAGACTCTGCTCCCCACTCCTGCTGAGGCCCCCATGGCTCATGTGAACCTCTCAGGAAAGCTGAAGGCAGGAAGTACCAGGACTTCACTCAGCAGGATACAGAGTGCTCCCTGGTATGCTCAGCAGGGTAAGTGGGTGTGTTTTAATACTTGGCTTAAAACTTGCTTTAGTTTGTCTCAACAAATATCTTCAGGTTTGGATCAAATTAACCACACCATGATACATTAATGAAGACAAAATACACCCACACAGGTCATCTGGCTTAGGAGAGGTATCTGAAGAGTGGGAGAGAGAACAGAAATGATGCATAGAGAAAACCAGATAATGTAGGTAGATGAATAGGAGGGAAAATGTGAGGTAACTAAGAGCATCTGAGAAATGAGGCTTGTTTCCTTGTTGTCATCCATTGTATAAATATTGCATCATCATCACAATTGGACTAGAAATTTGGATGGCGATACCTAAATATTGAGAATGTTATCAGTGTATGGTAATTAGAGAAGCACCTATGCAGGATATAAAGGTGATGTATACAAAAGTTCAATAGCCCATAAAATTTCTCTATTTTTTATGATGATGGAGATGTCTAGGTTATTGGTGTATAGTGAAGTGTACGCACAGGCAGTGCTGCATACATATGTGCTTCTGTTTAGTCATGTAGCAAGATTCAACACTTTGTTTAACAGCACATGATGACTTTTGTCTCTTTACTACTATTTGAATAACTTGTACATCTCATTTATTAAAATCATAACAGCACATGTATAGATGTTGAGCATGTGGGAAGGTGGTAGTGACTTTCTTTTGAGGTATAGCCAATATATGCCTCTGAGAAATATTTGTACTGTGACTGTAGAATAAGAGCTAAAGCACTTGTTAGATACTATATCTAACTGATATTAAAAAAGGGAAGTTCATGACTTAAATCTGAAACAATACTTACACCTGATATCTGGGGGGGATTCTTCACAGGTGTGGGCTATAAATACTGATTTCCTAGGGAAAAAAAAAATTAAAACAGCTAGAGAGTTGTAACCTGTGTTACAATTATTTACAAAGCCACAGAGAAAAATGCACTGAAAACCATACAACTTTGAAGTTCCCTAGGCAAAAATGTTTTATCGTACATGGTGTAGGCAACTGATGCTGACAACTAAGGCTGCTGAGAGTAGAACTGTTCAATGTTTATAAAGGTACATTTATTGACCCACTACAAGAATGGTAGTAAATAAATCAAAGCAGGAACCTGCAAGATCCTTAAAACAGGGAAAGCAAATGCTCTGACTCAGAGATTAAAGAGTTTGCACTACCTAATTGCTGTTGTGCTGTTTTGCTTTATGCCTATGTATTCCTAGGATTTACTGCTAGGATTTTGTCTGGCTGCAAGGTACCAATCACAGACTGTGGTGTTGGGTCTTTGCCTTGCACACCTTGGCTTTACTCATCCCCCTGACCTGAAACAGGGCAATAAGCTGAGTAGAAGTGATGACACCACTTATCTACCTAACTCCATTAAGGAAGAAGCATAAGGAATATGGGAGAAGCTGGTGAGGTCTGTGACACTTAATTCAGCAGCAGTGCTGTTTGAACATGTACAGTATTAAGAGTTCACTCTAGAAAAGAAAGTTGCCTACATAGCTGTTTAGCTCTAGGTTACTCTGGTCTGGAGAATCTTTTTATGTCAGCTTAGCTGGGAAAAATGTGTTCTGGAAAAATCAGCATAAGCTTGATGATTTGATTTTCCAGTCTCACAGGTATTGTTTGCACAAAATGTTCAAGAGATTGAAGAGGAAAACACAGTTTGGAGCCAACTGAATGTGTTTCTAGTACTGCTGAGGAGCCTTTGGCAATTTTTGTATTTAAAGAATTAAGTCAGCAAAATAAGTTATCACTAAAGGTAATGATATGCAACAGCACAAAAAAACCCCAACAACAAAAAGTCTAGCAGAAAACAAGACTTCCCAATGGTTTGCTGTAGAAGACTGCACGACAGACAACAACATAAAATAATGAAAGGAGTACATGTCATTTAAAACTAACTAGATAAAATACTTGAAATAATAATAAAAAAAGACATTTCTAGTTCAGCAATCTATAGGTGGTCTCTGAGGTCTTGTGCTATATACACACTAGTCACAAATACTTACTGTGCACTATATAACAGACACTGAGAGGAAAATATCTTAGAGAGAAATGGTTTCAGGTGTATTTTTCTTTCTATCTGTATTATGCACTAGAAAACTCTGATAGATTGTCAGCTATCTGAAAATATTTGAAATAAGTGGTGGTTAAGAAATTAGAAACAAGCAACTAATCTGCTAAAAGGTAGATACATCTAACACTTGGTATGCCATTATATTTCAATTCTAGTTTTACTCAGAGTTCTACATAACAATTCAACTGTTTATTATGTTTAGAATAGTGAAAAGAAATACAGTAGTCTGCAATATATGCATTTCTAAGGTACAGCAAGGCAGCCTCCTCAGCAAGGGGTTACAGCATGACATAAATCAACTTCAAACTCATAAAAGCACTAACTTACACGTATTTTATTTCCATAGGCACATTTATTAGTATTAAAATTTTACAGTACCATAATACCCTTACTGGTTCATCTTAAAATATTAAAGTGAGAGGAACACTATTAATAAATACAGATCATACAGCAAGTATTTTTGAAAAAAGTGTGACTCTGAACCCCAGATATTGTACATGAAGAATCTTTAGCTGCAGTTCAGTACTCATTCCCAAGTCATAGACAAAACTAAAGCAAAAAGGCATTGCTTACACACATAACTTCACCCTTGCACATGATGATTAAATATTTTTATCATTTTTCTTCCAGAAAGACATCCTTCAGCAAAACAGAAAATCTATATGACATTGGTTCGATCCTTGCAAATGGTTATTTTGAAACATACCCTTTCATGTTCTGAAAAAATATTTTTGGTCATATATCCTTTTCAGCATGTTATTTTAAGTGCATATTCGGATTAGAAATTTTTGTCAGTATTTCAGGCATTGGTTCCTCAATATTGCTAATCATCAAGTCTATTGTCAGAAATATGAGATATTGTTGGAACTTTAAAAAAAATAGCTAAGTTTTCAGGGTTTCTCAACTACAGAATTAATAGCCTGGAATTTGGCAGCTTTCTTTTACTTTCCCTCTTTACTTCTTTCCATCTTTCTTACTTTGCTGTTAAGTAATTCTAGCTGGTTGAATTACATTCAACTCTATCAAATGTCTATCAAATCCTTTGTAGAACATTCCAGATGTTCTTCACCTTTATGTAACATGCACTTTTCCAGCTGTTTGTTATTGGTCTGCATGACTTCATTTTGACAATAACATAAAATATAGGGCACTTCAGGGGGGATGTTTGATTTTAAACTATAGCAGTCATCAACTTAATATGTTTTGGGATATTTTGATACCATTTGTTTATCTAATACATCACTGTGGGTGGGATTCATCTCACCTAACTTCTAGTCATCTAGTCATGCCATGGTCTTCTGGAGACTAATAAGCACATTTATATCATCAATCACCTGACAAAATTCTACTTTGGGAGGAGATGAACCATGCCCAAAGAATTCCTATCCTACCCACTCACTGATTATAAAGGCTAAGGTGATTAACTCAGATACGGATGTCGGATTTGAAAACATCTACATTTCATCTCCGTGTCTTGTGGAGATATAAGAAATTCTAAAGCTCCTGTGTAGATATTTTGGGATTAGCATGTCTGGAGTGTGAAGTGGTGCTGACATAAGGAAGAAAAAGAGCAGAACAATCTGAACAGTGGCATGGCTCAAAATTTTTGGGGGCATTTATTTGGCTAAAGTAATTTCAAGTGTTTTCTGAAATGCTGACATTTGTTCTTATGGATGTGAAGACCGTCTGTTACATTTGCATGTGGCAGTGCAAATGCACTGCCGCTTGACTGGGATTTGCCATTTTGAGTGCAAAAGAAGAGTAAGCAAGCAGGGATACAGGAGCCTAGCTCTTCCTGGCAAGGTCAAGCTCCTCAAGGTAAGAGGCCACCCTTTGTGAAAGTTGGCATAGACGTCCAAAGAGTCCATTCTTCACTGGTCTCCTGTACAACCAGGCTTAAGTCACAGAATATCAGTCTTCAGGTCCTTCTTGCAGGCCTGCCTGCTCTACAAACATCCTTCCAGAGGATCTGCTGCAATGATAGATAGCATTCTGTGCCTCTGGCCACATCTTAACACTGCTAAAGTCCTCTTGCCACCATCTCATTCCTTGCTGTAGAAAAGACCTCTCTATTGGAATGGAAATTACAGTGAGGTAACTTCTGAGTGAAAATAAAATGCAAATATATGATACTGTGAGCAATATCTAGTGAGTATACAAATAAGCATCACCATCTGTGATAGTTTTTTTGAATGTGATTTTTAGGATCTGTTTTATTTTTTGTTTTCAGTGAAGCACAAAAACTGAAAGTTGTAGGGAAATCTGGTCTGAAGTATTTGCCATCGGTATATACATTTCTTCTTTGTAAACAACATTCACTTATATTTCATTTGTGCACTTTCCTCTTCCCATTCCCTTTGTCAAAGAAAATCAGTTGATTGGAGGGAAAGGATGCTTACCGTGAGAACAAATTGGCATGGTATTTTTCAGATCAATATTTATTTTTCTTATTCAATGCATATTTTATTGTTAATTGGATGCTGGGCTGTTCCTGTTTGGAAATATGCAAATATTTCTGAATTTTTTACAGAGAAATAATAATAAAACCTAATTTTAAAAAATGTATTTCAATATATGTAGAAAAACAAATCTAGTTTAGACTTTGGACAGATGGTCCGATTTGGTGCAGCTGAAAAATAGCACAATTAAGACCTAAATATTGTATGTTTCTACACTGCATGAGTCAGAGGTCAAACGTAGGCATTTATTTTTAATTTTGCCAGAAGATCTTGTCTAGTGCACCATATAGAGCAAAACTAAGGAAGATTAATGCATATTCCTGACTAAGTATGATTGGAACTTTCTGCTGGCATTTATACATAGGTTTAAATTCATTAAAATATAACTATCTAATATTTGTTTTATATGACTGAATTAATTACATTTGTAAATGTTAACACTCAATGACAGGTCTACACAAATCACCTCATTAAAATACAAGTACACTATGTGCCTGAACTCTTAATTTTAACTCATTTTCAGATAACATCAACATAACTGCTGATGTTAAAAATTAACCTATTGAGAAGTTTACTTATTATTTCCTCTATATCCTTTGTTACCAATAGAGGAATTATTAAAGAAACAAAAAAAAACTGAGACAACAAATTACTGGACTTTGAATGAAAGCTATCAGGAGTAGAAGAGTGTGAAGATATAGTTTGGTAGATGATTTGTCTTGTCCTAATTAAGAAGAGAATGAATACGGCATGCAGAAACATAAAGGTTTTCAAGACTGCAAAAGTTATCAGGGAAAAATATGAACATTTTTCTGTTCACTCTTTTATGATCTTTAGACCAAAGAAAGATAATCTAAACCAGGATTTAGTTACTATGACATTTTGGTGGTAGCACTTTTTATGAGATACCCTCTTTTTGTGCTTGCAGGTGATTCCCAGTTTACTACTTTATTGCCTTCCTAAGCTGTGTTTTTGTTGCACAGTCCGGCATATATAAACTACCCTCAATTTGTTTTTTTTATTGGCTTTCCCCTCCTTTTTCCATCAAAGTCATCAAAAAAATCCCACCTCTCCTTAAATCTCACTGATATTTCCAACTTCATCACTTTCCAATTATCCTAGAAGATATTCAGATGAGAAACTGTGTTTTCTCCAAGTATGTTAGTCTTTCGTCTAGAAAAAAAATGCAGCCCATTCTAAGAGTACCTTCTGTGTCTCCTGAGGCAGATTTGGTAAAAGTATCAATAAGCCTTCTTTCTCCGTGTGAGTGATATTTACCAGTTAGGCAGATGATCACATGCTCTGACTAAACACATATGCCACAGAAGAAAAGCTGTGTATTTAGGTTAGCAAAGGGAGAACAGTAAGATTCAGATTCAAAATTATTAGCCAAGCCCTCCTTCTTAAAGCAAATGCCTAGGGAATTGTAATGCCCAAGAGGTACATGCAAACAGATTTTCAATTGCTAATTCCTGCTCCAAAGACAGCTACTTTTTTTATCACTTGACACTCAAAATACCTAGCTTGAAACTTCGAAAATGCTGAGCTGCTTTGGGGCTTCAGACTTTATGGTATTGTTATTTCTAGCCTTATACTTGGATTTTACAAGCCAGATACTTTGCATCATGTCCTCTGATAATACTAAACAAATACATTTTAAATGATATGTGTGAAGTGCGATGTAGAGAAAGCAGTTATAGTTCATTATTACTCTCTCACAGCTCTGCTTTAAAGCTAAATAGGTCAGTGTAGACTACCCTAGACAATGTGCTAATTTAGATTCTACCTACATATCTACCAAACTGCTTAAAATTTGCAGTATGCTTGCTTGTTTTATTTATAAAATTTTCCTGTCTAAGGAAATCTCTTTGATCAGCTGGAAAAATGGAATAAAAGATTCAAAAAAA
The DNA here is from genome assembly GCA_036630365.1 of Acanthiza pusilla. Taxonomy (NCBI): domain Eukaryota; kingdom Metazoa; phylum Chordata; class Aves; order Passeriformes; family Acanthizidae; genus Acanthiza; species Acanthiza pusilla. Next base: position 6,429,280 of record JAXCHO010000098.1, read on the forward strand.
TGATTTGTGGACACAAAATTTTCAAAGAATCACTGTGTCATTAATTTACATAAAATTTCAGATTCATTTAGAAAAAAATGACAAATCAATGCTGAAAGCATGTTTGGTTAAACTATTCAAAAACCTTCTGAGATAGATGCAAAGATCAAAACTGGTGTGCTGCAATTAAAAAAAATTCCAGACATATTCTTAATAAGGCAAAGATGCAAAGTTGTTGTCATATACCATTTATTTTAAACTGTAATATCTGGCGTTATTATTTATATAATTCTTACACACTCCAACAAATCTTTGTTTAGATGCACTTCTTTTCTGAAGCCAAAAATGTGAACAGGCATTTTGCAACGGTCCATGGAAAGCAGATCAAAATCTTTGATGCATGTGACTCTGCAAAACTTCAAACTGTATGTCATGCATGATTTTCATTAAAGATTATGAGTGATCAGTTTTGAAACTCTAGTGTTCCACATAAGTATTGGGAACTCTAGAAAAAGTCAATAGGTTCCTATTGTTTAGAATCATCTCTGAATATTCTCAAGTGTTATGTAGAATCCTGAATGCTAAGTCTGTTCAGAAATGTTTGGAGAGACAAAGTTAAAAAAAAAAAAAAAAAATCAACACCAAACAAAACACATAACAAGCCCAAAGAAAGAACTTGTCAAATGTATATATGCAGGGAGAAAAAACCCCACACCCTTTGCATATTGCAATGGCAGCATATCCCTACTTCCTAACAATTTAATGACCTCAAAGGAAAATAATTCATTTCGCTTTCCTGTACTGCCATGTGTTAGTTAATGTACAGTATTGCTTTCAGAACAGACTCTTTATATTAGCTTATTGGTTTTCCCAGATTACAGCCAAAGGGATATATACGAGAGAAATAACCTTTCATGAAGCATTGTGGCATTTTCAATTAATATTAAGTTAAGAAGTTAAAAAGACTTACACAAATTTAAAGTTATTTTTCTATTTATGCAGAATTATTTTGATCCATTTTGAAGCTGAAATACTTTTTAGTTTATCTCAGTCAGTTAATTCATGCCTATTATGCTAATTTTCCCTTCTGAGTACTTATTTACATTTGGACCACTAGGGCACATAAACCAGATTTGTGATTGTTTCCCTTTAAGAGATAGTTTCTTACAGCTTTACTGCACATGTTTTCATACTGAATTGACTGTAAGAAATCAAAGAAATCTGAAGAGTTTGGTTTGTTCATAAGAAGTGAAGAGTTGTTGACTGATAGCCTAAAACATAATCTGCATTTTTGGGGCATGTTTTGTAATCAACTCTGTGGAATAGAGCAATGGCTTCAAGTGGTGACATGTAAGACATGTCTCATTAGGTTCATGAGATTACCTAATATCAAGTATAACTCTTTTTTCTTTTTAAAGCACTGTAGACATGTTAAAGAATTAATTTCCCCAGAACCTTGTAAGACTGCTCTGTATTTCATTCCCCATTTTCCTGAAACAAAAGCTGCATCACCAATGTTGAAAAGATTGATTTTCAATGTGACAGAGCTACCGCAGAAGTGTTCACCCATTTCCAGCCATTTCTAAAGAAAAAAGTGAAAACCTCACACTGTTGTCTGGTAACAATATGAGAAGGTGATCACTGTGTGAGATGAGCATGTAGACAGCTGAGTCCAAGACAAGTTTTTGACTTGCTCAGTCTGTTCTTTAACTGTGCTGCCTGTGTGCTGGTCATAATGTAGATGGCCTTCTGTGCATCCTTTCTGACTGACAGACCTAACACCTGTCAGGACTGTCAATATGGGTGTAATGTGTGAAGTACAAGATCAGAAAAAACATGTATTGTGTCTTCCCAAGAATGTTCTCCCAACCCCCAAAAATTGCAGATAAAGAACTTCCAGAGTCACAAGTGGGTCTCTTCAATTGCTAATAATATCGTATCTTTAAACTGTGTTTTGTCTTTCACCTGAAAGGATCCTACTGTACCATGTGAAATGAAAAATCCTGCCACTGGGCAAATCTGGGCCTGTCAACAATACTGGTAGCACCTCTGTTAAAACTGCTGAACAGCAACTGTGAGAGAGGACAGAGAGAAACAACCCCACAGACACCAAGGTGAGTAAATGAGAGGGAGGACTCCATGTGCTGGAGCAGAGGTTCACTTCCAGCCGGTAGAGAAGATATCCTGCAGGCTGTGGAGGACTCCATATCAGAGCAGATGGATGTGACCTGGGAGAAGAGGCAGACTGTGGAGAGGAGCTCATGCAGGAGCAATTTTTCTGACAGGACCTGTGACCTCCAAGAACAACCAGCATTGCAGCAAGCAGTATGTTCCTCAAGGACTGCACCCTGTGGAAAGGACTCATACTGTAGAAGTTCCTCAGGACCTGCATCCTCCAGGAATGACCCAGGTTGGAGAAGTCTGCGAAGGACTGTCTCCCATGGGAGGGATCCCACTCTGGAGCAGGAGAAGAGCATGAGGATGAAAAAGCAGCAGACACAAAACATTATGAATCGATCACAACCCTTCTTCTCAACCCGTCTGCACCACTCAGGGGAAGGAGGAGGTTAGAAGGGTTGGGACTGAAATTGAGCCTGGGAAGAAGAGAGCAATTGACAGCAAAGTCCCTGTCCTTATCTTGACCTATGTGCTTTGTGTAGCATTTCCTCCCCTTGTCCTGTTGAGGAGGGGAGTGATGGATTGGCTTGATGAGCACCTGGATTCTAAGTAAAGGTCAACCTATCACAAACCTCTTCCCCTGCTTCATTGTCTCCATGTTAAATTACAGATGTTTTGTAGATGGTGCTATAGAAGCAGGGAAAAAGAAGAAACTCAGAATAAATAGTTTGCAAAACCTTCTGGATACAATATCCGAGTTGCTTATCTGAGACTTAGACTTCATGGGGTTTTACAGAAATAGTAATGTAGAGGAGTGAGGAGGCAATGTTTTCTGTAGACTCTTTGAGCTTGAAGATCCATGGCTCTGGAGCAGGATGACAGAAACTACTGCTTACAATTCAAGTTACATGTATGAGAAATGAAATGTCAGTGGACATTGTTTCTTTCATGCTCACTTGAAAAAAGAAATGGCAGGATTGGGTTTCTAACTGAAGTTTAACTCCTGTCTATCTGGAATGATGTGCAGATGGATAATTTGGAATTACATGACCGTTGACCTCCTGCCTCTAGAAAATCACAGATCATGTTTTAAATTGATTCATGTTTTAAATGAATTAGAGATGAAAAGAACTGCATGAGACTTGTGGTGGATGTGGGAGAAGACTAAACTTTGTGCAGACTTACCACTTTCTCCCTGGGAGAGACCCCATCTAAACAAGAAACACAAGAGTAATAACCAATGTGTTTCTGCATTACCCTAAATGTAAAATATCATAGAACCAGAGAATGAGCGAGTAAGATGAAACTAATTTTCTAGCCTAATAGTGAGTATCCATAGCTGGGAGACTTTTCTTTGAGATTGTGGCCTTTGTCTTAGAAATGTTAATATATTCCACAGATTAATACAGATGGTAATCCAGTAACCATAATCATCTCTCTGTTTGAGTTTAAGGACAACCAAAAGAGGCTCCTTTCCATTTGTGCTCCAGCTGAGGCCAGCACTCTGTGCTTCAGGGTTTGCCACACTTGTCATGGGTACCCCAGCATGTTTCCTGTATCCAGCCCTGATTTGCAGACTCTCATATGTGAAAGGTCACTAAGTCAGTGAATCCAAGTAAGTCCTATAAGTATCCCTAGCATCACAGCAGGCTTTATGCAAGAGGAGCATGGATGAGATAAACCCCACACAAACTATTCAAAGATGCTCTACAGAATATTATCATATTGTAGAAGTGATCCAAAACTGACAGTAGAAATTATTACATGTCACAATTGTTCTATGTTGTCACCAGTTCTTTTGGGGACGTATTAGGAAGATATTCTTATCTAGAAGAGGTACAGCCTGAAATCTTACTGCAACCATAAATTTATTTTCTACATGGCTGCAATCTTTACTGAGGAAAGCAGACTAAATCAGTATCTCTTCCTGTAAGTCATGATCAAGCCATACCCTTACTCTGTGAAGAGGCAATCTGTCAGAACAAAATATGTGAATAACATGTACAAACTTTATTTTCCAAACATTCCTCATATTCTTTAAATGTTCAAACCTAAAATAAACACCATGGCACCACTTTTCAGTTTACTACTTCAAGGAACAGCCCTAATTGCTGTGACAAAATACCGCATCAGAAAGCATAAGATTTGTTAAGGAAAAAACATAAATTCCCATTTTATTGTCTCTTCTGATAGCAAATCTAATAGAAGTCCTGGAGAAATTCTTAAACCACCTAAATTTTATGTGTGCTCCAATAGCTTTTCTCTTCCCCCAGGGAGAAAAAACTACCTCAGTAAGAGATAGTTGTGGGTCTTGAGACTTATTGTTAGTTCAAAAATAAATCACCTTTTTTTATATGAGACGAGAAATCAAGTTCTAGTCATTTTTATACGTGAAGTTTTGAATTTGATAAGTGCACAGACCAGAGTCCAAGGGTATTTTATAAACTCTTACTTTAATAAGTTGAATAAATTGCTTTATACTTTTAAACCAGTAGAGAATTTTGATGTATCAAATATGTAATCTATCCTTCTTTTTCACCTCATCATTGCTTTTCTTCCTGTGTATTATGGTTTCTGTTGTCTTCAGTACACCAGTATTTGCTGGTGTACTCAAATGAGCAGTATTTTGCTAAGTGTATATTTTTCAATAAGCCAGCTTAATCACCTCACATGTTTATTTTTACCTGCAGCTCACGAAATACCTGTGGCAGGTTTATCTGTGCATAGTTTTACTGGAAAGTTGAACATGAGCCAGCAGTGCCCTGGCAGCCAGGAGGGCCAGCCCTGTCCTGGGGGCATCAGGCACAGCATCGCCAGCAGGGCAAGGGAGGGCATTGTCCTGCTCTGCTCTGCTCTGCTCTGCTCTGCTCTGCTCTGCTCTGCTCTGCTCTGGGGTGGCCTCACCTCCAGTGCTGGGGGCAGTTTGGGGTGACACTATATAAAAAAGATATAAAGCTACTGGAGAGTGTCCAAAGGAGAGACACAAAGATGGTGAAGAGTCTAGAAGAGAAGCCATATGAGGAGTGTTTGTGGTCACTTGGTCTGTTCAGCCTGGAGAAGACCGAGAGGAGACCTCATTGCAGTCTACAGATTCCTCATGAGGGGAAGAGGAGGTGAAGACACTGACCCCTTCTCTCTGCTGACTAGTGACAGAACTCAAGGGAATGGCATGAAGCTGTGCCAGGGGAGATTTAGGTTGTATATTAGGAAAAAGTTCTTCACCAGAGGGTGTTTAGGCACTGGAACAGGTTTCTCAGGGAAGTGGTCACAGCACCAAGACTGACAGAGTTCAAGAAGTCTGTGGACAGTGTTCTCAGGCACATGATATGACTCTTGGGGATGGCTTGTGCAAGGCCAAGGGTTGACTCAATTATACTTGTGGTTCCCTTCCCACTCAGAATATTCTATGATTCTATGATTATACTCACTTAAATGTTAAGGAACATGTCCTCACTTAGTAATACATGCTAAAATGAAGAGGAATCCTTGTCTTCTGTTTGGTTTTGGTAGTTTGGGGGTTTTTTTATATTTCCACCTCATTTCAGGAACAAAGAAAAATGTTCTGCACCTCCCCTTTCCTGGATCCTGAATCTGGATGTATTAGATTTCTATCAAGGCACTGGATATTATCATGGCTATGGAATGGTCCCATGGCCATTGCAGATAGTATTCAGAATTAGGCTGCTGTCACTGTGGAGGGAAGTCTGGATCCGACCTGCAGAAGGAGTGGAAGCAGTAGACCCAAATTTTCACAGCTCACCAGTCACTCTCTTCCTTTTCTATGCATATCACTGTTTTTTCCTTTTCTTTGCTCCTTTCACTTCAACCCCAAACCACTTCTTTATCCTTGTGTTATCACAATTTACCAACACTACCAAAAAGCCCGTTTAAACAACTCTGGCAAACACAGAAATATATTCTATTTATCCTGAAATGGACAGAGCAGAGCTGAAGAAGGTATCTTCTCAACGCTCTAGACACAGTGCTGTACCTCCAAAACAATGCACCCACTCAGCACAACTCTGTGCTCTGTTTGGGTCCTACAAGGTTTGACTACAGTAGGACTGCACCTGCATCTCCCTTTCCTGTCAGACAGTACTATTTTGACTCAGCTCTACAGATCTGAGCACCAAACCTTTGTGGCTTACAATTCCCTCCTGCCGTTCCATGGTGCAAGGGCAGAGTGGCTGACAAGTGCCATTGCACGGTGCATGTCAGAGTGGCACAGAGTGGTAGATGGCACGACAAGGACAGGGTCAGCACAGGGATGATGAGGCCCTTGGGGTCCACAAAATGACCTATCCCACAATCATGATCCTCTCTCTTCACAGTGTGTGGCTTTTAAGTGATGTTACCTGTAACATGAGCTGCCCAAACGAGGCTGATGAAGAAAATGCAACCAGACAGCAGAGCAGCCAAAGAGAAAAAAACTGTGGGAAGTTCTCCTTGTCAGGATCCTTTGCATTTTATTTCTGGAAGAGGCTTGATTGACTTGACAGTCAGCCACAGCCATGGCTGACGATTGAATACAGCCCTCTGTGTTTGTCTGTGATTCCAAGGTGTAATCTGACATTTCTGTGTGGGGATGTACAGCTGTAGGTGGGATAAACACTCAGAAAATGTGCAGCTCTACATCTACCTCTTCTACCAATCTTCCTCTATTTCTCTTGAAGGATGAAAAACAAGAAAAAATAAAATAAAATAAAATATAAAAATAAAATAAAATAAAATAGAATAGAATAAAACAGAATAAAATAAAATAAAATATAAAATAAAATAAAATAAAATAAAATAAAATAAAATAAAATAAAATAAAATAAAATAAAATAAAATAAAATAAAATAAAATAAAGTAAAATAAATTATTTCTGTCTCAGATGACGAAATTCTCTGACATTCCCAAGTCAAGATAAAGTGGCTACCTAAGTGTGATTTACTTCCCCCGTGCAGACAGTGACCTCAGCCCTGACCTGCAAAGACCACCCTGCACAAAAACAAAATTATAATTATAGTTCCATGCTACTTTGGTCACAGACTCTTTCAGAGGCTGTCACCTGTGTAGACATGTGTTTATTTTGACATTATATTTTTGTGATCTTGTCTGCTGTGTAGTTGGAAAGAAGGAAAAAAAAAGGTTAAAAAAATAGGAGAAGTTTCAGTTCAGTTTATTCAACTGCCACAACAAAGTGTCTTGAAAAGCTTATCATGGTTCTAAGGTTTCCTATGAATCCTGTGTTGTCAGTAACCTTGCTTCTACACTTTGAGATATGGAATAATATACATGAATTGTGAACTTAAGGTGTTGTAAACAAGTGATAAACAGTTTAAATGAAGGGAGTAAAGATGGCATGCAGATTCTGCTCTTTTCAAATGTAGAAAATATTGCAGCTCAATCTAGATCTGCCAGTCAGTGGCTCTAAGTCACTTGGTAAATCTATAGCCTAAATATACCTGCAACTGGGCCACTTTTTCTATGACCCTGTTAAATCTTATTATTTATAAATTTGAATGTTTAAAATGTACAGGTGCACATTGGGCTTTGGGTCTCTCTTCTGCAGTTAAAAACATAAACAAATAAAGGACTTACAAAAGTTCTTTAGAAGCTACCACATTTCTACATATTTTTCATTTTCAGGTCATTGCAAGATGTAATGAACACCAAATAGCTGTAGCAGTTCTGGAACAACAGGGCCGTCTGACATCAACTGCAGTAATACATGACTGGAGACAGATGATAACAATCTCTCTCCACATAATAAAACCAACTAATATCAAGACAAATTTTAAATTTTACTGACTTACTTATTTTCTTTAGAAAGTAGATTCTTACAGGAAAAGGCTTTGCAAACTTGGTTTCAATCCTTGCTACAAAAGATTCCAGACAGTTCTTCATTCACAGCCAGATACCCACCTAATGACAACCTAAAGAATACTGAGTAGATTCATTCATAGGCTGAGCTCGCTTTTTGCCACTTCAAAAAAATCTCTTTTGTGGAAGAAAATCTCTTCCAATAGGATTTTTATTAAGGTCTTGTAGAACTGGAGAGCACAGTTCACTCTAAAAACTGAGGTGTGATCTGTAAACACGATCTGCTCCAAACTGAGCAGAAGATGTGTCCATGGTAGGAGCCCATGGTGGGTGGGAATATTTTCCTAGGTGAGGAAACAGCTGCCAAGCAGATGAGTATAACTTAGCAGATAGAACATTTTAGAAGGTGACTGTATTTACAGACTTTAATCTGCACACAAACAGCTGAAACACAGGTGAGATGATTGGCTGAAAGCCATTGTTATTACTTGGCCATACTACAGCTGTTATAGTATGTAAAATAATTTTGGCAGCTCCAAATTAGTTCCTAGTAGAAAATGTTACATTACAGGAACTCCTAGTAATGTTGCTCTGTTGACACGATGCTACTTCTTGGCAGTCACTTCAGAGAGATGAAAGATGGAAGAGGCAAGGTAAATTCAATATGTTGGCTTTATTTTTATTTATTTATTTTCAATCAAAAAGGTGTTTTATCCTCCTGGTCAATGCTGAGAAAAGCTGAAATGGGCATCTGGCAAATTCTGACATATTTCATACACTCACCTCTGAACTGACCATTGACTGCAGTTTTTATACTGTTCTCTTAGCCATCCTGTGATATACATTCTATGCCTGCCAAATTAATGACTATTCTTATTTTTTATTCCCATCTAATCCCTACTGCAACTCTTTCTTGTTAACATGCAAAATGACTAATTTTCAGTGATACCTTAGTATACAAAGATTGTAATGACACATATTATAACTTTATGCTGTAATTTCAAAATCATTGCTTTGCTTGCTGTTCTTTCATAGCTCTTGTATTATTTGTACCATTATTGTGAAAGACTGACAATTTTCTGCTGAACATAATTATTAGTTAATGTTCATACACTATATAAGTGAAAACATTTAGTCCTACAGATTCTTATATAAATAAAGTGTTTTCATTGCTGCAGTTTTTAAGTTTTAAAATGGGACTTCTATTACATATGTGTGATTCAATTAGAGGCTCATTTTGTTAAGAAGGAAGGCAATGGCAACAAAGGGTAAAGAGTTAAAGTAGCCCCAGAAATCAAAGAAAGAAAATTCCAAACACTTCAGCTTTGAGGCAAATTGGAAAATATAACACACACACTATCTCATGATGCTCAAGCAGACTGAATGCACCTGTGAGTGATACTAAGAAAAATGTATTTCTCTATTGACTAATGCTCTGTACTATGCCCATTCAGAGCTGCACCTTCAAACCCACACCACTCCTCTTAAACCTGGAACATCAAACTCATTTGAGAAAGAGAGAAATTAATTTCATTTTTATATTAAGCACATGGACTTTGAAACAGATTTGCTTTATATGCTATTTGTATTTATGTTAAAGTTAGGGTAAAATATTTTATTTGTGGCTACAATTAAGTTATTTTCAACACATATTTGCTTAATACAGTGTTGTTACTCCTAGTAAAAGGCAACAAGGAAAAGAGTTCCTCTTGCTGACAACGACATTTTTGGCCTTTTTATTTTTTCCCCCTCATTTTCCATTTTCCAAGTTCTCTACTTCTTCTTTGGACTTATATGTCTTCCTTTCACTTCTTTAGCATCTCCCAAACAATTTCCATCTTTTTCTACTTATCAATCACTTACCTAACCATGAAAGCCTTGTTTGTATTGTCAGTGTAAACATCGTAGAGAGGGTTCATTTTGTCTAACTTCACATAAGTTAGTGTGAAGAAGTTTATAAGAGTACGATTGTCCCTTTCTACTCAGCAAATTCCCATTATAATCAATGGACAGAATCAGGCACTTCTGGGAAATTACAGGTACAGTTCATTTGCCTGAACATAGGTGCCTATTGCCAGACTGATAGAAATACTGAGAGCTGCATCCTTCTGTAGGCACAACACAAAGCATCTGAATTAACCCAGTTCAGTTTGTCCTACAGTAAATATCCAAAATAAGTGGGGTACCTCATGCCCCAGGTGTCCCACACAAATGTCTGTGCATGAGTTAGCTGCCTAGGACTCTTTTACAGTCCACTTTAGTCTAAGTCAACCCATTCAGAACACTATGGGGTACTAGCCAGCTGAGCTCCAAGTAGGCATGTGTGCTTGATCAGCCAAATCACTCCAGAAATTCTTCGGGATGAATCAACTAGACTGAAGATAACTATAATCTGACTTCAAATTTCTATATCTAGGCATTTGAAATTGCTCATTTGCAGTACAGAGGACTTGTCCATCATTACATTTAACTGAATCCCATCCTTGGTTTTAAGTGATTTCAGCCAGGTGAAATAAATCACACCCTCCTCCATTTTGAGTAGCAATGGAGTCCAGGCAGATGCATAAAAGGTAGGGATATTCACATCTTTCAGAACAATTGATTCAGTCTTCTCCAGACCAGGAGGACAACATTGCATCAATAACATTTTATTCAATAAAGGAATTTGTCTTCAAAATCATAGAATCACAGAAAGATTTGGTTTGGAAGGGATCTTAAAGATCATCTAGTACCAACCCACCAAAAGCAGGGAGGTTTTGCTGTTTCTTTTGAAACGATAGCAGGTTTAGCAGAATTGCGACCCAGCCAATACATCATACATGAGGGCTTCAGAGGTCTGGGTGTGACTAACAAGAGAGAGCCTTGTCTACAACTAGCACCGTGCTCCCATTTTACGATTGCTTAGGTACATCTGAAGAAGGTGTTGAATCAGTGAAATTTAGAGATGGAAAGAAGTTCAAGGGGTTATCCAGTTCACCTTAAAGTGGATCAAGTTTTCTTTGGACATTCCTAATTGTGTTTGTCTAGCTTGACTTAAATACCCCAAAGGGAGGAATTTATGAAACTTCATGGGCAGCCTTCTCTAGGACTTCGTCACAATAACAAAATTTTTCCTAATATCTAGACAGATTTTTTTTTTCAATTAAGCCTTTTTTCTCTACTTTTTTTTTTTTTCTCATGATAAGGAAGGAATGAGCACCATCTTTATAACCATGTTTTATGTGCTAGAGTATGGCTGTCATGTTCTGCCTCAGTCTCTTTTTTTTCTAGACTAAATTAATTCTCTCAACCTTTTCTCACAGGTCATGTCTTCTAAACCTTATCTCATTTTTCATGCTCTCCTCTGGGTTTCTCCCATTTATCTTTCTTAAAGTGTGATGTTCAAAAGCAGACACAGAACTCCAACCTCACCAGGGCAGGCTGGACAGAATTGTGTTCTGTATTTTATGTGTGACAGCCCTGCTAATCCCCCACAAAATGAGAATATTTGGGGTAAGAAAATTGTGTTATCAATTTACATTTAATTTTCAACTCACTATGAGCCCCACATTTCTGTCCTACTTCTGCATGGGCAGCCATTCCTCACTTTATGAGTGCACATAAAATTTTAGATTAAAAAGAAAAAAGTCCTTCCAAATCTCCAGACTTCAACTGATTTCAGAAATGAGTGGGCAGACATCCCCATAGGGTGCAAAATTTGCAAGTTTTCATTAAAAAAAAAGTTTTTCATTTTTCAGTAAGAAGAAGGGACCAAAGATCAAAAGACAAATTCCACTTACTACAACCTATTTTTCATCATGTAAAATTTTCCAGCATGCTAAACTACTTTAAGACTTATAATTAGTTCTGGAAAGAAAAGATGGGACAGAATGGGATCACTTGACCACCTTAGGGACAACATGTTTAAAGAATTGCTCTGGAGCATCCATTAAGAGACTAAAAATGTTGTCTTCCACTTCATGCTGGTTCTCATTTTTTTGGATATGGATCAAAATAGCAGCATACTATTCCAGAGCTCATCTGGACAGGCAACTGGAGGATAAGAGGAGCGGTTGATAACAGAAGCAATGAGACTAATAATAAAAAAGTAGGCAAAAAGAACAATAATAGGAGGTAGTAATGGGAAAGACAATATTCTAGATCATCCCATTTCCTTTAAAAATCACTGTGTTCTGAATACGGAGTCAATTTCCAGACTTGCCCTTATTTTTCAGAATTCTGCATGTCTATTAAAGAGCTCTCTTAGGGTTCATTAGATATTGTGTGTGCACCAAACTCAATGACTTTTTTTCAATTGACTTGAGGAGAGATAAGATTTTACTTTCTGATCCACAGCCTTGAGGCAGCACAAGGTCTTTTTCCATTACAGGAACTTTACTAGAATTATAATGGTCACTGCCTTTCTGTCATGCTGACAGTTTCCTAAACCCTGTGAAAACCTCTCTCTTCCCATTCTTTCTCTCTTCTATCTTCTCCCTCTCAGCATCCTTCCTCCTTCCAACAGTCATCTTCACAGAATGAAAGGACAAGGTCAGATAGCTTTTGAAAACAAAAGAAAAGCTGGTGAAAGGGAAGGTGGGGGGGGGGGGGAGCTGAGGTAAGAATTTTCCTGCATTAACACCACGCCCTTAATGTGCAGCATGTAGTCAATAAGTGGATGTTTGGGCTTTGATTTCGAAGCCCCTATCCTCTCAGACGTCTAGATCAACTTAAATCAACAAAAGATTGCTTTGAAACAGCAGAATTCTTCTGTCTCAGGATGAAGGAATAAAAAGTTAGGCAGGGACTTCTAAGGAATGATTTCGTACTGCCATTTTACAGTTACATTGCGGCCCATTTCTCCAATAATTGAATACTTTGAATTTCTCTCAAATTGTGGATTTATCTTGATTATTTGAAATGCAGAGGGAAAAGCTGAAGTGCAGGAACAACGACCTTTCCAGACTTGACTGGTGCAGAATTGGGAAGAGCAGTGGGAAGTGCAGCACAGATCAGTCGTCTCTCAGAGTTACTCCTCTGTGTTTTTAACCAGAAGGACCAGTCTCATGCCAGTGCTCCAAAGCTACTTCCACTGCCAGAATTAGCAGGTAGGCTGCCTCTTCTCCTGAATAGTCTGTAACACTAGCAGCTATTAAAAGAAATATGGAAATTAGCAGTTAAAGTCAATGAAGTTGATAGCTCCTACTTACCAAGTTGGTGCCTCAGTGATCAGCTCTAACGAGGAAAAGCTGTACTCAACTCCTTATCAACAGCTTCAGACTTGGCAGAGCTGGATTTTGAAGTGAAACCAAAAATCATGAGAAAAGTGACACATAGTTTAGTGTGACTTTACTTGTACTTTAACCTGAATAGGGCTGAAAATAAGTTGATGATTCAGTCATATTGTGGTCCTCTTACTTCTTTTCCAAAGATGCTTTTTCAGTATAAAACACTGACAGGCTAGAGCCTAATACCAAGCTGCATTTAAAAATTGTTTCCTTGTATGTGTGTTTGTGCATGAGGGTTCGCATGAATTTATTGTCATTCCATCATTCACAGTGACAGGCATTGTAACTTGCTGTCATGCCATGGCACCTTACAATGATGTGAACTTTAATTTTTTATTAAGATAGTAAGTTACAGTCAGTTAAAGATAAATGCCTTGGCTTAGTCAGAAATGGAATAAAGGCTGGGGTGCCTGCAGTACTAACAGGGTAGCAGGGTTGATAACAGCCTTTTGGGGTAATTCTCCATTGTCACTGATACAGTTTCACTGGTGGAAGTGCTCTTGTCCCTCCTGTTACTTTATCTAAAGCTAAGTGATTATAAGGATATTAAGAATCAAGAAAAAATGTTCATTATAAAGCAGGAATTCAACCCAAATTAATGCAGATGTTTCAAATTTAGATATCTAGGTCTGCTCTAGTCATGTGTGTGTCTTTTACAATGTCTTTCTGAGTTACTATTGAAGAATAATACATTATAATTACAATGATGCATAATAATTTTAGTGTAAAATGCATTGAGTGCATTGCATACTGGAAATGCTTATTTTTCTCTGTTCAGTATAAAAGGGAACCTATGCTGAACCAATTCAGGCTTAAATGTCTAACTTCCGGAAAGCTAAGTAGACGAGTGCATTTTCACATGTCTTAATAGAGGAATGCTCATTTTATCTCCATTTTTTTTCTCCATGCCTCGAGCCCTTGGATTCATAGTCCTTTACATTTAACTGTTACTAAGCGGATGACCTAGGGTGGAAAACAGATCCTTAGACCCCAGACACACTCTAAAGAAAAATATTTTTGCACACAAGAAATCTATTCACTCAATTTTTATTGCAACCTAAATTCTTTTTTTGTTTCCTATTGAAAAACCTCTTGGTTTTTCTAATTCCATTGTTCTTTACATTAGAAATATGTTAGAAATAGGATATGCAGCTATTTCTTTGCACATGATCCTCATAAAAAATTCTAAAAACCCACGTTCCTAACCGAAATGCAAACTCAGCATTACTTAGGACAACAGCACCAGCAGTAAATGCAAGCATGTGAAACAAGGGAGAGAAAAAAAAGAAAAAAAAATTCTAGAAAAAGACAAGAAAAAAACGAACCAACCGAAAAACCAACTCCCTTTGCTATAAATCAACCTCAGATTCAATATGAATCATCAAATTTAATATTGCCATGATCAGTATTCATGGAAAATAAATGATGCCAAATATGCTTTAAGAAAAAAGAAATCTGTTTAAATGGTATTAATGGTAAGGCATACTACAGCAAGGTGAACAACACTGATAATATTAAATTAACCCAAGAGGCTCCCTAATCAGGATCCCTATGCAGAAATCTGCTTGCCAACTGTCGTTCTTTTTCCCATTGGTTTAGTTAAGGGTTGAAGTTCTTCTTGAAGTTTCTTTTTTAATCATTAGATCCCGACCTTACAGTTTTCTCTGACTACTTTCCTTCAGGCTGTCTTTGCTCCTGTCAATTTAGGATTTCCAGGGAATTATTCTTCTTTGAAATGCATATTCCAGGCTTGAAATACTGGCATATGTACACTGTAGAGTAATTGTGGAGGCCAAATGTTTAATTACACATGACAGCTGGAGCTGTAGGAGTCCGAGGCATGCTTGAAAACAACTTATGCCCTATGCAGTCTTAACGAAAAGGAACAAAATAATATATATTTAGGTTTTTTGCCACATGGTAGCCGCTGTTCTCTCTCTTTTCACAACTGAGGGTGGTTTGCAAGAAGTTCAGCTGCTTTCACTTCTGTGTACCGTCTCTCTGAATATATACTTTTTTTTTCTCCTTCATACAGTCTAGGCACAAACTTTTAGACCATGCGATCCTGCAAGAAATGTTTGGAATTTCTGTTCATTTTTTCCTGGGTGACAGAGAAAAGCTTTTCAGGAGCTTTTCTAATACAGTGCTCTTGATACAATTTCACAAACCCACATTACTAGAAATGCCAGAATCAATTAGAATTTTAATTATAAAAGATATAAGAAGCATTCGTATTTTAGCCTAATAAATGTGATTTACTCAGAAATTAAGCAAAAGAAATAAACTGATTTCTAAGGCTTCAAAAATATTTATTTCAATCAGCATAAATATTTTTCCACGTTTATAGACAGATAGATTTAAAGGCATATGAAAACAATTATTTAATTCTTCAGAAATCTTCTGTTCTTAGTAAAACAGAAGTTAAAAATTATTTCTTATTATCAATATATCTGTTCTCAATGTTCAGCTCTTCATTTGACATAAATTCATATAGTTCTTGTGACAAAATGTCTGTGTTGGTTTAAAGCAGTTGTAAGGTCTAACTCAATATTGGACACACCTTTTTCTATATATACACACATGCAAAATTATTATTACATTGAATTATTATTATACTAACTGTACAAAAGTGGCTAAATTTTGATTTTGAAATTTTGGCAAATAAGCTTTTCTTTGTGGATTGTGACATAAGAACATATTCATTAAATTATACCATATTATGAAAGGGATATCCTTTATATTTATTTTTTTATTTTCTTGCTCTATCCCTCTTTTGTACAGGATCGAAGTAAGATTTAATTTAGTGGTGCTTCTGTTAGTGTTTGACAGGAAAATAGCATGTTTATTTCCATGGTGAGAAAAATGTATCACCAGTGCCCAGTTGAAAAAGATGTTTCACTCCTTGCAAGGAGGAGTTAATGAATATCTATAGCACTTAGATGTACAAAAAAGCAAACAAAGAACATTACTGTATTTTCCCAATGTCTTTAATGTAAGGAGAGTAATGAGACTGAGTTGACAAATTAAAGGAATATTGTTCAGTGGTGTTTGGAATTAACTGCTCTGTATGGTAGGTTAAGAATGAGCAATGTTATAACTGAGTAAGTTAAAACAGAGCTCCCTCCAGCAAACAATTTAGAACTTGACTTGATTGCCATGAATCAGTAAGGTAACTAAACCTCTCTTAAAATGTGAAGCAGAATTTCAATTTTAAACTGCTTGGTATTTCTTGAACAAAGAAGTCTTTCCTTGAGATGAGCCTGTTTGCCTAAAACGTGAACCATTAAGCATCACAGAAACTGGGCTTTTTAAAAATTATTTGTCTCTACCCTCCAGTACTTGTGTCCTTATTCTGAGAATTTGAAAATAAACAATTTTGTCAAATTGTGTTGAAGTTATTTGAGGTTTTCATGGTCTCTGATTACCTCTATGTTTAGAAAATGAGATGGGAAATCTGACTCTGAAGTTCCCAACTTGATAAGGAGAAAGTTAGAAATACAGCCAACAAACAGTGTCGTCTACTACTTGGAAGCCGCAAAATGAGATATATAAAAATTGGACTGCAAAGCCTAAAAGTTAACTGTGGGAGTGAGACAGGGAAGTGCACCCTGGTAAGCCAGAAAGTCATGTTGTGAAAACGGCTGTTCCCAAGTCTCTGCTAATGCAGGCACAGAGACATCCATCAGTCAGTATTTTCCATTCAGCAGGCAAAGCCATGGTCAGGGTCACCTCTCCTGCAGATCAGGAGACCTGCATAGGTGAATACACACACTTCCTTACACTTCTAAATACCACAGCTTGTATGGTTTCCAAAATTGTTCAGTGAGCTGAGGTGCTTCCAAAGGTACCAAAGTGCACCTCACACATAACTATGACTGATCTCTTAAAGCTCTATGTGAGATGCACTGCAGAAAAGTGAGCTTATGCCTTGTCCTTTCTGCAACATTTCTGTAAGTAGAACCTCCACTACTTGTACTGCAGAAACCCCCATTCTACTAAGATTGCCCTTGTCCTACTTGCTGCAGTGTGACTATTTTATTTTACTTATGTAGGAGGCTGAGTTACTTGTTGGAGCTGTGTCTCGTATAGCTGAAAGATTTCAATCAAGATCAAACAACAGTTTTTGGTATTTTCAGCCTGACATATTAATACAGTAAGCTCACATAACAGAGAATGCATGGTGTCACTCCAGAGTCTTTTCTCTCTTTGGGAAACTTGAGTTTGAAGTTAATTAATTACAATAAAAAGCAATAGATTTTAGCTAGCTTTTTGTGCTCTTTCAAGTTTTCACTTTATAAAGAGTAACATCAAGGCAGAGGTTGTACAGTACAGAGAAAAATATCCAAGGCTGAAAATAAGGGAGATGGAAAATACTACTTTCAAATCTGATAGAGGAAAAAATGCTTATATTGTTACGGTTGTGTTGGGAAAGGAAGACGTGGTTGCATGTGATAAATGAACACATTTGTATCAACTGAGCTGATTTTCAATAAATACTTTATTTCACTACAGTCTTCTAGACTTCATGAATAACACTTATCCCTTTGTAATAGTCTCTTTCAATTTTTGTAGATAATTTGAATGTTAAGTTTCTTATTTTAAGAATCAAGAGCCACTTACTGATGTAAACAAAGCTCCTTGGGAAATACAAGACAACATAAAGACACTGTGAAATGTTTTACTTCTAATAGGTAACATTATCTGGAGTTTGGGAGTGAGCAGCTCTAGACTGGCTTTTAATTCAAACCAGGCATAAGAATGCACATGTTGACCTATGGGCTCTGCCAGAACCAAATAAGTACAGAGGAAGTGATGACTAGAAAGTGAGCCCGAACACCTGTACAGGTCACTGTTGGCCTATCATGCTTAACTAATTTTCCCCTGCCCTCTGACCTAGTTTTCCACAGTGCCATCGAGATTTATATCTTTCATCCTGAAAACCCTACAGCTGCCTGCAATTAATGAAACAAGCCTTAACTTTCTTATCTGATAAACCGAAGGAACAATTGTTTTATTATTGTATTGACAAATTATCCTATTAACGAGTGGCTACTGTGAAAATCAATTAAAATCTCAGCTGAAATACTTGAATATCTCTGGAGAAGATACAAGGGGGAATTAACTATTGAGTCCATTAACTGTTATACTATACAGTTCATAAATTATGTGTGACCAGCACAAAATCAGTGATTTGTTTGATAATTAGAACACAAAATTATTGGATGAAATATAGTGTGACATGATATGGATTTAATTTTTTATTTTATAAGGGCTATGCTTATGTGAGTTACTTGTAATGTGCTTGAGATAAATTTCACCAGTTTCTCCTTCTTTCAGTTTCTTGCAGATATTTTCATGCATTTTGGATGGAAATGACAGCCTCTCATCCTTCAGACTCCGTGAGAAAGCAGGAGTGGTATCTTTCATAGATGGTCTGCCTGAGTGTATACTAAACTGGGATCAGATCCTTACAGTCTTCCTGTGTGAACTGGGCTTAAACAAGCCTGCCTTTTTCAGAGATGTAAATTCTATTTTAAAAGGAGAGCTGGAAAATCAGACCAATTTCAGAAATAAAGTAACATGACCGTGTGTTACTTGTCTTAAAGAGTAGAAAAATCTGACCTGCAGGCTTGTTGGGCTGTTAATAGGGGAGTTTGCCATTATATTAGAAAGACTTAGTTAAGGTATTTTGCAGAGCAACACAATCTCCTTTTGATGCAAGCGAGGACTTGCTGTTATACTCAGGGAAAAAGATCCAACACCTTTTATTATAAGAAGAAGTAATACCTTTTTGAAGCTCTCTCAGTTGATAATCACTTGTACAATGTCTTGGGATTTAGTTCTGCCCTCTTGACACCCCTCACAAAGTATAGTTTAAGAAAAAGTAAGTAAAATTATATGTACTGTATAAAGTATACATTATACTTCAAATAATCTTAAACTGCACCTTAAACTGTGCTTTGGGGAAACATAATCAGAAAAAGCAGCACCAGAGAATGAGAGACTTCTAAGGCAAAGCTATGCTTTCCTCAAGTATGTTATACTTAATGGAGTTAAAGACTTCTAAAACCTTTAAGTGAAATCTCTGGAAAGGTTTTACTTTGTCACTGAGCTACTGCACTTGCAGGCAGTACAAGAAGGCATATATTTGGGTTATTTGGGGGAAGGAGAGAATGGGAGAGAGGGAAGAAAATTTCCTCAGGCAAATTTGGATAGCTGAGTTGTTTTTAAATCTTGTCTCTTTTGGAGGGTAGTGCGGGTGGCAGAAGCTGGGATTTGTTGCTCTATATGGAGTGAAAACGAGAGTTAGATACACACATATATATTTATATGCATGTATACATATACACACACATGTACACATATTTTTCTATACATATAAATACACATACAGTGGTCTAAGGAAACATACTGAATAAATTTTGTCCTGTTCTCCTCCCTCAATTAAGCAACAAAGACTGTTTCCTTAGGAAAAAAGGAACAAAGCAGTCCTGGCACTAGAATACCATAAAATGAAAATGTTGAGAGACTGAAAACAGAAAGAGGAAATTAGAGCTATCGTGCACAAGTGAATCATTATAAGTCTCTCAGCTGCTCTTTGGCAATAGTTGCTGCAGGGAACTCTACATGAACATGTCTCGCTCACCACCAACAGCTTATGGGGGCTAACACTACAAAGTAAGCAAGGGAGATGGGTGGGTGGAAAAATCTGCTTACTGACAATGCTCACCGTACAAATGACAAATTTCCCCACCTAGAAATGACAGTAGTCCTTAATGTCACAGGGCCATGGAGTCTGGATAGTTGCAAAGTATTTTCTACTCAGATGTCTGCTAAGATTCACAAGGTATTTTACTGTAAACTGTTTTTAGACCTTTTGTGCACTACAGCTCTTCTTTTAATCAATTTATAAGTATAGTAACAACCAGAAACTCCAATTAAAACCAAACACCACTGTGCTAGGTGGTATCAAAATGAACATAAGACCTTTTTTTGAAGGTCTTGGAAAATTCTGTAGAACAGACAGCATTTCTTTCAGGTTAAAGTTAATATGTGTAATTCATAAAAAAAGTCAAAGTCTTTCCTTTTTTTATCAAATGCTTTTCCTAAGAAGACTGTTATTTGAAAACTCATATATAAAATCTGTGCTAGATTGTAGTGATCTTTTCAGGCAAATGTAATCTTCAATGGTGTGGAAAATTGGCACAATAATGTATCCTGAAAATGAAGGAATGAAAGAAACTTCCAAAGCTAATACAGGGTAAGAAACATTTGAGCCTAGAGAACAACATGGACAGAAAGTCAGCTGACATAAATCATAGTAGCTGCAGTCACTTGTAATAATCCTCTGCATAAGGTCCTTCAGTTTGATTTCAGGAGCTTAGTAAAATCTCCTGACCAAACCAGTGCAGTGCAGCTACTATTAAATATACATATTTCACTGTGGTGGTGAGCCAGAGAGATTTATAAAGAGCTGGTGTTCTTTTATAAAGTAGAGAGAAATATTGTCATGTTACAGAGGACTTTGTATGCTTGCAGAAATCTGATATGAACATACAAACATTACTTCTGTAGTTGATCAGGTGCTTGCCTCCCAACACAATTTTCTTTCTTTTTTTTTTAATGTACTTTTTAAGAATTTGTGAGAAAGTTGAAGTTCTTTTTCAAAGAGTGAAGTGGAAGCAGTATACATATTTTTTTGCAAGGGTATTAGTATCATTGACTGGCAGTAGTAATAATGAACAGCAGAAATTGTAGAGAGTGGTTTGGTTTACTATTGACACATCTGAAGTCATTTGGAATATGCACAAGCCCCTCAGTAAAGAATCGATTGGATGATTACACTCAGTTGCAGTCAACAGCTCAATGTCCGAGTGAACATCTGTGACAAATGGCATTCCTCAGGGGTCAGTATTGGGACCAACACAGTTTAACATCTTTGTCAGCAGCATGGACATTGGTACTGGGTGCACCTTCAGCAAATTTGCCCATGATATCAAGCTGTGGGGTGTGTTTGTCATGCCGGAGGGAGGGGAGCCCATACAGATGTGGGGTGGGCCCCTATAAACCTCCTGAAGTTCAAGGCCAAGCTCAAGGTCCTGCACCTGGGTTGGGGCAATCCCAAACACAAATACAGGCAGGGTGAAGAAGGGATTGAGAGCAGCCCTGAGGAGAAACTTTGAAGTGGTGGCTGAAAGAAGCTTGATAAGACCCAGCACTGTGCAGCCCAGAAAGCCACTTGTGTCCTGGGCCGCATCCAAAACAGCATGGCCAGCAGGACGAGGGAGGGGATGTCATCCCTCTGCTCTCATGAGACCCCACCTGGAGCACCATGTCCATCTCTGGGGCTTCCAACATGAGGATGTGTATCTGCTCCAGCAGGTCCAGAGGGGGATTGCCAAGATGATCAGAGGGCTGGAGCATCTCTACCATGAAGACAGGTGGAGAGACCTGGGGTTGTTCATTCTGGAGACCAGAAGGCTCGGGAGAGACCTTACAGAGGCATTTCAGTGCCTAAAGGTGGCCTACAGGAAAACTAGAGAGGAATTTTTACAAGTGCATGAAGTGATAGGACATGGGGTAATGTCTTTAAACAGACAGAGTTTAGATTTGGATTAGTTATGAGGAAGAAATTCTTTACTACAAGGGTGGTGAAACACTGCAATAGGCTTCCCAGAGTAGCTGTGGATGCTCCATCTCTGAAAGTGTTCAAGCCAGGCTGAATGGGGCTTTGAGGAGCCTGATCCAGTGAAAGGTGTTCCATGCCCATGGCAGGGGGTTTGGAATGAGATGATCTTTACAACCTTGCAACACAAACCATACTATGATTCCGTGATTCTATGCTTAGCACTCCAACTGGAATTGACTGGCTAAGAATCTTTTCACAGGATCTTTGGAGGAAGACGAACAGTTTTTTTGTACTGCTCCCTGTGCTTGTTCTGAATGTGTTCCTTCACAGCTCTCCTTGTGCAGTCAGGGTGTGCATTATCATACGGATGCTAGAGGACATTTTATCTTTCATTACAATGCATTTAGGTTTTCATTTTTGGAGCCTGATCTAACCTTTTGCTTTTGAGCCTTAGTGAAAAGAATCTTCTTTCATCTCTTTAACCTAACAGTAGTGTGGTGTTGTCATTGTTTAGTACATAGGAAATAAGAAGGGATCTGTAACAGAGCAGAGCAGGCAATAATAGTTCAATAATAATTAAAAATAACTTGCATACCCACTTGCAAATGCATGAAATAATTCTGCTTTATCTGCTGTTTCATCCTAGACATTTCACATTAGTATCCAGGCAACAGAAAGTTAATTCAAGTCAAACTTTACAGATCTCAAGATTCCTCCACCATGCTCATAAGCAGATGGATAGAAGTGTGTCATTCATTGTTTTGCACAGGATGTTTAATACTTATCATTCACTTTTCTCTGTTTCCAAAAGGTCTCTCCCCCAGTCAGATATTGAAAAAATATTTGGAAACCTGCTGTGTTCCTAAACACACAATTTAGTGAAGAGGATGACTTGCAAATCACTCTCAGATGTTGGTGGAGGATGCAACATCTCCAGGCTTGTGTACTAGCTTTACACTGTAAAATATGGGTACAGAGATATATTTGTGGATGCAACTGGGAAGCAATTAGTGTAAGTTTTGTCCTCACACCTTGTGAAAGCATGTGCAAATATATCAAGAGACCTTCAAATTAACCATAAAAAAAACCCCAAGACAAATAAAAATAAAAAAAGTACTGGAAAATTGATTTATACCTTTAATTTAACATTTTTGCAGGCTTCCTTGGTTTAGGTGTATTATTCATTAGTTTCTTCTTTATGCCCGATGTATGCATGAAGAATAACCCTATGCCTGTATATTGGTCTCTAGATGCATTGCAAGTCAGATGACTTTGTCCAATACGTAGATCCAACTAAAATTTGGGGTTCAGGTCACTGGAGAGAAAAAAGACTTAATAGTCGTGTGGTGGCATGCGTAGATATAATTTCATTTTTTGCCATAAAACAAGAACAAGGAACAGCACAAATGCTCGTCTCCTTCCACTGTGTCCATTTGCCAGGTAGAAATGATTGTTGGCTAAGGCTGTTTGAGCAGTGTTGTCTCCAGAAATATGCATACATGCAACAAAATTTTTAGGCCTTGTGTTTGAATTGTTTTTCTGGATATTTCTTTTTTTTTTCCTACTTACTCTCTTTTTAATTACTTTGATAGTATTTTTATATCATGGATGCTCCTGTGTTTGCTGACCTTTTACTGCATCAATCATTTTATATATACAATTGTGAATTACATATGGCTTTATACAATGCATATTTAATTTTCCTATAGGCACCATCAGCTCCATAAGTGAAATTTACATTTCACAGCTGAAATTGCCATTCCCTTCATACAACCAATCCGATAAAATATCAGAAGAACAATTATATACTCTGTCTACAGAAAGAAATTCTGTGCATTTTCTAAAACTTTGGATAATGATGAATTCAGGAATACATAAGCAGTAAAACTCAACATATTTTTTGTCACATTTACCTCTAACTCCAGAAAATTAAGTGTGATAACAAAAATGGGCAAACTTTCAGACTTCCTTTGAGTTGTGACAATGCTATAACTAAACCTGCGGTCCTTTTGATGGGAACTCCTTATGTGGCTCAACTCAGCCCAAACCTCTTTGACGTCTGTATTTGGAATTTTTCAGATAATATCATCTGGTATCCATACCACTTTGGCATGCCAAAAAGTATCTATCTTATCTTATCTTACCTTACCTTATTCAATCAGTCTGTCATACTTTAAGTTTACATAATTCCTTTGTCCAACAAATGCAGCCTGCTTTGCGAACTTTGCTTAATTTATGCATCTACCATCTTAGGCAAGCAGGGAAATACGACCCCTTTTTGTACAGAGTAGGAAACTGAGAGAAATTATGAGTGGGTGTCATCTTACCTAACTTTAGTTGACTAAAAGATGGACGCATAGACTTTGGAAAATTTGCCGAGGCTCCCTTTAAAATTGTAGGAAAGAATTCAAACAGCATCTTTCATACACTGATTTTAGGATGAGACTAGTTCTCCTATGAAGGCTTTCTTTTTGTGGCTATGAATGAAGTCTAGATGCCTTACTGTGTACTTCAAAATCTATGTTAGGGAACACGATGACTTGTCCAAATCAGTGAAGAATACACGTGCACTGTTCAAATCAAACCAAGTTCTGAGAAGATAATGCTTGAGCTCTGATTTTGGCAAAGAGGGAAGACAGAAAGATTTAGAAGGAATATTTTTATACTTAAGGCCATGGCCTTTCTGCTCTAACAAGAAAAATCTAAAAGGACCCTGTTTTGAATAACGAAAAAAAATCCTTACAAATAGTAAATATTTTTGAGAGGAGAAAAAGTTAAAAAAAATGTTATTATAATTTTATTTGAAAATACTAATTTTTTTCTGCTTTTCTGAACAACAAAATCACATTTTATTTCCCCTCCCTCTTTTCTTATTTCTTGTGTACTTTTGTCTTTTTCAGTTTCTTATCCTTATCTTTCTTTCATAGACCCTCAGTCCAAAAGTGAAAATATGAATAAAAAAGAATAGAAAGACCCTGAGGAAAAAAAAAATCATAAAAGTGAGGAAAGTATTTTTAAAAGTGACTTTGTAATTAAAATTCATATATTGTTCTTCACTGTTTTGTTTTCTCCCTTTGCTTTAACTCTTATTCGTGCTTTGCTTTCCTTGGAGATATTTACCCCAACCAGATCTCGTCTTGAAAATTGCTTCCAGATTTTCCATTCATTGGAGACTTGTTGCAACGTCTCTGGAAGGAAGCCCACAACCCTTTTGCCTTTCTTTTCTATAGACTAACACGGGACTGGGAGAAAGGCTCATTCAACCTCCTCCTGTTTGTGCCAGTGTGATTGTCCTCCAAGTCCAGCTTCTTCTAGGGTCATCCAAGGAGAAGAATGCCTCCTTTTCTGTGAAAATCTGTGAAAGCTTATAACTAATAGTTAATCGTCATGATGATGCAGGGCTCTTCCATTGTTTTTGCCTAAACATTTACCAGAGCTACCAGAGTAAGTAAGGCAGGACTGCCTTCAGAGCTCCCAACGAATCTTTAGTATAAAAAAATATGCCAAATGAGAAACAGGAGAGGCTGATACACCTTTTGGGGGAGAGAGGAAAAATTTTAAAAGTTTTTGATGAAGAATGGAAAGAATTTTTATGCATATGATCTCTTACCTGAAGAAAGCGGTAGTGTTCAGTTTAGGGAATATGTGCCGTAGATTTTACTCATAATAAAAAAAAGTAATTTTATATAATAGAAATAAATATAAAATTTATGTTTTTAAAAAGAATGACAAAAATTAGGGATACAAGGTACCTCACTGTGCATTTTAAATTTCTCAACTACAGTTCAATGGAAAGGGAGGACACAGGAAGGTCACCTCCTACCTCCAGCCCCTGGTTTGCATTAATTTATGTCACTGGAAGAAAGTCGGGGGGGCTGGGAATATATAGGATATCCCCAGTACTAGGGATGGTCTGGATGTGGCAGAACGTTGCCTGATTTCAGCTATGCTTTCTCTTCAGGCTAACCAAATTGCTGTCAGTCATGTCCTTACAGATTCTAGGATGCAAATGGCATTGATATTGTGTATAAAACTCTTCAAGCCTTGACCAGGCTCATCTGGGAAACAAGGGCCCTCTCAATCACCATGTTCCTTGAGAAGAAGCTTATTTCCTCAAATAATGCTTTCTAAGTGCTCTTGGATCACTTTTCCAAAGTACATTCATAATAGAGAAGTAAAGTTATCCCAGGGAAAATCAGATTTTTTTCCAAATATGAAGTCAAAGAACTCAATATAAACTCTTTTCCTTTTTCATTTTGAGAAAATTCAGTAATGTTACTTAGATTTTTAAAAATGGAAAGCTTATGCCTGTCTTTCTCAAGTAAAGAAGGTGCAGAAGAAATAATTGCTGAATGTGCATTGTAACTGCATACAATATAACAGCATACACTGCAGTCATTACAATTAAAGAAAAGTGTTTTTTATTATTATTTTAAATAGTTTTTATTCTTGAAATGTTTATAATATATGAAACAAATAATTATGACTAACACATTGTCTAATAAAGATGAAAAGGATGAACATCCCTATGAATTTTTAATCTGAAAATAAAGAACATTAACAATCCTTAATTATATCATCAAATATTTAAAATTGCCTTCCATACTAAATTCTATTTGTATTTAATATATTTATTTTGTAGATATCTGTAACATTTTTATGAGTAGGTACATAAAATATCATCAGCTGTTACAAGAGACATCTTGACTTAATGTATTCAACATCTTGATCAAAATTTCCATTTTGTTTATTTTTAAGATAAATCAACATTTGTACACTATATAAAAAGTATTTTTCTCAGTGTGGTTGGATACATAATTAATACTATTATTACTACAAAAATTAAATTGTGCTTGTCAGACAAAAATGTCATGTAGGTCCAGGTTTTCAGATCGCTTTCATGCAAAACGCTGGCATAGTTTCCATGTTTCTAATTAATGGAATATACTTCTGACCTTAATGTTTATTTTCCATACAATGATCTTCCTGTCACCTACCACTGCTGAGTCTTCTGCTAAAACAGGTAGAAACCAGAACACCCCTATTGGCCTTCAAACCTATTCTATCAACTCATTCTAGCTACCTATTTAGTTTCAGTTATTCCAAAATTAATTGTTCAATCTTTTCTGAAAATCAGGTTCCCTCAAGGTCATTAAAAAGATTTGGGTGTGTAATTGGCACAAATTTTGATCACTTTGTAACTTAAAGATGGTTTTGCCAGATTGGATTAGAGAGCTGAGTACTACACTGTATGAATTTTTCTAATCTCTGTAGCATGACTTCTTGGGAGCATGAAAAATTGCACCCTTGCCTTATTTCTTGTCTAGGTGTAATACTGAATCCTCTTCATGATCCTTTGTGTCAAAAATAAAATTAAAAAATCTAGCATTGGACAGATGAGAGTGACTTGACTTTCCAGACTGCTGCATCTGTAAACATCTCATGATCTTCTACACTGGCCTCTCTTATTTGCTGAAGATGTCAGAATAAACACCATGCTAGACAGCCAAGGATGAAATCTCCTTTTACTACCACTAGAATAATAAAATGTTGTGGTTATATTGTTCTCATCTCCCAAGAGGCAAATGTTCCTATCTATTTAATGCTATTTTTTCATTAAAATGAAAATGTAACTTTGCATGGTAAAGCTATTCTGGGTACAGTGCCTACTTTGCTGTATTTATATATTTCAAATGTATTTAATTTAAAATACTTCATCTTTCTAACTATATTTAAGCTAAAAATAGAGAAGATGGGAATTTTCTGAAATTGGGCTGGCACTGGGGTTTAGTGTGATAAAAGTTTATCTCCAAGAACTGGGTCAGAACACAGCTTAAATTATACAACTTTGATTGCTTCTTTTGTTGATCTTGCGCTGGTGTCACATAGAAGTGCCAGGCACAAATCGGGATCCTAAGGAAGAGGGACAGAACCGACAAAGAAAAGACAGTTTCTGGCCCACATCAGCTGTTTAAAATACACTGCAGGGTTGCATAATCTGTTGCAGTTTGGCTCTGCTGCGTGTGTGCCCCAGCACAACTCCTAAGTGGGTTAATGGGGGCAGGCTCCTTCAGAACAGGTACCTTGTCTGGCTGACTTGCATGAGAAATAGGAGCTCTGTCTAATCAACACTGTGTCTAGTTTTAGGCAATGCTATTACTCCCTGACTTTCATGAGCATCCCTGATAATTTATTAATTAAAAAATGGAAAACATACAATTTGTGAAATTTAGAAAAAAGAAGTATATTAAAACATTGCTCCAGGCATGTTTTGCTGCATGTAAATCTGATTTGTTGACATCCCGTATAACATACCAAACCAATGTACTTCAGCCCAATATTTTGCTATCTCCCAGCATAATTAATTTCCAGTGAAGTGTGTGCATCCAAACAAGAAGCAGAAAAGGATCAGAAGGAATGAACTTGTCTGAGTGTATTCAGAGAGTATACATGAAAAACCATAAGCAGTAACCTTATGCTTCCCTACTACCAAAAGTTCATAAAGATTAGTAACTTTAGCAGAGCTTAATTAACAGCTAGGGAAAAAGTAACCTGGGGTGAGGGGAAGGCAAACTGATTAACAGAAACTTTTTGTTTCTTAATTATGCTTTGTATTATTCTCTTTCAGATCCTTCTCACCTACTGATGGGCAAACTGCATGTAGTTTAGCATTCACATTGTGTTCAAATAAGTTTCATGCTTTCAGCAGCTTATTCAAAACTGCCCTAACTTACCTACTCAGGCAAAACTGCAAACTTTGTGCAGGAAAATTTTATTTCCTGTAATTTTTTGTGAGGTTGGAAAATTTAAGTACAGCTTTTTCATCTGTTTTCATGAGTCTTCTTCTATCTGAGTTAGATTCTAAGAGCAGAGACAAAAATTATAAAAACAAACAAAAAGCCATTTGAGAAGTAAGAACGAGGGTGTTTCAATTGAAACTCGGGCAAATACTCACTAAAGATTTGAGGTGACTTAGCTTATTTAAACTCTTTGAGGCTGTTATTCAGAGCTGACCTTCTGGCTTCCTTCACCCCTGGGTGGGTGGCTGCACATGGCGAAATGCAGCCACAAACACAGAGATGGCAGGCATTCAGGTTTGCACTTACTAGCCATGGTTGAAAGAAGAAGCCAGGCACAGTGACCCACCTGTGGTCGATAAATGGAGAGGGTGATAATGCTCTTCCGCAACAGGACCAAGTGCTGAACCAGCACTAGGTCACTGCAGCTTTGTTTTGGAAACCATTAATTTGCTAGAGCATCCCCAGGTGACACTGGACAATGCAGTGACGATACCATCAGCAAGAGTGGCAGTTGCTGCTCCTCTTCCTGGCATGACAGGTCTGGCAAAACACTTGGAAAAGGATCTGTAAGGAAGGCATGCTCTCCCCCTTCTTCCTCATGCAACTTGAGGGTTGTAGGAGAGGTTTAGGGTTAGGGTATTAGAAATAATTTCTTCATTGGAAGGGTTGTCAAACACTGGAACAAGCTTCCCAGGGAAGTGGTGGAGCCACCGTCCCTGGAGCTTTTTCTAAGACCAATAACTGAGGTGCTTAGGGACATGGCTTAGTGGTGAATTTGGCAGTTCTGGGTTAAACAGTTGGACTTGATGTCTTAGAAGTCTTTTCCAACCTAAGCGATTTTTTGAATCTATGATTCTATGATTCCATTCTGCTGGGTTGTGTATCTTGTAGCTTTGTCTGACAGTAGCTTTGCGATCCATCTTGCTTATACATATATGCACTTCAACAAAAAAGTGTCTCCAATTATGTGCGCAAAAAAGGGATACATTTGTGACTTTATCTCTCCCCCCCTTACCATGAATATCTCACTAAACAAAATAACTTTCAAAAAACTAATAGATTCCAGTGCCAGTCCTTCCAGATATGATACACAGTGATCTTGCTCCTGCAAAATAGAAACTTTCCAGTGGAGGAAAAGTGACACATTTTATTACCTTTCCTAAAGTCAATCCCAGCTGTCTTGTCTAAGTAGACCCAAAAGAAAACAGAGAACAAAAAGAGCTCAAGGCCGAAGCTGATTCACACTCAGCATGTTTGAATAACTAATAGCTACATGAAAAACAACAAAATCATAAAAATAAAATTAGAAAACAAACAAAAAAACCCCAAACAAATAAAAAAATCCCCAAAACCCCCTCAAAAACCAGAAACAAAACCCTCAAAAAACAAAAAACAAAAACAGAAAAACCAACCCAGGCTGTTCCTAGTCTGGTTTTGGAAAGGAGAAACCCTAAATTCCCTGTGTAAACGTGAGGGATTGGTATTTGCTCATTTTAACAATGGAAAGAGGTGTGGCAGTGATTCCGTGACAGAAGTATCTGTGGTTACTTCTGGGTAATGTAGGCTACCTGCATCTACTTTCCTCTTATATCCCGAAGTCTGACAATCATTTACTGGCTAGAAAATAGTCTGATGCTATGGTTATGGGCTTGTTTTCATTAGATGATCATTTTTAGAGGGAAATAGCCCTAATTTTCTAAAAAGTTTGCTTGTTTGCTTGCTTGTTTATTTTAAAATTAGGATTCTGGTTTTTAGAGGGAAAAAAAGTACCTGTAAATACACTCAATAGCTTATCTATTACTAAGGTAACCCAATAGGTTTTCCATCCAAGTAACCAAACTACTGTCTGGGAGCTGTAGCTTCCTAGGAGAGCAATGGAAGCTGTCTTTGCTGTATCAACTTAATTAAATGTCGGCAATGCTTTCACAAGAGCAGGACCAGGATGGCAGCAGAGGCAGGCAGAGAATTCTGGATTAAAAACAGTCTCCACAGTTAATTAATGGGATCTGCCAAAAACACTGAACACTTAGCCTCTTGTTGCAGTGGAGCTGTAGCTTCTGTGAATGAAGGACCAAGCAAAATAAGGGACTAGCTAAACCAATATTTAAGGCGTGTGAAACGTGTATTAATTATATTTAAGAAAACCCCACCACATTTCAGAACCCTATCTGATGCTGTTGTAGGTCTCTGAATAGAATGATCAAGGTCTCAGTTATTAACTTACCCCTGATGGGGCTCTTTTAACCCAGGAAGACAACGTTTTTAGGATGACTTGTAAATTCCCTGGTTGAGCCTGCAGGTGGGGATGGAAGGGAGAGATGCCCTATTAGAATTGCTAGAACTTTCCTTTTTATGCATATATCTCTCAGCCTAGAGGAAGAAGGAGCAGTTCAAACAAACTCTTCTCTGACTACTTTATTTCAGCACGTTTCTGACTGAGTTAAGATCATTATCTAACAGCTTGGAGTGAAGTTGAAGCTATAAAGTTGTTTTTAATAAAAAAATAGTTATAATTTAATGTAATCTATGTTTGTGAAATAGCTGTGATATATTTCTCAGACTCTGAGCCATAAGGCAGAAAGGACACTTTCAAGCAAATTATTCAACAGGTCAGATAAAATGGCTATTTTAAATTGCAGTGCTTGGGGAGTGGCACTGTTACAGAAGGAACTTTAGAGTACTGAGAAGTGCTGATTTTGAGAGGAGAGTAATTAAAGAGCTTGCTTAGGGTAGTCATCCATTTTCTGTCAAGCTAAATTTTTAAATCAACATTGAGTATTTTTTCCTGAAGGCAGGCTCTAGGTCAAACAATTATGCCCTTGGTGCCAGTAGTCTTTGGTAAGAATGGTGAAAAAATTATGTATTCTCTTTGGTTTTTGCCTTAAAATTCATAGATAGATCGGGGACAATGAAAACTAAAGCTGAAAACTTCAGCTAAGTGTCCCACAGGTTGAATTAAGACCATTTTTTAGTCTAAAACAAGACAAAAATCATCCTATCTGCATACTGAATGTAACCTTGACTGTGCAGATTTCACCATTTTGTCAATAAAACAATGTTGGTTTTCACCCTGCAAACTTTTCGGGAAGTGGGGAGCAGCATAAAATGAATAAGACAGAAGACCAGGCTTGATTCTAGAAAGCTCAAGATAAGTGTAACTGTGTCCATGTCTGCATTGACTTTCTCATAGCTCTCCAATCTTGAGAGCCTCTCTGCATGAGAAGCTTTGTGGCAGCCTTGACTGTGCCTCATGAAAACCCTGTCAGCGTGACCTGATACATGATCTCTAGGATGCAGAGCAAAAAGAGAGAATGAGAATTTGGGTGAAAATATTATCTTCCATGTTCATGTCCTCCAGATGTTGGGACTCTTATATTCTGACTTCACGCTGTATTTGTGATTGTGTGTGTGATGGAAGTGACGAGAGATTGTCCCAGACCCTAAACACACCAAACTCAGGATGATGATTTAAAGATGGTTGTTTTTCTTCTTTTTCTGCAGAAATTTTTTTGCCCCACAGGAGAGCAAAACATGGCCCTTGAACATGAAAACTAATGTATTCTTAGTTTTAGTGCACATTTTTTCATTTTGGGTCACTACCCTACTCCATGTGTACCCGAATTGCAAGCTCTCATGTCCAAACCTGGTGCTGAAGCACTGAAGCTCCATATTTTTGAGCCTTTTATTTCGGATTTCCCTTCCAGAAGTGAAGGGCTGCAAGTACTTAGTGCCCCCTGCTGTCTTTTGGTCTCATACATTCATTTTCTTTGTGACCTTAGGGTCTGCTTTGACCTTTTGCCCTTTCATATGGGAACTTCTCCACAGAAAGGGTTTTGACGGGAATGTGATTAGAAGGCAAGGCCAGTCACCCATTTTCTGGTTAAAGTTTCCCTTTTGGTGGCTGGCAGCTATATCTTGACTCTGTTGGCTTGGATATATGAACATTGGAAGGGATGGTGAATATCCATAGGCAGATACCTATGGATTACTGCCAGTTATTAATTGTTCCTCTAAAATGATTGCGAGTCAGAGGCGCTGCTTTTGACTTTTGTGGTCATGAAAGAGAATATTGTCTGCCTCCCCTCATTTCAGTTACAGCTAATGACGTAGCAGTGATCTAAAGTGCTGGAAGTGAGGTCCAAATGATGCCCAATACAGGTTTTTTATTTGGTCATACAGACTAGAGAGCAGCACCATGGAACATCTAAAAGGGAAGCTTGCCTGAATATATAAGCAAATGCTGCACTGTGCCAAGCCACACCTACCTCTCAGACACTGTCAAATAGTTTGGAGGGGACTGTTGGTTTTGGGGTTTTTTTGAGAAACAATGTATTTGTCTTTCCACATAAATCACCTGCAGGGAAATTAAGAAAAAGAAGAAAAGAAAAAAGCACCTCTTAAACAAAGCAGCGTAAGCCCTATATTAGGCATCAGACTGGCTAATTGCTGCTGAAGTGTTTCCCTGCGATATATATATTTTGAGCAACCACCAGAAATATGAGGACTTAATAAGTAATGAGAAGAGAATTTATACAAAAAACAGACATAACAAGGCAAAGTTAATTCATCACAACTTTCACATAAGCCTTTGTTGGGCAGTTGGCCAGGCCCATCACATTATCTGTTTGACTCAGTGAGTCACTCCAGCTAATAGAATTTTGCCCCGTGTTTGTTGTTGCCATGGCAATGCAATATTATCAGGCATGTCATGTTCACAGATCAGTAGCAGCGGCGCTGCTGCAGACACACAACAGCTTTCAGCCTTTGACCATAAACAGGAATTCACTCCACAGTCAGTCTGTCAAAAAGGAAGTCGGCTGTGGTGAAGAAGCACTAGTGCCAGTACTACTAGCCTTTTCCTTTTTCCTTTGTGAGCGCGTTGCCATTATCATTAAAATAACCTTGAGTCGTCATGAATTCATTCATTCACAAACATTGTCAAAGAAGGTGCAATAGTTCAAGAGAATCCAGAGGGTCAAAGAGAGGACTAGTTTTAAATCTGTGCCTATTGAACCTGGAAATGACATAGTCTGTTAGATATAATCTTATTCTTACCATAGCAAATCAAGCTGTGTTGACTGGCACCAATGTCCAAGTCAATTCAGCACCATGAAAGGTTACTAGGAGTAAAGAGGTCATATCCTTTGTGGTATTGCTTTGAGAAATAAACTTAGGCATGTGTGGGAATATTTTACAAAGAATAGCTTTTTCAGCAAAAGTGAAAAACAAATCCTGTCAGGAATCTATAGAGATTGCAGGTATTTTCTGACATAGCCATATTTAGTGTTTAAAGCAAAGATATAATTGCTAAGCTTTTTCGATATTTTAAATGTTTAATTGAGTCATAAATATTCCACCAGATATTGTAATTGCTTTCCAAAAAAAAAAAAAAAAAAAAAAAAAAGAAGTTAAATATCTTTTTGAAACTGCATTTTGAAGCTGAGAATGCACTCTGTCTTGGGGTTTATAGGGCTTTTCATTTTCTTTCCAACAGACATAGCAAATAATAATACAAAATACATGGGAAAGTGTAGATAGATGCTCTGAATTTGATTTGTTTGATAGATTATGCGAGATTTACCCCCCAATGTAACTTCTCTTTGACATCAGCTGAGTTGTTCTGATTTACCCTGCTTTGAAAGGAGAATTAACATTCTTGGATTTAAAGTACAGGAGAGAATTTTTGAAAGGACATACTGTTTTTTAATGCCTCTGTTGAATGGAAAGACCTGTTTAAACATTTGTTGTCACATATGCCCCAAAATGTTGTTGACAAGCTATACTGGCATTGAGAGACCCTACACAAAGTTTAGGAATGCATTTGAAAATTATTATGAGCAATAAGGGGATGATTATGCTTTTCCTTCTGTGTCTTTAGACTGGTATAACTCTACATGTGATTTTAGAGCAGTTGCTGCTGAAATGCTGGGGGAAGTTGCTCCATTCTGGTAAGTGCTGTTCCGCTTTACTGCAGCCCTGATTCTGCTGTTAACGCAGCTGAGACCACCGAAGTGCTCACATTTACACTGGTGTAAACAAAAACAGTGGTTGGTGCCTAATATTTAAAGTTGAACTTTGGGACCAGTCTTAGGCTGCGTTTGATGAATACAGAGCAGAAGTCCTGAGATGTAAAGCCACAAGCCCTTTTCTGCTGAACAGAATGTTTCCTCTCAACTGAATGGATTTATACTTGCTATGCATTGGCATGAATCTCCCCGTGCTCGCATCATGGCACAGATCCTGCAGCCTGGATTTTCTTGGAGTCATAAAGTAGGCTCTCTCTCCCATGTTGTCCAGAGAAACATTAAAATCTATTGACTATGTGGTATATGACCAAGAGAAGTACAAGTGCTGAAGTTCATTAATGGCCATGCCATTAAACTAATCCTCCTCTTGAGCCTGAGACTTGAAACTGTTTCTGATAATCAGGAAAGAGTTATGGTAGAATTAAACCTTGGCTCTCAACTCCTGACATGAAGGGGCAGGCACAGCTTGATGAAGTCCCAAAGATTTGAAATAAAGTCAGCTTTTAACTGAATTCCATTTACTTTAATAGAATTACTCTTGTTTTACTCAAAGGAAGTAAAGACTAGAATGAAGTGCAAGGAGGAGACAACCTCCTCTAGTTTTGGGCAGGAATAAACAGGAAGACTTTTGAAATCATGAAATGGAACATGACCAGTGAACAGACCTCTGTGCATCTGCTTAGGCGTTTTTCAGTCAGCCTGAAGCATGTAAAACAGAAGGAAAAGAAGGAAGGAGTAAGATATGTCTATATCTATATTTTGCCTGGTCATAAAAGTTATAACATTAGACTTATGTTGGTTAAAGCTATCTCAGTGAAATTGATGCAACTGCTCTGAGTGGCCATCCTTTGATCAGGTCCAGAACAACTGTCAGTCTGGCTTGAAAGGGCTCTGAAGGTCTCACACAGACTCTGTCTTAGGTAGAATAAAGTGTTAAACAGTGAAATGTCATCCATTCAGTAGCATAACTAAACAGGTGCAGTTTTAGTGTATTGAGAAGGAACGAAATACACAAAGTCTGATCTAGTAGAAATCGTGGAATAAACCTAGTTATGGTTTGGATCATTACATCTTAGAGTAATGGCTGTTCTGTTTACCCCAAGGGTCAGCAGATTTCTGCCATTCAGTGGAAATCTGCAAATGCATTATAGCTAATCATGTCAAACGGGCAAAGGAAAATAAGTCATTGACATTTAAAAATGTGTTTTTAATGCATAACTTTTTTAAAGACTGTGTGATCTATGTGCAAATAAAAAATTGCACTCTGCTAGTTTTCTTCTATTGCAATGAAACACATTTTCTTGGAACTTGGCTCTACTGTAAGCACGTTCAATTTTATTTCTTATATCTGCACATTGCTTTGTATTATTAGTCCCATATTTTTAAATAAAAAGACTTTTTTTCCCTTTTTTTTCCCTTTGACTTCAACAGAAAAGGGTCTTTCTGAAAAAGTAAGTTTAGAAGTTCCACATAGGAGGTTCATCCATTTCATAAAGGAAATTCTTGTTACACTTTGTGAATAAGGACTTAGAGAAAAATATATATTATATTCTACAGGTATTAGAATTTGTAATTGTGCCATCACAATAATACATCATATAATACATCACACTACAAAGGGTAGTGTGATGTATTATAAACAAAATCATAACTGTGTGCTTTTATTGCTAGGCAGATCTGGTAGAAACTTTCAAGTCCATGCAGGCACTGAAAAATGAAATTTCAGTCATCTGCAATGATTCATAAGTTTGTCACAATTATGACAAAAGATGTTGACTCTCATGAAAGGAAAATATTCAGCAAGTACTGAGAAGTTTTAAGGTAGATCTACTTATACATAGTGTTTCCTATCCAGAACCTCTCCTTCCCTTTAGTCTTATCTTGAAAGCAAAGTTTCTTGGAATTCCCTCGAAAGTAAGAATTGTAAAGTAACATTTAATTTTGGTTGCAGCAAATGAATTTTCCAAATATCTTGTTGTAACAAAAGAGAAATGAGCTGAAAAGGGGGCTTTACAGAAAATTATAATTTTGGGTTTGCAGCTAATCTCAATGTTATTATTTTGTATAATTTATTGGAAACATTTGAATATGAAGAGCCTTCTAGAACTGAAAAGGAAACAAAATATTATTTATTTAAAGGCTTTTCCATGAGACTTGTTGCTTTATGCATTTGAGTTCTGACAGTAAGGTCATCTCTTAATAGGAAACTTAAATTTATAAAAGTAAAGAAAACTTCTCAAGACACTTTCAAGAAATGCAGAAAAAATCAGATCCAATTATCTTAAAACACAAAACAATGTGTAAAGAGTATATGGCTAAGTACAAAATATTACCTCTTTGTTTTACTTAAGTAAAATAATGATACACTTATCTGATTAACTGTTACTTGGAAAAAATTTCCCTGTATATCCTGTGTGAGAGGTCATTAAGAAAGCATCCTGAAAAATGTAAGTAGTGGAACCTTAGGTTAAGGTTCTACTTCATAAATCGGATTATCCTGAGATATTTAGATGTTTAGTATATGGTATGAGAGAAAATGACATATTTGTGATCTAGACTTCAAGGATCTTGACTGAAGTCAAACTGGTTATCATACCAAGTGAAATCACAGTCTTATTGAAAACTATGGCAAAGTTCCCATTGACTCTAGCGATCCCACAGTTTTCAACCATTCATTTTAACCTTACAAACTATGGTAATGCCACCCCCACCTCTAATCATGCACATAGAGTTCCTTGTTTTCCTAGATTTGGTGTTCTTACCTTGAGAATAAACATAGCGAACTACCACGAAATGACAGCAGCAAATAGTAGGGGAAAGAAAACGTGCAAAATTATTAGAAGCAAAGGATTTGAGAGAGAATACAGGATCCATAAGCTTTGGCAAAAAGATGCATGAGAAGACAATCAAGAAATTTAAAAGGAGAGGTGTCATGAAAACAGTAGTGAGAAGACTGAACTCTGGAAGAAGGAAGGGACTCTAAATAACCCTTGAGAGCAGGCAGGGATGGAGGGATAGGAGGTAGTTGAACATTCAGTTCTCATGCTGTGTGTAGGCTGAGCATTTATAAATTCTACCACTTTAGCAGGTAAAGCTATTGCACAGTGATAGTAAAGTTTTTGTTCAACTGTTCTGAGCAGCTTTTTAACATTCACAGTGGCACATCTAAACAAATCATCACACTTTTAACGAAAATCACTGTGATGTTGATCTGTGCTTTGTTTCAAATGTTCTTGTTAGTTCCTCAATCAATGTACAAGGCAACATTTTCTAGTGCATTAAAATGATGCTGTTTACCACTGTTATGATAATGATGGTTCTGTACTGCCTAACAAATATTTATCCAGTTTATCTAAATTGGTCATCACAGTGACATTTCTAAATATGTTTGTGGCAATTTTAATAATAGGGCGCCATATTGTATGCCACCTCCTTCAGATTTTCTTTTGAGGCTAAACTGGGGCCCACTATTGCTCAAGTTGAACTGAGGTTTGCTTTTTTTATGGTTACTAGTGTGTGTTGTCACTGAACAGTTTAACCTCATTTTATATCAGAATTTCACAAGAAGACACAGGAGATTGTATAGAAATAATGAACTGCAAGGTTCACAGGGCAGGCAGTACTCAATATTGACAGCAGTACAGAGGAGTTCATACTGATCACCCAAATAATTAGCCCTTTCTCTTTATTTGCACTGAATGGAAAATAAGAGAGATATTTGGTATCAGCCATGAGACACTAGAAGTGGAAGGAAATAGACATATGGACAACCTGTTCATAAATCATAACATCTTCATCTCTACAAAGAACTGTTGTCTTTACCCACACATTATGTGCTTAATTTATCTTCACTTGAGGAATATGTTGGGGAAATTAGTGAGGTCTAACAAAATGATCCATTTTTAAGGTTTTTTTTTTTTCCTCAGTTGCTCTGTTTTGTAGTATCTTTCTTTCCAATGTCTGTACAAAATGGTCTATTAGAAAAAGAAACAAAACGATATTTACAATGTCATCAAGTATTATATCAGTTAAGTCAACACAATTATGGTTATAACATGGTGAACTGCCAGAGAAAAGCAGTTGACTTATTTACTACTAAATTTGTTGATTCAGTGAATGCTGAAGCTGTTCATTAATTGTTCAGCATAATATTTGTTGTGTGCTCTGGAATATGTCTGAGAGAGGGGAAAGTTGGTAAAGAAGTAACAAAGCTGAATACCACTGTTTCTCCAAAACATTTAAATCTTAAAGAATATTTTCACTGCAAACCAGGTACATGTGAAAGTTGTGTTCTTTACATTGTTTGCCTGCACAGAAATGATTCTTCATAATTTTATCTGAGGTCAAATGTTCTTCTACATATTTTATTATTCCTTCTATACCTTACCTTTCAAAACCTCTATGGTTCATCTACCAATAATAATTAGGTATTTCCCAAGCCCTTTTCCATAATCATCTTACTTGAAAAGATCCACCAATCTTTTCCAAAGTACTTTTCATTCTCCAAGAGAAAAGGATTAAGGTTTGGATTAAAGAGAGCCATAGGCAGTAGATGTTCTGTCTGTCCTTGATTGTGATTTCATGTGTGTTGTTCCACCACAATGACCTGTCCTGAGCTGAGTCAGCACTCCCCTATCCCATGCACTTTACATTGTATCTCTAGGCCATTTTCAAGACCTCATTTTAGCTCGAGTGATAGCAGGGCTGCAGTCTGAGGCAGGTGTACTGCTGCACTGTTTCACCAATACCTCCGGGTATTCAGAGGTGGCAGTTTATCATACTCTGTCTGATCTGAGTCACTGTTTTCAGGCAACAGCATTACCCTCAAGTAGAGCCAGAATCCCCAGCAGCTTAGTCTAGGCTGGTAGTCTGGCCAAGAAATCAGAGACCATGCATTCCTTTCCTAATCCTACAAGTTGGATGGTTCCCTTACCAATGAGGCTTTTAGAATAATACTTACACACCAAGGTGATTTTGTCTTTTTTGAAACCTTCATAAATTCTCTGACCTTTCTCTATTTTGTAAAATATCCCTGAGTGTAGTTTACTGTACATTGATTTTAATAAGCATTCTCTACAGACCAATATGTATAATGTTGGAAATGGTATAATACAATTTTCCACCACTGAAATGCTACAGAAAATTGCGCATTTTATACTGACATGTGCCACATCAATAATACTGTTTTTATATCTTATTTGTAGCTATTGATCTCAACAACATAATGAAAAATTGATTGCGATGAAGTGCACTACTTCTTAAGTGTAAATTTCAATGTCAAATTATTTTTATCTATGCTTCCCAATTATAGATGAAGCTTATACATTTATATATGTTTGCTTTTACAAAACTGTGGATCAGTAAATTAGATATGACATGAATCTACTGGGTCAATAGAAACCTTGTTGCTCTCACTAAAATATGATTCCAAAATTAAATACACTAGTTCCCTTTCTTCATTATAAAAAGAATTAAAGTTTCTATATATGATATCACCTTCCCAAGCAATTTAACAATTTGA
This sequence comes from Acanthiza pusilla, assembly GCA_036630365.1. Lineage (NCBI taxonomy): Eukaryota > Metazoa > Chordata > Aves > Passeriformes > Acanthizidae > Acanthiza > Acanthiza pusilla. The sequence goes on from JAXCHO010000098.1 coordinate 6,469,428, forward strand.
AATAGGGTCCTAAATCTTAAGGGGATATGGGCACACAAAGTATTTTATTGTGTGGGAAAACACTGAAATTCATGCACTCACTTTGAAACCTACATGGCAAAGTAAAAAAGGAGCAGCATATTCTTTTGTTATCTCTTGAGACCTTATTATTTTTGAAGAAAATATTTCGTGTGTGGGAAAACCTTCTGTTATTAGAACTGAAAAAAAAAAGTGAATGGCTTCCATACTGGACAAAGGGAAGGCATTGGTTTCTATTTTCTGCACTGTACAATGTAACTCTATTTCTGCACCTCCTTCCTACCCTTTTGGGAAGATCAGACTGGGAAAATCAGACTATTCTTCTACTGGGTTGCAAGCAGATGCTACCCTCAGAGAAAGATCACTTACTCATCCTACTTTCTGGGGACTGGGGCACTTAGCACAAAATTACTTCTGCTTATAGATCTGCTTCGAAGAGCAAAAACATTGCTGATTTAATTAAAAATTCTGCATATTTCATGATTAATACAAGAGATGTCCATCTAAGCCAGTCTGCCTGGTTTCTTCCACTCAGTGATTAGGCATGGTAACCTCTGAGACTGTAACATTCATCTCTTCCTAAGGTGATAAGATTGAATCACCTTTCAAAAGTGTCTGTCTCTTTGCATTGATGACACAGACAGAAGAGAGGATTAGCTCAGACTTCAGGGCTTTAGGGACTATGATTGGAGAGGATAGATCTCTCACCATGAGGGCTCTATAGTGGTAAGCAAATGTTGGCTTGTAATGACGCCATAGCTTTTTTCAGCCACTATCACATACGTCATAAGTTCTATCTTACTGTCATGAAGGTAGATTTTGGAAATGTTTGTAGAATGTCAGGTGCAAAAAGGAGATGAGTGGTTTTGAGTGCTTTTTTTTTTTTTTTAAATATACCATTGAATAGTGTCCCTGTTCTTCAGTTTCTCAGTACAGAAAGAAAAGTGTCTTCCCAGTATGGCTGCAGATGTAATGCTGATGGGGAATGAAGAGGGCAGATAGTTGATAGCAATCTGCCTTTTTTAACATTGCCAGTAAAAGGAACTTGCCCAATATCTGGATATCATCTGAGTCATAATCTAGAGTTCAGGGTTGTTTTTTTTTCTGTCCCTACAAACATTTTCTCTGTTCTTCCATATCTGTTCCTCTTAAGGGGGCTTTGCCTTCCTCAGAGTTGGTAACCTTTGTTGCAACCAGTTGCCGAAAGGGGAGGAGTAAAAAGCCATTTCACATGCTGTGGTACAAAGAAAACCTATTTTCTCATGCATTTGTGCTTTGTACTTCTGCAAACAAAATGTTTGGCAGTCAGGACATCAACAGTATTGGTCTTCTATAAAGAATGTTTCATTTCCATAAAGGTTGAATTCATGCTGAATTCTGTTTTATAGTGGTAGTATTTATAAGGTCTCCTCCTGTTCAGCTGCCTATGTTCATGACATTTGTTGGCATTTGATCCTATCCATCTTTCAAATTTGGTTTATATCTGTCATGGGTTCAAAATTGATTGGAAATCAAGTTGAAAATATGACTTGAACATGGTGGCTATTGTTTGCAGGAAGGGCCTAGATAAATATCTGGTCTGAAATGATGAGAGCTATTTTCCCCTTTCCCTGCACAAGCCAAATTTTGTTACGAGCTGACACTGATGTGGTGACCATGCTCTCCCATGCTAGACAGGTATTCAGTTTGACCCTGTCCTCAGGTGGGCAGCTGGTCCACAATTTTAGGATATGCTGATGAAGAAATGCATCGAGTATTATTTAAATAAAGGCTGACTTTTATTGTTACACATTTGTTTAGGAATGGAGTTTTACAACTTTGTGAATTCACTTCAAGAAATACTGAAGAAAATGTCCTGAGAATTTGCATATTTCATTACTGATTTTTAAATACAGCCCACATAGGAACTTAAAAGCTATGCACATCTTTAAAGAGAAGATGATACTCTTACCAATTAGATAATTATTATTATTATAGTTACTGACTGGCAATCAATGAAGGCTTCAGTGTGAGCTGGACTACGTGAAGGATGCAGCAGCATACCCATGTAGAAAGAGAACTTTTTCCTGCTACTTAGAGTCCTGTACTTCTTCATCTAATTCCAGGACATGCATAGGCTCTGCACACCTAAAATTCTTCCCAAGAAGTTAGCCTGAGCTGTATCACCACCCACAAATACATCAGCCAACAGAGAAAACTCAAAATAAATCACAATAATCATAGAGCGAAAGCTAAGATAATTTTCACATGACTCTTTGAAACCTAAGTGTGTCATACTGAGACCAGGCTGAACAGTATTTTCATCACCCTAATTAACTTACTGATGTTTCAAAGCAAAGAGCATGTCAACACAGCTGTACGAGGGATGAGCACGCATGAGTAGTTGGAAGAATTATAAATATTAAAATGAAATAAACTGAGGTGGAAACTGGAAAGCTCCAGCAAGAGGCCAAGGAAAAGTGACTAGACTTAACTGGGGAAGTGTCTTTTGCAATACTGCACTATTGGCAGATAGAGGCCCAGAAATTATCTAAAGTAAAATAAAAGTAAACCTGAAATAACTGTTGAGATAACAGATGTAGTAATATCATGTTTGTAAGAAAGTAATTATTTAAATGGATGTTCCCCAATACAGGAAGTTTAAAAACAGCTATTTTAGTTAATTCTTTATTATTTATTATTTAATGCAATTTACTTGCAGACTGAATCTTTTAAGAGAGCTGGCACTGGTGTCCTGCATTGCTTGACCAACTGAGAACATCAACCAAAGCCCAGCCACAAGGCCAACAACTGCATCATCCAGGTCCTCTGAGAAGACTGTTGCCCATGTGAGGGAAAAAGAAATAAGGAAAGAAATATCCAAACCCTGTTAAATTCATGGTAAACACTGTCAAAGAGAAAAGACCTGTTAATTTATGTTTCTGAGAGAAGGTATCATTTTAACTCCCTCAACACATTTCTAAGATAATAATATTGATAGTATGATACGTCTCCTCAGACTTTCTGTTGTATGCCAAAAGCTAGTGACATAAAATGACCTGTTAGAAGGGTTGTAAAAGGTAATGTCTAACACATCGTCAGATTACTTAATGTTCAGTTCTCAATTAACATAGAAAAAATATACAGGCAGTTACTCTATTTCATTCACAAATAAATATATTGGGCATATCCTATCAGACCTTGAATAATTCAATTCCCTGTTCCCAGATCCTTAATGAAAAAAAGATGCAACCTAATCCCTACTAGAAAAATCAAAGTTTTGTTGGGGTTTTTGTTCCATGGATAACTGGGGATAATACTGAGAAGCGCACAGACTGTTTTTTTTTTTTTTTTTTTAACCTTCAAGAAATAGCTGGGACAAATTCACCAGAGGGATTTTAGAGTTTCATTCCCTGGAGAAATTCAAAAGCTGACTGGACACAACCCTATGCAACATGCTCTAGGGGACAGCTCTTGAGCAGAGAGTTTGGACTAGATGATCTCCAGTGATCCCTTCCAACCCTACCCATTCAATGATTCTGTATGAATCTGTGTAATCAGGGCACTCTCGGGGGCCAAAAGAGAATGAAAGAGAAGGATTAACTGTTTTGTTGACTGTGATTTATTTCCAACTTTTGAGTTGGACATTTCAATTAGTTGCTCTTTCATTCTTTCCATGAATCCTTTTTAGTCTCTAAGGGGCATATTTACAACAATGAATTATAAAAGTAAGTTACAGGGAATGCACCAGCTAGCAGAGACAAGGTGATGACTGGACCAGCATTTTGCACATTTAGGCAGACTGTACATTGCTCATATATTGGTTTTTTGCACCATTTTATGCAAATAACCACAGGGCCTGACTGAAATATTTTGAATGTAGCCATACTTCCTGCTGCTTTTGTAACAGAAGCAGTTCATCTGTCCATGAAATGATATAGCTCAAGCTGAGGTTGTGGCATAGGAAGACAGAAAATTTTGTTGCGTTGACTATAGAAACTGAATGATTCTTTACCCAGCTAGGGTAACCAGTAGTTACAGCAGAGTTGGTCTACACCAAATGTCAGCAACGTGTCTGGTGAAGTGATGGAAAGTGTTAAAAATTATCCTACTGGTCACAAAGGGCTTCTCAATAGGTATTTGAAACTAGACATCTCATTATGCCAATGCTTTCAGCGGTTGCACTCAGGCTTTAATGAAGGGTGTTAGCAGCCTTGATTTGAGATATGCATGACATTTCTAAGTTGCAAAATGGAAGCAAAATGTTATTTTTCACTGGCCTTACCTTTAACATTCACTGATGTGGTCCATATACCATGAATTGAGTTCTACTATGTTCTCTGCTTTTTCGATGGTACTAAGGAAACACTTTTGTCTGTTGTAATCAGTTTGACATCGTTTCCCACTGGCTTAGTAAACCATTCAGCAATTCTTTTGCTGGTTTTCTTTCCACATCGACATAAATAGCAGGATAAAGGAAATGTAGCGAGTTTCAAGTTGTACATATAGGACTTAGTGAATATTATTTCTGGCCTCTCTTGCTTCAATACATTCTTTAGAAGAGGGATGACTGTGTTGTTTTGTAGGACTGTGTGCAACTATAGAAAGAGGCATTCAATGATTTTATAGTTGTATATCTGATCTAATTTAACTTTATTTAACTCAACGAAATAGGAAGTCACATAATGACCTTCTATCCTTAGCCTTAATTTGTCAAACAGAACTAAAAGGAGTCCTGATTCACAGCATGCTACAAAAACTAATTAGTATTTTACAGAATTTTTAGATGAACTTTTGCTTCTAGAATTTCAGATCTCTCTTCACTTGTCCAGTAACTGCCCTGCTGTCATATATTTTGATGTAACGAATGCCAGGCAAATAAAAGAAAATGGATGTTTTATCAAGGCAGCCAGGAAATGTGAACTAGTATGTATCGGGACAACACTTGGAAGTCTCTGAAGCTTCTTGCAACTCAAAAGCATTTTTTCCTTCCCTTGGGAATTCTCTTTAGCACCATTTTGTTTAGTTTGTAGAAGTTCAAGTTTCATCAAAGTTTATTTGTATAAAACTGTACACCAGATGTCTGCAACCATGAAGCCTATAAAGTATTTTGTTGCCAATGTGACCCTGATGGTTTCAACAATTATAAACTGAAGCAGGTCTGTTTACACAAGGCTTTAGTGTTAAACTATATGCAAACATAACTATGTGGACTCAGAGTCTCTAAGACAGATACATCCAGTTTCACAAATATTCCAGCAAATGAAATCTTGGAACTTGTAATCTACTAAGTATAGCACAAAGAACATGAAAATCACGATGCAGTAGTACTTAGCACTTATATATAGCACTTTACATCTTCAAAGTACTGTGCTAACAATATCTAATTAATCCTCCTCAACTAATTAATCCTTTCCAGATCAGGAAGCTGAGACACATTAATTACAATTATTATTTATGTACTTATATAGCACCATAGGTGTGCATGCCACTTTACAGACTTATAGACCAGTCCCTCACTATTATAAGCAGCTAAAATTTGTCTTTAATACTAATAGGAGAAACTTGGTGGCATGCAATACATGGAGGGAAGACTTTCCCTGGAAAAGTTTACAACTGCGCACCAGATTCTGTCATCAGATTTTTGCATAAGAAAACATGGTAAAAGACAGCTGGATATAAGGATCTATGTTGCCATTTTGGTTTTGGTGCTTTTTAAAAATTATTTTTAACCAAAAAAAGTACTATTGCACATGAATTGGTTTTCAAGGATTTCAGAACCTGTCCAAGCCTCTAAATGCATAAATTATCAACAGCATCAACTATTATCAGTTGTAAGTATGTTGCTGGTAGACTCTTATATTGTGTGTCTTATCCATTATGAAGGATGGAGAAGATCCTGAATAATGATTGGCTCAGTTTTGAAGTCAAAATATCTAAATGCTTATATTTGCAATTCCTTGCTAAAAGATAGTCTTGATTGTCTCAGACTTCAGGCTATTGTACTGAAGACCTAGTTCTATTCATAGTGGATGATTTCCCAGTGCAGCACAAAACAGAGTTTATAAGAGAGATTATTAATCATTATGTTAAAAATTACTTAATCTGTAGTACTAGTTCTTTAGTAGAAGTAAGTCTAAATTTAATGATACTCTGGTTTCCAACCCTTAGATGAAGGAATATTATGGGGAAAATAGAGAATACTTTAATAATGATCAGAGTGTGATCTAAATCCCAATTCAGCTTCTATCTTATCCAGACAGTCCTTGTTACTAGCAGGACACCATGCCAAGAAATTCAAGGCCTTTATCAGCAATAAACTCTAGTAACCAAAACTTATTCAGGAACAATAATTGTTAGCAACTTGCACGCTAGTTCAAATCTGAGCAGATTGCTTCCTGTAGAGCAATAGGTTGTCTATTAAATGTAGACAACCATAGGATGGTCTCCCTTCAATGCATTATGGATGATCTAGAAATATCTTCATAAACAGACAGAAAAATACATGTAAGGGAAAGTATTTTTCAGTCTGAATATGTGTGCTTATATCATATCCTATGATATTTGCTGCATTTTAATCTCAGACTTGAAGTCTGTATTTGATGTTGTTCTATGAAATCCTTCATATCAAGTAGATGGAATAAATCTTCTCTTTTAGAATTTCCTAGACTGAGTGGGTTAGAAAGTATATGGCTCATTCCTCAGAGAACAAGTTGTAGCAAAAAAACAAAATTGGAAAAACTTTGGATTTTTATGTTTGTGTATTACATATTCACTATTCTAAAATATTCACTGCAGTTCTTCTTCTGACAACAATTCAGAAACCACACATTTTGAATATAGATAAATGGGATTCAACTTTTGAGCCAATTTGCTTAGCTGTGCCTAGCTATACTGTTTCTATGTTATAGCTCTTGACCAAAAGTGAGGAACACATTTTTTTGAAGTTTTTTCCCCACACTTGAAACTGTAAGGGTTATTTAGGTAAGGAGAATGTAATTTCCTGAATTGGCATTTGTCCAATATACATGGTTTGACCTCTTTCTAATGAAGATTTGTTTATTTAAAGTAGCAGGGCACAATCAAAGACCAAGTGTATTTTCAGAGAAGGAGGTGAGGAAGTGAAAACTGGGAGCAACAATAAAGAATTCTAATCAGAAATAAAACACCTAAAAGTGCATTGAAACAGTGTTCTGCAGTGCTTCAATTAATCCCAGGCTGTTTTAACTCATGCAACTGGTACTTACAGGACAAATAATATGAGCTGACGCCAACCAGTCTCGTGTTTTCATTAGGATAAGCCGTTATTATAGAGTGCTTCAGATGTATTGAGTGACAATGACCTTTCTGCTCTCAGGGTGTTGTGGTGCAGTGCTCAGTCTTCCCATGGGCTTGGGAACCCAGCCCTAAGCCTTGCTTTAGGTTTGTGCAGAACGTCCACCAGCCAAGTGAAGCAGAAATGAGTAGCAGTTTATTGAGGCTGGCAGTATGTGTTGGTGCGTACTTCTTTTCTGTGTGTGTCACTGGCTGGTTAAGTCGGAATGCCTTAAGAGTTAAAGTGTAATTTGCAACTTAGAACTGAGCTGATGTTGACCACTTCTCTAGGCTTCTAAAGCACCCAGTTTGGGGAGAAAATCCTCAATGCCTGTGTTTTTACTCCTACTTTGAACCCTAAAGTTTCAACAGCCTCAGGTGAAACCTACCTTCCTCTGGCTTTTCATGGACCTAATTCAAAGATCAGTGATGCTTTTATTTGCATGAACTTCCTGAATGTTTGAAAAAGACAATGTTAAGAAATGCACAAATACTCCATCCCCACTCCTCTGCCTCCAGGAGCTGAACATTCAAGTAAGTTTCATCATCATCTGAAAAGAAAGTGCTTATCATTTCCATTAGTAAACACTGTACATGTATTACTGCTATTGCACACCACTACTGATAGTATTCATATGCAACAATTCTCACCAGTCCTCATCATTGATCAGATTAATCTAGCTGTGAACTAATTATTGCTTTATTACTTAAGTCTTTTGAAAGCAACCACCTACAATAGGACGAATTTCTCTGCAAAAATCTGAACAAACTGAAAGACAGACACAAAAGGAAATGTTGCATATAGATCATTGCAGAAACTGAGAACAGTTTCACCATAGTCACTGAATATCCAGGTATCTATCATGAATTTGGAACAGTGTATCTGAAAAAATGTGGAAATGGAAGAATTGTATGGAGGATGATTGGAATTGATAGGGTCTGGAGGACAAAAGGGTGTGCAAAAATGGATATTTCACTGAGATTAAGGCCAAGGCCTGAAGGACAGATGCAGAAGCCTGGGAGATGGAGAGAACAAGTAACCAATTTAGAATTGTAAGGAAGAGAAAAGTCACTACCGATTTGTATAATTGAAGGGGACATGGGGAACCATCAGAGAAGGAAGTCCCTAGCCATATGTTTAGGGTTATGTAAGATTGATGGAATGAAAAGAAAAAGGCACATAAAGACAGGTCAGCTATAACTTGTTCTTTAGACAAGCACAGTGTTGCGCTTCAAGACAAAATACCTAAAGGTGGACCTCTCTTGCCACAAGTCAAATGTCTGAATGAAGGCAACACATTCATTTCAGAGGAGGATTTTATATCAATGAAAAAGGAGAAATAATGAAAGAAAAGGAATTTCTGAGGATTGGCTCTATTTTCTGAGAATCTTCTTTTTTTCAGCTGTCAGTCATGAGCTGTGTATGAGAATTTTAAGAATATATGGGCAAGATGACTCTCTGTAGAAGTCAAGTGCAAGCTGGGGTTTAAGTGGCTCCTTTCTGCCTCCTTTCGTCCCCTCTGTCTTCATCTCCATTCTTCCCTTTCTCCCCCTTGCTCCCTCTTCCCGTCTTGTCCTCCTTGTTTCCTTTCTCTTCCTCTCACTATAGGCTCACACTGTGGCGTTTTTGAACAGCATGGCAACATATCATCAAAAGCAGCAAGCTCAGAGACAGTGCTCAGGTCATTCTCCCAACCTGCTCCATGAAACCAGCTAGTTCCTGTGCACTGCTTGCTGACAGTAGCTGATTCTTTGTTGATAAAGAAGGGTCAACATATATAATCAGATTTGTGCTATTCCTTCCCATGATCAAAAGGAGGAGGTTCCGTCTTCCTTCATTTGAAATCTTTGCTGAAGTACACAGTCAGCAAACCTCCCCACAAAGTGCCTCTACAATTATTATAGGTTTGCAGATTTTTTTCTTTCCTCGCTCACCTCTGCCACCCTTGATAAAAAGAGAAACTGTGGGCTTCTATCAAAGCTCATGTACGAATGAAGCTAAAAGGAAGAATCTTTCTCTGTGTAATTCCAGTATTGATGAATTAAGGCCCAAAATGCCTTTTTGTATTTCAAAAAACACTCAGAGTCCATGCTTAAAATTGAGATTAGCTCCGTCAAGAAGCAGTAAATTTTGAAATAAGATTTAATCTCTGTGACACTCAAAAGACAAGATTCAATTATATTCTGTGATCTTAATTGAATTACAACCCTCCCTCCCCAAAAGTAATGACATTATTCTATATTTTCCCCAAGCCCGGTTTACTTGGATTGAAAAGAATTAAATAAGCCATGGTTTGAGAAAAATATGTTTGTTTTTGCTGCCTAATAATTCACAGCTTTGAGGAGAAACTAATATCCTCTAAGTAAAAGACTAATATCTATCTCTGGAAGTGCTTTTTTTGACCCATCTGGTTTGTCAGAAAAGTCTCCTACCTCTGATATTTATACAATATCATGCAAATGTCAAAATCTGAATGTCATCTTCAAAGACCCTTTTATGTCAGGCAACCCCTTTATAGGGAAAAAATAAACAATTTTATGTATGCATGCTTGATGCCAGTCCAATTAATAAAAGCCTTTTTTGCTATGCTTGGCTACAAGCAAGTTTCTCTTTTGAAAATGAACAGAGGGAGAATGAGATAAAAGGTCTGTATTGTTTCCTTGCAAATTTTACAGTTTCATTTTTAATTTGTGTTTGGATGTGAGGATCTTGGTGCAGATGGTGTGATAGTCCACAGTATGTTCTGAGAACCTGAAATGATAACAAAGATATGCAAATTGAGAGGGTGGTTTGGATGAAAGCCAGGATATCCAATTTCACAATAGCTGAAAACAAATTGATGTGCCCAGCAAACTACACAGAGTAGCACTAGGAAATGTAACAGTGCCAAAACAAATTATATTAATGACCTGAGCAGTTTGTTGAACTCTATTGGCTAGCTTAATGTTGGTTACATTTGTCTGCGTTGGCACTTCATTTACTGCACAAAACAACTTTTGTAAATGAAAAAATAAAAAAACCCAACAACAAAAAAACACTTAATGAAAAATCAATCTCAGTAATTGCAAAATAAAGTTATACAGGAATTATTTTTGCATCTGAGAAATGTCCACCATATTTCATGTGAAACAAATTGAAAAAGTAGATACTCTTGAAATTCAGAAATAAGATTTGAAATTATTTCTATGAGGAAACACAAATCTCATCCTATTTAATGCTTCAATCTAGATCAACATTATGTTTAATATTAACAAAACAAATTATAACATTTGTATTATTTGATAGAGAAACATAAAGGAGTTGCTTTCAAAGAGAATATATCAGTGTAAAGACACTGTCTGAAGTAATTCTGAAACAGTAACATTTTTCACATTTTTGCCAATGTTAAAATGAGAACCTGAGCCCTTGGCTGTCATTTCTGTCTTCCCCTCCTCCTTCCTTTAAATGAAAGATTCCTGTCTGCAAGTGAATCACATTAAACAGACTTTAAAAAATTGTTCTTCCCCTAAACTGTGCTTAAATAGATGAGAAAAAAATTCTGCCAAGAATATTTGTGGATTGGCTGTCCCTTAACAGTTCATATATTTTTTCGTGAATATCTTTCTTACATTTAGAATAGAAAGCCAAAGACACCTTCAGTTTTCATAAAATCATACATTCACAATGCAGTGAATTGAATGCACCTTTCATATATTTCAGTACTCCATATTGAATAACATATCTGAACTACCCAGATCCATAATCTGAATATTTTAAAGCCTAATTTTGAGTTTGATTGAAAACAGATGAAAAAAATTTATTTACAAATATCATAACAAAGTTGGGCCTAGTAGTGGATAAAATAAACTGGGTTTTGATGTGCTGCCCCTGCAGACGGTAGGCTGCCACCCCAGCTGGCATGAGAATACTGGAGTTTCAATAGAGAGATACCAGTCTAAGACACTCACCCACCAATGAACTATGTATTTTGTTTTAATTTCCAGAAGCACTAATAATCCTTTGTTCATCTAAAAAACTAAGGACATTTTAAAATGTATTAAATAAAAATAAAAATAGTGGCAGATGCACATCCTATCTCCCTCACTTTGTGTAAAACTGTAGCTTAAACTAACTGTTATGAATTGGTGTAATATATAAGAATTAGAAATTGTTCCTTATTGCTTGTAATTTTATTTTAATCTCTTACAAGAATGAAAACAAATACTGGCAGGGAATTCATCGAATGTTCAGTATGAAGACAATGTGCCTCAACTCTTAAATGTCACCTATTATAGATACACATAAATTTGTCCTACTGTCACAAAACTGATCTTGTGAAAAGCACTTGCAGTCATGTTTTGCACTATTGTTGACTTTAGCTTTCCTTCTGATGAAAAAGTGCATAGTTCAAGACAATGTCAATACTCTAATTTCAGTTATTGCAATGTCATAGGTAAGCATAAAACAGACCCGCAAAAAAACAAACCCATAAACAAACAAAAAAACCCCATCATTCCACACCCAACTTCCCAAGCCGCTTTGCTACAAGTTTTTTTTTCTCAGATTTTGTTTCTTTTTCAAAGATCTTGAACTTGAATCCAGAAGCATCCTTCTCCACGAATGGATTTGCCCTGGCTATCAGAGGGCAATGTTTCTGTAAGTCCTGCAGCACCATTTCTGCTCTGGTCCTGAGCCTAGAGGTGTTTCCCATAAGTGATTTGTCATGGGAGAAAATCAACGTGGAGTTATGGTAATTCGAAGGGGAATGAGGTGGACTGGATAAAGAGAACAGAGAAAAAGGGAGAAGGGCCTGAGTGACTTAGAAAACGTAGCCCAGATGTATATAGCTCCTAGATCAACACTGTCGGGGAGTCTGTGGTTGAAGTTGATTCTTACAGGTTGGATGCCTCTCTTTACATGAATAAACAACATGTTTAAAAGGCTTCATGACCTTCCCCTCAGAAAACAAACCCCATCCCTGCGAGAGGGTAGCGATCACATACATCTTCAAAAAAATGTGTGGGAACTACCCACACCGTTCCTTAAGCCTTCTCCTCTGCTTGTGATAAACAGGAGGAGGTGATCTGGCTCTGTGGTTTTCACCTCATCTAGCATTCAGAATGATTCATGGAGCGAACACGGAAGATTTTAAAAGGTAGGATAAAGGTTTCTTTACTTGGTGGCATGCACTGCATGAAAATGTAAAAGTTTCTTCAGCTGGTTGAATGTGGGGAGATAACAGAAGTCATCCTGGGAAGTCCCCATAGGCTCACATGACTGATCTGGAGAGATGGAAGACAAATTAGGGTTTTTTTGAAAACCACCTCAAAAAAAGTGCCCCTACACTACTTAGATTTTTTTTTTTTTTTTAAGGCCCATGTCTCCATTTATTTTGCTTTTCCCCTTATCACACGAAGAGCCTGGGCTCTTCTGAGTGTATTTGTGCAAAGGAAGAAGTGGAATAAGGTGAATAGAGAGGTAAGAAAGTTGTGGAGTTTATAAGCTTTGATGTTGTTCAGCACTTTTTATATGAAGTATGGGTTTTATTAAGAAAGTCCCAAGCGTGAATTTACTCCTTGCTTAGAAAATAGAGGGGTTATGTGGCAGCAGCACCAATGCAGTGAGTTCCACATACTGCTCCAGTATAAGCTTGGCCAAGTGGGGCTGCACTGGAGCTGTGGGCACTGCCTGCAGGTCTGCAAGACCTCCCCGTGCAGCAGGTTACATCTGAGTGCTGCTGGGACCTGCCCCTGCTGCAGAAGGTGCACATCAAAGGGCAGGTCCCACCACAGCTAGTGCAAAAATGTCTGCTCCCCACCACAGGCATGAAATGAGGTCAGAGAGTGACAGCCCCAGCTGAGACAGTCCTTGCTCTGCAGCAGCAGGAGGCAAAACCAAGACTTTCAGTGGAAAACTGGGAGCAGCTCCTTCTTGCATGAAATGTGTAATGTCTCTTTTTAGCCGTGTGCTCTCAAGCTTGAGGTGCTTGTTCCAAACACTCTCATCTCCCACTGACTTCATTCCTCTGCGTTACTCCCACACTCCCCTCAGTAGGTGTGCAGTGCTGTGCCATTTATATGTTGCATACAATGTGTCTGAGAGAAGTTTAGCTTTTTTAATTAGGCACTGTGCTATTTTAAAAACCTTTCTTTCATAGTAAGTTGAAGGTGTAAGTGCAAATTTGACACACATTTGTCAAAGGAAATAATAACAATAATAATAAAATCCTCACAAAGCAATTAATAGCTTTTATTAACTGATGTATCCATGTAACAGCAAAGTATAGGTTTTAGATGAGCCTGAAAAATGACCCTTGGTAAAGAGGTTGCTAAAAGGAATACCTTGGAGCTGTCCATCAGTTGCACAGACGCACACAAATCCTGAGCAGCGAGGCAATGTACTCTCTGTCTTCATGCATAATACATACAAAATAGGTGAAGTGGTATGTAAAGTGAATTTTAATTGGTTATAATTGTCATTTCATTTAGTAAAGTATTGTCTGGAGACCAGGATATCAATTAGCACTCTATGGACTCTGTTACTTATGAAAATATGCATATATAGAGATGATGTGCTCTAGCAGCAGATATACTTTAATTAAGAAAGTGGTACAGTAAATTAAAGACCTTTAAAGTATTAATTAATTGGTGTATAGATCAGTTCTGAGTTTCAACTTGGTAAAGTTAGATCACTGTATCTGATTTAAATGAGATAAGAAATAAATGTGCATTCTGTGTTGTTACTAGCTTTTTAAAAGTGTTCATTGCCACAACCATGTTAGTTTAAAGATGGAATAAATGTACCACTTTCTGATACAGCACTTAAGGTTTATCATAAACTGGAGCTGCTTAGTTATAATTTTTTCATAGTGAAATATCAACCAGAAGTGTTTTGTCAGGAGTCCTTATCCTGCTCTTTGTGTATATGTCCTTCATATCCCTTGGTATTAATAAACATCCCGGCATTAATAAGCTAAAGAGAAGTGACTGATGTATTCCACACTATTATTAAATTGTTGGTAACCAAGGCAGGTATGTTGGTTAGGTTTTTTTACCTTCTTCTTCTTTTCCATGGGGGATGAAGAGGGACCTGTCCCTTTTTAACCACTTGCTCTGAATGACTTTTATACCCAATATAAGTGAGAAAAGAGGATGAATGTCACCTCTCTTCTCTTTCTCCTCCTGTCGATGCATACTCCTTCTTTTGATTGACAGCTACTAATAACCTTCCTGCCCTAAGTGCCATGGAGACACTTTATTAGGACAAACAGCCAAGGAAATCTAGGAATGAAGCCAAGCCTGCAGTGAGTTATTATCGGGCTTGTATTTATCTCAGCTTTGTAATTTTTTTCAGTGATATGCAAATCCTGAAATAGATCTTCTTCTGTTGAAGGACAGGTCCCTCTGTTAATTGATCCACTGAGATTCAGCCTAACCTCTTTTAGCTATCAGCCAGGGAAACAGGCTACATAAAAGAGTCTCAGTGCTGTGTACAGTTCACATAAATTCACTGTGCATTCTACAAGGAAAACTTCCGCACAGAAAATGCATTTTTAGTTCCTGAACATATTTTACATATCAGTGTTATCTGCATAACAGATCAAACTGATTTGTTTATTTGTTTATTAGATATGTATGAGGGTACACTCTTATAATCAAATGCGATTTTAGATGGAGCTTACTTTCTTTCTGGAATGATACACCACAAACATGTATTGTAAAAACACATTAAATGGAATTCAGACATAATGAAAATGCATTTGTTCAAAATCACCATTAAAAAAAAAAAAAGCTACATTACAGAAACACTTTATTACTGGCAATTTGACTGTTTGGGAATTAGTAACACAGGTGCATCTCCCACATGCCTTAAGAATCTGCAAACATTTTTTGTTTCTGTTTGGAGATTTGCAACAAGCAGGTAACATTGATTGAAATAGGTTTTTAATAGCATATTAATAACAGCAGCACAGTGGATTTACTTCTGCTTTATCTTTCTACAGAGATAGGTCCATTTAGTAAACAATCTATTTGACAGAGATCAGAATTGGTAACAAAGGAAAATGTTCATGGAAGCACCAATAATAATAATCATTGCGATCACAGTAATATCAAAGAGTCCAGAACGAAAAGGGATCACCCCTAAAAATGACATTATTTTTAGATTTACATAGCATCTCTCATTCATAAGAATCCTGAAGATCATCATCAACCCCTAACATGGTGACATCAGTACAAGTATAGCTATTGTTGAGGCATGGAAGAAAGCCCAAGAAGGGGCAGATTTGGAGCTGAGTTTAAACTCTGCTGACGAGTGATCTGGCATCAATAATGTTCACACAGTATGGACCAGCTTTCATTCTGACACCTCATCTAAACCACGGCAACATGAAGTAGAGGAGAAATCTATTACCAAAATCTTGCCGGTTTCTCAACCTGTGAGACATAACAATGTGCAGTAATGAGGTGTGAGGCATGAAAGCCTGCGCTCTAATCCCAGCTCTGCCCGCCAAATTATGTCATGGCCTTGAGCAAGTCATTTCACCTCTACTACTTTAAAATGAGGATGATAAGCCTTACAAGGCTCAGTCTATGATTCTAACTCAGTACATGTTTGTAAAATGCTTTCAATATGCGAAATACTTATGCAGGTATGAATAATTTCTGTGAGTACAACAATAGTACCTGGGGTGGGGAGCTCCTGAAGAGGCAGCATTATTAGTGTTGGCAAGGATGCAAGAGAATCTGACCTTCAACTCAGATTAGAGCACAGACTTCTCCTAACACTGAACATTATAATTTCAATAGACAAATTTCATGCCTTGCTCCTATGTCTCCAGTAAGGTAATGGGAGAACCCAGACAGGAACACTTTTACATGTTAGGGAGCTGAGATCTAGAACTAATGTCCAGCTACAACGCATTTGATTCCTGCTAATTTTAGTCACATTATGACCCCTGCTTATAGCTGATGTATTTAGGGCTGACCGTGGTGGAAAACACCAAAAATCAAAATTTGACTTCTGAATTACTGGGTTGTTTTGTGGGTTTCAGATGTGATGTACCTTTGAAATGGAATGTGTCGTTGAAAGTCTAACTTTTCTGAATGAGGTGATTTACAGATAGATTTTATAAGCTGAGCTAATGTATGCTGAAGTCCTTTGCTCTTTCCATCTCTCCTCAAAGAATTTTCCATCAATTATTGTGTAGAAATCAATTAATCAGGCAAATCTTTGGTTTGCAAAGCTCAGATGCATGCAGCTCATATATCTGGTAGTGCCTTGGCAGTTCTAGATAAAATGTCTTTGTTACATTAAACATGGCACTACAGCTTGAGAGATATTAAATAATAATTGATTGTGCAGATGACTACCATATTGATATTGCAGGATTTTGCTACTTTGTATTTTTCTGGCTGAGGTTGTTCCTGAGTAATGAAGATGTGAAATAAAATTGTCGCTCAGCCCTCTTCAGATTTCTTCCTTTCTTCTTCTCTGCAATTTCTCTCTTCTATTTCCTCTCCAGTCATTTGCACATTGGTGTGTTAATAGTTTGAAGGAAATATCCAGAAAATGACATCACTTCAGGGGCTGGGGCTCTGCAGAGGAGTAAATGCATCAACAGGAGATTTTACGAGATTTTAGAAAAAGGGTAGAGGAGGGTATTTCAGTAAAAATGTTCATGTGGCATTTATCACTAGGTAAAAGGATTTAAGAGATTTTCTCTTCAAGAAAAAACAGAAGTCTTGAATGTAGATTTTCCATCTACTGGTTTTGACAGAAAAATTAACTCTAGAAAAGAGAGAACACAGCATTTCTGTGAAGAAGTGTGTTTTGAAAACAAACTTTTCTTTCTGTGACTTCTGTTTTGTTTGAGTGAAATTTATCCAGCTGAAATTAGCTATGTTTTTTGTGCCTAAACCCAGAAATTTCACAGAATTTTTTGGAAGCAATTCTTTTTCAAGCATGAGATGACAGTAAAAGGCAAGCATCTCACATTCCAAAGAATTTATAATTCAACTGGAGGTTTTTGTACAGATACATGAGGACAAGTGAATAAGATTTCAACTAAAAAAAGGTATACAAGTAGAAAGTCCTCAGCTTAGTATACAGAGACATTGTAGTGACTGTACTACAACAGCACTAAAAGTCTACTGTAGCACCGTGTACTTTGTAATATTAGATGCTACAAAACCAAGGAATTAATTAATAGAGTTTACTAACTTGATTCTCTGGAAAAGGTGATTTTTATATGGAATCCTTGTGAGAGACAGTATTATTATTCCTGTATTTCTCTTTTTAGTATTTGATTTGTTGCAAACTAATTCACACAACCTGTGATGGTTTTAAAGGACAGAACAATTTTCTCCCTCCCTCCCTCCCTGTTTTGTGCATAAAATGGCCTTCTGTGTATATACACATACACATATATATGCATTTATTTGTATATAAACACACATATTTATACAGACTATATTTACTAGCTTATTGCCAATATCAAATGGGAAACATATTCAGTCTTTAATAATACAGTGGGGTTTTCTTGAAAACAATTGGCAAGGCTCTCCATACTGCTCTGGGATCACAATTAAGCCAGTGGTAAGTGCTTCAGGAACAGCTTCTTAAACAGTGAATAAATGAAAGAATATTATGACAAAACAGTGCTGCTTTAGAAACCTACTAATAAATAAGACATGCTAATTTTGATTAATCAGGTCAGTTAGAAGCTATAACAACTTTTAGGAGAGAATAACATCTGAAAAATCCCTTCTTCTGGAAGAGATAAGCCTCAATAATTTTATATTTATTTTAGCTGACACATAGAGAGCCAGGCAGGGACACAACATTACCCTGTCTGAACTGGCCTGTGAGGGTAGTTTTATTGGTATTGGTTTCAAACCTAAGGCACTGAGGCAGTGCTAAAAGGTAGCGCAATTTAATCCAACCAAAGCAATACATAGTGGGGTTTTTTTTATTGATACTGTCTTTTATTTTGTATCTAGTCACAATGATCTGAGAACAAAGAAACTGACAAAAAAAAAAAAAAAAAGGCTCTTTTAAAACCCAGGGCATCAGAATAAGGCTAGTCAGCTTTCCTTAGTGGACAAAGTGGAAGAGAAATGTTCTATTCCTTAAAGTGTGAGGAAGTAAAGGTTTCTCAAAGTCAGGGCAATACAGCAGGTGACAGAGAGCACATAGCCTACAGGCACGTCTACAGGCCATTCACGTTTTCCTCACACATGCTGTTAAAAGGATGTTTTATCCTGAGGCAAAGTTACACTGAAAGAGTTAAAAACCACTTTAGAACATCATGTGTCATGTCACAGTGCTTCAGAAAAACTGCTGAAGTGTTGCAATGCATATAATGCTTTTTCTTCATTTGGTTTATTTTACCTAAGAAATTGTGCTTAAGCCTGATCCAAAGCTTGACTCAATCCTCAGCTTTCCTTGTATTTTATTTTATAATGTTGTTTTCTTTTAGCACTTGTATCAACAAACTGTAAACTAAGCCAAATAAATTTAGTATCCCAAACTGAAAAACACTGAAAATATTAAAATTGCCTCCTAGATTAGGAATAACTTTGGCCATTTGTCTAGCAGTTGAAGATTGGCATAGGTCCATGAAAGCAATAATACTACACTGCTTTACTTCATTAGAGATGCTGTCGAAAATATTTGGGGGATAAAGAAAGAAAAAACTGAACCTAAAAAATAAGCACATTAGGCAAAATGAAAATGACCAGCATTTTCACAAAATCTAGAATATATGAAAAGACACACGGATTCTCTTGACTTGAAACAGCAGAGAAATTACAAAAATTAATGTAACTTTTGAATTGCTCTAACTGGTGACAGTGCTAAAAAAAGAAAGTGAACAAAAAGTCTTGTTTGTGTCAGGATAGTATGACCCAAGACCTTTCTGTGCCCTTTGAGAGCATCTCTGTATGAACAGCTAGTCAGGAGTCTAACTGAAAGAGCTGTGAGGAAACAGGCTACTGTTATAGACCATCTCTCACAAATAGGCAGAAACAAGTTTTGGATCTAAAATACAATAGAACCTGTCAGAGGGGAAACTAAAAAAAAAAAACATTTAGTCTCTGTTTGCGTATGCATTTTACAATCACATGCAAGCTGGCATAGAAAAAAGCAGTGTTCCTACTGTCTGAGTCTGGGTGCAGGCTAAGGGGGAGTTGTTCTTGCAAGAAAAAACACTGAGTGCTGTCACTATACACCATTTGAGAACAGTGAAAATCAGGTTGCTAGTCCAAGAGAACAGGCTGTGTAGGAAAGGCTAGCTGTAGTAACTGTTGTTGTTCAGACCCGACCCCTGAAGAAATTAGGACTCTTTCCAGGCTGACTGACTGATTCCTGACCCTAAAAGATTTTTATTGATGCAGTCCAGGACCCATAGGTATGTATAGAATGCATCGCCACATCTACTTAGCCAAATCACAGTGGTCAAGCCAACCCTTCTGGGAAAAGAGCCTTTCTTTGTTACTTTATGGCTTTTACCACACAGAGCTTTCAGCCTGGAGAGCAGTAAGGAGGGATATCCATCCATAACCACACGGCATTTGGAATCATAGAATCAGTCAGGGTGGAAAAGTCCTATAAGGCCATTGAGCCAAACTGTGAACCTAACAATGTATGGGAGTTGCATTCACCAGAGGTTAGTTAATATTTCCTCTTTAAACCTTGTGGACAGGTCCTCTAGTTACCTGTATAGAGACAGAAAATTAGCATAAGGATCTTTGAAAATATTTTAAGATGATCTAACTTAGATAAATATTGGTATCTTTGCTGACACCACCAACATAGTTAATGTCAACTCTAAAAGCCCTATTTAATGTGAACATCTGGCCCATTATGCAGATGTTAACTGGAGTGAAACTATCATGCATGCTCTGTATAAACAGCCTACTGTGTCACCTAGTAACAGCATTTGACTCTTAATAGTCTGTGGGTTTTCAAGCTGACCCTCATCTCAGAACTTTTTCCCAAATATTAATCACTTTGGCATGTACGGTTCCCAGGAGTATCTCTTTTGCGTGGTATGTTTCAACTTGTTTAGTTTAAGTTTTTTCACTCTACACAGCAACCTAAAATTGCTTTCTCATCTGCTGCTGAACCCATCTTGTTCATCTCAGTAGCCAGAAACAACATAACCTGAAATGCAAGCATGTTTCTACAGAAAAAAAATCCCTCTGGCTAATCTGACATGTTTCATGTTGGATCATCCTAGCTATCATATACTGAAACTGTCAGAAATTACAGCTCCGGCCCAAATATATACAGCTTCTCCTATGCTGGACCCCCTATCAAGCCATGATTACTGTCATGAATTGGATGAGTAATAGAAAAGAGGAAGGGTTGTTGGGTTTTGTTACAAATAACATACCTGTCAGTGAAGTGAAAGGCATGCCACATCCAAAAATGTAATGTATGACATGCTTTTCACTTCACCAGGAGGGATAGAGGAAGAAATAAACTACGTTTCAAATGTCTCATCTTCCACTAACAATTTGTCTAAGCAATTTCCTTGCTATTGTTTTCCACAAAGTGCTCCAATCAGCAAAGAAATTGTATTTGTGTCTATTTACAAAATGCAATGTGTTGTCTGATGTGCAATTCTCAACTTTAAAAAATACAAGTGAGTAAAAGCCGATATAAACAAATGCACCTCTTGTTAATGGAGTCTACAATGAAGTCCAGCTCTAAAGCTGAGCACTGCAAATCTTCATGAGAAACCTGGAGTTTTTGGGTGATTGAAGCATAGTTGGACATTGCAGACACTGCAGGCAACAGAAAAAAGTCTCAATCCTCTGGTAAGAAAAGTGTGTTATCTCAAGGGCTGCTACATGTGTGGACAGTTTCTTCACAACTCACCATCTCCCCTTGTTTTCCACCTCAATTTTTATCCCCACTTTCCTTAGCACAGTTTGCATTGTTTTCTTTTAACTAGTGCTATAATTCTATGAAAAGCAATTTAGTTATCTTCAGTCCCTCAGGTCTGTTACTAAGTTTCCCAAAATATTCTGTAAAATTGTGTTCATAATTGAATAATCTTGGTTTCACTTGAGGTGACCAGAAACAGATGGTTTGTTTTTAAAACCTCCATGAAATACAAACACTACTGTGGATAGAGAGCTATGATTCAGAAGATGCAGAAACCCAGTTCTGATCCCTGGTTTGTGTGCTCTGTTTAATAACTGTCTTGCTGTTTGCTGCAGCATATTAATTCTGAAAGTGATATAGTGCTTTCGAGTCAAAGGAAGTTAGAAAATGATCCGGAAATGTAGCAGCTCAATAATACTTCCATAATAAATGTTTCACACTGGATTCCATTATAAGTGTCATATTCAGTCCTACAGCTTTGCACAGGAACAAATTTCATGATTACTGCCAGGGTACAAGGAGAACATTTTCTGGCAAATATACAGGCCATTTATCACAGCATACTCAAGGTATGGAGGACTAAAAAACTGTGCCACAACACTGGGCTGCTAATTATTAGAAAAAGTTTAAAAGCAAGCAAAGAATAAACTGATTTTCAAAAAAAATTTTTTAGAAGTATAATCCTTATACGTAACTTTTCCTAGATAATTACTTTGATCATCCATCAACCCAGGCATGCTTTTTTTTTTTTTTTTAATGGGGGAATTAATTTAACTGAACACTATAGGAGTTCAACATGGGTTCTTTTAAAGCACATTACAAAGAACTAGGAAGACAAGAGATGCAATTCATCTAATCCCAAGGCAGACATCTACAACAGGTCAGATGTCTCACCACACCCATCTGTAGTCTGAGTAGCCGGATCAACTCAACAGGAATTTCTGCCCCAAATGAGTAATAGATGAGAACGTTTGGTGTACTCTGCCATGGAGAACTGCCATGTCCATGGGGGCTTTCCTCACCATAGTGCAAATAAACCTACCATATAGGTAATAATCTCTACATGATTCTGCCTTCATCACTCTACATTTTCTAAGCATCTGCACTTCAAATATCTAATCATCATTTATGGTCCAACATCCTCAATGCAAGAGGTACCAGGAGAACCGTGTACATGGTGGGGAACTTCCAACAGGCAGCTAAAAACAGAAGGGAGCATACATGAGGTATAAGGAGTCTGTTACCTTGGGAGCAAGGAGTATTATAAAGTTTGAAGTTACAGGATCTGTTTTTTATTGCCTTTCTCACACTCACAGGCTAGGAAATAACTAGTAGTGTTGGCAAGACTCCTGAAGGCTGCTGGCTGAACTAGTGATGATTTCAGTGTTTTATGCATCAGTTTCTGCTTAATGTGTGTCCAGTTACTCTAGTTACACCTGGTAACCATGTAACAATGCCTGTATTCAGCCAGAGTGAATTAAATCTCCCCGCTTTAGACAAATGCATCTTAGGTATTTCAGGTAGGATTCATATGCCCATCTGTAGCCATCTAGAATGTACACAGATTTGGTGTGTAGCAACCCTATCCTCCTTCATCTATAAGTGGAGAGAGAGAGAAAGAGATTTTTAGTGCTTGATTTGTTATCCTAGAAAACCACCTTGATGTGGGCTAAATTGCCTTTGTGTCATTGACAGTAAAAGGGACTTGGATACTCACTTCAGCTGGTGCCTGCAGATGGCCACAAATCAGAGGCCAGTGTCACAGAGGATGAGTCCCACCCCAGACATGTTGATGACCTCTCAAAAATCTTAGGAAGACAAAGGATTCCTCTAGAAAATGATATTGCTCCCTGGAGCTGTTTTCTCATTTAAAATGAAGCACCATGTGCTGAAAAAAGTTATTTTTTTTACCCTATTCTGTACAAACATGATAATTTTCATTAAAACGTAACCTTGATCAAGGTTTTTATTAACCTGTATAACACGTATTAGTAGTGGTCAAAAAAGTTAGCTTAACCTAATCACCTCAAGTGTCAGAAGGATCTACTGGTCGTTGCATTTTTTCATAATTCTCAGTTTTCATGCTTTCCTAATTTGTACCATTTTTACATTTTATTTTGTCCTTTTCTTGTTTGTGTTTTCTCTCTTCCATGCAACAGAGAAATTTCTCATTTACAAGCTGACACCTGTGGCTTTGAACAGCACCTTTTAATATGAGTTATATGAATAAGATGTGACGCATGATTTTTCAGTGTACCTTACTCAATAATTGACCTCACATAGATTATCAGTTATTCATGGCCCCTTGCCTTAAAAAGGGTCCTAAACAACCAGTCACAATTTAAAAGCATATTATTCTGCCTTAAACACATCTATTCACAGTACCTTTCAGAAGTTATTGGCCATTTTCTTTCCCAGAATTAAGGACTATAGAAGCTTGTGCAATGAGAACTTTGTTCTTCATAACTCATCCTCTTACTTGCTTATGTACTGAAGCATTATAATGTGCAGGTAGCTGTTTCAGAGGACTTATGACTTCACTAGCTGTACAAAGGGCAGGACAAAGACAAGTAAGAAGGAAGGAAAACATTTACAACACAATGAGAAGGTAAATCAACTTATATTTGCTGCAAATAGGTTGATGGAAAATACCACTAATGTTCCTTTCTAGCTGTGAAGATGAGGTGCTTTTACCAGTCTTTTAAAAATATAATACATTACTTTATGTGGTTCTTCATTTAGCTTGAAGAGCCCAGACTTTGCATACCTCTTTCCCTATCTTTGGGCAAATGTTAGAAGTTGAAAAAAAAAACAGGGCAGGGAATGAACCTCATGAGAATTCCTCCTAGAGTTGTGGAAGTCTCCACCACTAGAAACTTAGATTGGAGGTTGAAAAACTGTGCAGGCCATCTGCTAACGTACTCGGAGTTATGCATATTCCTCTTTTGCATCCTATTTTCCTAATGGAAGAGAGAGGAAACAGTACCAACATTCTATGGGCATATCCAGGATAGAAAAGGAGGTGTGGAGCGATAGACTACATTCTGGAAATGATCCTTGTCCAGTCAAAAATAGTGTTGGTTTTGCCATCAGAACATTTCTGAGACTTCCTGACTAAAAAAAAAGCATGAGAAATTGTAGTTCACATTGATATGTTCTGGAGTTAACACTCAGTGTACTTATTAATTTCATCCCACTTACTCCCTTGTGTTTATAGGCTTTTTCATCCTGGGCTTTAGTAGAGTTCTTTGAGATCTGCAAAAGGAAGGGAGCAAGAACTGCTAATTATTATTGTTACTGATGGAAGATTGCAATAAGCTTTAGCAGTTTTTGGATCAAGGCTTGAATTACTGAGTATACTTTAAAGTTTTTTCACTCTCTCTCAGTTAAGAAGTAGATGCATGCATACATAAACAACTCCACAAAGACAAAGGTATGAACTGAAGCCTGAGAAAAACTAGCAACTTCTCTTGTTATGTATGTCTCATATCCTTGGCTTTTTTATTTAAATGACCCTTGTGTGGTAGGATAAGAAAGAATAATATATGATTAATTTCTATTCTGAAGCCTTGTTTGAAAGGTGCTTTATTTGCATTAGCATTCATAATTACTTAATGACAAATCAGATATGGTTCATTGCTAGTAAGTGTAGAAACATGTTGTCTGAAGGATGTAGTTTAATTAGTATACTCCTAAAAACATGTCCCTCATGACCATTGGATGTAATCATTATTTTATGTATTTAACTGTGAAATTTATGTTTACTCAGCAGGCTAGAAACCTTTTTTTTTCTGAAGCTATTTAATGCAATACATTTAGACTTTAAAGAAACCCACAAAATTTCCCCAACAGCAGGTACTAAATAAACAAAAAAAAATTAAAACCACTATTATTGCAATGAAGCTGATATATTTTTTTAAAAAAAATATAACCCACATAATATTGCATCCATAAAACAAAGCAGGAGGAATAAATATGCAGGGAAGCTCATTTTAATTCCTCAGTTAATAACTTAGATGGAGGAGATGTACACTCTCCTAGATCAATGAGACAATTTGGGCATTCTTTTATTGTTGATTAGTGAATGTGAAAATGACCTCATTTCAAGGGCATCGAGCGATTTCTCTTTCTCTGCACTGGTATAACAAAAGTGAATACTGTGAACACTTTTTCTACTCAGGCTGCTGTAGATGCACCTTTCCTCTATGACACACATGGTGACATCAATCAAAAATCATCATGACTTTGTGAAGAGGTCTCTAAAAGTTACATAGACTCTTTAACAGTAATCTCATTTTTCCTTAAGTCTCACCTTGGAAAAGGGAGACCTTGTTCATTGAGCATTTCCAGTGGGCTGCAGGAAAGTAGTCAGGGAGTCGGATGTTACTCAAGCAGGAATCAGTCTCACTTTTACCTGCAAAAAGGCTACAGTTAAAAAAGAGAATAATTTACTTCCACTTTCCTGCAATGCTTATTACTAGAATATTCGTATTTTTAGTACACTTACTATAATTCAAGGATTTAATCACAAAACTATTCATATTTTAAAATACTTACTATGTAAAACACTTTCTACTTTATTATTTCTACTCCTGATTATTCATTAACTTGAGGCTAGGACTGGTGACTTAGAGATAGGTGCCTTTTGCCCCTCTAAGTACCAAACTGTTAGGTTGTAAAGTCCTTTACATTTATCAGGGCTTGCCTGTATGCCTAGGCGCAGACATGGTGACAGGTTTAGGGGTGTCTCTGTGCTTCTGCTACCCTGGCTTCCCAACTGCAGCACTCACACTGCCTGGCTGTGCAGTGCCAGCAGTGATCTTCACATTGCTATTATCACTTGCCTAGGGAAAGCAGGGTTGCCAGGCAGGGGTGAGAAGCATGAGCTTTCTGCCTGAACATCCTCCACAGCTGGAAAAACTATGTACCCTTTGACAAGTTACGGGGTATGAAAAGAGCAGAAACACGGCTCCTCTCTTTTGCAGATTGTCACTGGGTCAGTGGATGCACTTGGTCTTATGAAGAGTAGCTCAGGACATTACATTAAAAAGCAACCAATAAATGGGCCCATTAAGCTTGGGTGGTAATGAAGAACACAGCCAACTTTTGAAGCAATAATGTAAACATGACAGGATGTTTTAGTACTTCCTTGGTCCATGGTGACCTGCTTCTCTAGCATTTGCTGGAGGATGCTGAATGCTTTTCTTCCCCATTCTCCATGCAGGCCTTGCCCCTTTCTCCCAGAGGATATGTGTGCTCTCCCAGACTACCTCAGTAGTTTAGACCAAGGCAGAAATGCATGTGTTTTCTAATGCCAGCAAACAACAAATATGATACATGAAATGTAAATGAAAACTAATGTAAGGATTCCTTCAAAATCACTCCGACTGAAAAACGTAAAGCACAGTCATAATCCAAAATAAAAGGTGGTCTGTTATTTTTTTCTCCTTTGCGATGTTGCAGAAATGTGTCCTTTTTCTCTGCTTTCTACAACACGTACCTGAAGTATCATGTAGCAAATAGGGCATCTTACACAAAATCTCCACAAAGAAAATTCTGTTGGGAATGATACCAGGGCATTTTCTGAAGGACACTTCTTTTTATGATGAAAACAGAATTTAAAATGCAAGAAAGAGCATTTCCCTAACTGAAAAACAGATTGAATAGCTGAAGCAGGGGTGTGTGGATGAAGACTGTAGCTAGGAATGTACAGAGAGCCTGTTGAAGGGGTGGAGGGCAGGTGGTACAGATTGGCAAGATTGTTGGATGTGGGCTGGTAGAAATGTGTATTGGGAGTAGTCATGAGGGAGACAAGAAGTGTTGCTCACACCAGAAAAAACTTTTTGAGGTACAGGATGAATATCATGAAGATTCAGAGAAATATTTTGCCATAAAACTTTGTGCTTTTATCTCAGTGCTCAGGACATTTTCATATTCATTCATCTCTTTTTTTCCTTTAGCTTACTAAAATAGAACCAAAAAAGTAAACTTTAACAAGTCCTCTTTTTTTTAGGAGAAAAATTAGGAAAAAAAATAGAGTGTGCTGAAAGGCACTTAACCTCGTGTCTTTCTTTGTGTTCCTACATGCTTTTTTTAAAAGTTCTGAAGTAGAGGAGTAGGGTTCATCCCACACAACAGGAAATGTACGTTGAAACTTAAATGAGTCTGTATGTCATACAAGTTCAACAAGTCCAAATCCTTAATGACAAAGCATCAGCTGCCTTGCCATGGAAAATTGCCTGCTGTTGGAACTGCAGGTTGCTTTTTGTTATTTAAAGAGAAAAAACATTTTGTTTTCGAACTTCTCATATGTCACTAACAATAAGGGAAATATTTTAAAGACAACAACTGAAATCAAATTAACAGAATAACACAGCCTTATGCCACTTGTGCATTCATGGCAAAGAACAGTGAAAGACAAATTTTTAACAAATAAAAATTCAGAACTCAGTATTAACACTATATTATCTGTCCAGAATGATGTGATTGTAACAAACAGAAGAAAACAACCTAGTTTAGATCAAGATCTGTATTTAATACTATATTGAATGTGAAATGGAAAATTTCTAAGAAAAATTACTGGACAATGAAGGCATTACAAGCATTGCAAAGTTTTCATCAATATTGATGGATACTGAATACCCTGTCAAATCAACCCGAAGCTGTTGTACGACTGATAACAGATGCAAAAACAACTATTGTAATTGTAGTCAATCTGTCTTTTATTTAATGAAAACCTAAAATCCTCCATAATTATCAATAAGATACTGTTTTTCTTCATCAGAGGTGCCTCTTCTAAAGATCATCTCCTTGAAACTGAAAATCATCCACAAACTTCACAGATTTTATCCTCTGTTAACACTGAAAGATAGGAAGGACATCTGTTATACAAAATGGATGTGGCTTTTGGTTGCCAGTAATGGTCCTACCACTGGCATGTAATGACATGAGCTTCAGGAGCATAAAGGAATTGTACTTTTTTCTGCTACTGCTGAACACGATCAGCATGCATCAAAGCAAAAACCATACAAATGCAGAGATTTAGGGTTTTCAGTTACATGAAAATTCTGTGTAGTCTTGTCTTGGCTGGTGGCGAATAGCATATCCACCAGAAAAATTTCACAAATTATATTCCTGCTCCTAAATCTCCCTATATGCCACAACTTGCATTATGGGCATCTCTTGACTGAGAGATTGCATTTGCAACCCGTATTTAATGGCTCCTCGTGGCCTTTTCCACCTGTAACACAAGTAGTAGGACACCCTACATGTTCCTTGTTGTGGCCACCTCAGGTAACATAACCACTTATTCATGCTGTTCCATCAATAAATCCAACAAGGTCGTTATCTATAGATGAGTTTTGTAGGATCCAGATGGGATCCAGTGCCTTTTACGATTGTTCTTTCAGGTCAGGGATTTAGGTGGAAAATATGAAGGGAAGGCCTTGTAAAGCTGTATAGTTCCCAGTACAATGACAGTAAGTAGCATGAACAGCCTCTGGCCGTGATTACACTCTGCTCTGGTTTGCAAGAGCAACTTGTTCTACCTAGTTCCACTGTAGATGCTATTTTTATTAACATAATTACTTTGTCTTTCTTGAAACTTTCCAAGCAACCCTCAATTATTATTCAATAATAACATACAGTGGTCAGTTCAACAGGCTAATTATAAGATGCAATGCCATAAAAAGTATTTAATTTTATCACTTCTACATTTGTTGCCTTTTCCTTTCACTCAATGCCCTCTGTGTCTTACTGTAGAACAGAGTAGTGAGGACTACCCACTGCTTTTCTCTGTACCACTCATTATTATATATGTCATCTCCTATTCTTTTTGCTTCACACTAAATAATCTTTTCAATTTCTTTTCATATGAATACTCCCTATCCAACTAATATGTATTTTCTGCCCTTTTTCAGACCTTTCTTCTTCTGCTGTATCGTTCTGAAATGTGACTGAGACCCGGTACAGTATTCAACATGAGTATGAAACCTCCATTTATAGAATGCCATTATAATAATTCCTGTATTAGTCTCCATCCCCTTCTTAATATAGCCTAACATCTGAGAACCTTATCAAAAAGTGAAATGTGAAGCAATTAAATCTACAATATGTAAATCTGAACCTGACAGGCCTATAAGAAAGATATCCTTTATGTATAAAAAATAAAACTCACTCTGAATTAAGGGAACAAACAAAAGATGATGCATAGGGAGTGTTAAAGAGGATTAATAACAAGAAATGGCTGTAAGACCTTCATCACAAAATCCATGAGCTAAATTCTGCTCCCCATTACAACCTCAATGGATACTATGAACATTAGTAACCTGCAATTATGTTGTATAAAGGCTGCTGAGTCGCATTGTAATTAACATCCTTTAGGGTGACCACAGTAATTTTAAATGTTATCGTTGAATATACAAATGAAAGTGGAAGGTGTTGAATATTCTATAGCAAAGTTGAAGCGGATGTCAGTTTTATATATACTTCTTTTTCATATCACATTGTGATAAGCAGGCACCCACAGAAGGATTTCTTGCTTGCAGAAGTGCAGTGAACCACAACTTGAAAATTGTCCAAAATTTTTTTTCAGTTTTGTCCAGATTTATTAAGTAATACCAGCTATAGATTTTGAAATTAAGATGGCAGTGATAAATACTGTTATAATCGCAGAAGTAACCGCTGCTTACAATATTGAAAGGGAACAGTTCCTCCTTAAGGAAAGCCTCAAGGTTGTTGTAAAACTACATCTTGAAGTGCTGTCTGTTGGCAAGGGTTACCATAAAACTCATTGCAGTGGATTTAGAGAAGAGAGATTGTAGTCCACCTATCCCACCTTTCCTCTCTACAGGGATTTATGATTCTGGACAAAATTCCTGCTGGTGGTTTGGAGACAACAGGTTCCCATTGCAGTCATCAAATATTTAAGGCACATTGAATGAAAGCACATTGTGAGAGTAGGGAGTGCATCACTGGTGAGTTACATGGTTGCAGTTGCAAGTTCTGGCTAATGGTTTCAGTGGCTGAAAGTAAGAAAAGCAAGCGCCAAAAGCTAAAAATTGCAGCAAATGAGGAATTTTAATACATGTGTACGTTTAGCTAATTGTTTGCACTTCACCCAGTAACATTTATAGTCTTCAGAAAGGCTCAGATATCCATGAATATCTGACTTCTGGTGCTGGTACGAAGACTGTTTAGAGAGCCAGAGACAATTATTTGAACTTATATAAGACTTTTCTGGTTTTATGAGCTCTGTAGTGTCCTTACAAGTATACCAGAAATATAAAAAAATCTTGTAAAATAACAATATATACATATCTATTAGACCAATGCTGCCTAAAAGACAAAAATCTTTGCAATTTTCCCTACAGTAGTCAGAGGAACTGCAGATTAATTTTCACTTGGTTTTTTTTTTTTTTTTTACATTGTCAGTTGGTCTTTTTTTTTTCTCTTTTCCTTATCTGTACTTTTCTCTTCTTGCTTCTCTTATGAGAATTTTTGGCTGTGAATCTGTGTTTGGTCTTTTTTGGAGGCCATTGTTGTGCTGTGGTGAATAAGCTGCTCCTCATCTTAGTGCTCTGCAGTACTAAGAGTTTCTGCTGCTCCATGAATGGCTTGAACTTCAGCTCTTATACCTCAGCGAAGTTTGTGAAACCAATTTGAATTGTCCTATAAATATTCCTTGACTTCTTGTTAGCTCTTGATTCCATTCTTTTACACATACATGCAAAAGAAAATAATTTCTTCAGTACAAAAACACAAGAAGGTGTTTCATTGCTTGGCAGATCAAAGCAGTGCTGCTCAACAAATGAAGAGGTGAATATTTTATCTAATTGAAACATGACAGTGAATTCTTTCAGTAGACAAGGTACAGTTTTAAAGAGATGGTTTTTAGGGGACTTTGGCATTGGTATTGTCTAAAATTGCCAAACTTCTGAGAAGTTCCGTAAGACTTATAAAGTCTTCAGGCTGTCAGAAAGGTCTCTTTCTATGATTTTTCCAAACGTGAAAGCTACTTGGGCAGACTAAAGATTAAATTTATTTCCCAGATGGAGATGAAATAAACCTTTTATCCAAGAAAAGTCCTTAAACATGTGCTCAGCTTAACATATGAGTAGGTCATTTGAAGTAGGATGTTTCATATGTAACTGTAGAGAAAGACTGGAGTTCTCGACTCTAGCTAACTCTGCTTCTTCCTTTTTCAGGTAATAGAAATAAATCTAATACACACCATATCATTTGGTACCATTAAAAGAAAAAATAGAGAAATATTTGTATTTTATCTGCTTGAAAATGATTGCTTTAGCTTCAGATAAAGGAAAGTGCCTTACACACAGCCTTTCAGTAAAACTGCTGACGTTTTGGATTGATAGCTCTTTAAATTAATGATACATTTAAATAAATACCTAAATTGCAATGGAATTTCATGTTATATCTACATTAATAATACCAAATGAATTAGTCATGATTAATGTTATAAAGAATATCAAATGAATTAATAATGATTGGCCCCTTATTGCAGAATGGGCAACACTTTATAATAAGTGGCAAATCATTCTTACTTCCTTTGGTATTTCTTTCAGTAATTTTAATCATGATGAATACTTTTGGTATTCAGGCATATATAATGCAAGATTCTATAGGAAGTCCATTGTAATTTAGCATAATCTCACTGAAAGTATTCATTTTTAAGCCTGCCATTATATTTGGGGCCAGATCAAGGCTAAATTTAGGCACTTTGAGGTTTTTCCATCTGGCACAATGTAGCTGTCATGGGATGTCCCTCAGAGTCAAGGACACTGGTGAAGACGTGGGTAGGTAAGTCTCATGAGTGACTGAGCCAGCCTGTTCATGATAAATGCCTTCTACCAAATCAAGCTTTTGATTAAAAATCACCTTTTTATGGTTCCTTTAAAGACATTTATTTTTAAAAAGATATTTATAAATTAATAATTAATACTAATAATTTATTCCAGTCTTAAAGTTATATCTAATATGTGTTGACAGTCTTGTAAAGTCCAATCTCATGTTAGAGAACTCTGTTTCCTGGGATCCCTCATCTTCCCATAGAAAATCTCACTGCTATGAGCTGATTTTTTGCAAATGTTTGGTCTGTGATCTTGATCCTGTGGTGAATAGGGACATCAGAAGGTCAGCAAAATGATGCTTGGGTGGACTTAAAGGAGAGGAAGACTCGGTAAAATTAAAGAATGTTTTATTTTTTTGTAGCAGAAGGTAAAAGAAGAAAGTGTAAGCACAACTAGAGGTGACTGTATGCTAGACATGCGTATGCACAAACGCACCCACAAACATTACACTCCCTAGAGAAAAATTTTCTAGTAGAGATGTTGGTGGGGCATTTAAAAAATATGAATAAAGCAAGGAAACTGTCAGATCAACATATACATGGAGCTGTCATGCAGGAGAAGCCAAGAATGTTTTTTTGGTGGATAGTTTTGTTTGCTTTAAGGCTGTGGGCAGTCAACAGAGGAAATGTGGAGAGCTGGGAGTCTTTTCTAGCTGCAAGCACTGGTATGGAAACAAGCACCAGCTTAATAAGCAGCAGAGCTCAGACTTCCCTTCACATGCTATGAAAACTATCTGTTAAGCATCTTTTTTTTGTTTCCATGCACTGCACTTCTTTTATTATTTTATTTATTTGTTAAGACACATCATTTAGGTTATGTTAATGTTATTTCACTTTGAAATAACATTATTTCTGAGTTTATAAGAAAAAGGGTAGTTAGATATTCACTGAGTACAGTTGAACATAGCCACCATGGTGATACCTCCCAAAAGGTATATCAGAGCAAATACCTCTTCTGTCATGGGAAGCATTGTCGTTATTGCTGTAACTCCTGAGTTTGGATGTATTTTGTTAATTAACCCTGTTCCCATCTCCAGTGGGTTGACCTTGGCTGGATTCCAGGTGCCCACCAAGCCACTCCATCACTCCCCTTCCCATCCGAACAGGGAAGAGAAAATAAGATGGAAAGGACTCTTAGGTTGAGAAAAAGCAGTTTACTACAGGAAAAGTGAAAGTTTGCATGTGCACAAACAAAGAGAAAAAAATAGGTTTATTGTTTACTTCCCATTGGTGAGCAATGTTCAGCCAATTCCTGGGAAGCAGAGTTTCAGCAGATGTGGCAGTTGCTCTGGAAAACAAACATTGTGAATAACAAATGCCCCCATCTTCCTTCTCCTTTCCTTAGCTTTTATATCTGAGCTGATGTCATATGGTATGGAATATCCCTTTGGGTAATTTGGGTCAGCTGGATGAGTTGCGTCCCCTCCCAGGATCTTGCCCAGCCACTTGATAGAGGGGAATATTAGAGAGACAGTGCTGGTGCTGTGACTGTCCTGCTCAGCAGTAGCCAAAACACTGATGTGTTATCTGTACCTTTCCAGCTACTAACACAGAGCACAGCACTGCGGGGGCTGCTAAGGGAAAATAAACTCCTGCTCAGCCAGACCCAATACACCATTATCGTTTCCATCTTTCTCAATGACAACTTAAAATTCATTTCTTGGGCAGCTCTGCAACTTCTTGCTGCTAGACTCCTTTTCTTCCGTTTTGGCTTTGCACAGACTGAAATTGAATTAATATCAGCATTCTTGGTGGACCAATTTCAAACGTCCTATGTGTCTCAGAAGGCCACATTGCTGGCTTTGGTTTCCCTCCATTTACTTTGGTCAGTTGGATGAAACCACAAATAACGTTGATCCTTATTTTACTACTCAAGAGCCTCATCCAAACATCTGGGGTTCTTTTCTGGATGTAGGAATGGAATGCATTAGAGACAAAAGCTGAACTTAAAGTGAATCCCTCAAATTTAACAGCAGATGAGATGGAGTCTTTTGAGATTTTCTTAACCAGCAAACCTATAATTTCCTTAGAGGAATTTTGATCTCTGCTTTTCCCAAGGGACAAATTGCCTACAAACTCTGTCATAACATCTTTGAGTTGAAGGCTTAATAGGTTTTGCAGGTAAGTCAATAGTTTGTTCTGAAAATCCTTAAGAAGCAAAAGGAAGGGGAGGGGAGGAAAGGAAAGTGAAATGGATGCAAGGTAACGCAAGGCAAGGCAAAGCAAAGCAAGGAAAATAAAGGAGATGGACCACCACTGCAAACCATCCTTTTTTTTTTTTGTGCTGATACTGTAATTGTGTTTGCATTCATTGTGTGAAGTTTTATTACTGGGATTCAAGAACTGACCCTTCAGAAAACTCTATTTTCTACCCCAAAAATTTATGATAAATTATGAGAGATATGCATGACATCATGATACTACCAAATTCAGTCACTATATAGATTTCCTAGTAAGTGTATAAAAATAGATACAAATGCTCCAAAATTCTATGTTCTCTGTATGAAGGCAATAAAATGCAAATACTTCTGTATTGTTTAAGCTTTTGTTTTTTCATCCACAAGACTAAAAATCAGAGGTAAGTACAGATCAACAGCCAGGTGTGTGACTTTTTATCCACATTTTATGCATACAATAATAACCATTTAACATGAACAAAAATTACATTAGTTCTTATACAAATGACATTTCCTAAAGACAGACTATTTTTAAAGAGATACCTAAATAAAAATGTGTGCACCTGCAAGCTTAAAAGGCCACTGTAAATTATCAGCATGTAAAGCATCACCTACAAACAGACTCTGTTTAAAACAGGGCTGCATTTAAAGCCTGTAATGTATTTAATTTTGTATTTTAGCCGTATTACTTGTTTTCTGTCAGTAGCATGTAACTTTTTTTTCTTTAATTGACTATTTCCATATTATATACATAGACCATCACTAAATGCTCTTATGTATTTGCTTAGGTTGATCCAGTCTAGCAGGAAAAGTCAATCAAACCAAGTATTTGATATTTGAAGTAAACAATTTCTCTAAAAAAAAAAATTAGGAAATGATGAGATACAAACATACAAATTTGGATGGCATTTCTAAATCAGGTAAAACTGTTTCATTCTTATAACCAAGGTATTTCTACCTTTTCTTGATGCTGATGAATTTTAACCATCTACCATAATGGTATCTGCTTGTCCAATTCTCACTGGAATAGGATAGAGGTATTTGTGCAAAATACATTTAACCCATTTCAGTTTTTTACTTTAAGATGAAAGAAATTACTCAGCCTACTACATAATCTTTTTAAGGAACACTGCTTTCTTAGTCAAAACACAATAGCAAGTTAAAATATAAAACCACTATTTGTATGTTCGTGTTCTGCCTTAATAGATATCACAACTCATTTCAGGAATTTTGAGAGGTTAATTTCTTAAACACTTTGGATGAGAACTCAATATTTCTCAGACCAAGATGACTAGTTTGTTGGTAATACTTAAACTAGGATTGCATCTCTTTCTTTAAAATATAGGCTAAGAAATTTCAAACCTTGCTCAAATCACCACAATCTTTCAAAAAGTTTTAAAATACAGATGTTTTGTCTGCAGTTGTGAAGTACTTATTTTGATATATTTTTTCTGCCTAGGGTGTCACATTCCATAGGAAAAGGGTTTTGTTTGCTTTTGTTTGCTTTAAGTTGAAAATTTCAGAAAGTTTCTTTCTTCCATCCTAATTTTTTAGAATCTAACTGAAAGCTAAAAACTGAGGATTTTTTCCTTTGCATAACTTAAGCACAAATGTGTCCTGCTTCAATGGAACGTAGGTGATCTGACGGGGCAGCAGAATAATTTAGCATGCAGATTTTAGAAAGGAAATTCTTAGAGGGAATATACCCAGAAACTCTGAAAATGTTAATAAAAGGTTCTTCACTCTAAACCACTGGTGACATTTGAGGGCAAAACCTTTTGCATTTTGATCTGCCAAGGTCAGGAAATACAGACTCACTCCCACATATTTCTCCCATATCTGGAAGAAAAGTCTAAGAAATTATAATGCTTTTGTAGATATATCCTTTTCTATTCATTCTTATTGCAATTCTTATGAAAAAAAGAATCTTTACTAATAATTAACTTTGTCTGTAAAACCAACTAGTAATATCTTGCTATTGTTCTGCGGGCTGAAAACCTTTCTATCTGTATGCGTTTATATTTATTGTCCAACAGCGATTGGGGCCATTCATTAGGAGAAATATCTCTATTACTTTGACAAAAAGGTGATAACCTTGCCTTATTCTGGCCCAGGTATTTATTAATGACTCCCAGATACCATTTTCCAGTTCTATGCACTGCAGTATTTTAATTTGATGGTACAAATTGGATTATACAAATGTCCTCGAGCCATGCTTACAACTCCCAGTGATAGTGATGACAATGCCCACAACACTCTGTTAGATTGTACTTGATGACTGCTTCAGCCAGCCTGTTTCACTGGTAGCACTTTTGCTGGCCTTTCAGGGCCTCTGGACTCCTTCAGCCAAGCTGTGTGTCTTGATGGAGGGGTGCATTGCCACACAGCCCCCTAAACCTTTCCGATACCTGCCCTGCACAGGATTTGTCTACAGGAGATCCATCCTTGACTCCAACATCGATCCTTATGTGAGTGACCCAGGTTGGCACAGCCTGGTGGCATCCCAGAATATCTGTTCCAAACTTAGGTAATATCATCTGCAACAGTCTGAGCTCAAGGAAGGTTAGATGAGAAATTAGGAACTTCAAATGCTTCAGTTAAAGGTATAAAAAGTTGTCACCAAGTGGGCAGTGCTCCTTTCCACTGTGCTGGTTATCTAGCCCACTTAAAGGGCCCTGAGTGCTCCCCATCTCCATTGAGGCCAGCCTCAGCTGGTTTTTCCCATTGCCTTACACATAAAGAGCAAGGTCCTGGTTGTTTTGCCCTTTTTAAAAATTATTGAAGTTCTCTTGTCGACTACTACTAGCTCCTAGAATATTCAGGTCACTGATCAGTTATCCAAAGGTGTTAGTCTCATAGCTTGTTTGACCAGTTCACTGAAGTAGAGTAACAACAAAATCTGCATTACCAGTATAAAACCTTTTTTTAGGCATTAATGAAGAGCAATTGAACCAGTAAAAAGTGATAGGAAAATAATACGAGAAAAGGTGCAAGACCTGGGGAGGCTGGTAAGTCTAGTTTCAGAGGTAGTAAACATAGCTGCTAAGCTATTACATACATTCTTCCAAAGATGCTATTCAGTCACAGAGCTTAAGATGGGAATTCATGCATATCTTCCCTAGTTATGTGTTTAAATTATACTTTGCTGCACTCTTCTCCAATCTGAAAGAATAAATTTCCTGAATGCTTGTTTTGATGGGAATCTTGAATCTGTTAAAAATGTTCATGCTGCTTTTCTTCCCGAGACTTTTTTCCTTTAAAATATTTGGTGCTAGCTTAAGAATACAGATGTGAGGAGTTAGCTTTCCCTAGCTGGAAAAAAGCTGTATCTGTGCTTAGTATTTTCTTTTCAATCATACTTTATATGCAACTTTTTGAGGACAGACTGGCACTTTGGTCATAGAACTCTATCACTGAAGTCAGCCTATTTGCCTTAGAAAGCACTATCATGATATTAAAACTTGACAATAATGAGTATAAACATTTAAAGCAAAAAGCAAAATGAAAGAAAAATAAAGAGAATTAGATCTGAAGGTGCAAACTGTACTAATGCTGTTTCTTTCCCTGTGTCTGTGTGATGGTTTCTTGGGGTAGGAATCACTTGCCCATGTTACTGACATATCCTTACTGATGTTGTATGAAATTCCTGACATATTTTTGAAAAATAATAATAAAAAAATTCTCTCAGTAAGATTGTATTTTCATTTCTTTCTTGTGATAGTGTCAGAAGGAAAACCCCACACTATATACTTTATTTTCAATATTAGCCAATTCTGCTTTTCTTTTTTTAATTTTTTTGTTGCCTGAATCAAAGAAAGATTTAAAAATGCTGGAGAATATGTTGATGAGAATCTTACTCCAAACAATGCATTAAGAAGTTAATGGCTTCTTACAAGTAAAGGATCATAGGCCAATTAGGCTTGTTAATAAAGACTGACACCTTTTGTAAAGCTTCCTTATATACTGCACCTGTATAAGACCCAGTGTATAAGGTTTTCAATCCCTGTTGAAGGTGTTACTAAGATTTACATAAAGGTGTTTAACATAGAAAGCTTGTAAGATGTTTGAAATTTCTTGCTTTTCATAGCAATTATTAAAAATGAAAGCAGTGAATTTGTGTTCTTGCAGGATGGTAATGCATCATTACAGAATGTACCACAATGGTACAAGATAAAATACAATAACTATTATTTCATTGATACGTAATCTAAAGTTTTTTATAGTGGGTTTCCACTCCAGTTTCAGACACCAAAACGTACTGTCTAAATGTGTTTTTCACATTGGTCCTAGTTGTCTAAGCTACAATTACAGTCACCGGGAATATGTAGTTTGACTTAACTATCCACACATATGGATCCAGCAGCATCATGTTTTCCTTGCACAGCCTGTCTGTGAGTAGAAATAGACTTTTTCCAATTTGACAAATTGTTCTAAAATGATTTTTAGTTGGCAACTCTTTGACGTCAGGTCCATTTTAAGGATATGTATGTTTTTCATTTGGATATTTTTTCAAGTTTTGTTTCTATATTAACAGAAAAGCGTCAATATGAGGAAAGGTATTTCTTTGCTGAATATTTTGTCCACCTTAAGGTAAATGCAAAATTTTAAATTACATTTCTTATTCATCTGATATGTTCATAGTGCCGAAGTGAAAAAAGGCATGTTTAGAAGCACAAATAGAGTTCTTTATTGGAAGAGGTAGTCAGTGAATCCCTCTTGGCAAAATTTTGAGAGTTCAAACACTTAGATAATTTTAAACACCTGTGAACTAGGCAGAAGCAATGATGTCACATCTCTCCTTATTCTATGACAAAAATACTGTCTTTTGACAGCCCGTTGGCGTCAACGGAGATGATCAGAATCATATGAGCTCTACTGCAAAAAACAACCTCAAGACATTTATTTTCTGTCCCAATGGTATACTTTCATATGAACTCTGTCTCCCTTATATTTATTCATCTCTTTGGGCCACTGAAATTGAATATTGAATACCCAAGTCAGGTCTCTTTGTGCACCAGGAAGGTCAGACAACTTGATTACACCAGCTATAATCAAAGAGTATTCATTTTTTTCATACCTGCTCACCATTTTTGCTAGAACTGAACTTTGCCAGAAACAGCAGGATGGATGAACAAATCTTTGGAAGAAAGTAGTGCAACACTGTGTATATGCAGCATTTGAGGACAAAAATATTCTCTATTACTAAAAAAAAAACCAACAAAAAAAACACCCCACAAAAAACCCCTAAAGATTAAAGTGTGTGTGGATATGTTTATTAACTATAAAATAAATGAATTTTTACCCTATGCAGAAACAAAGTGAGAAAGCTAGTGCAGAGGCAGGTCATCATGTGTGAAAAAAAGTTAAAGCTCATACCAAGCAAAGCTGAGCTTTCTTGTCGGTTTTCATTCAGCTGCACTCATCTATGAAAGAGCTATTAAAAACATCCATTAGCTGTTAATTTAGAATACTTCAGACAGTGATCCCTAAACCTTCATTGATATCTTTCCAACAACCTCCTAATCTCTGAAAATTGTTGGCAAGAGCTTCACTGAATCAGCCAATCATCAATCCTGGCTTTCATTATTTGAGTTAACACAGATGCACGACCTGCAAATACTTAGAAGAAATACACATCTTCCTTTTTCTTGAAAGGCATACTTACAAGCCGAATTTGATTTCATGAATGGAACTGCTTCTCTTATCTACGTCATCTCAAATTAATGTCAGAAAATCAGCACATAACAACAGTAAAGCCGGAAACCATCTCTGTGCACTTCAGAAAAATGAAGTCAGGAATTATTGCTAAAACATTGCTAAAATCTTTCATTTACCTCTACTCTTGATATTGCTACTCAGAAAAGCAAGTAAAAAACAAACAAAAAACAAAACCAAAGCAAAAAATTCTCTCTGACAAACTAAGTAAAATTTTGATGCAGTGTGACATTAATTACCATTTTTTCAAGTTCAGAAAAATACTGTATCCTACATGTACAGAGGTCAGTATAAATTTTAAAATGGTCCCTCTTTTTTTTTTCTTCCTCTGAGTTTTACATTTTTTGTGACAAAAAACTATGTTATAGTATGATTAAATAAACTGAAAAAGGAATGATGTGATATTTTACTTTCTCTAAGGTAATAGATGAAAAATACATTGGGATAATAAACCAACATCTACTGAGTTGCTAATAATGTAAAAAAGCTTGGCATGGAGCTGGTTATTTTACTTTCAGTTTGAATTTAGAAATCTTGTAAATTGATCATTCAATTAATTGAAAGATACAGAAATCAACTAGTAGCATCCTTTGTGATTTTTTTCTGCTGCTGCGTCATTTTATATAATTTTTGTAATATGCATTTGTAATATGTATTGCAATATGAATTGGTCACTATTGATAAAAGAGTGAATTGGAAAATATTTTACTACCAATTAGAGGCACATTACTAAGAGAGAGGTTTTAAGGAGTATTAATATTAATGGACTGTCACTATCTTTAGTTGTCAAATACAAAATTGCCCATTTTTAAAGAGTAAGTCCATCCTTATATACCCTGGAAACAGGGGTTTCTTCCAGCTTTTGCTTCTGGGAGCTAGACTCAGTAGTACTATTTATAAATTGGTCTTAGTACAAACTACAGTGTGTTCTAAAGGATGTCATTGGTCCTACCATCCAGTCTACTGTCATGCCTGTTTCTCTCAGGCTGTTTTTCTGTTTACTAGGTGACTAATCTGCAAATGGATTATCTGTACTTTCTCCACTTTATCCTCTTTTCAGGTAATGTAGAGGTAGTTTTCTAAATTGGACTAACTCTAAATTTTCACTGTCATTTCCTAGACAGACCAACATATTTCCATGGATTCAACAGGGAATACAAATACTAGCTTTAAAATGTGTTATTCACTGACAGGGGCATAATGTTTCAAATATTTTTTTTTGTCTACTTAAATTAGGCACAAACATTGACTTTGCTGAATCTTGGCCATATCTTTTATGTTAATAACTGGTAATACCTTAGCATCACAATTCATGCATCAATATGAGCATTTATAAGTTTAAAATGTTTCCTTAGACCCTAATAACTATTGCTTATATAAAAGGACATGCTTTCCTTCACAAATTCTAACTGTCTGTAAAGACAGTTTTAGCACAAAATCCTATGTGCAAAAGGATAATTTCCTAGTTGCCTCAAGAGCTCACCTTCCCTCATGAGATAATCTCTTTTGACACAACATTCCCATGGGTATTCCAGATACTAAAGTGGTTGTCTTTGTGACCAGTACTGCTGCCTTTTGCTTCT
The DNA here is from genome assembly GCA_036630365.1 of Acanthiza pusilla. Lineage (NCBI taxonomy): Eukaryota > Metazoa > Chordata > Aves > Passeriformes > Acanthizidae > Acanthiza > Acanthiza pusilla. The sequence continues at coordinate 6,510,954 of JAXCHO010000098.1, forward strand.
GCAAACAGCCCCCAATATACTGTCAATTTGATTAATTTGGAAAGATCTTAGAACTCCTGAATACAGAAAAGTGTGGAAAAAGTAGAAAAAGTAGACTTTTCTTGCTAATTCAAAACGTTAAACTTGGAAGAAAGAAAAAATATTTAGAGCAGCATTTAAAAATATGTGGAGAAACTGAATGCAGAGACAGAATTCTAATGAACAGATGAGGAATCTTTCTAAGAGATTCAACCATGACTTAGATTTTAAGATGAAAGTTCAAAGAGGCTTTTTTTGCTTTGAAAAAATTACGCACATACATGCAGAATTTTGTCTTTCACATTATAATGTAGGAACACCGTATCTTGAAGCTGAGAGGCTTTTTTAAAACAAAAAAACTTTGAATGCTTTTTTAAGCTCAACCACTTTGGAAAGACAGAAGCACAAATATACATTTATATTTGAAAATAATTTTGGACTTCAATCAGTATGCACTTTTTTCATTGCATCACAAAACTAAGCGCAGTTGTTGGTGTCCTCCAAGCTAAATTTACAGAGCCAAGTAGAAGAAATTCATGCAGAGCTATAAATATTAATCTGAATTACACACCAAGGATGTCTGCTAACACAGATTCAACAAACTAATGTGAATTTATTGCTTGTTTTTGTAGTCAACTGTACTAATGTAATTACTTATGTTCTAAGTAAGAAGATATGCAATAATTTAAAATAATCCACATATTATCTTCCTACTTTTCACTACCAAGTGGGCAGTAAAAAATGTTATGTCTTGTGTAAAATAAAATGGAATTTCTTTGCTCTCACACAATTATTTTTTTTCGTTTCCTTTTAAAATAACAGTTTCAAACATAAAGAACAGACATACACCATTAGGGTTCAAACACATGTGAATACATTGGAGCTGTGTTCAGGGCACTCTTTTTATGGCATTCACCATACTCCCCAGCCTTATAATTAAAATATGTCTCAAAACAGCTGCAGATTATTTTACTAAGCAGCCATTAAAGTGCAACATGATTCCCTGTATCTGTTTACAAATACTCTTGCTCTGGCTTCCAGCCTATCAGAGGTAGTGTACCTTATTTTTCTTAAATCCTCTGGATAAAGGGTACCAAGTTAATTGATATTCCCTAGAAATTGGCATGTGGAAGATCTTGCAAGCAAACTCATTCTTACACCCAGGTCTAGAGGGGAAGCCATACCAGGAGCAGCCAAGGTCACTTGGTTTGTTGAGATTGGAGGAGTCTGAGGGGAGACCTCACTGCAGTCCACAGGTTTCTCATGAGGGGCAGTGCAGGGCCAGGCACTGATCTCCTCTCTCTGGAGACCAGGGACAGGACCCAAGGGAACAGCATGAAACTGTGTCAGGGAGACTTAGGTTAGGCATTAAGTTCTTCACCCGGAGGGTGTTTGGGCGCTAGAACAAGGCTCCCCAGGGAAGTGGCCACAGCACCAGCTTGATGGAGTTTAAGAAGTATTTGGGTAATGCTTTCAGGCAAAGGCCGTGACTTAGGATTGCCCTGTGCAGGGCCAGCACTTGAAGATGAAGATCCTGGTGGGCCCCATTCATCTTAGGATACTCCGTGGTTCTATGATTCATATTATATGTTTTAGGATAAATTTGAAGCCTTGAATTTGTGAAGTCAAAAAAAAAAAAGAAAGTAGTACAAGTACAATGCAACAAAAACCTCACCAAAGGTGTAAATGAGCATTGCAATTACACTGAATAATGGCTATTAGGCAGCACCTGAATATTGTCTGAGATGACAGGAGGAATTTCAAATAAAGAAAGACAAAGTTTATGGAATACAACTGTTGCAATCCAAGAGAGTTTAGTATTTCTTGTATACACAAAATTACGCATGACTTTGGATTTGCTTCATATCTTTCTTTGGTAAACTAACTTGCATTTTGTATATCCAAATGTGGGTGCATCAGGAAGCTAAAAATGACACCGGACATCTTCAAAATATCATGAAGCCTATGGCCCTTAATATCAGATAAAAATAATATGGAAATTACAAGATAGGGGCAAGTCGTAATTGTTTGAAATCCCAATTTATTACTAGCATATATTTTATGCTCAGTTGTGTGCCTGATATGTGGGTGCAGTTAATGTAACACTGAAGATAGCATCTTTTTCATGGAATCATATTTTATTTCTATTGCTTAGCAAGATTTGGAAACAGCTCATAATCTCCCATGAGATATCAAATAATGGTAAATGTATATAAAGTTGAAAAAGTGTGACAGTTTTTGTTAAACTCTAATGTGTGTCTAATTGAAAAATCAGATCCAATATACATCTTTTTTACATCTCATATGTATAAAAATGCATAAATACATCCATGTGTATTAAAACTTATTTAAAGTTGACTCATTAATAGAGAAATGCTCTACATAATGTCTTATTATTTACTTCCCTAACTGAAATGGAGACAGATCTAACTTGGGAAAGCAGATAGTTTGTTTTATTGTCTCTCATTTTCCTTCCTGGTATGTTATGCCAGGTGAAAACCATCTTCCACATAAATTCATTTCTTCAGGATATACAGTACTCAGAGGGTATAAAATCTCTTGGGTCTCAGGTTCAGCTGGTACAATCCTGGTGAAGTCAAAAGAACTATAGTAAACTATGTCTGTAAAGGATCTGGCTCAAGTGTACCTGAAGAAAAAAAGCAAGTGTTTTAAAATACTGCACAGCCATTCACAGGTACATACAGGAATTGCAAAACAGTTGCTCCAGGTCTTATTAAAATGTCATTAAACACTTAATGCTACAGACATCTTTGTGACAGATCACCTTTCCAGGCCTTGACAGCCCCTGTGTGCCCAGTGAAACTTCTTGAGAAAATATAGGCTATAGACACACTGTAGTTCATATGCTGCAGTTATCAGTGTGACATGACAGCATGGACTGACAGACGCTATGGAATTAAGCTTCTAATGATTCCTTTATCAGTATCAGCATTTATTGAAATTTTATATTTGATTTATAAGTAATAAAGTATTATCCCCTTCTACCTTTTTCTGCTTCCTTGTTTCTATCATTTTCTCATCCAAATTGCCAGTTACTCCATAACTGCCACAACCTATTAATTGACATTAACCTCGGGTGATCCCTGATGTTTGTCATACTAAAAATGTTCAGATCATAATTGGCCTAAGTTTAATAAGGGATACCAAGGTGGAGAGAGACAAGTAGAGGCTACATTAATTTTCTTGGACTGATAGAGGTAAAAAACACTTTATCTTCAATTGAAGACATGACCTGAATCTCTACAGAGCATTACATTATTTTGTGACCTATTCTTAAAGCCAGTACCAGGTGAGTTCAGCATCCACTTGTATCCCTCTCTAACATGTGATAAAGTGATAGAAAAAATTAATAATAAAAACCAGTGTGAGCAGTACTTGAGATGAACACAAACAATAAAGAAGATCAAACAGATTGACAGACAGACAGGAGAAAATAAACTTGCTTATTGGACAGAAAAAAAGAAAAAGGAGAATTATGTTCTTTGGCTCAGCTGAGGGAAGCATGTAAGCATATACAAAAATTAATCTATATTAACAAGCACACTTGAACTTACGACTTCAATGGAGCCTAAGCTTGGGTTTCACTCCGGCACCATCCTGAACAGAAAGAAGCCTTGCATTGTCAGGTTCTCCACAAAGCACAGCTGTCCATAAGCCAAACGCTGTCTGGGCTGACCTCTGCCTCCAGAACAAAGCTGCTCTGGTCTCTGTACATGTGTGTTTCACTGCAGCAGGCAGCCAGTGAGACCTGGGGCATGCTTCAGTACTGGAGTCAAGAGGTCACAGTTGATGAAGGAAGGACTAAAGCATCTGTATTACCAGAGTTTATGTGGAACCAGACAGAAAGAATATCTTTGCATTAGGAACCTGCTGTCTGCATGAAGGGGACAGTTGTGTCCTTTTACACAGCAGTATAGGACTGCAAATTGCTAAAGGTGGTCACTACTGAAAGTGAAACACTGTTCAGAAAAGAATGTCATGAAATTACATGACTATCTTAAGAAAGGAAAGGTTCAGCCAGTGTGGTTAAGCTTGTCTGACGAATGTGTAATCAACTGCAGAAGATACAGATGATGTGGTGAAGGAGACAAAATGAAAGGTAGAGCTCCCTGGAAAAAAAAAAAAAAAATCAGAGGCAGAAAGGATGGCAGTATTCAGCTCATGTGAGTTATGTTTGAGAAAAAGGAGAGACCAACAATTAGAAACATCATCACCATTATCGCATTCATTGTTTACAAGGTTAAACTTGCAAAAAAAGGCTTGGATCTCCAAACCTGAAAAAGTGTTAGGAGCTGTTTTGCATTGCCGAGGAGCTCAGCCTGCATTGTGTTAGGTTGTGGGAGAAGTGGGCGCTTTTCTTATCCTTCAGAACTGGAAGGGAACCTAGTGGGAAGATAAGGACAGGGCAGAAAAATAACTCTTAAGAAATCCAAAAGTTGAAAATCAGCTGGAATTTGCTCTTTCTGATGCATATCACAAAGGAAACCATCACTTTTTCTGAAGGTGCTCTATGTCCAGAATGACATTGTTTCATGGTCCCAAAGTGGAACTCTTGAGGGATACCCACACCACTGGCACTGGCCATGGCAGGGAATCAGAGAGCTTAGGACTACTCAAGTGTGCAGAGGCTGAGGGTCTGGAAGTCAGTTCTCTTGTGCAAAAATATGGCACCTGGGAAAAATCTGAAGCACCAACTTAATATTGTGGCAATGACCAGGTGGCAAAAGGGACTAATCCCTGCAAGCAATTGACATGTTGAGCAGAAAAGATATCAGTAAGAGATGAAAACAAGTTGCAGGGATCAATGGACCCTGCAACTGCAAAGAAATAAGGTTCACATGGCAAAGTGGAATTCCAAATGTATCACATTGTACAATTGATTTGCTAAAAAATGGATCCTGGACAGAGAATCTCAGTTCAACAATTCTCAGTTCAATAATTCACAAGAATTATTCCTCTATATCTATGATGCAGTAAAAGATATGGTTTCGTTAGGAATCTAAAGCTTCTCAAAAGCGTTAATTATCACTGGTATACTAAACTTTAAATACCTCTAAAATATTGAAGGACAACAAAAAGGAGCCAAAAATTAGTTTTCATTTTGCTTGTTCTGCATCTGCTTTTAATTAATGATTAGAATATAAAAGGTATGTAGTTTTGTGAACTTCTATTCCTAAGCTTATTCAATATAAGAATTTAAGTGAGTAGATCACTTGCATCCTCTTGTTCTTCCTCCAAGGACCATTCACTTTATTCCATGAAAACAAGTTGCACAGATTGTCTTCCAGATTGTTAAAGCAGAATAATTTGGTCTGTAATAGTTACATGATTTCTCTTATATTCTTCCCAATAAAGAGATATATTATTTTAAAAATACCTATTGCAAGTTTCAGAATTATTGTCAGGAACTCTGTGAAAGTACTGAAGTTAATTTAATCAGACAGTTTCCATTTATTAATCAGGTCTGAATAAACAGTGCTGTTATAAACCAGGCAGCAGCAGCTAACTATCCTAGCAGTCTCTGCTGTCTGTTGTTGCATAGAATGAAGATGCAATTAATAATGAGCCTGACTCCAGGAGAATAGATATTCACCTCAGCTGGGAGGATAGAATCACACCTTCAGTGATTTAAATATATGCACTGTAATGTCATAAGGACACTTGAGTAGGAAGATTGCTTCAGTTGGGATCACAGCTGTTTTTCTTAGAATAGTATTTTTAAATTGTGGCCCACCAGAAGAGACATCCTACAGACATTCCCAGTATCTGCCCCAAGAAACACAAGAAAAGGATGCGTAGGATGCATTAGCTGTTGGTACCTCAGGTATTCTGAGAGGAAACTGCTTCTTTGCTGACATATGGGAAAGATTGCACCTCATCCCCCTTGTTTACTCACAGGCTCTTCCTCTAGCCTCTGGCTGTTTTTTCCCAAGATTTCCATCCTAAGTACTTCCTTCTTTGAAATTTGGATTTGCAATTCTAAAACTTGAAAAGTGGACCTTGAAGGGAAATAAAACTAACCCTTACTCCCTCCTGCATCCTCCACAGGTGAGTGGTCACGTGACTGACAATATTTGGCTCAATTAAAAGTTAGTTAAAAGTGAATGAATACCGGGTAAATAAACTTCCTTTCCTCCTTATCTGGCAGAATATGGCTTTACACAGATTTTAGAGCATTTGGAAAAGCTTCATTTAGGACTAGAACTAGAAATAAGTCACAGACCTGGAAAAGGGTAAGGGGAATGGATGTGCAAAGAGGCAAAAGGCAGCTGTACAACCTGGTTCTGCAGCACTTGATCTGTCAGACTGACTTCTTGGGGCAATGGGGCACTGGGGGAGCTGGAGCCTCTGTTTCAGCCCTGGTGATGCTGCATCACATGTGGCATGCAAGGACTGCACACAATCGATGTGGCAGCCTGGAGATGTGAGGCACACCTAGGGCTGGTCACTTCCAGAGAGGTTGGATGGTATAATATCCAATACTCTTTTTGGTACTGGATATCAAGCAGACACAGGTTTTTTTCCTTATGTATTTTTGTCTACCACCACTACCAAAGTGCAGAGCTGACAACTCTCTGACCACGTACAACACTACATTCAACTCTAAATCACAAAGACAGACTCAAAACTAGTTCTTTCACATACTGGCAAATGAGCAAAACACAGAGTAAATTGCAACTACAGGAAGTAAGGATATTTTTGTATCATTCTGGAACAATTCATTGACAAATATAAAGGGAGACATATATGGCTCTTGTAACCATGTGTTAATGATGAAATACGACATCAAGAATTTTAATTTTACTGAAATTACAGTTGTCAAAATAATTGCATTAGTTAATTTAAAATTCGTCATTGGAGAATGGCCCAGGCTATATCTCTGTTGCTCAAAATGTTTTATTGTGTAATCACTGCGCTTTTTTGATGAGCAATTTCTTTAATGTTATGCTATATATATGTATGGCAAAACTGTGAGTGATCTTTGTTTTTATACTGTTCTGTGTTTTGCATATAAAATACATTATGCATATTCTCTCTCCCTGTCTCCAACTCCTACCTTCAGGAAGCAGAGAATGGAGATCCAGTGTTCCCTAGCATCTGTGATTGCTTTTTGGTTCGTTCAAGCCTTCAAACTTCTTTGTTTCCCAAACTACCCACCTGTAAAATGACTGTAACAATCTCAACCATGCAGCTACTTCAGATTCCTGGACTGAGGACTGACACAGTGCATTAGGTACAACAGCCCCCACCTCCTCCCTTTGCTTCTGCTCTTTCCCTCTGTTACACTGGCAGCTTGGAGAATAAGCAGGAATTATTTCTTGCAGGGGAATAATCTGTCCTGGACTGCTTAAATTAACTTTATGCAGAAAATGGCCATGCTACATCACAGCCAGGCCCATAATGTCTTGACAGAAATGGATGATAAGTAGTCCCTTTTCTCTGATGGCATCTTTTCCTTTCTCTGGAAGCTGATCTGCTGTGCCTGCCTGCCTGCTTTGTTCACACCAAATGGTACAACCCCTTTCACTGAGCTTCCTCAGAAAACACTAACTTATTCTTTTCAAAATACAAAATTTATTGGTTTGTGTGTCCGAGGATGATCTGGATGATATTGGCAATGGTTTGCATTCCAGTAAGCTTAAGGATGGTGAAAAGAGATACAGCAGAGGTAATGGCTAATCAGGTAATGTGGTTTTACTGTTCTGCTGTTTAGGAACAGATCTGCAATCAGCTTGTTTGATACCAGAAGTCATCTGAGGATGAGAACATGAAGCTGACATAACATTGCTCAGAAGAAAATCCATGGTTTAGAATATTTTTTCTGGTGTAATTTCTTCATCTGATTAACACAGCAGACCATTGATATTCTGTCTTTGCATTGCTGAACAGGTGGAGCAGAGAGTATAAGCTACAATGGGAGCTGTAGGGAATGACAGACAGACACAGACACAAAGAAGAATGAAGTCCTGTCTGGGAAATCACACATAACCTGAAATTATGTGTTAAGTAGTGGACCTGATGGTGTTGTGGTGCAAACTGTGATGCCATGTGGATTTCAGTGGAGTTGCACTGACTTACATCCTCTGAGGATTTAATCCCCAGACTATCAAACTATTCATGCTGGAATGGCAGTATTAAACTAACCTTGGACAGCTACAAAACATGCATTAACAAAACAGCCCACAGAAACCTGGAAGGCAAAGTAGTACAGCAATTCTCAGCAGCACACTATGATCTATACAGTCTGAGTGAGATGGAAACAGTTAATTGATAAATAAAGCTACTAAATATTGTCTATGCATTTAGTCAGTGCACTGAAGGGTTTCTCATTGTGCAGGGGAAATAGGTACACTTCCAACCACCCTGATTCACCCTTGGACACTTCATGACTGTGTCTTATCGCTCAGTTGAGCATAAATTCATAGATTTTACGGTTAAGGGAGCTTGAGATGGGCTGCTATATTTTCAGCACTTAGTTCAGCCACTTCTTATTGGACCATCTGCTGTCACCTTAAAGAGACAAGTGTATATTATCAAGGTAAACATAGAAATCATTCCAGCATTTGATATTAAAAAAAAAGGAGAAACCTTTAAAAGTATTGATCCAAATGTGTCAATAATGTTATAGAGATAAGTCCTTGAAAAAGAAAATAACATAAATACTGTCTGTGCAGATTCAAGCAGGATATTTTCACCAATAAAATGTTTGCTGTTTACAGAGCTTTGCAATTTATTTATTTCAATAAAAATGTAAGCTTCATTCTAGTTCCAGTAGAATAATTTTAACAGGAAGGAAAAGGGAGAAAATTATAAATTTATCATAATTATTTTAGAATTGAATGGTATTATCTAACACTATGATTAAAAGTCAATCTTTCAGGGACTGAGTGCATCTGAAAACAGATGAAGACACTGTAACATTCATCTCTGTGCACACGAAAGAGATTTATATACACAAATATATGTGCACACTTGTAGACAGGCTTAATACATGCCATAGCTTCAAATTCTAGAAAGAGAGATGCACATGACATACATTGTTAGGGGAAGGATCATTGAACTTTGAACTTTATCCCTGTTTATATACATAGGTGTTACATAGGACCCTGATAATACAATGAAGCAATAATTATTGTATGTAAGACTTGTGGCATGAATAAATCTGCTGACACACTCCCTTCTGTAGTTTCCATTATTAACACCTTGATCTTTTACACACACACACACACACACACACATATATGTTTATCTGCAGTTGTGGTTTTATTGGATTTTTCTTCCCCTTCAGAAAATACACTTAACTGTACGATGGATATACTGAGTCTGCTACTTTCATAGATGCCCTTTTTAATGGACACCTAATATAAGATATGTGATTGGCAGCTGACAGAACTGGTGGAAAAATCATTGTAAATAATATTTTTTTTTAAATGTAAAATAAATAAATGTTAAAAGTGTATATTTTTACATAGCATGTTGTTATTTAGCAAAAGTATTTGAAATTAATTCCCTTTTGTTGTCTAGATCAACAGCATTGTGATCAGCACTAATTAAAATGGAAACACTTATAAACAAAATATACTAAAGTTTCTCAAATTAATTTCTCCACCTCCTAAACATTTAAAAAATAATCCACAAAAGAGTTTGAGCATCTTGTTTCTTTTGAGGCAGTGTAATCATACATATTTTTATTCATATCTGATACTACAAAAGCTACAGAAAGGTTCTATTGTTAGTATGTACCATATTATTGGTATTAACACACTCTAAATATGTGGAAATCTCATTCCAGCGGGGTTTTCTGTTTAATTTGTTCCCCTGTGATAATTACAGTTTTTGTCTGAGATGAGAGTCTTTTTTGTTAAGCTTCAGTGCTTCTGTGCAGTCCAACTGTTACGCTGAAAAGTAAATGAAAAAGCTTGTGCTCAAAAGCAATGGAAATAGGCCTCAGTACATTCATTTTCAGGTCTCAGCCCTGAGCAGAACAAAAAGACACAGTGTGATTTTGAAAGATGATGTCCTATCTGTGTGTCAGAAATTACAGGAATTTAGAAAATATAGGAGTCCCTCCAAAGAGTTCATTTTATTAGCTAATTTGTCTCCCTTATTTATTATTTGTTTGTATTATGAACAGTTTAAGCAACAAATACATATGCATACACACACATGCATGCACACTTAGGTATATTTGTATATCAGAATGTATGTAAAGACGTATGTATTGCTCTTTACCCTAGTTTCATTTTACAAAGGTAACCTGAAGCAGGGTGGTAGGTTCTAAGATTACTAACATTAATCAATAATCTATACGCTGGTTTCCTCAAGTATGATCCATTTCAGTGAGTGAAAAAAAATGGTGCAGAGCAACATTGTCACTTAGATGACATCTGTCATCTCATTCTGCTTCTAACACGTCAAGTAACATCAGACACACAAAAGGTAAGCTCCTCCCACTTTCTTCTTTCATGCAGGTACATGGATACACACGCAGAGAGCAATAGAATAAATATCCTTACTGACCACGCGAAAGGCAGGAGGGTAGGAAGAACTGCAGCACGCTGAAAGAAAGGCTGAGAATTCAAAATGACCTTGACAGATTTGCAAAATGGTCTGGAAAAGAATACAGGGATGGAGTATGAAATTCAGGAGTGACAAGTGCAAGGCATTACTTAAATGTTCAATAAATACCGGATAGAGTACAGCTGGTAGGACAGAAATTTTTCTTAGAAATTGGTAGCTATATGGGTCATGCCTACTGCAGACTTGATGTGTTAGGAGCATAAAATTTTTTGAGGAAAAAATAAAATTTGTTCTGTAGTGAAAATGTAAGAGAAAATATATATAATATTTAAAACAAAATAATTATTTCTGTTTACTCTGTGTTGTGAAGGCATTAGTAAAGGTACTTGAATATCACACTTCAGAAGTGATATATATCTTTTTGACAAGAATGATCAGAGGCCTATGAAGATCCTCAAAAAGGACTGGATGCATTTAGTTCATCTAAAGATGATAAAAAAGGGAATTATGGTATTTTTTTCTGAGAAGAAATGAAAAAACGTGTTACTCATATTCCTGCTCAATCTGAAAAGAAGGTCAGGACTCAAAATCCAACAAGAAAGATTCTGCTTAAAACTCAGAATTTTTATAAGAAGTTGTTTTAGGTCATGGAGAGACATTTTGGTGGATAGAGGGAGTCATGGGAGGATGTGGTCAACAAGAAGACCTGAACACCCTCCAGCCCCACTTGCATGACACTTATATAGAACAGACTCTGCTCCAATGTCTTATTTCACGGCATTCACTTCAAAAGTCCCACTACATGTCACTCCCCCTATTCCTTTTCTTTAAAAAAGGGTTTTTTTCCCTTTCTTTTTCCATGACACTGATTCTGTCTTGCTCTCTTGTTTTTCTTCTCCTTACATTTATTTGCCCCATTCTAAGACATCCAGTCTTTCTGTGTCTCTCCAATCACAGCACATCTTTTTCCCTTTTCTCTTAGTTCCTTTCTGTCTCCTCTCCCTTTAACTTTCTCCTTTCTTGTCCCCTGCTGTCTTTCAAGGGGGGGAAAAGCCTGGAGCTGGAGACTCACACAGACCCTGGGGTTTCAGAAATGGAAGGCAAAGGGTCAGACCTGCTGCCTCTTCCCAGTTCTTGGGTAGCAAGGTGGGCAGGCGGAAGCAGCCAGAGAGCAGCAGGATCTGCTGCTGAGGGAAGCTCAAAAAGGAGCCCACTGAGCTCCAGCGGTTGCTGTGAACAGCCTCTTTCTGCCCCAGCATGGGCATGGCAGCTTAACCATGGATTATTTATTACTGGATAACCTAGACTATGTTTATCTTCACTCCGGCTGGATTTCATCCCCTTTACTACCTCAGGGTAAAGAACTTGGTTTCAATCTTCAGCCTCTCAGGAATACTGCAAGGGAACAACATTTGCCTTTTGTTGTAAGCGATATAAACGAGAACGACGACGATGGTTGTGGGTGGTGGTGGGAGGACTCCTCCCCGAGCTCTCCTTTATTCAGGGTAGCAGGTCTTGGGTATTCGGGAAGGGAGAGCAGGGGAAAGAGGACCAGTTGTCTCTAGGTGTCATGAGGACAACATGGCCCCGAGAGCCTGGAGGTGCCCAGTTAAGTATAGGAAGGGTAGACCAATGAGGAAAGAGGGAGAGGGAGGGTACAAGCAGACACTAACCAATAGTTACAGAAGAGGGAGGAGTACAGTTCAAATACACCAACCAGGTGCATACCAGTACGGAATCTGCTGGAAGCTGGGCGGATCCTGAGCCCTGGGCACGCCTTGTCCCTCGATCCAGGGGGGGGCCCGAAGGCTTCTCCCCCAAGATCCTCCCACAGCAGGCAGAGCCAGGCTGGGAGGCAGGAGCCGCATAGGGGTGGATCCGTGTAAACCCTTCACATCCCTCGATGCTGCTGCGGGGGTGGGAAACCCACCCTCCGCAGCCTTTTAAGGTATTTTTGGGGAAAACTTTTTTTTTTTTTGAGGGTTGAGGTGGAAGTTTTTTCCTCTCCCCTCTAGTTTATTAATTCCTCTTTGTCTTGGTTTATTCTAAAGTGTGTTTTAGCACCTGTGATGGTCCCTTCCTCTGGGACAAAGCATGGGTCCTGCTGATCAGACAACGGGAAAGCATATTTGTTCCTTCTTTTCCTGTTTCATAGTGGATATTGGTTGTACAGTTTATACACAAACTCACAGGTATCACAAGCACACTCACACATCCATTGGGGACTCCAAAGAGCCAGCTTTTCCTCAGCAGTCACATGGGATTGGATGATGTAGCCTTTCCTCTGATCTCTCCACTGAAATTCTGTGAGAATGCCCTGACTGCACCACTACTCCCTATCCCTTCTCACAAGGGCTTTCACTTTGCCAGCTGGTGCCAGGAATTGCTTTAACTGGTCCTGCAATGTGAATCCTCTCTGGGACTGTGGTGCTCTCCTTACTGCAGTGTGTCAGCTCCTCACAGTCATTTGGATGTTGCAATTTGGGAATCCTGACACCAAGAAAATCAAAGACCAGGCACATGTGTCTCTTGGCTGCTCAGAGTATGTGTGGTATGATGCTCACTCACCAATTAGCAAGGAGCATTCAGGGGGTAAAGCTGCAAACAACAGAGAAGGTTCAGTAGGTCCCTTACTAGCTGCTATAGCAAATGTCATTGCCTTTGTGGGAGCTCCCCTCTCTGTGTTTGCACTGCCACATTGGTACCAGGACCTTGGTCCCGAAATCTGCCAAAGAAACTGGCAAAATGTTTCCCACTGCTGGCCCTGTCCTCAGGCCCTGTGCTGCGGACAGGCTGAGGCAGCCCTGCAGGGTGGCAGGGCTAACCCCTCAGACCTGCCGGCACAGCCTGACAGGAAAATAAACAACCAGAAATCCCAAAGAAAATAAGAGCAATTGAACCAACCCACAGCAGACAGCCACCAAAACTAGGCATAGCAGATTCACCACATCACAACACCAGCCCATTTTAAACAGACTGTGGTTACCTTGGTTATGTAGTGGTACCCTTTGTGAAAACCAAATAAACAAACAACACACACACTCCAGTAATGCAGGAGCTGCTCTCAGACTGCATATTGGCTCTGAGCCACATCTCCCGCAGTAAGGGGAGTGTGGAAATGCACAGCCTTGGCAGCAGCTTCCAGTGCCTCAGGCTCTCACAGTTTATTTTATTTATTTATAGGATTTTCTATGGCACTCATCACCCTCATATCTAAGCATCTTAGAGGTATTAGCAGACTTACCCTCACAACCCCTCTTTGAGATACAAAAGTTATTATCCCCATTATATAGATATAGAACTAATAGGTCACTAACTTGCTCAGATTCAGAAGGAGAATCTGGCAGAATTAGGGACTGGACAAGCCACTGAATTCCATTCCTGAATTTTAACCACAGGAATTTCCATCTAGGGGTATTAATGAGATTGATAAAATGCAGAAAGCAGAACATCATTGGTATATTTGACTACTGGGTTTTTTTTTTTTACAGTGTTAGGTCTACCAGCTGCTAGGTACATAGAAGAAAAAGTAAAACTCTATTTGCACTTTATCTCTGAGGTCTGAATACGGATATCAATACAGCACACCTTTTTCATTAGTGTTTCTAATAAAAGAAACTGATATATTTTAGTCTTGCATGTAGCCAAAATCTAACAGGTTTTTGGCATGACACTAATTCTAAATTAGTTGCTCTCTGTTTATTTTTATTTTTTGCTTCTGTTTGTGGTTAATTTTTCTAATTTGAGGACAATCTGGTGCTGTTCTGAAGTAAAAATTTTTTTTCATTCCATTTTTCCTCAAGTCCTCTCAGCTGGTAACTTCAAGAATGAAACCACCCATCATGAAGTTATTTTGGTGTTTAAATTGGCCACTGCTATGAAGAGTTGTGCCTCTTGCTCTCCATCACTGTACAGAAAAGCAGCAGATACTTCTGTGTGTCAAGAAACCAGGAGGATCCCATGTCACTGCAAATGAACCATGAATTTCCAGGGTTCAAAGGACAACGAGAAAGACAGGATGAGTCATGTGACTTTTGTGTTGCACCCTGATAAATGGCAGGTCAAGGAGGGTTGTGTTTAATAGTATATTCCTCAATGAAATGTCACTTTTTCCTCAATGTGTCCTCTGTGTGAGCTAATTAAAATCATGTTTTACTGCAATGTCAGCACATGAAGTTGCTGACTTTCTTGTTGTCTTCTACATAGTACAAAATGAATGTTGTCATTTGATAAATTCGTGATCTTAGAGGTTCTGTCTGATGGGGTCTAATGTATGCTGCTCTATATATGTTTAATGCTTTCAAACTGCCTCTCTTCCTTTGTTCAAATCACAGCATTCATAACCTGTACATAATGTTCTCTCCTGCCATCCTTAAGCCTCACCCTCCACAAAATTAACAGAATATTAAAAAATACCTCAAGCAAATATTGACATTGTTTCCATTTCAGACTGTTTTAACTTAGTTTTTAAACAATGTGTCCAAAAGCCACACTGATATACATCCAATGAAAACTGGCTATGCAGGTGCAATTTTCTTTCGGATTACTCTTATGTTGGTATCAGTAAGGGTTTGTTATGTAAATTTGAAAACAAACTCTACCAGATTTACACCACAATAAGCAGGAGTTAAAGAGTATGGTCATAGAAACCACAGGATTAATTTCTCTAACCAACAGCAATTGAAGGATTGGCACCAGGATTCTTCTTTGTAAAGCTCTTGGAAACTGCTGTTTCTGGTGCATTGCATCTCAGTAATAGGAATATGAATGAGGAAAATAAACAAGCCTGCTATTGCATGTACTTTCACTTTTACTATTTCTATCCTTGTATCCTGTAAAGTTCCTTTTAACATAAAGCAAACTCCGTATTTCTGCATGTTCTACAGTAAATGACAAAGAGCAAAGTTTCCAGCTTTGGCCTGAAGCTATATCACCTTCTGCTGTGATCCACACAGACCTTGTAAGTTAGTTTGGGACTGAGTCAGTTCTTCAGTGAGAATTCTCCACATATTAATTTATTGAGAGGTGCTAGAGCAGCAAGTGATGGCTATTCAAGCCACTGCTCAGTCCAGGGTGTACCTTCACCTTCTTCCCTGTCCCCATCCTCATCCAGCTCACTTTCCTAGTGCTGAGAGCCAGTGCAATGCTGACTTCTGGCTGAGACACAAAACACAGATCTCAAAGAAATTCTCTCACCTCCTAAAGACCTTATCCGAAGCCCATTAAAGCTGATGAGAGCCTTTCCATTGACTTCAGAAGGCCTCAGATCCTATCCCCTAGGGAAAAGATGTTAACACTCGTGCATCCTTAAACCAGCCAGGAGAAATTCTTGAAATCAATATCTCTCTATCAATATTGGTACCTAAACCCCTAAAATACAACAAAGGCACTCCTTGTGAGTCCTGACAGCTGCAGGGGGGAAAAAAATAGAAAAAAAGCCTTTGGGAGACACCATTACCTAAAATAAGCAGCTGAGTCTGAGCAGTGACCACAAACTACATCCTAACCTTTCTGTGTTTGTACTCACTCAGCTTTGCTTTACTGTACTCCCAGCTCCACACTGAATACACAAAATGACTCACATTACACACACAGCAACAAAGGCAGTTATACCCCAATCTTCATTAAGGTCTTAATGCAGCAAGGTACTTAAGCACATGCCTAACTTTAAGTACAAGGGAAGTCTAATTAACTTCAATGGGACTGCTTGCTTGCTTTAAGCCAGGCATGTGCTTAAGTACCTTGCTGAAACTGAGAGGAAGACTCCAGGTGCTACCATTTATACAAGTGTCATTAAACACAGAGTTAGTGTACTTAGATACACAAACTTCCTAACCCCTAAAACCACATCATTAAATTATCGCACTTACTAGAAAATAGCAAAGGTGAGCATGTTGATGAAGCATCACATACAGTAAAGAAGATAATAAGCATTAAAGTGATCAAAAATACAATATCCCATGCACATTTTCAGCACTCCACCTGTGGTTTGTACATGTATACATGTTCCTACAGATTTCAGGCTTCCATGGCCAGAGACTACAGACTTGTGAAAGGCCTGTGAAAAAGACCCTGATCTGAAAATTATACCATCCGTGACTTAGGTATGAAAGAACAAAGAACTGTCACTGGAAATGGTTAGTACCTCAGGGGCAAAGCAAAGACTGTTTAGGCTCCTTAACAGTCCTTTTTGGTACTTTCAAGCATTTATGCTATTTTTCAGCTGTCTGAATTTCTTGTATTTTTAGTGCCCGTTTTATTGTTGTCAGATAGAAGTTAAGCCACTCACTTGCTGTGTGACTGCAGGCAAGTTGCTTGACCTTCTTTTTAGTGCTCTTGTCTGGCTTTATAATCCAGTACAAATGGGAGCTCACTGAAATCTAGAAACTGTGTGTGTGCTGAGCAGAAGAAATTGGCTAGTCTGCTGGTTAGTTCATCAACAGTTTTGTCAGGGTCAGAAAAAAATACTGGGAAAGGACAACCTGTCTCAGGCCAGGCAGGTTTTAGTTCCGCCCACTCCTCGCGACATTTTTTTTGAGCTATGTGTCTTCATTAGCAGTTTGACTCAATGAGCTTAAAGGTGCTTTTGAACCAAATTGGTCTATAATTCATTAATTCTATAATTAAGAGTTGCAGCAGGAAGCCATGAATATTTGGAGCTGCACAGGGATTCCTAGTTAGAAACCTAGGATCTCAAAAAATTAGGTCTCCTTTCTCCATTCTCAGCATAGCTCACAGCTTGACTAAGGGACTGGCATCTTTTCCCTGTGAGTCTGTGGTTAAGAACCTGAAAGTACGCACAGATTGTGGATTATTCTTGGATATCTCTATTTGGTAAATACAATTGTTAAATAAAGTTTGCCTCATGCTCAGGACAATATGGCAATATGGAATGACTCCCTCAGACTGAACACAAAGGGTTTTGCCCACAGGGAATAGTACACCTGAAGGAGATCAGGGAAATTTGGTCTTTAAGAGGAGGGGAGAGAGATAATAGACAAAGCTAATTGGTATGACTCTCATTTTATATATGACAGTTAAATACTATGGTGATGTGTATAGAACTGTTTTTTTCTCCTTTCAATTGATTATCTGATTATTTTGCTGAGGTCAGTAGCAAGTGTCTCTGACCTCATTGTTTGCTGAAGCAACTGTATTGTCACCAGCACTGGAGTGGAACATTGCTAACTGAATGGATTAAGAAAAGTGCTCATAAAAATGCTGAAATGCACTCAGTCTTTGGCAACCAAGACCATTACTATATAAAAGGAGATACTGAAAAGAGCATTACACTGGACAATTGCTTCAAATAATCATTTGTTAACATCATTTTACCTACCTGTTATTCTACCCACTGCTTAGTGTTGGTCTGTTGGATGCTTTAAAAATCATCAAACACTTGAAATTATGATTTATTTGAGGAAAAACGACATGGAAAGCATTTCTAGAGGGTCTTTCACAGTGAAGAAAGCTATGTATTTACAAAGTTATGCAATTACTCAAACAGTATTTGAGTATACTTTGAAAACTGTTAAAAGAGAAGAGGAGAAAAACCTGCTGTCTTAGTTCTTTTCAAACAGAAAAGTGCTTTGCTTGATTTTATAAGCAACATGCTGTTCTGTTGTCAGCCTTTCTGCATCTGTTATATCATGGGTCTTGACAACATCATACGCCAATGTCCCTTGTGATTGAAGTAAAGTATTAAATTTTAGTATCCAGAACAAGGTGATATTTCAAAGGCCAGGCTGTTATTGAGGTTGCAGGTGATAAGTCTCAAATTCTGAAATTCTGCATTTTATAGAGAAGCACAACTGCTGACTTCAAAAATAAGTTTATAAGAAACTGCCAAGCACAAATGAACAAAGTTCCCAATGCTCTGGACCTGATTAGAGCCAAAGAGTTCCAGGGCAGAGTGCAAATTATTTTTCTTGAGCTTCTCTGTGGCTTCTTCACTTTACAGAATAAGAAACACCTGCTGGAAGTGGTGTTAGAGATGATTACACTAAAATCAGGACTCAGCTTTACTTGAAAGTCACAGAAGAAAATTCTTGTAACTGAAATCTATTTTGCACCAGTAATAAAGCTGCAGCAACACAGTTGAAACAATCGTATAATGCCATTGTAATGCAGGGTAGAAAAGTAATATGCGAGACTCAACTTGGAGTACTACATCCAGCTCTGGGGCACCCAACATAAGAAAGGGCTTCTGGAGTGAGTCCAGACGAGGGCCACTAAGATGATCAGAGGGCTGGGAAACTTCTCCTATTCAGCCTGGAGAAGAACAGGCTCCAAGGAGACCTTACAGCATCTTCCAGTACCTAAAGGGAAGAAGGAATTTTTCCCCAACAGTTTCAAAAGTACGGAACTGTCTAGTGCTGTCACGAGAAATTATGTGAGTTGCAAAAAGTGGATATGAAAGATAGGTGTTTGGGTGAAAAGCCAACACAAAACACTGTGGTGTGTTCACTTCAGCTATGCCATAAACCAAAATCCTCTATTCTACAACAAGGAGTTATGAAACAAAAGAGA
Source organism: Acanthiza pusilla (assembly GCA_036630365.1). NCBI lineage: Eukaryota > Metazoa > Chordata > Aves > Passeriformes > Acanthizidae > Acanthiza > Acanthiza pusilla. Next base: position 6,530,043 of record JAXCHO010000098.1, read on the forward strand.
ACACCTAAAAGGTCCCCACAAAGGGTTGTAAACCCCTTGACTGATGACACAGTGACATCACAGTAAAATCACAGGGAAACATCATTTCCTTTCCTAAGAAAGATTCGTGACATCAGGGTCATTCTGTTCTGTGTCACCCACTATCAGGACAGCAATTGCCTTCTCATGAACCATTTCATTCATTCCATCTTCCATCCAACAGCTCCCATAAGAAATTCCTTTTCTATAATGAAGATGGAGGGGACTGTAAAAGATGGGAGAACATAGATAAAAACAACTTGACATTGAAAACTAAGGAGGTAAATAATTTTACAATGAATTTCTGCAGAACTGAGCTGAAGCCAGAAAAGCAGAGAGTAAAGCCAACCTTTTGTCTGCTCTTACTACAACTAATGAAACATTAACTGTAATACATAACCATTGGTGATCATATTTCATTTGATAATCCATTAGGACCTCACATAGTTCTCTGCTTTTTCATATAATGCATAATACTTTAGGGGGAGGGAAGCTGGCAGACAGAGGCGGAAGAGGATTTGTACTCACACTGTGTGCTAGCACAATAATGTTCTTCCTGCTGAACTAATGACTCTTCATAGGGTTTAGGTCAAAGAGTTTAATGGAGCTTAACTCTGGATGTCTCAGTAACTTCTTAGATTCTAAAACTAAACTACTTTAGTCTTAAAATACAAATGATGATGGTCCTAATAAGGAGACACATTCCCTACAAGACTTGAGAGTGAAATATATGACAAGAATGCTAAAACAGATGATATCTTTCATCTAATGCTGAAAAGTATGTCTGTTCCTTACTGCAGATGAATTCACTGTTTCCTGCAGTTCTCCAAGGCAGAGAAGAGGATGTTTGCACTGAGAATTTTTGCTACTTTTTGTTTAACCACTGAGATTTTAATACATATATATTTAAAAAAAAATACTGAACACTCACATCTGCATATATTCTGCTTTTTTTGCTATGTGGCAACATGTGGAGAGAATGCAAAGATTCCCTCACCACACTGTATTCTGAAATGCAGCATAAAATACCTTACTTCTATGTCAGCCACAAATATCACTTCAAAAAAAGTAAGAAATCTCTATTAAAGTGTTTCATGTTTTCAGGCTTTCCACTGTTACCTTTCTCTATGGCTCTAAAACTTTCTTCTCATAACATAGAACTGACATTATAGACAAATCTACTTGACCATCCAGATTTCTTTAGCCACATAAATCTGCTTCTTCTGCCCGATTGTACTGCACACTGTCTCCTTATATATGCCCTACAACAGCACATGAATCCACCAACAGTTTCCTATAAAAGATATTTTGTTGTTTCCAAACAGAAATATCCTGTATTTCTTTTAATGGAAATACAAAATTTCTTTCCTCTGAAATTAAGAAGGAACAAAGAAAACTGGTAATTCTCTTTCACAAAATTGATAGGCTTTTTGTTGTTTTTTTTTTTTCCCCCCCTGGGTTGGCACTTTCTGTCCTGACAGATATGTGTAGTTTCCTTGGTCAATAGATAGAAAAGTAGATATGAAGGATTAGGAGAGCAGCTGCCCTAACTTCAGAGAAGAGAAAGAAGTCTGTAACGTGCCTTAGCAATCGTACGCTAGAAGCTTCTGTTATAGCATTTTCGCAGGACAGAAAAGGCAACAAGATTACTCTAGACAGCTTTTGAAAATTCAAGGTGTAAACAGGGAAAAGAAACATTCTGATTTTCACACTACTGGACTTTTAATAGCCAGCTGAGTCTTGATAAAGTAGCCTAAAGTGAGGTTAAAGCCTTACCGTGCTCCTCCACTAGCAGCTCTCACTTTGTGCAAAGGAAGCGCAGTTGCCGTTGTGCTGTCTGGTTTGATGGAGAGAACTCAGAGCTCCAAAAGGCTATGGTTGAAGCAGCATCCAACGAGGTGCAGAGAGACTGCAAAAGTTTGATCCAGCACTTCAACTGCTGCATGCCTCCAAAGAAGCATTGAAAAAGACTGAGTTAGGTAAAGGCAGCCCACAGCCGATCTAAGGCAAAGAGTGTCTTTTCAGCCTCTCCCATGCAAGACTCGTTTAAATAGAACACACTAGTTTTGTGATTCCCATTATTTTGCTGATTATAGGTTGCTTCTCTTCTCCTTGCTATACTGCCTCATGTGTAGAAGAAAACTGCCTGACAGGCAAAAAGAGGGTCATTTTGCAATTTTACATTGCTGAGAATGGGCTGCACAGAATGTGCTGGCCACCGATCTTTGTATAGGAGGCACTGAAGGTCTGTGTGGAAAGAGACACTGATAGCCAGGGTAACTATTAGCTGGAGCCCTCAATATCTAGTGAGTGCTTGTATACTAAAGTGTGAGCCCTGCACTTGTGCAGGCTTGAGGTAATCTTTCAGAACCTCTTACATAGGAGCAAGAGATTTTCCACTTTTTCTCTACAGGTATATGCTTAGCTTCAGGGGTGTCTTGTGCCACCTTTCATGCACAGTCACCAAGATCCTGCCAGCCTTTTTGTTTCTCTTGAAAGTCCTCAAGCAGCAACAGGGAGACTTGGAGATTGTAACATCTTTGTGAACTACTGTGGGTAGAGAAAGAGCCTAATTCCCTTCCCCTCTAGAGGGTTGTAAATTGGAAATGTTTTCATTCAACTGCAGCTTGAATGAAACTGCCTCATCAGCCTCATAAATCCAAGGAGAGAATTGGGTGCAAAAGGACGAACAGAGGAAGGTGGAGGTACAGAAGGAAACAGAGGAGGGAAGAGGGGGAAACCCATCCTTCCAGCTTCTGCCTTAACTCCTTTCTGCAGCTAGGAACAGTTGGTGCAGAATCTGCATTTTCTAAAAGGGAATTATCCACTGAATTGGATCTCAGGGTTCATTTAGAATACATAAAACCTAGAGAGAAGTTTATGCATGTAACCTTTAAAAAAAAAAGTCTCTCTCTCTCTCTCTTTGAAAATGCTATTGTTTTGAAAGACCTCAAAAGTGTGCTAGGTACATTACAGACATATTAGACTGCTGTGACTCACATCTAAACCAATATTTATGGCTTTGGATTTTGTTTTACTTTGTTTTGTTTTGATTTTATCTACCAGTCTATGTAGGACCCAAGAGGTCTCCATAGCGACATGATGCAAGGAAGCCTTGATCTTCTTGAATTAAATATTTGCTTTCAGGCTTCCCTGTCAGTTGTCCATTATGGACGCAATCTGAAGGCTAATTTTATGTTGGTGCGATGAGAAAGCTGAGTAACTTTAATGACACTATATAGGTAGTTTCTATTCCTCCTCTAATGTTCTGGTTGTAAGTCATTGTCAATTCTGTTAGTGTTTTGTAGCACCACTCAATTAATAGAAACACTTCCTTAAAAATACTTAAATTTGCCATATTTTGCTTTAGTTTGGGGTCTGTGTTTGTTGGGGGCTTTTTTATTCTCTTGGGGGAAAAAAAGACCAAACATTAAAAGAGGTAAAAATCTCCTTAACCATATAGAATTTTGTACTGAGGCATCATGGTTGAGATTTCTGAAGAAAGCAACATTTTGTTGTATTGGAAATTACCATAGCTCTTGTAAACTGGTGATAAAAGTGCCTATCTTAGTGGCTATCAGCTTGTTCATGTGCGTAATTGCTTCTTACAATGCACTAACCCTCTATGGCCTGACAAAATAGGTAAGGACATTGCATTTTATTTATATTTTTAAGAATATATGTGAGGATGGGTTTTATGTGTGTGTGTGTGTGTAAATTCAGCATATAGATGCAGCAGTGAGATTTCCTTTCCTGAAAGCTAAAAAGAAATAAATAAGAAAACTGTTACTGATAGACAATAGGGGAAAAAAATATGAGGGAGCAAGAATAGAAAAAAAAAGAGAAAAAATTATACAGAGATTAGATAACTGGGAGAAAGTACTGAGCTGTGTATAATAACTCCAGAATATACAAGAAAAGATCAAGAAAGTCCTGGCTGCAGAAATCCATTAAAAAGTGAAAAGAATCAATTTAATTTCTCACATTAAACAAATGAAAAAAACCCAATGCCAGACCTAATACAGATGTTTTCGGTATAGTGGGAAAATGAAGACATTTTCAAGCCGCAAGGCTTGCAAGCCATAGTCTTGAAATGCTTAGATCAGGTGGCACTCTCTGTTAGAAAAGTAAGCTCTGTAATGATATTGATTACTTCCAAGGCCATATTAGAGATGAAGACAAGTCCCAGGAGAAAGGTTGTTGTCACCTTGACCTTGGGTCAGAGCTAGACCACTGACCCCTGACACCCAGGACTTCTGCACTGCATCGTGATATCTTTCATGCCTACAGACAAAGTCAGCAGGGGACATGTGTCGATGTGGCCCTTGCCAAATCAGAATTGACTGGCCTGTAGGAAGCTGGAGAGCAGCGGGAAATGTGGGTTAAAGTATGTCAATAATGTTTCACAAGAACAATTTCTCCCAAGAATTGTAGCTGTTGGAATGTTTTGACATTTATTCGGTAGAGAAATGTAGCATGTTTTGTGAAGCACTTCAAGAGAGCTGCTGCTAACTGCCGCGGTGTATTGATCTTCCTGTTAAATTGCATGGGCACACTTGGGAGATCATTGAGATTCAGGCAACAGGACAGAAAGGATCGGCTGCACCCGATGGTCACTAATGGTAATTGGTTTCGATCCTTGCACTTGAAGAAGCCGTGATTTACTTGGTTCACAGATGAATTGTAGACACTAAATATTTTGAAAAGAAAATATACTGTGATTTCTTTTTCTCATGTCATTTACAAATTATTGCCTCCAGTTCGAATGTTTCATATAAAGGATAGAAATCCGCATGGCTCAATATAAGAACAAGCAAAACAAAATTTCAAGGAATTTCCTCTTATCTGTAAAGCTTGTATTAGTGCAAAGCACATGAAGTTTCTGATCCTAATATAAATGAGTTAATTAAATAATTATAAAAATATTTAGCAGGATCTTTAAAATCTATCAACACTCTTAAGCGTCCCTATCATCACAATGCATCTTTTTTACACTATATGCGTTCTTCTCTGCATCCCATTTGGTGGTGTATTATCACAGTCTTAACATAATGAATGTTAAAAAGAAGTGTATTGAAGGCAACTGCAAAAGTAGAACAATGTAGGCAGGTATGGCTAGCAATGTAATATTGAAGTAAATTATACTGGAATGAAGAATCTGATATGAAAATTGGATACTAATGTTAATATCAGAGTAAATTATTGCTACAATACAGGAGCCAATACAAAAATTGGAGTATACTTCCAAAAATGAATGTGATGATAACGCTGCCAAAATTCTTGCCACACATGATTTTCAAAGCAGATTTTAAAGGGCTTCTGTAGCTTTCTGCTTTATACAAGATACTTTGCTAAGTATATGTACATAATTACATGAAAACAAAAATATTCAGTAACCGATGGCTGCTTTAATACAAAGAAATTCATATATACTAAGATTATGGGAAGGAGCCAGTTCTGTACTTCTTTTTATCTGTTTCAAGTACACGTCCTTTATGATACATACTACATTCCTATGGGTTTTTAAAGGACAAAAGGGTTTTCAGTTTTTATTCTGTGGTTTTTTTCCCTTCAATGGAGAGGTCAGCAGTTTCTACAAACAGCTGAGTTTCATGCATAAACTTGCATAAAATATCCATAAAATCTATATAGCACTTTGACAAATAGAAAGTAGCACAATATAAAGTAACAACATATATTGTTTCTTTGTTAGCTGAGATCAAAATTATGCTTATCTGAAGTCTTTTGGTTAAAATTACTGTAAATAGATTGCAAATTCAATTACAGCTAAATCATGCATTGTAGACTTTGCATCATCCAGAACTAAAATAGATAAAATAGAGGAAAATGAATGTCTGAAAGTTCAGTAGAACAGCAATATGGCATTTGGAATTGCTGTACAAGTCTCAAATTTCTGAAATATTTACAAACCTTAGATAATGACAACCTCAGGAGAAAATCAAGAAAACAGACAGTATACAGGAGATAGCCTGAGGCAACCAGTGATGAGGTCAGATCTATACAGTATGTGTGCTTTACATGAAAAACGCTCTACTAAAATGTCTTTGCGTACTGTGCAGAGCTTTGGGATGTAGCAGGTATTCCGTAGGGGAAGGTAAGGATTATTTACTAGGATCAGTAACACGGAATTCAATATTAAAACCGACAAAGGTTATCATCTATTACACATTAAATTCACCACAGTTGTTTGACAACTCTCATAGCAACAGATTCCACCCTTAACAATTCAAAGCAATCTTTTAGATTAAAGTTCATGTGATCACTTTAAAGAACTATTCATTGTTAATCAAGCAATATTGCTTCAGGCATCGTGTTTGTCTTTCACTTCAGGCTATTTGGTTGATTGCAGAAAATGCTGAGTTTCCCTGTGTGTGTGTGCAGAGCTGTGTGTCTGCTAGGTGGAAGTGACAGGTGAGGTGGTGGGGAGGCGGGGGGGATATGGGAACTGATTGAACTGACTCTGCTACAGTGATAGATAAAGTCCCAGTGGCTGACTGTTTTGGTGGGTAGGATAAGTATATTCTGCCCTAATAATTGCACAATTTAATTTTGCAGGATATCAACCAATGATGGTATCTTTAAAATATGAAATATTCCTTTAAAACACTTAATTCTATGTGCATAAATAACACACACACATTCATATACACTTCTAACATTGCCTAGATTATCTTGATCATGTAGTACTTTACACATTTTCTAGTCAGAGCTGTGACTCAAAGAAAGGTACTTCTCAGAGGGATTAAGAAAATCCAACTCCAACATTTCATGGCATAGAAACCCTCTTTTTTTCTCCCCAGATTTGCAGCATCTGCTCCAGGCATGTCTTACTCTTGATCTAACTATTCTCCAAAGGTTTAACAGATGCAATATCTACAACAGTAACATTATAGAGAGGAAAGACTAAAGATAATGGGTTTGTTGTGTGCTCTGACACTGCTGTTGGAGACCCTTGAATTTTAACTCGAGACCTAACAGCTGGGGCAGTGTTCAGCATCCCCAAAATATTTGTACTTTTGAAGGAACGCTTTCCTTCTGCAATGCTGCCCTAACATCTAACCAGGTGCTGAGTCCAAGATCAAGGTGAGGGACTGCTCGCTACCAGTCAGTGCAAGCAGCCCACGGTAGGTTCATGCAGGTAACAGCAGCAACCACTGCCATCAGCACTGAAGGCAGTATAAGTGCCAGAACAAGTCTTCTGTCAATGTCCGTGAAGAGTCCTGCTTGCAGGTCGCAACACAACCCTTAAATAGGAATGAAAGGAAAATAAGTTTTACTGCAAGCTTGTAAACACTGGAAGTGGATATCAAGATCTCTTCAAGAAAGAAGGTTGAAACCATACTGCAATGTCTGAAGTAGTTTGCATTTCTTGAAGAAATTCTGCATTCAAAAAAATCTTTAACAATAATATTTTTTTTCAGTTGAAAATGTCAATTTGTTTGAAATGAAGCTGTGTGTAGAAAAAAAAAAGTGTGTTCGAATTTCTGATTCAAAAGTCTTATAGATGAAGGGTTTTTAAGTGGTCAAATATCCCATTTAGACATTTTTAACAAACAGTTTCAAGTTTGGCTCCAGCTAAAAATCTTCTATTAGAGATTGTGATGAATAAGAACAATTTATAAACAACTAAAACCTAAAAAAAATTCTTTGAATTTGTTGGAATTATACATGGTACTTTACCCAACCCCATTTTTTCCTGCAATTCATCAGTTTGCATAAGTTCCTTAATCCTGAGAAAAATCAGCCATTGAAAATTTGTGTTGTTGGGGTAATACTGTCCTGCTCAGCTGTCCTTATCAAGATGGTTTCCAGGAAAAAAGATTTCATTAGGAAAGGCCTCATCTTTTGTTTTTTGGAAGGTTCCTCACAAAATCGTCTTTTTCTTCTGTCCCTCTCAACATTTTTAACTATACTTTCTGAGATCTGAGAAAGGGTGATCTTATTTCAGAATTAAGTCAAACATCAAAAATGAACACAATACAAAACTTTTTGAATCTTTCCAATCTGTTTAAAGTGTGCAAAATATGTATCTGCCTCATAATCTTCCAGAGTATTTACTCCTAGTTAAAGATATTCTTATCATGAGAATTCCTGGAGCATGAGAAAATTAAGTAATAACAATTCATTAGTACTAAAGCATAATGGTGTGTATTTATTTTACTCTTTCCTCCTTTAGACTAGGAAAAATAAACAAGGAAGCTGCTGACCTTACCCTCCAAAAGTGTTTTCTAATTGTCAAAATCATTCTTGAAGAATTAAGGTTAATCTTTTTTTTTATAAGATGGTGTTTTATTTTAATGATGCTTTGAAATTCCTTTTTAGCCATAAAGAAATCCCGTTAACTGTGGAAGAAAATTCAAATCCTGATGATAATATCCTTGACAAGTCTATGCTTCTCCAGAATAAATGAGATTTTACTGTGTTTTCTTTCATTTTCTCTTTTCATATTTCATAAAAATGAGAAATAGTTTCTAATGAATCACTGATCCTTCTTTTTCTCCCCTTGTTATATTATTACCCTTACTAAGAAACATTCCTATAAATGTATATATTCTTCTTCATGTCTTCTTGAGAAAGAAAAAAGCATTTTACAAAGATTTCTATGGTCATCTTTTCAGTTTGAATTACTGCCTGTTTTCACAGTATGCAGATTAATTAATGACATTTGGACTTTATTCTTTAAGTTCCTTTAAAGTGCACATATTCATTTCATATGTGTGTATCTGTTCTAGCACAAACTATATCTAAAATAAATAAACACACATCAGTAAAGCTAAAAGTAGAAAGATGCTTTCTATCAAAGAGCTCAGCACGGAGTGGCAGCAGTGCAGTAGATATTACAGAAGGATCGCAACAAAGGAGAAACTCATGGCTCTGGTTAACAAAAACATGCAGTTGTACACGCGCAAGTGTGTAAGGCAAATATCATAAATACCTTTCACGTTCTTTTGGGAAATGCAGGTCATTTAATAGCTTGGCTGGATACAATGCTCACACCCTCAGGAGCCCCAGGTGAAAGCTTCCAAATAAGTGAACAGTATTCAGTGTGATAGAGGAGTGAGGCTTTTCTGGTCAATGTTTTTGAATTTAGCTGAAGAAAATGTTGCCAGTCAAGAAGTAATGAGATGTATCTGTAATTAGAGATCTCAGAATCGCAAACTGAGGCTGTTTAAAGCTAAGAGGAACAAAAATAAAGGCAGAGCAGGTAGCTCTACATGTAAGGAATTTCTCTATTTGTAATGTTTGGGTTTTTTTAAGAGCACAGAAGAAGTCTCAGTAAGAGTTTATTAGAAATATCACCTTTAAAGATTGTGTTTTCATGGATGATTTTGTCTATAATCCTACAGAAGGGAAGGAGTCAGGAAATGAATAACGGTGAGAAGGATCTTCTAATACTTCCAACCTAGCTGCAAGCACAGGGATTACTTGCTGTTCTCTTTACTAGCATGGATAAAATGTTGTTTTACAAGCAATGATGAAGGACATTTTCTATTGTGACCGTTGTCAGGCTTGTGGTAACAAAAAAGACGCCACTGTCATCATGTTGTCACACAAAGTTCCTAAAGATGTGTATTAAATCTCTCAAGAGGAGTGTGCAGCACATGTGAGCTCCTGCTCATTCTCTGGCAGAGAGATGCAATGACTGCAGGATACAATATATTGTATCCTCTGGAAAAACAATACCGTTTTCTCCAGGCTCCTAGACTCAAAATCTCCACTTTTGATGACAGACTGCTCTGCATGCTCTGTATGCTTCTGCTCATTACTCCCTGCAAGATCTGGACTGATAGATTGCTCACAATCAAACATTGAATGAAAGTGTGACTTCCCCACAAAATTACTTACAAAGGTTACTCTAAATTGGCATGTCCAAAACACTCCCTTTCAAGGGAAAAGAGATTTGCAGATCAAAGGACAAGGGGAAACTCATAAAAACTTTTTGCTGACTCCCATCGTCAATACTGCTATGCAGAGAAATTTATGGTTTTGGGTTTTTTTAATTGTAAGCTTCATTCTAAGACTAAGGTATGTGAAGATGGCAGATGAGCTCTGACAATGTCTTCAAAATCCACATATTTGGTATGGTTAATGATGTTAATGTTATTCCTACATGCTTTCGTTAGTGCAGATTTCATAAGTTGCAGCCTTTTATTCATTTTGGACAATTCTCACTTCAGTTTTATCTTCTGTTGAATATTTTTTCCTGTTTTTAACAGTTTACATGTGCCTAGAGAAAAAAAAAGCAAGGGGTTTTGATAGATTTCTTGAGATGAGTAGTCACCTTTTATGATACATTGTTACCCTTTGTGAAGAATTTAGCCTAAAGTTGATGCAATTTACTTTCTTAGACTCTGAAAAGGAACACTCCAACAATGCTGTTTAATTAATAATGGGGTTATGGATAAGGAATGCATATTTAGCTTCATTTTAAGGATGTTAATATTTGAAAGTCTTTAGAATAATTTTCTTGCTAGATTGTCAAAATGTGGCCTTTAATCTATGACTATTCCTTAAAATGGTACCACTTACATGGAAAAAAAAAGACAGTTGAAAAAACATTAATATTTATGAGCAATCTATTGGGCAAACACTACAGGAAATTGGTATCACTGAGTATATTTGTACCATGCATGTGACCCAGCCTTTCTCCACCCATAGTCAGTCACTGAAAAAGAAAAACTTCTGAATTCATTTTTTTTGTATCTATTTATAGTATCTATATCTTGCTCAGTCTTAAGACAACATAGGAGGAAGTTCCACTAATAGAAAATTTATGTGTGATTTGTGGAAGCAGCAGAGTCTGTATGAATTTCTGAAGCAATAGTGATTTTAGTGGAAGCAGACCCCTGCAGGAAACCTTTGAAAATTCTGCCATAATGCTCTTGGATAGGAACAGGTAAATAAATACCTTCTGCTTGCACTAATGTCTCCAAAGAAAATGTAATTTATCTCTTGCTCTGACTTGGATTAACTCATGATATTGGTGGAAAGATGACAGAGTGCTAATAATATTGTGTTTTTATATATAAACACATGGAAGAAAAATGGATGATAAAAGAGAATTCAGTTCAAAGGAAAAGACATGCTGACTTTGATGTTTCCCACAGGTGCAGATCCATTTACCACGATGGGTCTTTCTGAAGGGTTTTTGTATTATTTAGACTTCCAGCATTAGGATATTTTTTTCAGTTGAAACCATTCAGATTGCAACAATGAATGTTGATATTGTTTTAATATCTATTTAGCAAGAACAGGATTCTCTGATCAATTGGTATAGCTAGTGATCCTTTTATCCATGTCTATCTGGGACAAGTTCAACAATTTTCAGGTATGTAACTTACCCACAAATTATTCGTGTGAGGGTCAGAGAAGAAGAAGCTCAAGTTCATGTATACACACATATATAAAAATATTTATATATAAATATACACATATATGTCAGTATACATATCCTTGTTCATATATCAGTGGATCAGAAGGGGGGACTCAGAAAATTATTGGTAACAAAGAGGTAAGAAAGTGCACATTTAAACCTCCATCATCTCTCAGAGACATACACATCTGCATCCCTTATATCAAAGAATCTTTAGGCCTCTAAGTGCATGTGCTACGCCAAGTAAACCCCATGTCTCATGAACTAACAGAATTAATGTACTTTTAGGCTCTTTCTGATTACCCACACAGTTGAAAACAGCCTCAATGCTCCAGGTAATCGCTCCCATTTGGGGCAATAAGGAAAAACCTGTAGTTTGTGGGTGTGCTGGAGGGTACATGCACAGGGAGTCTGGAAAGATCACAGCTGTGAATGTGCCTGCCTGAAGTTCCTGTCTCCAACAGAAAACACCTCTCTAGGCAGTGTGGCCTGATCCATGTGCCACCACTCATGCTCTCCATTTCCTCCATCCCTCATCTCCAGGAACCCTTTCTACAAACTGGAGGAGCTTTTCAACAAAGAAGCTGGGAGCTGTCTGTGAGGGAGAGGGGAGAGAAACTATTCCAGGAGACATGTTCAAGGGGGCCAGTCATGACAGTGAACATGACTCTATGAGTGGAAGAAGGACATCACAAGTATCAAACAGAATGTTTTTCTCATGTCCTTGAGGATAATGGTAGAACACTTGGTGTGGTTGCAGAGCTGAGCACCAACTCTTCATGGAATTCCATCATTCTCTTCCACATCTTGAGCTTGGGAAGAATTGCACTGTGCCAGGGAATTGTGCCCGATGTGTCAGAAGCTATCTGACACCTAAGCCTCTTTTTGCAGCAGAGCTCCTAATTGCGCCATCAGCTGCTCAGCAATTGTGGGGTGAAGCCTCTTCTATGCAGAAAGGTTTACCTTTTTGGATATTTACACCCACAGGTTTCAATCAGGTTGCTGAGGAACATCCAACGTGAGTTTGCAAGAGTGATGTGAGCACTTTCAGAGCTGAACCTTCTCTCATGTTTGTTGACATTTTCACCCCATCTGGATCTTTTGTCTGGTGCACCCATGCCTCAGTAGTGGCTCTGTGCGGTCCCTACTGCTGCAGAAGGGACCTACATCTGTCCTAGAGTCACTCAGAACCAGTCCTCTATGTTATTCTGGCTGATTAACCAGTGAGGGAAGTTCTCCCACCTAAAGGTGTCTGGAGATTTCAGTTCTTCCTTATACCACCCCAGCCTCACAAGTGTCAGCAATCACAGCATGCTTATCCACAGTTGTCAAACCTTCCACACAAATGCAGTGTGGCGGACTTAGGGGATGTTTTTGTGGAAAAAATTGAAATGCACATGTTGAAATGTGTTTGTTAAGAGTGATGCAAGGGTTTGGGGATCAGGGGGTTTGTGAGGAAATGCATGAAGTGCAGTGTGGTCATAGGCTGCAGCTCAGGTACCTAAAATGCCTGATCATTTTTAATGGAACAGCTTTAATGAAAACAAAAAAAAAAAAAGAATTCTGAATTTAATTTTTGAAAACTATTTTGTATTCTTTAAAAAAAAAAATAAAATCTCCTTGGAAAATTATTATTTCAACCCCATTACTTTTATCTTTAGCCCATGGAGAACGAACTTTGTTTGAGTTGGCTCAGTTACCTTCTGTAAGGTTGGTTCGTTACACCTTACATGGCAGTAAGATAGGCTAGTTAATATACAGCAAAATGTCAGACAATGCATGTGCATATCCATAAGCATAGACAGAACTGATAAAAGGGAAAAAAAGAATAATGAACAATAAATGAAAGCCCAGAGCACTAAATTCTGCACTTTTACTTACAATAATTAATGTATTACCTCAGAGATAGATTAACTGTTCCATTAGACCCCACATATACTTGGGTGTCATTGTCATCAGCATAAAGGAAAAAGTCTGGCCTAAAAGACTATTTTTTTGTTTAAACAAATGAGGAGAAAAGCATATCCGTATCACAGTGCTGCACATGGAAACAAACACAAGTGTGTGTCTGTTACCTTCCTTTTTGTTTTATGTGTATTTTCTCTGCTCGTTCTTATTTCATACACTTTTTAAAGCAGAGACTCTGTTTTTGCCTTTCATTCAACCCAGCTTTTAGAGAAGATTTCAGAAGTAAATGGAAATGTAGTGTATTAAAAACAAAGTCTAGCTACAGGAAAGATAAAACGTAAGTACTGCTTGCCAAAACAGTTGTGAAGAATTAAGTGTGTAAATGTCTTCCACTACTTGCATATGTATGATTTCTTAATATGGCAAAATCTAGCCATTGATACTGTAGTGTCGACCACTGTAGTAAACAAAAAAAAGAAAAAAAAAAAAAGAGGAGAGCCCAAACAAACCTTTACTAACTTCTCAAATACAACAATAGAAACAATAAAAATGAAGAAATTACATTTCTGCTTTTTTTCTCCACAGCAGAGATAGCTGGCAGTAGCTTAGGTTGAGCAAAGGACTGTCTTCCATTTGGACATATAATGCAGCATTCCCTGTCAAGAACAAGGTAAATATCTAGTCATATATTATTGGTGTCACTATATCCCAATATAACTAAAATATTTTCAACGTAGCAGATATTTAATTAATATAGAACCACACTTCAGTGCTATTCTGTGGCATCAGTCCAAATGAAATTCACAAAATCAATGTGAAATTTGAAACAGCAAGCCTAGTGAAAGTATGGGTCAGATTTAACACATTTGGGAACAGGGAATATCAGAAAGTGAATAAACTACTGCATGAAGTGAATCCCATTAGAAGGGATAATGTTTGGGAAACTTTGTGAAACACTGAATTTAGAACTTATTTAGCAAGACTTTAGGAGACAAAGGACACAAAACTTAGATTTGTGATATATTTGGATATGCAGAAATCCTTAATCAATCAGAACACAAACATGGACTGAATTGTAAACACCTTTCTTTGAATACTTCAGCTCCCTGATTTCTTTTCTTTTCTGTACCTGTAAGTCACCAAAGTATGCCCTGAACCCTAATAACAGATGGGAGTTTGCAAACCGACACTGCTTCCCTTTCCCTCATTTCTCTGATCACAGGGATAGCCTCCCAGTGACACCATCAGCCAATGAACAAGAGATTTTGGTAGAAAGCCTGGATCTGGATGCCTTTACTTTTAACCAGCACTATACTATTCTCAAGAGAATCCTACTGGCTTGGTGGAAGAAAATGTTGCACAATAAGAATTGATTAGAATGGACCATTTGCTGGCATTGTACAGTTGACAAAAACACCAGAAACCTCTAGCAAATATGACGAGTGTATTTTTGTTCCTCAAGAGGGGAAGGAAAACGACTGCTCATATTTATGATTTTCTGCAGTCTAAAGCATGATGAAAAATGAATATGCTTAATATGAGAGATGGTGAGAAAAGAGACTGATCTTTGAATTTTTGAAATTCAGGTAAAAAGCAATTTATACACCCAGAACCGATGTACTAAGTAGTACAGTTTTTATATAGGGACTACTTAATTCATGCTATAGCCACTATTCTAAGGTAGTCCAAGTTAGTGAATCAATTAGTTATCAGTGGAACCCAAATAAAAAGTGACAAGATTAGTTGGGATCACAAGATACAGTCTGCAAACTGTAGAGAACGTAGTTCTTAACTATACGTATCATTAACTTTTGTCAGTCATCTTCTCTACTGCCACCTTTATTATAGAATCATAGTCTCATAAAACAAACATTCAATGCCACTTCCAGCAATTATAGCCTCTTAATAAGGAATTTATATAACATTATACTATAAAACTGCAGTAGAAAATTCTGGCTCCAAACTTTAATCAATATAATCATAACCACTCTTTGTTTATAACTTGCTGCTGTGTATCCCTGAAATACTTGGCTTTGGGTGGTGATAGTTAAGTGAGTGCACCGTGTATAGTTCAAGGCCTTAGAATACTGCTGGTAGTGAGTTACCCAGGAAGAAAATAGGAAGAGATAATAGTGTTAGGTTTGTCACCTAATATAGCACAGGCATATTTATTACATTAATTAACTTTGCAGAGTTTAATAGAATTTTATTTGGAAAGTTGAACTTTTTTCCTACTTTCAGAGCTGTAACAGTATTTACGTGTTAGAAGATTAGAAAACAAGAACAGTTTGTCTGGATTTGATTCAAGTCTTTATAATCCTGTTATACAGATTTTTCTCCCCTGCCTTCATAAAAGGCTGCAAGTTGATAAACATCACTTACTTGGCACAGACCAGCCATTTTCCAGGCCATATACCTGAGAAAAGTACAATCCACAAGCCAAGTGCAGCAGGTATTTTAGTTCATAAAATGGGATATGTGTCTCCAACCTCCTCTAATCAAAATGGAGCAACATCCCTTGCTATGTGCATTGAGTTTATTACCATATGGTAGCTGATTGGGAAAGTGGTAAACTCCTGGAAGTTCATCAGCGCAGACCCTAAACAGCAGGGGCTCTGGTCAGCTCCATGGGATGAAACAGGAGCTCTGCTCTAGCACTCCCAGCTCTTCATCTACTCTACTCCCTCAAACTTTGAATGTTTGTGCTGGGAACACAGAAGGCATGTAAACAATATCTGTAAGATGCTAGTGGCTTATTTTCTTCATGGAAAAAGCTGCCCAGCCATGCCTTTTTTTTCTTCTTTTGATGCTTGTTGACAAAAAGTAATAAACAAAGCAGACAGAGCTATCTCTATTTCTGACACTCTCAGCACAAGCATGATGAAAGGGTGTTTAAGAGGCATCTAAGACAGTTATTTTAAACAACAGAACTACAAGTGGGCATTTCTGTGCCTGTCATGTTACCTGGGGCTTTAAACTAACTTGAAATATCAATTTCCATGTACTGAAGAGAAACTCAGACTGTCCATCAGGCCAGCTTGCAGAAAAATTGGGGGTTTAAAATTAGAATATATTGCTTGTACTGTAAGATCTCTTCTCACTTCTTCCACAAATTATTCATTCAGACATGTAATGAATTGGATAGAAACTACTTGTGTATGATGTTCTATAGGGAATGTGCTGTCCAATAGGATTTATCAGCTGATGGCATGATGTGCATTGTCATATTTTAGATAATGTCCCACTGGCTAAACTTTCAGATGCCGAGCCCTTACATGCCTTACTGGGTCCTTTTCTGCTGTTCACTTGAAGAACTAGTGTGGCAGATTTACTGGATACCTAGATTCTATGTGCTCAGTAGGAGGTGCTTTTTCATCCCTTGCTCCCAGCCTCCGAACTAATCTGCAAGTATGAATCACTCCTGATCTACTGTTTCTCAGATTTCTGGACAGTGTAAAATATCAGTCTCAAAGCATCTGCATCTCTAAACTCTAAATACCAAACTTTTCTTAATTAACTTTGATTACCTCACTGCTTAAATTGATACTGAAAGAGGGAATATAAAAGCTAGGGAACTGTTCATAACATAAATCAACATACTTTCTGTACTGAACACCTTCTGTTAAAGCTCACATGCTGTACTCAGAGACTTAAGCATTTTTAGTCTTCCTTTCAGGACAAATTTCAGGCAAATAGACAGAGTGACATTTAAACTTCTAAAATCATTAATCTACATTTTAACCAGTTGAAGTTTCACTTCTCTTCTGTTTGTCTTCTCTTTTAGTTTCAGTTTTCAAGGTCATATTCATCGGTTTCCAAAGGCTTGGCTTTTTGTGCAGCAAGTTAGATGAAGAGCTAAATGATTATTTTGTAGTAAGGAGATGAAAGTTAGATGAACCTTGACATATCACTCAGGGTATAATTCAGCAGTGAATTCATATCATCAGGATTTATCTACTTTAGAAACTAAACAGTTAACCTAATCATCTCTTTTTATTGCTAATTTAGAAAAGCTTTTTTTCCTAAGTACACTCTCACTTTTCTGAATTCACTGCATGTGACCTGTGTCTTTTGTCCACTGCACCATTACCAGCAGCTAATCCCTCTTATTTATTGATAATTGGACAAAACTGAACAACATGCCAACTCCTGAAAACTGAGCACCACTAAGACCTCTATTCAGGTTTTCCCCCAAAACCGCATTAGTTTCCAAGTTCACTTCCTTTGTGGAATATCAATGGGAAAAGAGTTTGCAATTCTCTCATGGGTTAGGAATTCCACTAATTCTAACCTGCACATTGCGTAACTGTGTGAGATGTAGGAATACGATGTACTGGGGCTCAAAATTGAACACAGGAATGGGAAAGGGAAAACTAATTTAATGTTTTGTTAATCAGTTTGGAACTTGTGATGTTTCCTTGAAAACAAATGTTCATTGTTAGAGTCATATTGGCCAATGGGTAAGTGGTGATTAAGCAATCAGTATTTGTGAAATGTGGCCCAGTTCTTAAAGTTTTAATCACATTTTCCATCATTATTGCTTTTGTCAAACACGACCTGCATTACTAATGCTTTGTCAAATAATCATGACAACATATTCAAGATAGTGTCGAACTTCTTACAACCATGTGTCACTGGCAATCATGTTTCCCTACAGACTTATGTAGGTCAATTGCTTGATGCACAGCACGTGGGTACACTCTGAGTATCAAAAAAAAACAAACAAAAAACTGCATTTGAAAAGATCATAGATATCACCAATTTTCAAGACTCCTAAATAGGAAATCCCCATGGAAAAGATTGTAATTTAGAAGCAGTAGCAACAGCGAGCCATGCTGAACTTCCCCCTTCAGCAAAATTTTCTTTTTTGCTTTTCTTGATTTGCCCTATCACTGTACAGCCTTTCAAATACCCAGCTATACTGATCTAAAGTCTAGAGATGAAGCCATAAGCCTCCCCTTGCAGAAACCAGGAAAGAGAATAGAATTCCTGTGTGGCATTTGACAAGACTGTCTGTGTGTGAAGTCCCACACTGCAGTACCCAAGCAATTTGGGAGTGGGTTATCTTTGGAGCAGGAGGTACTGCATATGGGCTTATTAGTCCTGTCTGTCAGGGCTATGCTACTTTAATGTGGTTTTGTAGCTTCTGCGTCACATGCTTGTATCCTCACTATACAGACTCAGCAGCTTGCTCCGAGCGTGCTAGAGTACGTCCAACACAGCCTTTCATTGTGAAGCGCAGACATATTCCAAGAATCTCTGCTTGCCATTACTCAATTTGGGAAATGGATATGAGTAATTTTGCTGTAGTGAGGCTGGCTTTTAGCTAGGGAATTTAGGAAGCAGCATCACACAGTGATCGTTCAGAAGCAGATGAAAAGAATCTTCTCCATCACCATTTTTTTTCCTCTGTCAGCTTCCCTGGCAGGAAATCATGTCTCATTTTTAACAAATAGATTTTTTTTAAAGAAAAAGTGACTGTTCCCAAAATACAGTCTTCTATGAAGGGGCATAAAGAAGCATTATTTACACATGGTGTGAAATGGAGTAATTTATGTATTTTAATCTCGCAAATAATTTCAATCATATATTCAGAGCATATCGCCATTGTCTGTCAACTTTAATTTCAGAAATTGGAAAGCATAATGGCTTTTCTTTTCATTTACAGGGGGGATGAATTGTATTGTTAAGGTTTATTTAAGGAGAAGCTGGAGTGTCTCCATAACACAGCTTGCATATCTGCAAAAGCCAAGAGTGGGCCCTTGCCCTCTAGCTCTGAGAGGAGAGATATTGCCAACAAAGATAAAAATTTTTTAAAAAACAGTAATAATCTCACAGGGCAAAAAGACATAAATATGATCAAATCCTTTAGTTATATTATGTTGACAGGCTTACTGACACCACTATGGAGTCTCATTAATATACATAACAGAAATAGTAATTCTCATTACTCGCAATGAAGTCAATGTAGAAGACAAAACTTTCTATCATATACATAAGAGAAAAACTAGGTTCAAAACTATCCTCTCAGTGAACTTAATAACTTTCTTTTTTTACAGTCTGATTTTTTTTTTCAAATATGTTCAGCAAATATGTGTTTAAATTTACAGAAAAATCAAAAGCTTAGAAGCAAAAGCTATTGCTGGAGTAAGAGCATGCAAGGAGTAATTATATCATACTCCCAAGTCAAATAAAATGCATGCTAATTATCTCTAATTTAAAAATTATGACAGGAATTTTGTTCCAACCTTTCAGAACTTGGCCCTTACCCTGACATGAAATATGAGAATAAAGTAAGAAGTTCCTACAACATGAAAAATTATGTTAGAAGTATTGCTATTCATCTTCCTACTACTTTAACCTCTTGAGCTGCCATTGCATCCTGTCAACTGGAGGGGAACGCAGAAGGAAGATGTCACAATGTGGCTTTGGAGAGCAGACTCCCCAAACTACCTCTAATCTGGTACCTAAAAGCACTGAAAGGTTTCGGTTTCTGTGAAGAGCCTAAGAGAAATTTTAACAATTATACACTTAATAATGAAAAATTACATGAGACATCGTGGTCGTGTTTGTGGGTGCATTGGTAATGTGTGTATGTAGCATGAGCATGGGGTTTTGTTTGAAACAGTAAAAATAAATCATTGTTGACATTTACTGTGTTGTCCATGGGGGAATACTTTCTACTACAGATAGAAGAGAATAAGTAACCCATATGCAGTGGTTAATATCCTCACAGGCACAGTGCTTGCCAGTGATGAACCAGGATCTTACTTTCAAGTAAAGAAAATTGTTAGTGGTGTTAGAAATATTTCTGGTATTATTAACTTCAGCCAGGACAGATTTGCAGGCTTAGTCACATTCAGGAAAAATCCTGTGTTGTCCAATTAAAAAAATAATGCTGTTTTTTCTGCGTTGTTTTGCTGTAGAGTGCTGCTTTTGGAGCAATCCCTGTGTATCTAGGAGATATGCAAAGTAACAGTGTGTTGTATAAATTCAGAAATGAGGCATATAAAATATCATTTATCAAAAATTAGCCACTCTGGAGGGCTACAATATAGTAAACTGATTTGGGAAACTGTTAACGTTTGCAGTGAAACTTCTCAAACCCCATTTCATGAATACAGGCTTCTAAATCCATAATTAGCCAACTAGGAGATTTTCATATTGTGTAGGTTTAAACTGAATTTTGGCCCCTGATATGGATAATGAGTCTTCCTATAGTCCATGGAGAAACCTGAAAGGCTGAGTTAGGAGCCTGACAATGTCCAGTAACAGTTGGCTTTAGTTTAACAAGAGTTTAATACTTCAGTACATTGAGTAAGCCATCTTAATTAATCAGTGTGAAAATCTCCCTTGCACCTAGATAAATTCTTCCAGAGAAGGTGAATACTCACAGCCCTTGTTTCAGAATAGAAGGGATCAGTTCTAACACAGGAGAACAGAAAAGAAGTAAACACTAAAATAATCTACCGCACCCTAAAAAATACATACCTTTGCTTTTAAAACAATTGCAATTATACTAGGTTTCTTGCTGCAGTTTCTTACATCCATGAGAAGAAGCCCCTTGTCAGTACAAGGGTTTCATTTAAATTTCTTTCTTTTCTCAGCTCTAAAGTTTAGGTAATGGGAAAATACTGCAGTGCAACTGCCAAAAATGTTTTTCATCCTGACAATGGAAAGACAAAAGGTTCACTAATCATGTAACATTTATCATCAATTCAATCAATTCTTGACAGAGAATGAAGGTAGACTGTTTGATATTTAAAGGGACTGTATGCTTGGGGGATATTGAATTATCCAAAGATCACTTCTAAGGAAAAAAACAAACAAACAAAAAAAAAACCCAGAAAAATAACACACCATTTATGGAGACTGGAAGTTTTGTGTATGTAGGTCCTAGATGTAACTTAACTTTAACCTTGAGTGTCTCTTATTTCCTTTCCCACTAGCCATGAAGCCAAGAAAAATGAGCAAAAAATCCAAACTGGGAGCACTGCAGCTAACAGAGAAGGAAACTAAAAAATACTTTAAATTCAGGGTTTAAAGAGTTAAAGAAGTAATACTATTTAAACAGGGTTGCAGAACTCCTATTAAAAATGGCAGTACTATAAATGTTCTAGTATTGTCAGGAATGTTCTGTTGGATGACACTATACTGTGATTTGTACACACAGCGGACCAGAGCTGATGGTTGAATGAAATGATCCATAACCCTCACTGACACATTTAGAGCAGTTCAGCTGCACACAGAGAACAGTCCATCATTTGCACCCTTCTGTGAAAGCTGGCTTTACCAAGTGTTTCAATGAAATATGTGCAACTTCCCATTTAAATTAGTACCACATGAACCATGAAGAGCACCACAGGTATCTGTTGTAGTACCAGCCTAATGCAAAAGTGGCCTGTCTTGTAATGCTCTAACAGGAAAGACATACAACCATTCATCTGTAACATATTAAAACCAGAAGAAATAAATTACTCTATAGATGAAGAATTATTGCTTGTGGAGAGAATGTGCAAAGGTAGTTCTAAAAAGCAGCTTTTACTAAAAAATTATTGCAACAGCATTTGAATTCCTAATGGATATTAAACCTAGTTCGCATAATCATAAATCATCATTTTTAAATCAAGAAAATCTGCTTGAAACTTTTTAAAGGTTTATTTTACTAGTTCAGAACTATTTCAGCATTACCACTGAGGGAAGCACAGTAGGACCGACTATAAGGGTGAAATATAAAACTTATCCATTTGCCAAGAAAAATCTCTTTAGTCTTGAGTTTTTCAAATTTACCAGGAAGAGCTGCATAAGTAACTAAAAATGTCTTGTGAACATACAGGTGACTAAAAAGAATTGAATTCCTATGGGTGGATTTGCTCTCCCATGCAATAGCTTTTCTTAAATTGTCTCATGTAGTCTAGCCAGTTAGGCAGAAGATTTAGAAAAAGCAATGAATTTACCCAAATGCTACAAAGTGTTTATATTAAATTAATTTTAATGGGAAAATTAATCTCCGAAAGCTCATTCTATGCAATGTACCTAATGCTTGATAAATCCTGAGCTGAACACAAACTAGTGTTCAGGGTGGTGGATACTTAGTACTTTCAGAGTGGTGTGCAGGAGCTGATGCACACATACCTTTTGCTCCTGGATTAGGAAACAGTACCAGCATGAATAAAGAAGCAGCTCTACACCTGCCCACCAGCCTAGAGACATGTTACTCACTGATATTTCCAAATATAAAAACAAGGACAAATGGGGTTAGTATCCTCTAGTCCAAATTTTCAAAAGTGTGCCTTGAATATCAACTACAGGATGCTAAGTAGCCTCTGGGAAATCAGTGCTGCCCCAGCTGCATCTGGTTAGAAAAGTTCTGTCATTTCTGAAAATGAGACCTTTGTCTTCATTTCTAGCAGTGTCTAGAAAGCTGGCATCAGGTCCAGCCTTTCAACAAAATAGGATATTTTGCACTGGTATCTGGCCTGTATACAATAGCAACGAACTTCACATTAGTGAATATTCTTATATTAAAATATTCTTATTGTGACTTTAAAAACCAAATAGATACTCTGTTTTATTATGTTGATATTAATTTCAAGCAGAGAAAATGCTGCAGCGGGATATTTGGTCTGAAACACATTTTGCAAAGCCACCTTTGTCCCTAACTGGATGGACTAATTATAGGCATTGTTTCTCATTTGCAATTGTCCATATTTGAAAAGTACAACTCAGTCCTTTGACTTCAGGCACCAGGAGAAGACCAACAAATTATCAGATGCTGGAGCTGCACATTGATTTAGGGAAAAACTGATTTAAGGGGATAAAAGGAGCAAGCTTATAGAAGAATCAAAACACGAAAATCAGCTGTACGTAACAAGTAGACTGCTTGTGCTAAATACTATTTCACATTCCATACCTATTTAATTAATTTGTTTTCCCCATGAGTGTCAGGCATTACAGTAAAACTCAGACGATAGCAGAAGTATGATTGTCTCCTGCAATTTTCCTCAAGCCTTGTTCACTGCCCTTCTTCTCATGTCTCTGTGGTCTCTCAGATGCCAAAGTAAAGTGAAATAAAAAGCAATTTTGCAAAGCTACCACTTTTAGGCTGTGTACAGTCAATTAAATAGAATACTATCACAAGATATTCAAATAGCACAAGTCTGGAACTGCTGCAATTTTGTGAATGATATCTAAATAATCTTGATGATTGAGAGTCATTTATATCGCTAATCTTGCTCTAGCAGATACAAAATACAACTCCATGTGTCATGAAATCTCTGTGGTATTTCTGTCTTTGCTTAACATAACAGGATTTCAAATACTAATGTGTTTACAGGCACTTTTTTTAGCCTCAATTGTTGTTTGATTACTGTGTGAGCTCATATCTGTACTTCATCTAAATGGTCTAAATGATTGTGGTGGTGGGTTGACCCAGCCAGCAGATATGTCCCCACACAGTTGCTCTCTCACTTTCCCCCAGAAGGCTGGGGGAGGGAATTGGAAGGGAAAACCATGAAAGATGTAGATTGAGATAAAAGACAGAGATAAAGATGGCTTAATTATTTGAAACTGTAACACTGAAGTGATATCGCCATTGTTTTAGCACAAAAAACCCCCAAACAAAGCACCATACAGTTTACTGTGGCAAAAAAGAAATCTATCCCAACCAGACTCATTACAATGATTTTCGTTACTGTCATTATTTAAGAAATCTCCCAGACAAAATTCCCTTTGCACTGACAAGAAATTTTCACATCAAAATTTCAGGAGAAAACCCCTGTATCTCAGATAAAGAAATACAATGCATGTTGCTTTCTATATTTCTTTCTCTTTGTGTTTAGGACAATAATAATGAGTAGTAAAAGATAATATCAGTTTTATAATTAAAATTCACCATCAGTATCATTACAGAATCAAAAAACAGCTGATACAGTCTCTGGAGAATGTATATGCCAAGATCCCTGCTCGAGCTATAGCAGGTTGCTAAAGACTATGCTCAATTTGGTTTAGACTACCTCCAAGGATGAAGACTGCAACTTTGCTGAGGAATTTATTTTTGTTTTTGATCACCCTCTTAGTAAAAAAAGCTTTTCCTTATGTTTAGGTGGAATTTCCTGAATTTCAGTGTGTGCACATCACCACTTGTCCTGTTACTGAGCACCACTGAGAAAATCCTGACTCTACTGTCTTTACTCCGCCATGAAGTATGTATACACATGTATAAGGCCCCTCTAAACCATCTCTTCTCCAGGCTGAACAGTCCCAGCTCTCAGGGATAAATTCTGCAGTCCCATAATTATCTTCATAACACTTTTCTGCACATGCTATGGCACCTCCATGTCTCTGTTGTATTGCAAAGCCTAGAGCTTGACCCAGCACTTCAGATGTGCCTCACCAGGTCTAAGAGAGAAAGGACCTCTTCTTGCAGCCTTCAGGTCATGCTTTTCCAGCCCATGAGGCAGCTGGCCTTTGCCACAAGGGCACACACTGCTGGGTTTTTTGTTTCTGCAGAGAAACTTTCCAGCCAGTGAGCCCCCAGCATGTAGTGATACCTAGGGTTACTCCTCCCCAGAAGTGAGACTGGTCATTTTACTTTGCTGAACTTCAGCAGATTCCATTTCTCCAGGCTTTTGAGGTCCCTCTGAATGGTAGCACAGCCATCTGGTGTATGAAATATTCCTTTCAGTTTTATATCCTCAGCAAATTTGCTGAGGATGCACTATGGCCCATCACCCTGGTCATTAATTAAGATTTTAGACCCCCAGGAGTTCATGTATCTGGCTCAGCCCCTCTACTGCCTGGATGAAATGGTCATCCCATGCTCAGCTGGTGCCAGATGGTTCAAAAAAATACACATAACACACATCCCGACCTCACAGGTAGTAAATATGAAATTATTTGACCCCCATACAGTATCTAACTAATTGCTGACAGTCTGATATTGTCCAAAACCCTAGAGCGGGAATTTAAATTCATGCAATTTATTTATATTAAGCTACTAGAATCAGACTCTCTTGCTAGCCTATAAATACATAATTTATCTGTAAATCAGTGATATCACAAATTACATAGATGTGCACACAAATAAATGTGGGGTTTTGTTCTTAAGAACGGGGATCTTTTCTGTTTGTTTCTGGTTGTTATTTTTTTTCTTTTTTTTTTCTTTTTTAAAAAAGATTTATTTATCTCTATAATCATTACAGCTCTCTGTAACCAGACTGTGACAATTAAGTGCATGCTCTTTCCAAAGTGCTTATGATTGCACTGGATTGACATCATCCATATGGTATGGACAGTATCATCATTTTTTTTGGGATTGGAGCAATGGTTCTTCACCACATACCATAACTTTCCCACTCCATTATGCATCACCAAGGAGATGAGAAAGTCTAGAGCATGAGATTACCAAGAGGAAAAACAAGAGACATTTCCTTCCATTATTTTGAGGGATGCTTCCGGATTATGCAACACTAAAGTTCACTGGTTGTATTTGCATGTGACAGCCTGAATTGCGCTTAGTTTGAGCCAAACTCAAACCTCTGGAAAAGCCTTCTTAAAGTACTAGAATCTGAAAGAATAGTGAACTATTACATTGAATTTAAAACTAAATTAGTATATTTGTTTGAAAACAAAATTTATATATTCCTTGACATATACTTACTGGGTATTGTGGAAATACAGTAACACATCACTACAAATTGCAATCTGTATTCAAACAAACTAAAGTGGATTTGGGGTAATTTTTTTTCCAAATTTCTGTTGAATTCTCAGTTATATATTACATAGAGGTAAAGAGGAATTATTGATGAATAATTAGAAAACCTTTCTAATTGTATAGAAAAATGTCACTGTTTAATGTATTATAATTTCTTTCCTCTGCACACAATTTTTATGGCTTTCTATGTTTATGTTTTCTACACTGTTAACTATGTTTCTACACTGTCCCATTATCTGGGACTTGCCACAAGACCTTTGTGCCCGAATGTAGTCCAGTAAGGAAATAACAAGCCTGGTCTTGTACATGAGTTGCTTATATCACAATCAAAAGCTGACCAAGAATTGGTTTTCATTCTTATTGACTTGCAAGCAATTTTGGACTGAAAATGGCCACGCTGCTGAATATTCTTTGGCTTGGAGTTAGGTCCATCTAATTGTTTTTAAAAGGGGTCCTAAAAGGGCTCTCACTGCAAATGTTGTTAGAAGGCATTACGTATTTTTCACTTGGCCAGATCAGAGCACATTTTTATATCAATGAAGTCTGTTCAAAAGGCACAATGCCATAATGATAATTCACTACAAACAAAATAAACAAGATGTAAGATTGGAGATCAAATATTGGCAGCTAAGTGGCAAGTTTGCAAAGGATGAGTGAGCTTTCCCTGGGCTCTTCTATTTTTCAGAATGCCAAAACAAACAGACAAATACACATAAACTGCATGCAAGGGGTCCTTCTCTTTTTTATTTTTATTATTAAATGTTTTAAAATACACATGAAGTTTGCAAGTCAAGCATAGTGGCTGTATGTATAGAAGTAGAATATAAGTGGATGTGTTATTAGATAATTTGCATTGAATTAGAAATAGATAGCTCATATGTGGTTTGAGCAATAAATAATATTGATAAAACAGAGAAAATCCTTAACTTTCCAGAACATGTTCAACTTGCACTCTCATGTTGTATTCACAAATAATTTTCCCAAATAGAAATTTTCAGTAGAATAAAATAGGCACTTGGATGCATAATTTTTATGATCTTAGAGCTACTAACTAAAGCAAATCCATGAATGCTTTTCTAAGAATGTCTGCCTTTCTACACTGACTATAGAGCAAGGCAAAGATGGACCTCTAGACTTCGTGTCTACACCGAAAACATTTAGCTTCAAGCAAAAGGATCACAACTATGGTGATTTGTTAGGGAAGGATATAAACAACAAAAAACTAGGAGGAAATGAAAACAGATGAAGAGGAAAAAAAAAAAGAGTATTTAGATTTATGATAAATGAATGCGAGAGAAAATAGAATTAAAAGATTATTTGCTGGGGTTGAAAAGGTTATGAAAAAAAATATATCAGGAGAAAAAAGAAACAGACAGCACAGGTGAGATTCAATTTGCCTATGTCTATTCATAGTGTAGCCATCCTTATATGCCCTAGGAGTGCTAAGCATCCGCTGTAGTCCGTGGAGAGCTGGTCAATGCAGCCAGCAGGATGTAAAGAGCTTTTATCTCCTCAAATTAGATACTGATTTCATTCAGTTGAATTGCTTTATGACTCCAGTGCTTAAGTCAAACAGGAGCCAATCTCAGTCACCCAAATGTGAGCTATTTGAGGTGCTCTAGCAAATCCTTTCTGGGATAGAATCATAGAAATTTTTAAGGCTGGAAGAGGTCATTGAGTCCTACTATTAACCCAGAACTGCCAAGTCCACCAGTAAACTATGTCTCCAAGAGCCACATCCACATGTGTTTCAGATACCTCAATGGATGGTAATTCAACCACTTCACCAGGCAGCCAGTTCCAGCGCTTGACAACTCTTTCTGTGTAGAAAGTGCTTCTAATGTCCCACCTGAACTCTCCTAGCACAGCTTGAGGCTGTGTCCTCGTCCTGTTGCTGGTTGCCTGGCACAAGAGGTTGAGACCACCTGGCTACAACCTCCTTTTAGGCAATTATAGAGAGCAGTATGGTCCCCCCTGAGCCTCCATTTCTCCAGGCTGAACACCCCCAGCTCCCTCAGCTGCTTCTCATAAGATTTGTGCTCCAGACCCTCCACCAGCTCCCTTGCCCTTCTCTGGACTTGCTTCAGAGAGCTTTTCTTGCAGTAAAGGCCCAGAACTGGGCAGCAGAAGGGCATCAGTTTTCATATCGCTGTATTATATACCTAGGTCCTTAACCATATCTACCACATAAATACTTTGGTTGCCAAAGAATAATGGCTTTAGAAATATATGCATTACCAACCAAACTGAGATACAGCTTTCCAGGAACTCAGCTAGGAAACCCAGCTACCTGCATTTAGATGTCTGACTCTGGAGCTAAATCCCTTTTCTTAAGTCAGGCCAAGTAGTATTCAATCCCATGAATCAAGAAAGGTTAAGGAATTGTAAGATTGAAAGAGGTATGTGAGAAAGGACATTGGAATTACTGAGAAATTTGTATCTAAAGAGGAAACAAACTCAGGCACTGAAGAAAAATATGACAGTAAAAGTTGTGACTAGACACATTAAGAAAAATAACACTATTTTCACAAAGTGGCAGTTAGTTGCATATTTTGATATAAAGCATATATCTATTTTTAAGATGTAGATTTTGAGATGTATGGAATTATAAATGGACAAACAAGAACTTCTGTGGCAAAATCCATTAACTGAAGAATAGAAGATTTTGACTAATAATACAGAAAGCGCTTCATAGCAATGTAAATAGTAATATCTGTATCAAGCAAAAATAGCACTGTTACTTATTACTTTGTTCAGTTTAAATTATACTCTTCCACAGTTTCATATATTTAAGATCATTATGTTTACAACATATTACATTAAGAAGGCCATCAAGAAAGCTAGATATTTTGGCAGATGTGATTGGCAGTCTGGAATGAGGGACTAAAAGAATCAGATTTTCTGATAAAATGATCATCGGAATGAAAGTTAAAGATATTGACAAGTGAGGCTCCAGGTATAAAGGTTAATAGCCTTCTTTGATGAATGGATCTCACTTGGTGTTATGCCTGGAAATAGGACACTGCTCCATTTAATACCCTTTTCACATCACAAATATTTTCTTTGCAACCATAACAGCTAGAAAACATTCTACTAAATAAAACCTCAATTTCTAAAAGACAGCTCTGCAAGAAGAGTAGATTGGTGACCTGTCACAGTGCTGAGAAACTGGCTTGTAATTATTGTTCTTTCACACACACATACAAAAATTTGAACTTCACTTTAATTTTGTTAGTAGTTTAATAACATATTTAAAAACATGCATCTACATTTTTTCTAACTCAAAGTATATATATCTAATGGTCAACAGGAAAAATTTTACAGAAATGTTGAAGTAATGGTAACAGGGTCTAAGACATTGCACTCCTTTTGTCATTCCTATTCCTTCCCATTTGAAAGCATTTGCAATATCATTTGGCAAGCAGGTGTGACATATAGTATCTATAACCTCTTTTTGAACACTGAAAGAATAATTTTTATTTTATTGTTCCGTTGTGTTGGGTGTTCTGGTTTTCTTTTTTTTTTTTACCCTGTGATTTAATTTGCTTATTTATTTATATTTTTAATGAAACGTTAGTTGGAATATGTATGTCTCTTTTTTATGAGGCATATTCATCTCAGGATAGTTTGATTCATATGGTGGAATAACATTATCACATGCTTAACTTTAATTCAAGGAAAAAACTATTGAACACAAATGTAACCACGAAATTGTCATATGAGCAAAATAACAGGACTGCTGAGCTGCCTAACACAGTAGTTGTTTCAATACATCCCTCTGAGTTCCATGAGTCAGGTTAACCTGTATCTGATATATTGTTGTAGATTTGAGGAAAGCCAGAAAACAAAGGAGAATTTCAAGTTTGTGAAACAGAAAAGTATTGAGGAGTGTGCATACTTACTTTAAAAATACGTGTAATCGAGAAAGAATCTTCTATTATATATCTGTTCAATGTCCTGTACTGTGATTTTGCCTGCTCTGAGCAGTCTTGAACATGAACTTATGACAGTAGAGGAGGCTTTAAAATATAATTTAGATTTCTGTATGCCCTCATTGTGCAGTTTGTTATCTAATGGCTTGTTTAACAATTATTCATTTTCAACATATGGGAAGGCTTTTGAAAAGACTTGAACTGTAAAACTGATGTTTCTAAGAGATTTAGGCTCAGATCTGCTTTGTTAGAAAAACTGGAACTTCTGATTTTCTGTCGAAAACTCCTATGTAATCTTGTGTTTCCTACAAGAAATTGCTATAAATAGAACTATGTAACTTACAAAATCCATATACCAATGGAGGCAGAAGAAAGGGAGACTCATTTTCATTCTTTGCTGGAAGTTGTGAAATATGTAGCAGTATAAATATCTAGGGCAATTTCAGAGACCAGTGTTTGGTCTCTTCATAGAATTTGAGTGGCTGAGGGCCAGAAACATTCTTCAATATGTTGTCTGGTATGCTTAGAAAAGTGTTAATGAGGATAATTTCCGTAGATCACTTTAAAAGTGTTATGTCTAGAGGTAAACCTGTTCTCAGACATGTTCATTGCACATTTACTAGAAGTGAAAGTATCTTGTTTTATGTCTTTATGAGCTTTCATTAAGAAAGAACAGATCATCTGCATCTGGATTTAAGTTATTCTTCTGAATGGACCTTGAATCTGAACTTTTTTATTCTGCTAACAGTGACATCTACGTGATTTTAATTGGCCCTTCCATTTTCTTAATCTGCTGATAATAAAGACTAACTAACATGAAATAATGAATATATAAAATATTTATATAAAATTACATGGTAATAATTTAATCCCAGGACTGTGAAATAGTCTACAGTAATAAATCTATTTCAGATTTGCTAGGATTCACAAAAGTATAAATTTATTCATTAATAGACAGAAATATTATTATTTGTTATAAATTTAAAATGTTTTTCTTATGTAAATCTTATGTAAATATTCACCCTCTTTCAAAATACTAACTGAAGAAATGTAACTCATAGATTTTAAAATTTTAATAAATATAAAAAACTCAGATCAAACCATTATGTCTTCTTCAAAGCCATCTCTAATTCAATAATGAAAGTAACATTATAGCAATATTCATTAAACACTTACAGGTTATTGACCTCCATAGTTGAACAGAACAGAGGCAGTCAGCCTTAAAGGACAAATATATCTTAATTTTTGTCATGGGTGGATTAATGGCTTGCCTTTATTGATAACATTTTCTATTCAGCTGTACGGAGGACTTACAAAATGAAGCACAACAAAAGGATTAGAAAACAAAGAAATAATATGCCTAGCTGGACACACCATTTATTCCATTTTTGATTGCTCTATTATCAAGTACAAGGCATCCTTTTTAATATATTTACTCAATGATATTTAAGACTCAAAGTAAAATATAGTTTAGGGATGTCGTGAAAACCAGTTATGGTGCATTTCCATAAAAATTACTAAACTGGCAGAGTGGATGAAATATCAGAGCATTTTGGAATATGACACTTTAGCAAGATTTTGCATTTACATGAACTGGATAGTGTCAGAAATTTGTTTACATTTTGGGATTTTCTACTAAAAGGAAATAGTAAACAAACATGTTACCATTTGGATTACGTGGTGTGCCAGCATATATACTCTGTAGTTTGAAGAAGCATCTTATAGAATCCTTGCTTTTACGAAGCAAACTTTATAGATTTTAAGGTAGACCAAGATTAATTTTATTTATTATAATATTGTTTCCTTCACTTAATTGTTAATTGTAAAAAGCTGTCTGTTACAATGAATATATTCAAAGCTGTATGTCTGCAGGTAATATTTGGATAAACATACTGTTTATTTTTTTTTTTAAATACACAGTTTAAGCAAAGTTTTCATATCTAATTGCTTCTCATTCAGAGTTGGTTACTCCATAATAAAGCTGATGCCTTCAGAGCGTCACCCTTTTTCTGTCACTTCCATGTCAGAAAAAAATTTATTTTTTCAATATTTTATACTGTTCACTGCATTACTGACCTTAGAAACCTTTATCTTCAGAATTGTGTTTCTTTTCATTTATAACCATGAGGAGAAAGACAAATAGCACGTAGAAAGCTATG
This sequence comes from Acanthiza pusilla, assembly GCA_036630365.1. NCBI lineage: Eukaryota > Metazoa > Chordata > Aves > Passeriformes > Acanthizidae > Acanthiza > Acanthiza pusilla. The sequence goes on from JAXCHO010000098.1 coordinate 6,562,170, forward strand.
ATTTTAGTACATAGATACTATGCCTGAGAATGATAGATCACATCAGTATCCAGTGTTTGCTTCACTTTACATCAGTGAATACTCAGTGTTTACCAAAGAATTTGATGATCCAAAACCCAGAAAACCCTGTCATAAATACATTTGCTAAAGAGATGGAGGGAATTGTGTTATGGCAGCAACTTTTTGATCTGATTCTTCCTTAAAATCACAGTGAAATGTTTTGACATAACTGCTTGATGTTGAAAAGCAAGGAAGCAATGAACAACAAACTTAAACTAGAGTATCCTTGATTTGGTCTCCAAAGGCAAATTCTTTAATTTACCTGAACAAGATTTCTTAGATACTGCATGCCTATATTTTAAATAACTTTTGAAATTTTTATAAATTATTGTGATTCTTATGTACAGTATACTGAGAAATATTTTCCAAGTAGCTCTTCAATACATAAAACATAATGTTTGCTACCAATGACAGATAAGGTAATATTAAATCATTCTGAAGTTCTTAAGATAAATCAAATCTATTAGTACCTTACACTGAAACATCAAAAAATAAGCTATTACTGATGTAGCATCCAATGGTTCTGGAGCTTCTACAATAATAGTGATAGTATATTCAGTCATGTTTCCAGTATCATAAGCATTTAGATTTTCCTTTTACTCCACTCACTTCCTCTTGCGATTAGTAGAGCTGTTTTATTTCGGTACAAATCCACATTAAAATTATTTTGAATTTTTCTATTGTAAGTAGTTTACAACATGGGGGAACAGTGTCAGAATTAGCTTGCCTTTGACAGCTTCTCAGTAGCAGCTCATTAGGCAATTAGCCCCACAGAGCACAGTGAGGCAGGGGCAGGGCCAAATTCAACCCAAATGGAAGATCAGAGTGTGGGCAACACAAATGCAGATTACTCGTGGTCACCAGTAGCTGGAATGCAAAGATCTCTACAACTTCCATCTTCTAATTTGTTTGTTCAGCTGTTTTCTGAAAGATCAGCTGAATTACTATTTCCATTCTGAAAACGCCAACTATGACATCTTGGAAGTTGCACTTGTGAGAAGAAATTCTTCCCAACTGTGCACCAGATCTGTGTTGTCTGGTGTAATCATAATCGATAGGTCTTGAAATTAATGCTTTAAAATGTTATTGCAAGTCAGTTCTGAAACAGAGGACATTTGGAACCAATGTCATTGCCAAGGAAATAGAAAGCTGGTGCACAATAGCTTGTACAAAAGAGTAAAGACCAGCATTGAAAATTTTAATACTGTGAATGGAAGACTTCCCTAATGATCGATAATACTCTATATAGTCTTCTGCACTGAGAGTTGGTTTTTTTTTTTTTAAACAATCATAATTATGATTTTATATAGTCACATTTAAATTAAAATAACATTGTTTTGGGATCCATGTAGATTAATAAACATGAAAAAACACATTGAATTTAATGAAATATAGTCACTTGATTCAGAAATCATTACAAATAAGGTGTGTGCAGATAAAGCAGAGTGTAATCATTATACATGCTTTATAAAATTCAACTCAACTACCTAAAAGTAATAAACATTGCTAAACCCTGATGTAACAACTTAATAGACAATTTTTTCTTTTCTTTTTCTTGTTTTTTGGAGTGTTTTGGGGGTTTTTTGTTTTGGTTTTTTTTGGTAAATCAGTGCAGGCGTGTTGATGCAATTTATTCAGGCATGAGCTTGGTTTTAACTCTGTGTGAGAATTTTAAACAAAGATTTCATCTTCAGGTATGCTTACACTTAAAACTACCCCTAAAGCATACTGCTTTCCAGTACACAGCAGTCAATGTCATGTGCTAATGCTCATCCTACCTTTCTCCTTAAAACCCAATCTGTTCTTACTGATCACAAAAAGTTGTTTCCTTAGAGATATTCATATTTACAATTTTAGGCTGATTATACCAGGTCCCAAGAACTACTGTCCACCAAGTGTAAAGACAGGCTAAGATTATTAATTAAGATGTAGATAGTTCCATGGTAAAACAACTCTCCTTAATCAGAAGAGCATCACACAGGCCATTTGAAAAAATGCCATTCAATGCGGAATATACTAATTTTCTTTTACATATTCATCAAAGCTACTAGAAGTGAATTAGTTAGATGAGATACAGCATCTATGCTGACAAATATAGAAGAAGATAGCAGTGTGAAGGGCCTGATGACAGCAGAGGCAGTACATCAAGATAAATGATCCTTTCATCTTGTTCTGCCAATCATTGTGTTGGTCATGGTAAAAAAAAAAGTCAAGAATAGGAGATGATATATTTTAAAGCAGCCAGGTAATATGAATGGTAGTGCAGATACGTCTTTATTGAAAAAATAACATTAAGAAATTAGCAACATAGGCACTGAAAGAGTCACATCAGTGATGTCTATTCCTTTGGGATATCATACTAAGAGGTATTTCCCAGGGAAGCAAATACTTAGAGGAAGGGATTTTGAAAAATGGAAAGCAAACTAGGGAATTAACATTTTGGCATTAACTTACTCTGAATGTAACCAAAGTCACTGATTTCCTCAGACACACTTCATAAAAGTTTGATGTGGGAAAGCAGAAGGCATCAATACAAAGATTAAAAAAGTGTAAGAACTTCATTTAACAAGACATTATAAATTTGTACCAGCAGTTTAAGCTCACTATTTACTTGAAATAAAAGAATCAAATATATTTTCAGTTACCCTGAAAATGCAGAAAATTTACGACAAAAAGTGTTAAAGAAAAAGACAGAAGATGCAAAATGTGAAAGTATTTAGTTTGTTTGGAAAAATTAATTCAGAGAGGTAATATTTTTCACAATAATTCAACAAATGTTTGTGCTTTTTTTTTAATAGATGGAAATTACCTACCATATGTTCTCCAACAATAAGGCCTAATCTAACATAATACTCCTAAACATAGTACTATCTTTAGGAGTTTAGTTATATGTCCCAGTTTTTCCAGAATATACAAGCTTATGATCAAATCTTGGACAACAGTGTTTTCCCCTTCATCACTCTTGTAATCCTTGTAAATTTTATTCCATTACATATTAGTGTTAGATTTCAAAAGTACACTGATTGAGCATATAGGACATTACATATACAGTACGCATTTGTGTTTCCCACACATGACAGGCACTACTCATCTTAAAACCTTCAGGATGAGAACTAAACAAAATTTGTCAAAAGGTAAAATAAATACGTAAGTAAATCTAATTCTAAATGCACATTTAACCTGGTTGAAGTGAAAGACTGAACTTGAAAGTGGTTTCCTGTTTTCAGAAATATTGGTAGGATTTTTCTATATCAGGAAACCTACTTGACCATTATCGTTGTTGCCGCACAACACTATTTTTATAATTTTCATTTTTTAAAAGCATGATTTCATAGTAATAATTTATGATTGAGTACATGAGAAAGAGAGAGGAAGACCAGGAGAGAGGTTTTACTTGAGAAGAGAATTTCAACACAAGAAGAACAATTTTTACATTTGAAGCTCAGAGAAAGTTATCTGAGCAGTGCAGCTGTCTCTTGCTGTAGCTTGGACTTGGACTAATCAGTGAGATTCAAGGACAACAGCAGATAGCATGGCAAACAGCATCCAGTGACTTAGCTGGTAAATGTAAAGAATTCAAATACATTATTATTGACCAAGAGTCATTGTGATAGTTCTCTAAGAACATGAGTATTGCTTGGTATGATACACAAATATTAATATATGTTAGGACTTTTTGGGAAAAAAGGATTAAGAATTAAACAGGAAGCTGGATTACATAGTATCTAAATTAATTACAGAAGCATATCTACAGTGTTCTTTACAACTTACCCCTCAGAAAAGGGATCTTGCAGAGCTGAAAATGCATCACAGAAGTTGAACAAAGATCTTTGCTTCCATATGAAAAGATACTAAATCCATTTTTTCTCTCAATGCTTTCACTTGAGGATTGATTTAAGAGGAAAATAAATATGCTATGACTTTGCTTGCAAAGGAGGTAGAAGCAGAATATTTAAGATTTCTATAAAGGATATGTCCAGATTATAAACCCTTTCAATATCTGTTACTAATGATAGTAACAGATATTGATAGTATGTATATGTAATATATATGTATAATATGTAATTTATAACCGAACAGAGAGCCAATAAAACAATAAACCCCCCAACCAAAACAATGAAATGAATAAGCCACAACAGATTCTTAAATCTGCATGTGAAATGAAGCTGAGAATGTCTGAAATAGATAGGAGTCAAACCTAGAATCTAGAATCACGGAATCACAGAACACTTTGTGTTGGAAGGGAGCTTAAAGACAATTTAGTTCTGACCTTCCTGCCTTGGGCAGGGACACTTCCACTAGATCAGTTTGCTCAAAGCCACACCCAACCCAGCCTTGAGCACTTCCAGGGATACAGCATCCACAGCTGCTCTGAGCCAAAATTTATACCTAATGTCTAATCTACACTTACCCTTTTCAGTTTAAAGTGATTCTCCTTTGTCCTGTAAAAATGTCCTGTATGTCCTGTACATGCCCTTGTAAAAAGTTCCTCTCCAGCTTTCCTGTAGGCCCTCTTTAGGTACTGGGAGGTGTTATATGGTCTCCCTGAAACTTTCCCTTCTCCAGGCTGATCCGTCCCAACTCCCTCAGCCTGTGTTCCTAGGAGAGGTGCTCAGCCCTCTGATCATCTTTGTGGCCCTCCTCTGGACCCATGCCAACAAATCCATATCCTTCTCCTGTTGGGAGCTCCAGAGCTGGGTGCAGTACTCCAGGTGGGGTCCCACCAGAGCAGAGTAGAGGGCATGGTCATTGTGAATTAGAAAAAAAATCTCAGAAAACTGGTTTGAATCCAACAGGGACAAGTGTGAGGTATTACAAACAGGTAAGAATAATCAACTTTACAAACATAGGATAGGGAACAGCTGGCTAGATATGAGTTTTTGGAAAGAGATCCAAGGAATTAACTAGACTACAGTCTGAACGTGATCAAAAATATCATGCTGTTCTGAAGATGGCAAGCATCATACTGAGATGTGTAAGTGGAATATAGCTTGCAAAAAATATGAACAAACCTTTCAGCTTTGCACCACTTTGTAGAGCCTCAGCTGGAGTACTCTGTCCAGGTCTGGTCAACATTCTTGCTGAACCACATCAGAGAGAGAACAGGGAATAAAGAAAGCAAAGACAAGAAATCTACAGAGAAGACCACTGAAAAAACAAATGAAAGAGTCAAGCTATTTAAATTAAGGAAAACTGAAAGGGTGAAGGCTGAAGTATATGGAAAGTTTCACAAAGAGAAAAAAAAAAAGATGAGGATGAATGGCCTTAACAGAAGTAACTAGTTTTCTATTATTACACGGCAGTGACCATCACAAAAGCTATGAACATGGCTTGACTGTCCACAACAGAGAAATGGACCGAGCAGCAAACTTAACAGGAGAAGAATGTCTGATGACTGGTAGTGGAATTAAACAGGAAAAATCCTAGCCACAGTGAGCCAAAAAGTAATTTGGCACATTCATGGCAAATGAATATACAAACACTTATGCTAAGAAACCTTGATGCAATCTCCCTCATGGAAGTTTGAAAATCACTGGTTTACTAAGAGAAGAATCTCAATGAGAAGTTCATGTTATTTCCTTATATTCTAACATTCTTATGGAGACCACTGATACAACACTGGCTCATATGAACCATGTGACTGACCCAGAGGGATAACATTACTACAAAATACCTTTCGGGAAGCATCTTTGATTTGCACAAAGACTCTGGTGAACATTTCCAAATAAGGAATACATTAGCAGAAGAAAAGGTCTGTTCACAAACCATTCACAAACAAACAAAAAGCACTGTGTGGGGAGTACATCTGCTGGATAATTTATTCACAATGAATTATTCAGCCAACTCTAGCAAAGGACCTATTTTTTTTTTTCTAGTTATATAAAGATATTTTCTTATGACAGCCATAGACACAAATGTTATCTTTGACTGATGCTTTCCTTACTGTCATCTTTTCTGTTTGGCCCATAAAGTCAATTCAGGAAGTACTTTGTCTTCTCACTGATCTTTTGATTCAGGGGTGAATGACAACTTTAACCACACAGTTAGACCAAATGCCTCAGGATGGCAAAGGTAGAAGAAAAATCATATTTTTAAATTAGAAGGACAAAAATTGCCCACAGCCAAGTAATAGACTATCACATAAACAGAAACTTTGTCACGTGCAATAGTAGCAGTCCAATTTCAAGACAAAGGCAAGATAAAGTTAAGGACATTTGAAAACAAAGGTTTGAGGAAAGTGACTCATGCACTGATAAACCAGATAAAAAAGATAAAACACTGTGCAAAAAAATAGAATGCATCTAGTCCACACAATGCCACATTTTATTGGCATTTATTTCTTCTTTTCAAAAGTAATTTTCTCTTTCTTTCCATTGTTTCACCCTCACTTTCCCTTTTAGCTTGCAGTCCTTTGTTCTTTCCTTTTTAATGACTAGCACTGATTTAGTTATCTAGGTCATTCATTTACCTTGAATTGTTTTCTGCGGTACAACAAAAAACATTGAAACCTAGGAACTCCTATTAACTTTGTTCATATTATTGAAGTTGGTTTTATTTTGAAAATGCCTTAAATATTTTCAATTGTTTAAAAGGTTTCAACTTTAAAATTTGAAGTAAATTTTATTTGAATTGTAACAGCCTGAATTGCAAAAATGTGTGCAGTCTTTCTCTTCATTAGGAAGTGTGTTTTCACATTTCTTTGTTAGCATAAGAAAACTCTGAAAATTCAATTAGTTGAATTAATGCAGTGTGCAACACAGCACACAGAAAAATTCCCCATCCTTGATAGCACATACCACTTTTGCCCCATTATGTGACAGAGTCAAATTATGACACAGCTTCTCTTCTGCATTCATTTTCAAATCTCTGTAAGCAGAGAGATGCTTGACAGCAGATACAAAGCAATAGATAGGTAACTGGTTTGCATTTTGTTAAAAGGATTGAAGAGCAAATATGTTTGAAGAAATGCAGTAGACAAACCCATATGTTAATACCAACCATATCTTTGTGTGATCCATATGGAGAAGTAAACTAATCTTTTTGTACCAGGGATGAGGTTATTTTCTTGCTGGGCAAGAAACATGCAATCTTCTTTCAGATGTGGATTACTGCAGTACACTATATATGAGATCACCATAGTTAGGATCTTTAGGTGACAAATAAACCCATCAACAGCCAGAGAGCTGGTATGCTGTGTCTGAAAATGCTTATCTCTTTTCCCGTATCTGTGTATGGGACCTTGTGGTCCCCTTTGGTTTGTGGGCTTCAGCTGGTCCATGTTATCATTCCCACACGACTGCATTCACATATACGTCTAAGTTAACTTATATCTCCATGCACACACCTATACCAAATGGAGTTGAATAGATAGAGACCACCTGTTTTGTTTGTGTACAACTCCTAACACAAAATATAAACTGGTGTATAAAACCAGTTGAAATGGTAAATGTTTCTGTTCCTTCACTCGGTACCCACCCTGTATAGAACTTGTTATTGCAGTGACCAGTAGATATAAGAGAGTTTCTGGTTCCATTTCCTGCTCCATGTTTCATCACTTCTAGTCAGGCTCTTGTATATGTTTAAGCTGACTTTCTGGGGAATATGAATGCCTTTAGTATTAAAAAAAATATTTAATAACACTTCTCTTGATTTTCCAGACTACTTCATGAGCTCAGAACTGTGAAAATAATTGTTCTTTATGTCCAGCATTGTGGTTCGAATCCCTATGTGTGCCTTGTCCTTCAGTTGCTGGTAAGCACATTTATCACTGGGTGGTAGGTGAGATATATCTATACAAGCTGCAGGCAGCTAGAAATCTCAGATGTGTGTAAATGCATTTGTCTGCAGTGCATGATGAAGAAGTTAAACAATTTCAAATAGTGCTGAACTGCTTTTAATGAGCTACAGTTGATATGCACAAGAGCAATAAGACCAAACACTTGTATTTCCAACATACCAGCAGGCAGATTTTTGCTCAAATGGACATGGACTTTTTATTTCTGGAACTCATGCCAGGAACACAAAACAGCTCTATAGGCTTTGTAATACATTGTACCCTGACACTGAGTCAGTTAATTTTTTCCTGGAAGAAAGGGTTGTTGGCTAGAGATCTCTGAGCTTTTCTTATCTGTATGAATCTTCAACTTTTTTGCCAGCCTATGCCTATCAAGTGTCTATGGCTTCTCTGGGTGTATATAGTTGCATCAAATGGAGATTAGAAACATCTATTACATTAGACAAACATTATTCTTGTGTTCTGCAGTCGAAAAATGCCATCAAATGTGTGTTCATGAGAATTATAAAAACCTGTTAAATGCTATTGTTCTCAGATATAGGGACGATACCTCTTTCTAATGGGTTCTACAAATCCCTAGAACACTTCTGTGATTAGAAGATTGGTTTTTCCTGTATACTCACTTCATTTTCCCTCAGCATAATTATCGTTTCTAACGCCTCACCTTTTACCGAAGCAGGTAGCAGTGGCACAATGTTGCCTTTGTGGCTCCCTTTGCCCTTGGCGTATAGATTACAAGATGCATTCTGCTTTATTTTGTTTCCCTTGGATATGTTCCTCTCTACTCTATTGCACTAATTCACAGGCAGCTTGAAAGCATACTGTCTTACATATAACACTCTCAACCAAATACCTGAATAAAATGTGAGTTACCTAGGAACAAAAAATGGTGAAATGACACCAGAAACACTCAGTAAGTTGTCTGTCTTTGATACCACTTCTCATTCCACAGATGTCCTCTGCTTCCATTGCACTCTTCTCTATTGCACCTCCTGCCTATATTCCCAGATATATATATCCCCTATTCTTTGCCTTGCACAAGCACTAGATTGAATTGCTGTCCTCCTGTGTTAAACAGAAGAACAATGCTGCTTTTCTTTGATGCTGACATGTTAATATGGGCATGTGCTTACCTCTACCTTTTACCTAATCCATTAGTAATACCTCCCAAAGATAATTTTCTCTCCAGATGCAGTGGGGTCCTCAGGAATTAGCTTGCACTGGAGGTCCCACTGAACTAAAGCTGAAGGGGAATGAAATACGTACTCTAACAAAAACGCACACACATGCAAACAAAAGTGAAAGCCCAAATATATCAATGTAGTTCATGTCTATTGTTTCCAAGGCCTTAGAGATCTGATCAGATGGAGTTTATTTGAATGACGTTTGGTCATGTTAAGTGACAGTTTTACACCAGAATGTTTTATTTAAATTAATCCAAATCTCAAAGGATAAGGTCTTATTTTTAGCCTGATATGAGCAACTAACAATACCACAAGAAGTAATCAGGACATCAATAACTTAATTTCAGATTTTTTTAATTGTCATACATAAAAATCTGTCGTCTAATGAAGGCCCAACTAAATACAATCCGTGTACTTGAATATAGTTAACAAATGCGGTTACTTAGATTCTGAAATGAATAGTGTCACATTCTGCAGGGTCAGTACAGGTCTACAACCAAAAATGCAGTGGAATGAAAATGGTAAGTTGCAGCACTGGAACTTTAACATACCATATAGATTGGGAGAGAAAAAATATTCTCTGTCTTTTGAAGAATAAAGATTTGTTTGATAGCTCATAGAAAGTGGTGGATTTCCTGTGTCAAAAGGCTGGCACAGTTTGTAATAACCAATGTTGATAGGAAAAGCTGCAAAAAGAGTTTAGTGTAACGGGAACTGAAACCCATAACTTGTTGCCTGTCAAAATAAGTCCTTTTACACCAGCAGACAAACCTTTTGATGTGATAGTTGATATTTCTATGGAATTGTGCATTCTCAAACCACTGGTCATTCTATCCTGTCTTCTACTGGTGGTTCTGAAGTGAAAATGGAACACAGAAAAGTAAATGAAAAACCTAAGAAAATTAACAATCCTTTGTAATTTTGAAGGAAGATTAAGTGATCATGAACAGGATGGGTAAGTACGTTTCATGCAAAGTGAGAGACACCGAAATAAACGTTGTTTGAGGTCAATTTCAACCTCAAAACATGCAAAATAAATGCTTTTTCAGAGACCCCAGAACTGTTCAAGAGCTGCAATAAGAACACGATGCAACAATTTGCAGGAAGCAAATGGGTTCAGGTAGACAGAAAAATGCAGAAGGCATTTAAAAACTGTGCTTTTACTGTCCTACAAGGCAAATGATTGTTTATTCTTCAAGAAATTCGCACATGCAGATGTCTCTTTTTCCCTTTTTTTTTTTTTTTTTTTTTTTTGGAAAACAACATCCACATTAGAAAGATGATTCAAGAGAATTTCAGATTCATGAGTTTACAGAAATGCCCAAGGAGTATGCGATAACATCTTTTAAACTGTTCAGTTCAGAAAACAATTGAGAAGTGTCATTTGCATGTTTTTACAAGTGAAAGGGATGAGCCCTAAAATGGAGTCTGATTTAGAACCTCAGAACAAATAGGAAAAATTACTTCAGAATTAAAACTTAGAAAAATTCAGCTGTTCTAAGAAAACGTAATGTGAAGATTCTTGATAAATCCTGGATAATACCGAGGTACTGAGAACAAATAAATACATGTTTTATGCAGAAAAGTTTGATAATTTTGAAGAAAGAGAGCCTTAAATTTCTTAACAAAGAAAGATGCAGACCAGTTAAGAGGGCACTACGCCACCTAAACCCAGTCTTCTACAGTGTGAAAGGCCATGTAAGAAGTAATTTCCACAGATGCTGTTCTGTTGAAAAGAAAGAAATAAACACTTGCAGGACAATATAAAGCTGACCAAATACATAAATCAATTGCAAAATCAGATTAACTGTGCTGGATCAGAGACTCCATCAGTGACAGACCAATAAAACAACCTAGCTCACATACAGATTGCTATATTCTGCATTTCTTTAGATGAACAGCCTCTTAGGAATTTCAGAAGCTTAAAAATTTTTATTACCTCCATCATAATGCATGAATCTGGTGATTTTTCATGAAACTCTGCCTTTACTTTGATTAACTGACATTTACTGCATAATAAGAACATGCAAAAAAATTTTACCATGACTGAGTTTCTTCATGATGTATTTTTTTTTCCAAAACAGCTTGGTCCTGTGTCAGTGATCTAACACAGGACAAAGCAAATGAGTATCAGGGACACCACAAAGCACCACGAAGAAAATGTCCATCTTGAGATGGAGGTGCTGGGTTACTACTGAGCAGGAAAGACTCTCCATGCACCTGAAGAAGGAAATGGAGATATTATTCCACACACTCTTATAAAAGCTGTAGGATGTTATTTGAACTGAAAACATATCTTATTTCCCAGGTTTACTTATTGTGAAGCACTGAAGCATAGTTTGGTGATACAGTTGTAATTTTTGTACACTTTGTTTCAGATGGAAAAGAGAAAATGGTGAAAGGGAATTTGGCAATACGGCTTTAAATATTGTATAATCCTCATAGTCAGCTATCTCTGTTGGCAGCCAAACAGAAGTGCCTAGAGTCAGAAACCTCAGCAAAGGGCATTTACAAATATTTAAAAAATGCAGTTACTTGGAATACAACTCCGCTCTTGTGCTGTCCCCACAGACTTCAGATTACAAAGGCAAGGAAAGGGAAGTGCCCCATCTCCCAGACTGTCACCCATAACTCCTTTCTTCTTCTTGGGAATATAATTAGCTCCCTCTTCTCTAAACTTCCAGCCCAGTCTTTTGGACCGGGCAGCTTTGCACTTTGTTTTTTTATTCCTCTGAAGCTTCCTGACTTCTTTCTCTCTGTACTCGATCCTCAACAGGCCTAGCTACTTTGATGATATTATGGGTTGACAGCCAGAACTGAAAATAAGAAGAAGGAATCCTACTGACAAACTGGCTAGGTTTTGGGTTTTTTGCCTTTTTTCCCTAAAAAAAGTGTCATCAGTGGTTTTGATGCCAAAATTCTTGTGCAATGAACACAACTGGCATGAACACTTGGATGCCTCCCAAATGCAGATGGAAATGTCAAAGAAATGATGAAGGTAATATTGTCATGAACTGAATTATTCCATAACCAATATCTGCCCCAGAAGAGAAAAAAAGGAATCTCTCTTAGCTATAAAATAAAACATGACATAGGTAGATCATGACCCTGACAAGTACTCAAAGTCAGCTGGTGAAAAGATGTTTTAAAACAGCAACAACAAGTCAGCAAGCAAGCTCAGAAATGATAAAAGCATTCAGTAAAATGTATGGATAGAGCAGGGAAGTAACTTGAAAGCCAGGTGTCACAAATATCAGAATACTTGTAAAGCGCAGGAAAAGGAGTCAAGGATGATTGTTCTATTCTTGACTGTGCTAGTGACTTCTTGTGTGACTTTTGGCCCTAACAGGGCCATATCAGCCTGGAAGAGCTTAATAAATGACAAGCAAAACCAGAAATAATCCTCCTTAGAAATTTAACCATTAAATGGTTTTCTGTAAGGATTAATGCACAATGCTATGTGTACCTGGTAAATCAGTTAGTTATTAGCCTCGAAGTCTACCAAAGAATAGAAATAGATTTCTTATTGGTACTGTACCTGACATGTGAAGATGCTGTCTGTATAAAATTATGGTGAACATGAAAAATGAACCTACAGACCTACTTGAGTCTGGAGATCATAGTCATAGAATTATATGCTTGATGTAACAGAGATGCATGGTATGGAATTATGAACCTTGGCATAAGTAGCAGAAATTGGAAAGTGGACAAATTTTAAAACCTCTCTATCTGAACATGAGGACACAGCAAAAGAATAAGACTGAAAAATATGGAAAGATTTTTCATTTTTTGTTTCTGCAAAGTAGGAAATCATTACAAAAATTTGAAGATCCTTTAATAAAAATTCTGTTCTGTGCCTGATTAAGAAAATTGTAGAAGATTATGGCACACAAATTAAAAACATGCTTCTGTAAATCTCGTAACTATTGTGAAATCAGTTTTGCTCTCCCTGCATCCAGCAAAGAGAGATGTGCTGTTGAACACTACAGTCTCAGGCCTGACTGTCATACTGCTTAATTTCTGATTTTCCTTTTTAAGAACTTGGATGGCAACAATGTAGAGCCAGGGCAAGGAGAAAGCTTCAGAAAAGCTCTCTACTGCCTATAACAAAGCGGATACTTTGCCTCCTGTCACCCAAAGGCAGACACCAGATTTAGGTGTTTAATCTGTGAAGAAAATTCCACCCTTTCAGTAGACTGATGTTCTTCCACTCCAGCAGCTGAAATGTTGTCAGTAGGGTTTCGTAATAACTGTGTTAAGAACATATTGCTCTGGACAGTTTATTAAGGTATGAAGAATTTGTTAGGGGCAGAATTTAAACAATGACAGAAAGACACAGAAAACAGTTCATAAGAACCAGCTCCTGTTTTTCACCTCCAGCAGAAGGGTTTGGAAAGAAAATGAGAGTTTTATGTTGTTTTCTACCTTCTTTTTGAGTGTGAAGAGGGACCAGCCAAGATAACAGTGATATTCATTTGTATTTGTAACAGTTTTAATCAGTTACCAGTGTGCCAGTTTGGCAGTCTTTAGCCAGCACACCCTGTGCTATAACTTCAGACATTAGCCCTGGAAAAACATCCTCGGAGTTTGGCAGCACCATGGGTGTATTGGAATGCCAAAAGTCATGTGGATGAATGATGTAAGGATAGGACACACATGAATAAATCGCTGAATAAATAAGCTGTAGCTGGGTCCTGCTCTGAAGGCCACTTTCAGCAGCAAACAAGCAGAGCACTTCCTCTCCTTTTTTAAGAGTGAGATAGTGTACTCCTGCCCAAGTTTTAGAGTTGTAGCATATTGCAGGTTCAGTAGGAATATGAATTAATATTTAAGGGGATTTTAAAAATGTTTCTCTTAAATAATTTTGTTGCTATTCATAGTTTTTTCTCTTATGACAGTAAGCAACAGTAAGCAGCAATGTCTGCTTAAGCATAAAAGCATGAGGCCAGTTTTAAGGACTTGCTGAAACTGTTGACCAGGTTAGGCTGCTGCAGGGACCTTCTGGACCACGCAGACACTTTGATCTCCCCAGTCTCTGTCTCAGACTCATGGTCACTCCAGTACTTGGCTCCTAAGCCTCTTATCCTACTCAGCATCGAGGCCAGCTTGATTGCTGGTGATTTCTCATTGACACATCCACTCTCCTCACACCTGCCCCCCACCCTTGGTTTCTCCAGCCGCTGGCACACAACTCCCTCTGACTTGTGGTCTTACACCCTTTACTGATACTCAGATTGCATGTGCACAGAGCAGAGTCCCTTCGCACAGGAAAACAGTCGGAAGTAGAGTTTAATGAGAAAACAGGAGAAACTGTGCGGATCAGGCACAGGGCATTACCAGACATTGTACTGACCAGTCCCTGTTTGTGGGAGGCCAGCCTCCTTTATCCCCTTTTTACCTCTATTTTCCCATGCTTCCCATTCCCTGATCCTTTCCCTAACTTTGGTTCCTGGCCTAAACTTCCCATCATAAGTCGGGTACAAACCCAAAATGCTCTCCCCGGGCACCCCACAAGGAGCCCCATACTCAGTGACAGTCCCCTCCCAGTCCATGAGGTGCTTTGGTGTGCTCGTTTTGGCTAATGTAGAGTTAATTTTCTTTACAGTGGCTGGTATGGGGCTGTGTTTTGGGTTTGCGCTGAGCACAGGGTTGATAATATAGAGATATTTTTGTTATTGTCAAGCAAGGCTTGCACAGGGCCAAAGCCTTTTCTGCTTTTTGTACTGCCGTGCTGGCAAGGAAATTAGGGTTACATGGGTGCTTGGGAGGAACCACATCTAGGACAGCTGGTCCAAATTGACCAAAGGGGTATTCCATATGACATCATGCTCAGTATATAAAGTGGGGGAAAGAAGGAGGAAGGGGAGGACATTTGGACTGATGACATTTGTATTCCCAAGTAACCATTATTTGTGATGGGGTCCTGCTCTCCTGTGGATGGCTGAACACATGCCTGCAATGGGAAGCAGAGAATTTCTTGTTTTGCTTTGCTGGTGACCATGGCTTTTGCTTTCCTATTAAACTGTCTTTATCTCAACCCATGAGTTTTCCACCTTTTACTCTACTGATTCTTTCCTGGATCCTATTGGTGGGGGAGTGAGGGAGCAGCTGTGGGGTTAAACCACAGGACCTGGGGAGACCGTCTCCATTAGCTCGCTGTGGTGGGTCTCACCCTGCCTGCGTGTCTGATCACACCTGTGATGGATCAGGGCAGGGGCTTATGTTTCTTTCTTTGGCCAGGGTACTGGGGGATATTTCACTTGCCCCTGTGCCTCAGAGGACCCTCTGTCTTTGTTGAAATTAGCCTCTAATTACATAACCTAGCACTAGTAAACATCATGTTTTTGTTCGTCTAGTTTTGTTAAATAACTTGCAGGCTGCAGCATTCTGGCTGCTGATGGATTTGCAATTGCAGCTCCTACCTCTGTAATGCAGCCCTGATTTCACTGAAATGTACAGAACTTTGGCCACTGACTTGAGTGGAGACAGACTTTCGAATAGGTGTACACCAGCTTGCTCCCAGAGTATACACTGGCCCACACCTCACCTCCTCTGAGAAAGCAGATGCACAGAATTAAAGGAGAAAATAACTCCCACAGAAAATTCCTTTCCCTGCATTTTTTAAATCAGAAGGAAGGAAAACTGCCATTCAACTGCACAGCTTCTCAAGTAGACCCACTATTTTTTATTAGTAATCTCCACCATTCCACCCATTTTCTTAATCTTTTACAAACCTTACCTTTTCAATTACCTATGCATTTCAGGACAAGGAAAAATGTTATTATGAGCTTTTGCGTGTGGCTGTATATTTCTTAGCATTCCAATAGCTCTTCATGCCCCTGTAGTATCCAAACAATTAGAAAAAGCTGGCATGCAAAAGTTCCAGAAAAGTTTTTAGCTGCTGAAATTAGCAAAATAACCAATTGACTTTATTATAAATAAACAGATGAGAGTCATAGTAGCAGGCAATTTCTCAGTCATTTATTGCTATTTAGACTATGTCCCTTCATGCTGAAAAGATATGAGAAAGAAATCCGCAGCATATTTTATTAGTAAGGCTCTTTTACTCTCCAGGAAATCTATCAAGAGACTAGGTCTACTGTATAAGTCTATCCAAATATTTTAATAGGACCCTGCTCAGCATTTTCCTAAAATGAAGACGGATTTTGGCTGAGCCCAAATTATGATCAGGAAGTTCCTCCATGAACATAAGCAAGAGTGCTGATAGAGGCTATGACTGACTGAGACTGGAGGTTCACAATTGCGCAGAGAATTCTGGCTCTTCTCCAGCTTCAAGGATGGAGTCTGCCAACTTGGCAGGCTGGAGAACTCACTATGGCAATTTTTCAAATGGGAGAAATGGTCCAAGGAGGAGCTGTAATTCCATATAAACTGTCCAGAACTGATGACAGGGGCCTCTGCTTCCAACAATCTGGCCAAGAACTGAGTGAATCACTGTGTCCAACTGAAGATGGACAGTGTATTTATGGAACTCCTGTGGGCATTCACTGTGCAGCTACAGCCAAATTGCTAATGTAGCTGCAGCTTACAGTTGGAGAGTGTGATGCCCGGGATTTTCTGGATGTCAGAGCCTGGAAGTTCCTCTGAATTCTCCTAAGTGTGAGGTCATCAAACTATGTTTTTAAAAGTAGCAGTTTTGAGCTGCCTCATGTTGGTTTACTTTAAACGGGGCTTTAATTTCCAGAAATTTTTTGCTGCGCTTTATAACACTATCTCATACTTTAAAATCATTAATAAGTTTTTGAAAGCCTGAAGAACATCCTTTTTCAGCTCTCTAAATAAGAAAAACTCTTTTAGAGAGCCTGTCAGAGGCTTTAATCTATCTGAAGCCATATGAAGAGTGGTTGAGGTCACTTGTTCTGTTCAGCCTGGAGAAGAGGAGACTGAGGGGAGACCTCATTGCAGTTGCAACTTCCTTGTGAGGGAAAGCAGAGGGACAGACACTGATCTCTTCTCTGTGGTGGCCAGTGGCAGGACCCGAGGGAATGGCCTGAAGTTATGTCAGAGGAGCTTTAGGTTGGATATTAGAAAAAGATTTTTCATTCACAGGGTGGTTGGACACTGGAACAGGCTCCCCAGGGAAGTGGTCAAAGCATCAAGCCTGAGAGAGTTCAAGAAGCATTTGGACAATGCTCTCAGGCACAGGGTGTGACTCTTGGGGATGTACTGTGCAGGGCTAAGATTAGGATTTGATGGTTTTGTGGGTCCTTTCCAACACAGAATATTCTGTGATTCTGTGATTCTGTAAACCTTGAAGTCTTTCCCTGTTCTGCCTTAGGCTGTGAGATGGATTTGATGCATCCAGAAAAAGTTTCATTCTGAAACAAGAATGATAACCTTGACAAATTTGCTCTATTGAATTTAGCAAGAGTAATTATTTGGTCATAAACCCTACTATAAACACTCCAGACAGATTCCAAATATGAGACATAAGGATTTACTTATGTTATCTCTTGAATTTTCACAAGGAGGAGAAAAAAACTTCACAAAGAGGAGGGGAAAAAATTGCACAACAGTTACTGCTTAATGAAACAGAAAATTATGCAATTAATGCCTCACTGGCTGTAGAGAGTCAGAAGGTCAAAATTCAGCATCACCTTGGTCTGCCAGTTAGACTAAATTGGTCTCACCCACGCAATCAGCAAATCTTCTATTACAACGAGGCCTCATGGTATGTATGGTGGAACTTGTGTTTACTCTTCTAAATTTGGAAGTGTTCAAGTTTTTTTTCCTTAATGCTTTCAGGTGTTTCCTAGACTTGCGTGTCTCACAGAGTTTTAGATCCGTTGCTTCCAGCTCTGGGTTTCTGAGAGTTTGAGATACAACTTTTCTTAATAGAGTAGTGTTCACAAAAGTCCTACATCATTTATACTAAAGAAGAAAATAAGCTATTGCTATTATCACTTACAACAATTTCAAACTGCACTGAAGAGATTGATGCATGTGTTCACTCAAGCTGTTAAGTGTAGCATATCCTAATCCAGTCAAATTCCTTTATACATATTTTTCTTACTTATAGCACGCTCAGTTCCATATAGGACTTCAAGGTCACTTTTGTCACTGTTTATTTATTTCTTTCCCGAGAGAAAGATTATTTTGTAATATATTTTCTGATTATCTACAAGCTCACTGTTATAAAAAGTTGTTGTTACATTTTTCTGTAGCCTAAAAATAGTGAGAAATAGAAAGTCCTGCTGGAAGCGAGCATCTGACATTCCAGCACCTTCAGCTGGAGAGAATTTGAGATGTAAAGGCAACCTGCACAGGCCCTTATGAAAAGCAAAATAATAACATCCAGAGGGAGAGAGAATGAAGGAGAGCACATCCAAAGCATTCTGAAGAGTTTTAGCACACTTACCAATCCTATATACATAATTTAATTTCCCCACAGGACCATATTTCGTAGCTGAGCATCGTATACTATACAACAAAAGAAACACCAACTAACCGATCTTCCACCCTGTTGAAAAAAATGCTCACTTTATCAGTATTTGTGTATTTATAATACAACTATCCACAGTGGTAAGGAGATAAAAAATGCAAGTGTTACCTGAACACAGGATACCTTGCTACAGCTGTAGAGGTGAGCTATGGCAAGGGCAAACTAGCATGAGCTGTTTCAAAGCAAACAGGAGGCATAGAGCAGTGTCAGTATGCCCGGTTACTGCTGAATGTTGAAACCTGTGAGAAAAAGGACTGTGAGTGTGTGATGAACAAGTCAGGAAGCAGCAGCAGACAAAAAGAGCAAGGAAGAGAGAGGCTCAGCATGGTCTGGCATCAAAATGTGTCATTATATCTCCAATGTATTGCATTAAATATAATTATAATAAAAAATGTTCCAGGACAGAAGAACTTACATTCTGGTGGCTCTTTGTTCTACGTGGCTCAGCATAACTAAATTGGAAGAATTTATAGCTTTGTAAGATGGGGATAATCTTTTTTTCTGCAGAATCAACATGTGATGCATCTTTTTTTTTCTCCCATATCAGGTATTGTTTAATGTTATTCCAACTAATTGTTTATTTTGCCCCATTAAGTTGGAAGAGACCTGGGGTTGAGGCTTCTTACAGCTTACATACAACATAAACATGCATTTATTGCTTTCCAAGTCCACAAAGAAATAATCTGTTGGGAGAAACTGGAGCAAAGAAGTTTTTCTAAGTGATCAGGTTCACACATAAAAAGTGTGATTGCAGAGCTCTACCACACAAGACACTGGGTCATTCATTCCCAAAAGGAAGACTTTGTCATGACTTATCCCACCCTCAAATCTTCCTTTAAACCTTGACTTAGCTGTGAGCAAAGTTGTAAAGAGTTCTTGGCTGCTTTTGAATGAAAATCTGTGATGTCCACTGTTCGGAAGCTGGCAACAATGAAAGCAATCATGCAGTTTTTCATCTGAGTGCAGGTTTCCCGGACATTCTTTATGTTCCTTTTAAAAAGCAATCCTATAAATATGACTTCAGTGGCAGATGAATATACAGGGCAGACAAATGTGTCCCCTCACTAATGGTCTGATAAATTTGCAGGATTTTTTGGTGACATAATTACAACTTGGTCAGCCCCTGCTATTATGCATCACTGTTTGTGATAAACAGTGCTTTACCTTGCATGTTTTAGCAAAGTCTTTGAGAAAACTGCAGGGCAGTAAATCACCTGCTAACAAGGGCTGTAGCAAATTTTCCCCCAGAGCTCTGAACCCCAGCAAACTAAAGCACTAAAGATCATGAGAGATTCCAAATTCTGGGTCCACTTTTCTGGGACAGACTGAGGAATAGTTGCACGCAGAACAGATAAAGATGAAAAAAAAAAAAGAGTAGATAAAGATGAAAATATGTTGCATGTATTCACTGGCTTGATTAAACCTATACAGGTTATAATATTCAATAAAAGCACACTCCCATAAAAAGGTCATTGTAAGTTTGGTCTTAATGAGGAAGGTCTACACAAAATAATACACTGGCTGACATAAAAAAGTATAAAATTATGTTTAATTTTTCTTGATAATGCCAATTTTTTTGAGTTCCAGAGCAATACCCCAAAGAACTTTGTAGAGTGTTTGTTTTATTTCTGAAAACAATCACATTTGTAATATTATTTAAGGGGAAACTATTCAGGTTTCCTACATTTTTGTGCAAAAGGAGAATGATTGGCTATTTTAAGGTCAAACGTTACCACTTTTTAAAAGCTCGGGGGAGCTGCCCTCAGTAGATTGGAGGGCTACACTAACAGTGTGATTGGGTTTGCCTCATATGCATTACGCAATTTATGTGTTGGGGCAAAATAGCTAACTGTGGATGACATGTAATGGGAATTTCCACCTATTTCCCACTAGAACAGTTTCCCTAGCTTTCTTCTCACTAAACTAGAGCATGCCTTTCTCACCCAGGCCCTGAATAAAACACAGTCCAAAGCCCTTCCAAAAGTAGCAATGGAAAGAATTTTCCTTAAAACCTCTGCTGTTTCTTGCTAAACACTTTTTATAGTTGCATCCCATCCCTCCAGTGGCCCCTCATCAGAAATATCATCTACTTCCCCAGCACAGCAGACTTATGCAGAAGAGCTTTTGCCTGTGCCCTTTACACTCTTTCATAACTAATCAACAACCACTCACTGCCTAGCTATTTGTGTTAGATGTGCTGTGTAACTGTGGCACAAAGCCTTTCATTTGTGTTCTTACTAACGCTATTTGTAGACTGTGGATTGTAGCTGCTGCCTCTGATCTTCCACTGTCTTTTAAAAATGAATAAAAATAAAAAAAAAAAAGAAGCAATTATTGGCACTGTTCAAAGAGCTTTCCCTGTTCTGCTCTCAGGAAAGCAGCCTTTGTACAAAGCCAGTGGAGTTGTGCCCATTCACAGCAGGGCTGAATTTGGCCTGAAATGCTGCCCTAGTAAACAGCACAGGCATCCTTTTATGAATCAGGAAAGGTATGGCTCGTCCCTGCATATGAGACAAGTCAAGCTTGCAGTCCCTATCCCTCACCTCTCATTCCTCACATAGCTATTTTTCTAAATGAGCAAATATTGCCCTTCCGATACACAGAGTCAGGCCCAGCCTTCCCATGGAGTGGAAATAGGTTCTGCCAAAAGAGCTGTAGGCAGTGCAGGCTTAGAGACAGATGATTTTTATAGGCCCAATGAATTTGTTACTGTGCTGATGGCTTTCTCAGGGACACTTGTAATATCTAAAGGAGCTTGAGTGTAAGTTAGAACAGGTCCTCAATAGGAAGATGAAGCTTATTCTTCCTCGCAAGTAAGCAAAATGAAATGAAAGGATGGGAGGACAAGGGGGTCTGTTTATCCGTGAGAGGAGCACAAAGAAAACAGGAGAGTGACTAGAACTAATAAGAAGGAGGAAGAATGAGAATGTGCTGGGTAGAGTTTGATCAATATGAAAGAATTATTGGACCTATTTTCTTTACCCTTTGCTTTTTTGGCATTATAGGAAATGGGTTGATGATTTTTGAGTGGAGATGGGAAAGGGTGAGGGAAGAAGGAGGTGCTTTCTGATATCCTTGCAGGTTGGTTTTCCCAAGTTGATATATTAATGCCAAGACTGACTCCAGCATGCATTTGCTGAAGCCTTTCTTTCAGCAGTTTCTGTCTATTAGTCTCTGACTAGTTATCCCTAAGCAGTACATCCACACTTGTGATGGATAGCTGGAAAATACCTAGAATCAGAAAAATAAAATTTTCATGCATTTAACAAGAGTTTAATCACCTGATTAAAAGATACACTTTGGGGGGGGGGGGGGGGAGGGGAACAAGGATAGCACTTGCATCATCTCTCTGTTTCTCAGAGAAGAATTTTGTGTTAGCATGCCTATGACCTGTCAAAGAGAGATTTTTAATATTAAATGTCAGCTGGGAGAATCCAACTTGAGCATAAAAAGAGCGTTAAATATGGTACATCTACCTCTTCGGATTTTCTCACACCAAAATCATTTTAGGAAAAGACAGTAAGGTGAACAGTCATGCAATTGAAACCATGCTCACTGAAGAGCTCTTCTCTGACTTCGGGAGCTATAAGTGGTATAGAAAAACATGAAATACAGATGGTCAGATTTTATCAAATCAAACTGCATCACAGTGTGCTTGCTAATGTGATTTGAACACCACTTTTTGAAAATACAGAATTGACCATCCCAACCACCAATTTGAATAGGTAACACCTATACCCATGACCAATATTCACACACTCTAAATAATGTCTTCTATGTATTACAAGGACTGTACAACTGTCTCATGCTTCACCTTTTCTGTATATTTATAGGTCTGTCCAACATTGAAGATGGCAACCTTATAATGATGGAAGGTTTTTTGTGGTCTGTATCATCCTCCAGATGATCCAGTTCCTTCTTCAGGATGGAAAACAAGAAACAATCATAATCACTTATCAATATATCATATTCTGTTCATGGTTATGCAAGTTTCTCAATATTCAACAAGGACCAGCCTGACTCTTCCGTAGTCTAGCTTTAACTTGTGCCTTTCTATGACCACTTTTGAAAAAGGCTGGATCCAAAGCTGCTTTCTACCAATCTGTGGGAAACGTTCTGAACATTAGAGACAGAATGAGACATTCTTGCTATGCATTGAGAAGGTACAACAGCTGAGATCAATCATGTCAATCTTGCCAAGACATGGTGCTCTCTCTCCCTTTACCATCCACATTGTGTTATTTGGGTCCCTTGGTTTTGGCTTTGGTATGTGGATTCTGTGCAGACATGGAGTGCCCACAAAATACAATGCAATGGATGTTTTTGCATAGCAAAGACAAATGAGAAATCATTGTAGAACTCTTGATGAGTGTTTTCTAATATTCACTTTGTGTTTCAGTTGTCTGTCCTTGTTGCCTAATTATAACACCGCATGGACATCCAAATAAATGATACTCTAACTCTCATCCATCTCTCTCAGAGAGAAAGGGCTGTATAACATCTGCCAGATCACTGTGTTAGCAACTTTCCACATATTTCTGTGTGGTCTTTCTGCATATGGAAGACAACATAGTGCAACATTTCTTGACTAAATGTGCTTATATAGAAAAACAATTCACTTTTCAAACTAAACCTCCAGTGCAAGGCAAAGTAATGCATCGGAAGTTACCAGTAATTTACATGATCCTATGGCTTTCCTTCCCTGTAATGAAGAACATGGATGTTGTGCCCTACTTGGGGAGTATTCTGTACATGAGAAAACATGAAACACAAAAAATAGAAGAATAATATAGAATTTTGTGGAAATGTTGTATATCTCTTGTATATCTCTATGTGTATCACTGGTGATCTAGACTCTGAAGAAAGTGGCTTTCCACTGTCAATGGAAAGATGAAGATGTATTTGAAGATGTATTTCATCAGATAAACTACTCCAGATGAAGATCTTTTTGTATGGATATAGACTGGGGTGCACACAATCGCCAGGCTAGAGTGACTCATAAGAAATTTAACAGGAGAACTACTTTTTTATTTGCTTCATTGTCTAAGAATCAGCATTTGAGATGTATTTCTATGTGTTTTTTTCTGGCTATAATAGATGCAAGCAGACTGAAGTTACTATTTATCATATGAGGAAATTTCAGTTGTAATCACATTCTCATTATCTATTTACATCAGTGTTTTATAGACACTTATCTGTAGTTAATTTTCCCTCTTGAATTTTCAGGATGAATTATAAGACACCTAGCAAAAAGATTTCCATTAAGTCCTGTAACTATTTTTATGGAGAATTTTGAACCTGGCAGTTCATATGCTTATAATTAGAGGACTTTTGGTTTACTTGGAGCGGTGATTGAGTTTTTCAATTGAAAATAAAATAGAAAATCCATAACACGGAGTATATTTTCTAAAATATGTAACTTCAAAAGGAGCTTAAGTCCTAGTCTACAATTGTGCTATTTAGTGCCACCGTGGTCACATTTTTAACAAATGGGCAAATTTCAAGCCAAACTCCAGGCTATTTGTGAATAATGAGTCATAGAGAACCCTTAGTGCACAAGCTTTTTGCTTTCTTTGCCATCAAAGTAAACTCACTTCAAAAGTAGCTAATACAGAGAGAGGACTGACTAGTGATCGGTCTGTGAGGCACTTGAGTACTCAACACAGTAGGAAGGTAAATTAGTGATGCAAGGAAACCATGAGTTTTGGTCTTTTTTTTTTTTTTCCCTCCCTGCTGCTACAGGGAAATTTATAATCTATCACATCTCCAGGATGACAAACTCGTCATTTTTTTTAAATGGCCATAGTCACAGAACTGGGAATCAATTAATTCCATTCTAACCTAAATTATTTAACATATCCAATCTTTTCTATTGGTTTATTAATGTCTTTGTTTCCTTTTACAATAAAAATTCTATTTCAGATGAGAGAATGTAGATTCTTTCACAGTGAGAGTTCAAGTAAACTAAGATTAGATCATACATGAAAAATCCAAAACCCAGCTAGTGGTTGAGGAGTAAGTTTCATTAGAGCCAAAGATGGCTGTAGAAAAATACTAACATTTATAATATAAGGAGAAATGCAATTAAAAATATACATTTGTCATATTTAAAATAAGCACCTTTTTATGATTTTAGCCAAGTATCATCATGACACTTACATTTTTTTCCCAATTCAGCTTTGACAGAGGCTAGTTTCTTCTGGCTTTTGCATGGTTGCTCTAGCTGCTTGTCTTTCCAGAGCTATGTTAAGCAGTCCTGACCAGTTCCTGCATACATATGGAATTCTCCCATCATTTTCAAATCAAAATACTACAGTTTTTAAATAAAAAGGTAAACAGAGAGGCAAAGAATTGAAGAAGAAAAAAACTGTTGAGAAGGTTCTTAGTAAGAAAATTGAAACAGGAGGGAATGGCATGCAGAGAAAAATGCAAGTTCACACACCAAAGTTAGAGGATTTGGGATTAATTGAAATCCTCAAGTGGTGCATGGTAAGTGACTGCCTATTTAGAGCCAATAGATAGGTTTCCGTGAGGTTAAGGAAGCGAAAAATCCCATACGAAGCTAGTGAGATGTTAAATTCTAATTAGAAGTGTTAATTAAAAAAAAACATTTCCAATTTCATCAGTGAGAGTGCTTTTGTTGTTCTGATTCTCTTTGCTACAGTGAATCCTAAGTATCCTAACTCATTTTGTCCCAATATTATTTACCACTTCTATAGGGTATAAAAAAGTTGACTATGACTATAGAAGCAGGGATTATTACAGTGGCACCTTCTACAGTGTCTGTGATAAGAAGACTGTCAGCACTTCCACTGGATGAGACTTTTCTGGGCTTGAAAACTGAAGTCATAAAATTCACACTGAACTGAAATTTGGGTACATAACTTCCCAGCCTGTAAGAAAATGCCCTGTAAACTTTATGTATATTAAAATGATAGAGCATTTTTAAATTAACTATACAAAACCAGTTTGTTTCCTCCAGATTCAGGTGTTGCATTGTACAATGCCAGCTAAAAAATGCAGTTGTTTAGCTTGACATTTTGCAGGTCATTACCCTGTGGCATGGAGTAAGTGCATGACACAGAATGAAACAGGATGTTAGTGGCAAGTACTACTTTACCAAGAGTTCTCAGTATTCACCCCTCCAGAAACAGAGCTTCTCTTCCCCCATACTGTATAAAAAAACTGCTTGCTGCCCATGCAGGATCTACGCTATGCTCCTACAGGAGGGCGGGATAGTAAAAACCCAGCAGAGACTGCCTGCAGCTAGCCAGGCAGTAAATTGCAACCCCCAGATTATTGGCCTGTGTCAGGTAACTGTTCTGGAGAGAAGGATACTTAAAACTCCTTGGTGAATACTCTGACTTAGGAACAGAGTCAACATATTCCCTTTCAGATCCACAGGAACACTTCTATAACATATCTTGGTGGCTATTAGCAAACTAAACTACAAAAGCTCCTACAAACCCCAATACATACTTATTTTAAAACACACATTAAAAAGAAAAAAAAAGATATAGCTACAAGCACAAATCTTTATTGGTTTAGATATTGATTCACACATTCCTGTGTGCTTCAAGTGCTGTGAAAGAGGGGACACACATTTTAAATACAGAGAACTCTGTAAACTACAAAAGTTAGGTAGCCATAAGGTATGGCTCCTCTTGGAATGTTGGTTTTCCTACTCAATATGTGATCAAATGTAAATATCTTTAAGAACTTTGCAAAAGAAACACAAAGCCCAGTAGGAAAAAAAACAACAACAACAAAAAAAAAAAAAAAAACCCAACAAAAAACCCAAGCATCAAAACCCAATAAACCACCAACCAACCAACCAATTAAAAAAAAATTCTAAAAAACAACCCAAACCCCAAACCCAACATAAATATCAAGCTAACATCCAATCAACCTTCAAATCTCTATAGATTTGCATTAGAGAGTCTTCATCTATGTCTAACAATGAAGGAAAATGAGAAATGAGATAACTTTATCTTGGAGTAGAAGAACATGACATTCTTTCCTTTTGCATGGCTTGGCCAGAAGGCTCTTATGAAGACCTGAATATGATACTTTTTCACTGAAATGTGTATTCTGTGCATGGGAAAAGATTTCCCAGTGGAAATTTTGATAAAAATAAATTTTCTACAAAAAGACTTCATCTCAAGAATTCAAGAACTGAGAATGAAGAAAGCCACTTTAATGAAAGGTCTCTGTCCATTTTTATCTTGTATTGTTGGCCATGTTTAGCTTAGGAGGGTAGTCTTGCATATTAACAAAAGACCACAGCACCTACAGAAAGGTAAAACAGCAAGTAAATTGACTAGATTTTTATGACTTAACACATGTAAATGTATTTAATCTAGTGCTTTGTCATGTATAATTCAGTAAGTTAAGGCTAGCTTCTGGTGGCAGATCAAAACTATGACAAATATACATACAATTCCCCTGAGAAAACACAAGATCAAATTCTGTATTTCACTTTGTCTGGAAAGGAAAGATCATTAGAGAAGAACATTTCAAATGTGTAAAGAGTATTTAGAATATTATGTTTTATATCACATAAAGGTGAGGTACTTTTCCAGCCTATGAACTACCATCTATTTCCTAAAATATTTCTGTATCATTGGAAATGTTTATATTTTTGTTTTAAATTCTGCCATTTTACATTCCTCCTAATTTCATTACATAATTAGAAATCGTTATTCTCTGTATAGCAAGCAGTTTCTTTTCTTGGCACAATTACTGGACTGTATCTTGTAGATTTTTCTCTGAAGTACTGAAATGGAAGGATACCCCCATTAGCCCTTGCCCCCAGCTCCCTTAACTCTCCAGGCAAGTTTGATGAGTCACACTTTTTCCTTTAAAGCTTTGGGATCTTGTGCCAAATTCAAGCAGTGTTGCCAACTCCAGTGATTTTATCATGAGTCTCATGATATTTAAAACCCTAGCTCCAGTACTCATTTGGTAACATTAGAATCTCTGCTTTCATTAAAAATAAATAAATACACAAAATCAAAGCTTTAAGACTTGAGAAGTGTGACAAAAGAACAAAAAAAACCCCATGCAACAACAAAACAAAACAAAACCCCGCAGAATATATAAGGCTCAAAGAAACCCAGATGGGAAATGAAAACCGAATCCTACTTAATAGAAATCTTGCAATCTGTAAGGTCCTTAATTCAAATTAAAAAATAAAAAAAAAAAAAGAAAAAAAAAAAAGAAAAAAAAAAGAAACCAGCCCTATTAAAAGAAAAATCTTGCAATTTCTAGTGTACTTTACAGGGTGTAAGGGTTCTTCTGGTTCTGAAACAGCTGAGGCTGAAAATGCTGCAATCACTGCTCATGCTAAGGAAGCTCCACCAGTATCATGTGAAGGGAAGAGTTTGACCTAAAAATAATTTGATAGTCTTAATCATGTTACTTGTGTAATTCCTGGCTTCTGAGCATGATCACAGGCAGGAGTCCAGGACAACCTTAGAGCTCTGCAGCACTTTGCTGTCCCTTTGTCTCTGGGACAAGAGAGAAGGACAGATCAAGGCAGAGGGTGTAGCTGTGTATGGAATACACGGAAACTATTGCAAAAATTATAAATGTTCTGACACTACACCCTATGAAATGTGGTTCATCTTTCAACCTTGCAGTTCTCCGACGGCCATGGAAGAGCGGGGGGAATAATCCAGATAGACACTCGAATTAATTTCTAACCACAAGAAATTACAAATTTTTGCATTTTTGAGACCCTTTGTAGACTTACAGGAAACCCATCCTGGAAATATACCTTAGACGTCTTTCCAAAGTCTGTCTACCACCTTCTGGAATATAATTTTTCCTCAGATACAACTCAATCTCTTCCGCTTTCTTGGCCATCAATATTGTTGAACTCTTTGATTGTCTATGATGCAATGTCCCAAGTTTAGTTAGAGCATTTACAACTTTCTCCACATCATCAATTCTTCATATTTGCTGACACAATGTTTTACCATCTGTCAGCTTTTCAAATTGTCTTGACTTTCTTTGTAGACTGCTTATTTTTTCCTTCAGAGAAAGAAAAAGGGAAGGGAAGGTTTGGGAAGGGAAGGTTTGGGAAGGGAAGGTTTGGGAAGGGAGGGGAGGGGAGGGGAGGGGAGGGGAGGGGAGGGGAGGGGAGGGGAGGAGAGGGGAGGGGAGGGGAGGGGAGGGGAGGGGAGGGGAGGGGAGGGGAGGGGAGGGGAGGGGAGGGGAGGGGAGGGGAGGGGAGGGGAGGGGAGGGGAGGGGAGGGGAGGGGAGGGGAGGGGAGGGGAGGGGAGGGGAGGGAGGATGGAAGGAAGGATGGAAGGATGGAAGGAAGGAAGGAAGGAAGGAAGGAAGGAAGGAAGGAAGGAAAGAAAGAAAGAAAGAAAGAAAGAAAGAAAGAAAGAAAGAAAGAAAGAAAGAAAGAAAGAAAGAAAGAAAGAAAGAAAGAAAGAAAGAAAGAAAGAAAATTAAATAACAGATTTAATGTTGTACAATATGAGACTAACATGTGTGTATTCTAACATATTTGTGGTCCTGTGTTTCCCATGATACTTTTACTGAGGAATGTTTCCTGTACAAGTTACTAGAAAAAAAAAAATCCAACACCCATAACTGACAATCAACCATTAGCACCACCACCACCACAAAAAATACACCCCAAAACATGGTTATGTAGCTGCTTTGGGATGCAAGAAAAAATATGAAATTTTTGGTGTTTGTTTGTTTGTTTTTTGTTTTGTTTGTTGTTTTTTGTGGTTGTTTTTTTGTTTATTTGGTTTTTGTTTTATTTTTTTGTTTGTTGTGATTTTTAGTTTTTAGGGATTTTTTCTTTGTTAAGATTTTATTTTAACTTTCTTTAGTATTTTTATTTCATGGATCATGATTTCTTAGCTTCCCTCTAGTGACGAATACATCCCAAAAGATCAAGGTAATTATCAAAATCATGGAGGTTTTATATCAGTGGCCATTTATAGTTGATAAAAACTCACAGGAATAGGGTTCAAGGAGTTTTGCCAGTAATTTCTACATCTACTCAGAGATTTTCCTACATGTTCCACTACAGTGTCAAAGACATCATTAAGCAGAGTGAGGTAAAACCAGTGAGCTCACCACGTAATCAAAAGTTTAAAATGCAGAAATGCGTTCCCTAGAATAGCTTATTAAGTTTTCCTTTCTCAAGAGGACCTGAACTGATTGTATTTCAGGTTTTTCAGTTTCTCTTAAAAATTCTGGTCAGGTTATATTTTGACTCAATAGTAAAATGCAGATCTGTTGTCAGTGCTGAAGAGAGGAGGCAAAGATAAACTGGCCAAATCTGCTGATTCATCTCTGTGTAGCTGATTCCTGAAGTGTACCACTCTTATGATTTTGGGTTCTTGTGGCTGTGACCTTCAAGCTGCGTCCTCTTCCTTTTACAAACAGAGAAAGTAAACTTAATGGACAAATTGTTTTGGGCTGGTGGAAGTAAAACAGCAACAGAAAATTTGTCCTCCTTATAAAGGTTAAGTTTGTAGCTCCACTGAACTAACATAATCGCCCGTACTGTTAAAAGGGATCTTTCTAAAATATGTTATTTTCACTCATTAAGTCTTTATATTCACAGTATGACCTATGAGAAAAGCATCTTCTCTTTACCAAATCTTCAAATACCCTGGAAACCCTAAGATTTAACAAAATGACAGAAAGAACACAATCATTTCTGCTTTGAGTCATACCCCATAAAATATGACAGTTCTAAAGAAAAGAAAATGTCATTCCACCTTGAATCGAATTTTGAATACAGTAGTAATGAAATTATCACTTCTCTCACACAAATACGGGAACAATGCAAGTTTCTCACAGCTCCAAGTTTAATTTGCTAATGGAAAAATTGCCTACTGCTCAGAGAAGTCAGTGTGAATGCTACTGTTTTGTAATGGGGTCCGTATTATAATATTTGATTATATTCTGAGGGGTTTTGTGCAGCAAAAATACCCACAGATATAAAAATGAAAAAGAGTAGTTGCACTATCAGGAGAACTGAATTAGGCTCTATGCTGGTATTGCCAGGGTTTATTTCTGTCTTGACAATACATAATAACCATTTCTAGCAGGTCAGGCTCCTATCAAATATCCATGCAGCTTGACTTTTGGCAAAATATGTAGTTTTACAAGGGAAACAAAAGCTACAGTTCTCCAAATGAAAGCAGAGGATACATTATGCTTCATGTAGCTTTTCTTGCCAGAAATGATTGGTGAAGCCTATCTATTAGATTTTATTTATTTAGTAATTGTTCAGCAGCTTTCCAATTCCATGCTGATTTCCAGGAATTAAGAGTTACAGTAATAATATGCAGTAGAGTGTATGGGTTTTTTTTCTCTAACTGGCCCTCTTGCACGATGGCAGGATCAGGCATGGGGCTGGACCTTGGCCCAGTTTGGGTGGGAAGTGAGAGAAGTTATTTCTCCATTACTGTTCTTTTCAACAAAACACTATTTGTCATGCTCATTCACTGAAGATGTCTCTGCAGATGATGTCAAAGCAAAACCAAGCAGACTCTGCCAGAGCTGCATCCCATATTGTTCTTGAAATTGTCCATGGATCTTGCTATTACAAACTTAATTGCTGAGTCTGAATTAAGCATCAGAATTTAAATTGAGGTCTAGAGCTGAATTATTTCAAAGTTTTATTAGGAGTTAAGAACTGAGGCCAAAATCAAAATACCTGCCACTTCACAAAATGTGGGGCACACTAGAAGAAAGAAGAAGAGGACTCTAAGTTCAGAAATTGTAAGGCACACTATTGGAAAGAAGAGAAGAATTCTATTTTTGCCATCAAGTGCTCTTGCTCAGTCAAGACCAAAATAAATATATCCTCTGATAGAATCTTACGTTGATTTGCTTTTCCATTAAAATATATTTTTCTTTATCATCCTATTTTCTGTATTAACATGAGGAAGATCGGTCTCATACATTCTCATTCAGTTTCATGAACACTGTATTTTACTAAAAACCTATTTAATTCAATCTTGTACTTCTCTTCAATCCCAGCATACATGGGCTTCCCTCTCGTCTTGATATTGTTACCACATTCCCAAAAGGCCCCTAGTGCCTCCAAAACTAGGAAATCCCATTTTGTTACATAGTCCTACTATGCAGACGAGCAGCAGTTTTTTCCTTCTTCCCCAATGACTTAGATAATCAAAATGCAATCTACTCTAAAATAAAATTACTATTTTTTTTAGTAAGATAAGGCAAACTTCAACAAATATTTTATTTGTTGTCTGCAAAATACTAAGACATAAACATTTATCTTTCTGTAGATTTTCTTAAAATCTTTATTTAGTTGCAATTTCAGTTATTTAGCACAAACAACACCATTTTGTTCCTGCTCTTATCAACATCAGTGTCTTTCTTTGCAAACTTCTTGAATCAGCGTTCCTGTGCCAGTGATTACAGATACTCCAGATAGGAAACACAACAACTGCTATTCCTGTGTGGGCATCTTAGGTTTTGTGACTCTCATTCTCAACTGCTGAATCAGAAGAAACAGCCTTCTGACACAGACACTTTAGCCTTCTTCACTGTCTGCCTTTCTCCCCTTAGGATGTTTTGGTGTGGGATTTTTTTTAATTCTTTGGGGTTTTTTTGTTTTGTTTTGTTTTTTTGTTTTTTTTTGGTTTTTTTGGTAGCAGAAGGAAAAGAATCTTCTAAACAAACAAACAAAAACCAAACAAACAGAGAAACAAAATCCAGTTCAGAGGCTACAGCTGGGATTCAAAATTTTTCCAGCCTAGAGTCAACCCACAAAACTCTATTTAGTCAAATCCCAATTTCAGTGGCACTTTTCCCTCTTTCCTTTTGTTTTCTTCATCCATTGGAAAAAGGCGTGACAGTCTGAGTCCACTGTTTGTTAACTCTCCCTTGACTGAAAGCCAAAAATATCCCATAAAATTTTACTCATACAGAAAAAGCATCCTGCATTAAAACATTTCCTCATTCAGTTCATAGAGAAGGATATTCAAGGAAAGTTGGTGAGTAAATCAATGGCAAGATAATGGCCTATGCGGCAAGAGGCTAATTATAGTGAGACAAAATGGAGGAACAATTCTTCTCTATTTCACTTACCATGTGTTATCCTGAATCCCCACTACCTTGCAGGCAGTAATTCATTAAACTATGCAGCATTCTGGTAATAGTGAAAATGCTGAATTACTTTATCAGAGACAAATTGTTTATACAAAGACATCCATTCTCCAAAATAAATATATTTTATTATATAAATATGGGAAAGAAAATAAGAATTTTCTAAAATAAGGTCACTCATGCAGCAGTCCATGAAACATAAAATCTTTGGTATGTTTTTCACATAAAACACTGTTCTAAATGCGAGTGGATCTGTAACCTCAGAGATTAATAAAAGAAATCCTTTGGTTTGTTTGTTGTGGTTGCTTTTATTCGGGTGATGAAAATAGAACAAAGCAGACTATGTTCAAACAGCAGTTATTCAGTAGTCTTTACAGATATTGTCTGAATCTAATTGGATTTTAATGAAATGATATTTCCTTTGTGATAAGTACATAAAAATTATGTTTTTAATTAACATCACAAGGTATAAGCTATAGATACCAACCCTCAACTGAAATAATATTACTTTAATGTTTGCTTCATTAAAAAAAGGACAGAAGTAATAACAACGTAGCAAGAAACGTGTGTAAACTAACTGGACAATGATTAGTGCTGGACCCTTTTCATCCCAAGGAGCTGAGCAATTTTCCTCATGCCTATTTCATTTACTACTTCTCAATTCAGTGTTTAGCCATGAAGGAGTTTACAGAGTTTGTTTACACACTTGAAATTCATTTTGGGGGGAGCAGGCACTTGGACTGGAATATCAATATGCCAGGAAAAAATATAATAAAATAAGTTTTCAAGAAGGTATTTTAAGTGGTACAAGTAAAAACAAAACAAAACAAAACAAAACAAAACAAAACAAATGAAAAGTGGTGAAGAAACAGTGATGTTCTGGCACAAAGAACACTATTCTCATCAGTAATTATTTCTATGGCTTGTTACAAAGTAATACTGTAAACACAAAGCTGTAGAATAATTTAGGCTTAAAAACTCTTCTAAGATCATCAAGTCCAACCAAACGCCCAGCACTGCCAAGTCCCCCATTAGCCCATGTTCCCAAATGCCACATCTACACATCTTTTAAATTATCTCCAGGGATGGTGATTTAACTGTTTCCCTCGGTATTCTGTCCTAATGTTTAACCATCCCTTTGGTGAAAAATCTTTCCTAATATCCAGTCTAAATGTCCTCTGGCACAACTTGAGGCCATTTCTGCTAGTCCTATCACTTTTTACTTGGGAGAAGAGACTGCAATGACCTCACTACAACCATTTTGAATGGCCAGAGTAGGCAAAACCAAGAGTCTATCTAAATTTTCCTGTCCTGTCTCAGGTAGAGGCTGGCACTGATCTTTGAGAAAATAATAGTGTAGACTGATATGTTGTCTCAGTCTCTGCCAATTTATAGATTCATTCTCCATGCCAGCATGATCTATTTTATCTATTTATTCAAATAACTTGGGAGTGAAGAAATACCCTGTCAGGGTACCACTTTGACTTATATTTTCCAAGAGATGATAGAATGAACAATCAGGAAAAAAGAAAAGGAAAAAAACAAACAAACAAACAAAAAGTGCTTCTTCCTCAACATCTTAATTGTGCTACCCATTGGGCACAAAATCATTAGCTTATTATTTTGCTTCAGCAGCTACAAGGTAGTAAGGGAAAGAGTCAGGACACAGAACTACATTTGCTCCTGGGTCAGAGCAGCCCTGTGTTGCCCTTTTTAGTAAATGCTTGACAATAAATTTGATGTAATGTGAGACATACATCAAACAGATGGCAGTTCAAGGTATAATGCACAGTACACAAGTGGGCAAGAAAACAAAGGAAAAAAGCTAAGTAAGCTCAGAAGTTTAAGCCGCAGCAAGTTATTTGTATTTCCAAGGTGTTCATCCTGGCAAGAAACTGACACTGAGACTTCCCTTGACCAGAATCTGGGTTAAGCGGAGTGAAGGAAAATCACTTTATCAGTTTAAAATGTATGTTGTAATGTAGACCAAAAACCTAATCTAGAGGGTTTGACTTGCTCCAAGCCCTGCAGTCTGTCTCTGTGGCTCTGTCTCCAAAGCAGGGTGGTATCATGTGCTGTGTCTCATGTCCTTGGGGTTAGGAAATACTTGCATCAAGGCACAGCTCTGAACCCTGAGTCCTGTTTGGCACCTGTTTTCTTTCTGCTTGCAATTTTCATCCAAAGGAAAAATTGAGGAATATGGATCTCTACTTTAAAGGCCTCTAATGTAATGGATATAACAGAGTATCCTTACCTGGTCACTTCACCCTGGAGAACCTAGATGCACCTATCCTTGCTGGGAAATATGCAGAGCCTTTTCTTCTAACAATGGCTTCATTTGGTGCTCCCTGAGACTCCCATAATTTATTCATACTGAAGTACACTTACCATTAGGTATCTGCAGTATCTTTATTTGAGTTTGTTATTCTGTAACATTAGCTTAAACATTTTATAAACTGCTGTGCAGGTGACAAGTTTATTAAACCAGGAAAGATAATCATAGTACAGAAAAAGCATTATACCACAAATTTCACAGAATTCTATTGTATTTACCTTATTTATCAGGTGACAAAAAAGGACTCTACTTTTCAATTGCTGAAGTCACAAATGTAAACATTCAGACATTCATCCAAAAGCAGGTGATGCAACTTGAGATTTATATTCAGCCTTGACCCACAATCCTATGCTCAGAAATTCATTAGGTATCCATATCTTTCCGGGCTTGTACTAAGGAAGAAGGGAAGGCTACTCACTCTCTCTGCCTCCAATCACAGAACTAGTCAATTAAGGTTAATGTTCTGTTTTGTTTGAATATTAGCTTTGATAATTTAAACTGGAATGTCTTCTAACAATGCAAGGCATACCCTCCTCATTTAGAAACCCTGCATACTAGTATCAGGGATATAAAAAGGGATCTTCAAGTTGTTAAAAGGCATCTAACAAAGTGTATGATATATTTTAAGCTATCTGTATCAGGCTTTTCACAACAAATTAGACCACAGTCACTTTCATGTAGGTATATACTGAGTGCAATAGAGTCATAAGATCGTTTAGATTGGGTAGTATGGAAACTACCTTAGCATATAATAACTGATAGTAATGCTAGCAGTAAATCCTCCAATGAGACCATAGAGAAATACAAGGAAATTAATTTTCCCCATACTTTTAAAATAAAATGCAATGATTTAAAAACAAATAGCAAAAATCACTACTCTGAAAGAAAATTTTTACCTGACAGGCCTATTCCTTATTCCTAATCTTGCTTCCTTAGTGTGTTGTTTAAAATAGTTCATTGAAACTGGGTGTTGAAACTGCAGTTGTGCATTTAAGATAGTTGTAAAAAATGCATTAAACTCCGTGAAGGATCTGGAAATAATTGAAGTCTCTCAGCATATGTCAGTGACAGAAGCAGAAACACAACTGAATTTGCAAAGGCATTTTAAAACTCTGTTTCAGAATGTTTATTACCTATTTCTTTTTCCAACTGGATCAACCTGCAAGATCCCATATTTGTAGCTAGCCACATGGGAATAAAAACCCCTGATTTCTGTAGTGCTTAGTAATGTGCATATTTTCTTTCAGACTAAACATATTTTATCTCAGTGTTTTATTGAAGAAGTCTGATGGGATTATCTTCTGTCAGTGTTTTCACAATGGCAATACTGCACAAGAATATTCAGTGCACCCTGTATCAACCCAGCTGTGCAAAGACCTCACTGCTCATGGCAGATACCCTTGTGCAAGTGAAATATTTTTGAGTGAAAAGGGCTTTTTGGAGGATGGAGAGAGAAATTAATGGGGGGGGGGGGCTACCAAGTTAATCACTTAGGCTTTGAAGCCTTCATGGTACAGTGAAATGGATTTTGATTGGCAGGCAGTGCAAGTAGGGAGGTATTTACAAGCAAGGTAGAAACTGGTAACTGCACAAAGGCAGTGAAGAAGTCCAGTCAGTACTCCCATAAATTAAATTAAAGACCTGGAAATCTTGCTCTAACAAACTTGTAACAGTGTGAAGATGGAGACCAAATTTTTATATGATTTTTCCCCAACAAATTATTGTCTTAAAAATACTCATTTCTATCTTGACAACAATTTTAGCAAGCAGGTCTGAACTGTTTAATAAATGTTCTGCAATCACGGGCAGAAACAAAAGTGCAAGTATTGGCTTACATAAATAAAGCTCCTTAAGAATGTTGAGACAATTTCATATTTGTAGTGATCTAGAAAGCACAGGAAAGTCAAGGAGGCACACAATTGAAAGACCAATTTCTGTATTACCTGATTTATCTTTGTCATGTGACTGTAGAAGGAGCAAAATTATGCCAAGGTTTGACTGAGTTAATCTGAGTCTAAAAGCCACTAAAAGGTTGTCATATTTTAACTCTCTAAATTTTAATAAAAATAATAGTATCATTAAATACTAAGGAAACTACTATTATATCAACATTCATCCCCAAAACATTGCTGACTACACTCATCAGACTTTTTTCATCATCGCAAAAATTGTTCATGACTGAGCATTTATTTTTGCAAAATTTTTATTCCTGCTAAACATGGAGCAAATTGTATACAGTCTTGAAATGTCTCTTGAGCAAACATTTGAGAGCTATTAATAAACAAAATGTGACATGAAAAATCAGGGTATTTCAAGTGCCCCTAAAGACATTTCTTGGCAACTCTCTAATGACTTATTGTAAAAATATTTATATATCATCTTTTTTAAAACATATCAATAATCTTGGAAGCGTCACACAATTATTATAGATTATTCATGATTTTCCATTAAAAAAAGCTTGGGGAAATGTAATCGAAAAAACCCACAAAATTAGCCCAGCTGATCCACTCACCAATATAATAAAACATAGTAAACATTTTTTCAAGTAACACACAGAATGTTGATGCATTCAGCAAGTGAACAATTTCTAGAGGTGATGCTCTTTAACTCTCTTCTGTTGTTTCCTTATTGTGGGAAGTAAAATCACATACTGTAAGTGGAAATGTGAAACTAATCTGTGAAGAATTTATTATTCTGATCACTTTGCTTCTCTGGCCAAACATGTTTTCTCTTGCTGATCTGATTTTCTCTATTTAATAGCATTCTTTGCCAGAGTGGGTCCATGACCATAAGGATGATCCTGGTTCAGTACTGCACAGGTAGTATTAATGGATAGGTAAGAGCAGGCAAATACTAATTTGGTTTTGACAATTAATAAAAAAATAAGAGGAAAAAAGAGACAGAAAATAATAAAGGCTTTTTGTTTGGTTTCCTGATATTAAACATTTAAAAAGAAAATATTTTAATTTTTAGTTAAATCCATATATGATTTTTGCACCTCACCATAAATACCCAAATCTACAAGTAATGGTTGTGTTTGGCACAAAACACCTAAGACTGTAAACAAAATACTGCTGATTTGGCGAGCAGAGGGAGCAAAGTTGCCGGAGTATATCGTGCAAAGTGCCACGGAGAGCAAGTTTGACAGATGCACGGTACCCACACAGTGACCAGGAGCAGCCCTGTGACACAGTCACGCTCTCAGGTGATTCCATCGTCCATGGTGGGGGCACCCATGCCCTTAATTGCAAATACCCTTGACTGCAAAACGACAGCATGCCTTGGGATCTGTGTGGTTTGTTGCACTGACACTTCTCTCTGACATGGAGACAAGCCCTCGAGCAGACGCTGCTGTATTCGTTACACTGCCATTAAAGGAGCTCACAGAGCTCGCCTCTTCCTGGCACTTGTCCTGGTTCCTTGGTCCTTCCAGAAATTGCCAAATTAAGATGTAAAGGAATGAAAGAGTAGCTTTTCACTTCTTTGTCATTTCAGTAGCTTCCTGCAGGGTTTGTGCCAACTCAGATGCTTAAGTCATATTTGATTAAGCTAACTACAATCAAGGAGGAACATTTCCAGGCCAACTCTAATAATTAAATAACAGAAACCGTACTACCAAATCTGTTGCCCATCATGGTACGCAATCAGAGTGCCTATGCATGTAAAGTAATTACAACTGTGGTTATCCCAAGCATAATTCCGTACAATTAAAGGCAATAGATTTTCCAGCATATTCCCCTGATATGTAATCCTACTGTTGGTTTTTTCTATATTCTGTTAGAAATTATATAAAAGTGTTGCAGCTCAGAGGAAAGAGTAGTCTAAATACTCCATCTGTGGTATATGTTGGTTTAATCTTTTGAATCATGTTTATTTCTTTTTGATTGAATATGAGTTTTTGTTTCAGGGTAGATGGCTATGTATTAAAAAACTTAACAATGCTACCTTATAGCACCAGTGCTAGTAGATAACAGATTGTAGATTACGAATGCATATTTGGCATAGGCAACAGTGTTCAATGGCATGAGGTATCCTAACAGATTCATCTGGTTTTCAATCACTTTTGACTGCTTGCAAATACGATACCTCTTTCAGTAGGTGTCAGAGTTTGCAGCTCTCTGCCATGAACTTAGACAAATTTTGTGACAGACTGTTGTCACTCACAGCTGTTTGTGTCTTAAAAGCTGCTAGTAAACAATTGTCAAGGAACCAACCTCGCGTACGCCTAAGGAAAGTGTGTTCTGAGTGAGCCACCATTTGGATGTCTTTATGTTCTAGCCCAGATTCATTCCACAGCTTGTGTTACACTACATTTAACTTACTTCAAAGTTAATCCTTTATGATCCTTAGCATATTTACAGTTAGGCCAATTTATTTTGGATATGAGGTCCATTTAATTCTATTGTTTGGTGGGTTTGTTGTAGTGTTTGGTTTTTTAAGAAAAAAGATAATGTACATGTGGCCTTATTTAATGTTTATAAAGGGATACATGCATGAATCCATATTTGTGCAGGTGTGCATACCTATTTTTCTATTACAACTCTTATTAGTGGGCACTTAGTAAATAAACACTAAGTGAGTAGAAAGAAAAACTATTTTATTTTTATTTTTAGAATAAAATGAATAAGTAATTGCTATGTTTTATATGAAGCAGCATACTTAACGCATTATATCTCAATACAGGTTGCTGCATAAGGGTAAGAAATCTAGGATTAGTGCTGTAAAAAACACAGTTGTCATTTCAAATTATATCAGATGAGTTGAGATCAGCGTGTAGTGGTGGTGAGGAAGGGCTGCTTTTTTCACCAGTATTTACCTGACACGTCCTATGTGTTAAACATTTTAAATACATCTTGTACAGGTAACTGTCTCCCAGCATGGACTCTGTCAGAGTCCACAATATAATATAAGCAAATAAGTACATTTTAAATACAAATACCAGCATTTCAGACTATGGCTTCAAAGTAAATCTCAGCTGTAATTCCCATGTATGCTACAGGAATAATTCTTACTGAATACTGAAATCCTGTTACATCTTACCCTTTTGTATGACTACCTAGGAGCCTTTTAGCCTGACTGCATTTCAAAAACCAGCAGGGTGATGAAAATCAGTGTGCATGTTGCATATAGTCGTCCGTTATTCCAGATTAATTTTAATAATTTTCAGCTTGCTTTATATGACACCACTGAACATATGGCAGCAACTTCAGAAAAATAACAGGTTCTTAAGACTATCTGTAGAGATCAGAACACAACAAAATCCTCATATGCAGATACATATGAACCAGTATAAGTTTCAGTTCTGCATTCTAACCGCTCAGCTTTAGTGTTCATCTAAGTATGATAGCTCATTTTGAAA
The DNA here is from genome assembly GCA_036630365.1 of Acanthiza pusilla. Lineage (NCBI taxonomy): Eukaryota > Metazoa > Chordata > Aves > Passeriformes > Acanthizidae > Acanthiza > Acanthiza pusilla. The sequence continues at coordinate 6,602,485 of JAXCHO010000098.1, forward strand.
GACACCCATGGAATCAAAATAACTCATATCTTCCATACTTTCAGGTTTACTCTGGAAAGACCAGGGAGAGGAAACAGGGAAAGCTGTCTTTTTTTTTTTTTTTTTAAATTTATTCCCCTTGAATCTGGACCTTAGTTCATGAGGGCAACACCTTTTTCTGAGGAGGATTATTAATTGGAATACTGCTCCATCTATAACAGTAGGCTTCAACTGTAACTCACAACAATAAATTATACTCACTTATCAGCTAGCAGATAATTTTTGGGATTTTTATCTAGAGAAGCTCATCTTATCATCTGAAGTACCTGTAACAGAGCTATGGCCTACTTGTATATAATTACAGCTTCCACCATTTTCTAGGGATCGCTTGTTTAGAAATAATCATATCTAATATCATGCATACCTAGTGAGAAGTTATGGGGACAGACATGAGCAATATGATCATATAATTCCCTTGAAATTTATTTTGACTCATACTGTGCCTTGAACCTATCATGAGACTGTAAAGCTTTCAGCAAAACAGTGCACTCCATAGATGGTAGAAGCTTTGTTAAATAAAAATAAAAATAAATATAAATAAATATAAATAAAAATATAAATATAAAACACTACGAAAATACCCTGTCTCTCAGCTCAACAGGTTACTATATATTTCTCTATGATGGTTGCCTTTTACGATTGTGCATACAAGAACTCCATGATATTGAATGAAATTGAATTTTTTTCTTTCCTTCTTACCAGTCTGACTCCACGTAATTCAAATGAAAGAGAAATAACATGTGTTGTGCTCAAAGCTGAGTAAAGCTCATCGTACCATCAATATGTGTTGTATTTTATTTTAATTTCCCAAGGTTCATGCCAAGGAGTTGTGCATTCCAAAAGTGCCAGTTCATGGTTATGCTTAATTCAATAAACTTCTCAGAATAATATCATGTCACTAATGTTTCACTCTTGTTGCAGGATAAATTAGTAAAAACAACAAAAATGATGCACCAAAAATCTTCAGTTCCGTTCCATTTGATTGAACTTTCACAATGGCCATTTCTTCTTTCTCCATCCCACACACCCCCTTCTTAGACCAGTCTTTGTTTATACGCTAGTGGTTGGATTCTGGTCCAACTGCAGGGTCTTGTAGGAAAAGCTGACCTCAGAAGCACTCTAAACAATTTTGTACAGATAACAAGCTGGTCTACTAGTATTGAATACACAGCTTAGTGTCTCTAAGAGAAAAAAAAAATCATCTAAGAATGTCTTGTTTCAGGATCAACAATCATGGGGAGTTTTGTCACTTCATGTTCAATATTCCATTGTATTATGATAGGAAGATTAAATATGAAATTTTTGACTTTCTGCAATTATAAACTCAACCTTAAGCATAGCATTAATGTCACTATTTGCATGAAATAATATATGTAAAGGGGGAAAAATCAAAGCAAGACAGAGGGTATTTATTTCTCACCTATTTTGTCGTCTTTTATATGTCAATTTTCTGAGCTCTAAATGAGGTCTCCTCCTTCAGACAGAGACTGTGGCCCTGCTGATCATCCTTGGGATAGTATTGGGATGTAAACCTGGGGTATTTAGTAACTCTGACAGAGCAAACAAACTTCAAGACCTCTCCTACAGAGTAGCTACTAAAGTGAGAAAAGAATGAACTCATACTGCTTAATCGCAGCTACACATAGAGCTTTCAAGAGAATAAGACACTCCCTCCACCATAAACAAAGAGGTGTAAGTGCCTCCAATGAGTCAGATCTTCTGCTTAGGCACTGACCTTAAGCACTTAAGCACTCTAGTTATGTGCCTAAAATTAGAAAGTGTGAATCCCCCCAAGTCTATTGATAACCATAATGGCATGACTCATACATCTATTTAAGTCTGTGCAGTGTTCAGTACAACTCAGTCCCAGCTGGGACCTTGAGGTTCTAGCATGATATGTATGGATCACAGTAAAATGCACAGAATCCCTGTCCCCTAAATATAACTATGCAAAAGAACAGCATTTCCAAATAATTATGTCATATATATCTATTTTAGAATAGTATCAATTGTCCTTTGGAAGTGCCTGCTTCTCTGTTGACTCTAAATGGAGACTACAAGATTAGCTTAGAGTAGATACCCAACTTTCAGGGGGCTGTAGTCAGGTGAGTCAAATCCTACACAGCATGATTAGGATTACAGTTTTGTTACAAATGCCAGAAGAACATCCTGACTGGCCCCGATGCATATTAAAGTAATGTCAAAAGTCACTAAGTAAAAATAGCCTTTGTTTCCAAAGACTGCTGAACAATGATCATATGAATGTTACAATAATAAGGTAGTCAGTTTGAGTAGATAATAGGTATTGCCATTTTCTTGTACAAGTCAGAGTGGTACCATATAACATCCACTTTGCATATGTTTAAATGACACCAAAACCAGTTTCTCTCAGCTTCCTTTTTAAGAACAGAGAGATGCATGAGCTGAACATCCAAGGTAAGACGTAGGTCCTGTAGCACCATTTTTTTCCGCTCCAGGAAAGCTGCTGACAGTAACTGACAAAGAAAGGACATTTCTTTCAGTCACTGAGAAGCAGGAAAAGAAATGTTTGAAGGATTAATGGAGAGAAAAACCTCCTTATTTCCTTCCTGTATAGTCTGGGTCACAGGATTGTCCTTCTTCAGAGAACATGTAGGCAAAGAACCCATCTCAAATGAAACAGGGAAAGGGAAAGAGCAATTTTTTTTTTTTAATTGGCTTTTCTCCACTTCTCAGACATTCAGAACATAGAGGTAATGCCTGAATCACCATCCAACATATTTCTTCTTTAAAAAGTACTTTAAAAAAACCCAAACAACAACCTTTCAGGAAGATTCAACTTTATGAAACCACTAGGCAAGCAAGTAAAATGACTGCAATCCGATTGGACTTAATGACAGAAAGGTAATTCACCAAAGGATGCATACTGCACAAAGGTCTAATGGCTTGCTTTTACTTGATATGAATTTTGATAGTTGTTCAATGATCCCTGTTTGGATACTGGTTTTTTTGTATTGAAGGATCACATTACTGCAAAACACACACATGTAAACATACACACAAGCACTCAACAAAATCAAGGGCTGATGTCCCATGAGTTTTTAAGGCATTATGTGCCTCTAATAGCTGCTTAAATATCACTGTAGTTAAACCAGACTGACAGTTATGTAGAAAATCCTGCAAAACCAGCAAATTGGTATATTGTTATAATACAGTACAGAATAAATGGGGAACTTTTAGCTTGACCTGTAGCTCCTACCAGGTGTTACTGCTTTGTGTATTTCTCTGTGGATACCCTAACAAAGACAGTATCAGCATATCAGTTCTTTTTTCACTCCTTGGAGTGTTTGTTTTTGTTGAAACATCCAGAATTTAAGAACCTGTTGATTTAGAGCTGGCACAGGTAAAAAAACCTTGTCACATCACTGATGTTTAGTGTATGACCATACTGAAAGCACTGCAATATGCTGTCAACATATGAAAGCCAGCTTAAAAATTAGCTAATTCAGATACCACAAACATAGCTGGAACTACAGGGAGTTCAGTAAGTACTTCCTGAGTAAATATTCACCCACCTTTCTGGCAGGCAAAGCTCCATGCTGTGTGGAGTTGCTAAACTGCTCTTGGTAGCAGTAATAACTAATCCTCTGCTGTGGTCACAGAAGTGGTGGTAGTGTAGAGACAGATTTGGCTTGTTGACTGTGGAGCGCTAAAAGAGTCACAGGTTATTTTTGCACAGCAGCCAGCATGTGTGATTCAATCCACAGAGAGCTGTCACTGAGGAAGAGGGTGCTATTTTAATGTCATCAAGATGGAACAGGACTTCTTACCGTTTTCCAGCTCCAGTTCCCTGCACAGATGTTAGAGATGTCAGCCTACATTTCTGCTGTAATTTTTCAAGAAGAAAAGCTTTTGTTTTAAAATCTACATATTCCGCACAATTTTTTTTTTAAGAAGACTCTCCTTGAAACAGTGTCAGATCCAGAGATCCTTGAGGATCAGTATACCTATAACAACACATGGATCATTTATACACTAGACTAGATCGTCTCTTTCAGAGTCATCACAGTCTAATATCAAGGCCTCCTGTTCACATGCTGCACTGAGCTATTACAGACTATTGTGTCAGGTTTGCCTGGAAGAGTGGGGAGCACTTGAATGCATGGATTATTGGCGCAATAGACTGTAATGGTATGTCAATTGTCAAGGCCTATGTGGGATACTTTCCTATGCGGATCATTAACAAAGGAGCTGACACTCTATCATGTCAGTGCAGCTGCCAAGTGCACACACCAACTCTGCATATTAACACCCCTTATGAAATTCTGAATAAGGAGAGTGTGTGCCCACTCCTGGCACTTGAAATTCACTCCATTTATGTATATTTAATAATTACATACGTGCTCATGCTGCAAAAACTGGGGCAAGGAGAAGTGAAACCCCTTTAAAAAATTAAGCAAAGAAAGACTTTATTAATGAGCAGTACATTGCTGTTCTGTAGCATTTCCCAACAGTGACCTCAGAATGCTTTACAAAGTAGCTCATGTTATCCCCAGGTGACTTGTGGTCTCCCTGTTTCGTAGATGGAGAACTGAATCACAAATATTAGTTACAGAGGACACTGAAGTTACAACCAATACTTCTGACACCCAGAAGGAGAGACAACAGTGTTTTCTACATCAAAATGTATTGTGAGAATCTTTATAAATACATAGAATTTTCCATCTCTCTCTCTTTTTTGGTTCTGTGTACTTATGAGCCGAGTTCTGGTTTTGCTCACAGCTCTTCTGTCCCATGTACACTTATAAGCATTTCCCCTATTCTCTCTTTTATTAAGTAACTTAATACTTTGTAAAAGTACTTCAGAACTACATGAGAGTAGATTTTACACTTGCACAATACTTCAACGGCAGGTAGGAAATTCTCTGTTTATGGACATGCATTTTCTTAGTGACAATGATCTCTTTTCTGTAGGCTGGAGCATTTGCTGGTTTGTAGGAAGTATCAAGAATAACTTTTCCTTATAGGTAGAATGTAAAGACAGTAATCTGCATCAAGACATTACCTGGACAAGCTCCATTCACCCTTGAACACTGTAAATTATTTTGAGTCAATGACCATGATGTTAATGGAGAATTACATATTGATATCTGGTGCCAAACCCAAAGGATAAAGCAAAGCCCACTGAGGAAAGCAAAAACCTTTCTATTGTTGTCGAATGGTCATGAACTGAAGTCTTGGGTTTGGGGAGATATTCATACAATAGCCAGAACATAAGGCAGAGAAAGGAATTAGTAACACGTGAAACTATTTACTTCAATGACTTTACCAAGACTACAATAATTAAAATTTTATATGTAGCCAGTAAATCTTTCACTTGAATACCTTGTTAAATTGTTTAGTGTTTGGTTGTTGATGCTGACATTGGTGGGTTGTTGTGGTTTTTCCTTCTTTTTTTGTGGCGGTGAGGCACCACCGTATTCTGATCAAAATATGGAAAGGAACTGAAAATAGTCTACTGTTCCTAAATCTATTTTTATGACATTGTTGTCTTGTTGGGGAAGGAGCAGAAAGCTCTCCTACATATTATTACTCAGCAAAAGAAAGAATAGAATTAAAAACTGAGTTTGAGCTAGAGAAAAAATAAGCATACCAGCTGATTGAAATACAAACTGGAAAAACCAGCTTTGCAATGATCTAAACCTAGAGCTGCTATGGTAATCTGAGAACTCTCATAGGCTATACACAAATGACGTAGAACTTGTATCTCCTCCCTGATTGGTTAATAGAGATTAGCGTATTCATGATGGAATCTGTTATCCCTGGAGGAGAGAAGCCAGCCGCTCTCTTGCTTCTCTCCCTCCCCCGTCCACACCATCTCCTCTGAGGTCCCTGCATGACTGCCGAAAGCGGCCACGTGGTGGACCTCTCTCCTACCCTACCCCACCTTTTCTCCCCAAGAAATAAACCCTGATGATTTGGAACTAAATGCAGAGACTCCGTCTACTTTACTGCAGAAGAAAGCTGGAGGATTAAATCCTTCATTGTCTGAGTAGATATTTCTTTCTGAAAGAGTTTAAACCAAAGTAACTGTTTCAAGTCCACAGGAATGGAACTGACCTAGTCATTAAACAAAAGTTAACAAAGACTTCTAGGCAAAGGAATGGGAATTAAAAACACAAATAAACACAACAACCACAGTTTTCCAGTAGTCTATTGTGTTTAAAATGAAGAAAAATAAATTTGTACAAGGTAAGAGCTAAATGTAATAAAGAGTGCAAATTAATTGTTGCTGAAATTTATTTGCTGAAAGAGACCAAGAGGCAATTACAAAAATGGATAGTATAAAAGGAAAATGAATGATAAGAAAAAGATATGCCAGAAGGTTTGAAGATTCTGATTATGAGACTCCAGTCTGATTTGCCAGAGGATGTACTCATCTCTTGGAGAATGAACATTCCCAATTACTATTTCCAAGATCAATAGAACTCAGGAGTGAGAAGAGCAATGAAAACTGAATGTGGTCAAAGTTATACCAGCTGGAAAACATAAATAACAAGCAAACAGTGTTTATAAAACAAGTGTTGCATCTGAAAGAAATTTATTCAATTTAGTGCAGGATCATTTAAATTTATGAAATAGTGAGATGTTCTTCTATCTTAATCTGTTTACAGAATCACAGATCACAAAATGGCTGAGGTTGAACAGGACCTCTTGAGATCATCTATTCCACCTTCCCTGCTCAGACTAGGATGAGCTAGACCATGTTGTTCAGGGCTATGTCCAATTGAATTCTGATTATCACCAAGGATGCAGACTTCAAAAACTCTCTGGGTGACTTGTTCCACTGTTCAGCTATTCTAACAGGCAAAAGCATTTTCTTACAGAATTTCCCAAATTTCCATTTATACCTGCCGTGTCTTGTATTGTCACTGAGCACAAATAAGAAAAACCTGACTATAGCCTTTACTTCCTCATCAGGTATACATGTGGATAAGATTTCCCTGAGCCTTCTTTTCTTCAGGCTGGACAATCCCAGCTTTCTCAACTTCTCCTCATATGAAATACTCTCCACTCCCTTAATTGTCCTTGTGGTCCTTCTTTGGACTATCTCCAGTATGTCAGTGTCTTTATTGCATCTGTGAGTACAGAGATGGACCCAAATATGTCTCATTGGGCCTGAGCAGAGGGGAAGGGTCACTTTCTTTAGCTGCTAACACTTTTCCTTATGCAGCCCAGGAAGCAGTCACCCTTCTTTGCTGCAAGAAGACACTATGGGCTCATATTCCACCTAATGTCCAACATGACACCATGGGTCTTTTTTTTTTTTTTTTTTTTTTAAGATTTCTTTCCAGCTAGTTAGCCCTCAGCATGTACTGGGTATAGAGTCAGATGCAGAACTTGTAATTTGTCTTTTCTGATCTTCATTAAGTTCTTGTCAGCTCATTTCTCCAGCCTGTTAAACACCAACACAGGCATGTGGTGTGTGAATCACTTCTCCCAACTTCATATCATCTGCAGCTTTGCTGAGGGTTCATTCTGTCCTAATCCTGGACAGTAAGTAATAAAGGTGTTACCCAGTATTGGTCTCACTATCAACCTCTTGGGTGCCTTGCTATTGACTGACCTCGAACTGGACTTCATGGAAGTGATCACAACCCTTTGAGCTTTGCAGTTCAGTCACTTTTAAGAACACCTCCCTATTTGATTATCTAGTCTGTATTTCTTTAGCTTATCAGTGAGGATAGTGTCAAAAGCTTTATTAAAGTCAAGGTTAATAATATCCACCACCCTCTCCTATGTGTTCCCTGTGTCAAAAGTCTTCTAGGAGTGACAACTTACCCAAAATCTAAGCATGAGACTTTGTGCATGGTAAATAGTTAAACAAGTCTTTCTTTCATTGCAAGCACTACAGTGACCCGACTTACTCACATGGACTTAGTGCATTGTTTTGGGGGATTTGGGATATGTCTGTGTCCAGCTGGATGGAACTTACCTAAAATATTTTAATTAGTTTTTAAATTTTCTTTCTGAGCATGAAAAAAACCACTTTGGATGAAGGTGATTAGATGAGCTAGTTGAATTCTGATAGGTTATGATAGTATGGTGATTTCCTTGTAAGTTATATACCACTGTTGGTGTTAATCATTTCAGTCAAGAGGGGCATGCTTAGTTGACAGTCTGTTTTTGACAGTGCCACTGGACATCCATGCATGTGAAACTTCCAAAATTCACAGCTGTTGCCATTACTCTATGGCAGTCGTCCAAATGCCTAACTGCATCAGATATAATGGACTAACTTGTCGCAGGGAACAAAATTCACCAAAACATTTACAGAAACTTTTTCTTACTAATATTATCATTATTTTTTGACGAGGGCAGTATTCTCTATTACACAAAGTAAAGCAGCATTTGGTGCATGGCATACAGCAGTACCAAAAAGTACAATTTCCAGCTGATCGCGGTTGCTCACTGCTTATTATATATATTATAGAAACATGGTTCAGTATAACACTTCTGATTATCTGTATTTGCTTGAGATAAAGGAATGTGCTTTGATCATTTCAGCATTCAGACACACGCATTAGTTATCTGTAGATCAGTATATTGATTTTTGGATTGTTTGTTTATAAGTGTGTAAAGGAATTACTTACAGGCTGGTCATTCAAGTGCACAACCTAAATGAATGTGGCCAGCAGCCACAAGGTATTGTGATTTTTGGCAACAGAAGTCTTTCAAGAAGTACACATATGACATTGCCTCAAGACACTAAAAGATTTGAAACATTTGATTTAGAAATCAGAAGTAACAAATTCTGTCCTGTTGGCTTTCAACAGCCAACCTGCTTCTTTTATTATGATTATGCAAACCATTTTTTATTATATAAATAATGATAAACTATTACATATATTTAATATATTTATAAATAATATCATGGGATCTGGTATGGTTTTTTAATAAAGTCTTGAAAACCTCTTCCTTTGCCTGCTATTGCATTCATGTTAAAAAGAAACACTTTTCTTTCAGACAAATAGATCACTTGGGCCCAAATATTCTAAACATCAATAAAGCTAATCAGGCTTAATATTGAAAGGAGTATTTAACTGAAGATTAAGCTAAGAAAACAAACTGAGAAGCAGATTCTTCTCTTTCCTCAATTGCAAAGTGAAACTGAAGAAGCTTATCATAATCAAGTGACGAGTTGAACTTAGCACTTACAGTGTCTAGCCTTATGAGCAAATAGTGATATTTATTGATGGTATTAATGTTTTTAAACAGGCTTAGACCTTTTATAATTCCACCGACATTTCATTTTATGGAACATGGAATGTAGAGGCTGTAAAGTCATGATTAATATTGCTAACAGTAATAAGAGGAAGTGCAATAGTCATTTTTGCGCGTATTTGCTTATATTATGTGAATGCCTTCAGTGTCTGAAGAAACTCTTTAGGGATACAAATTTCCCCAGGTTTGCAAATTGATTGACTTCTGAAAACATTGCCCGGAGGGACAGAAAAGAGTTCAGATTATATACTTTAACTGTTAACTGACCAAAGGCTGTGATGCTCACTTAAGAGGTATGTATCCTAGCTGTGCAATTAGCTGCATTATTTAATCTTTCCCAGCATGTGCTGCTGTTCAGTGGGGGATTTGAATGTGTTCAGCATCTCAGTTCTGCAGAAAAAGATGCTAATCATCCAAAGACTTCTGAAAGAAAATTACAAGATCAGAATAAAACTGAAATAAGTTTTGTGCAAATGAAAGAAATCAGAACAGAAAATCAACTCTACCCTTGCCTAGCTTTGTGAAAGACTGCCAAATTTTGACTGTTGCAGCTGAGCAATACAGTAAGAGTTCTGAAAGTGAATTGCTTAGATTGCCATTTAAGAAGGTCATCTATCCATCCAAATTAACAAAATTTGTGAAGTAATAAAGATTATCCTATAGTAGAATGGTGCAAAAAGAAAAAAGGTAATACGATGGTAAAAAGAAGCTTTATCACCTAACCTTCAGGCTAACCTGAAGACAGCAAATTATCAGCTCATCTATGCCTCAGTGATCTCCATTCTATTATTTGTTGTTATGTTTCCATTTTATGGTTAAGTAAATCTTAGTACAATGACCAAAAAATATACCCAAAGAATCACATTCAAGATTATAGATTACAAACTGTACTCTTAACTGGCTGAAGTGACAGTGCTTAGATTTCAAGACTTATAGAATTTTTCTTCTCTTACTTGTTTTTGGTTTGTTTTTGTTTTTTTTTTTAAATTTATACAATTACAATGAGTGCAGGTAGCGGTTGGGAAGAAAGCCAGAAAAGATAAGGAATTTCTTATATGTAAGCATTTTAAAAATTATAAAACAAGGGGGAAAAGATTCTTTTCCTTTGCAACTTAATTGAGAAATTTTTTGTCTGTTGAAATGGTTAAAAATTGTCTAGTATATCAGATATATGTGCAGTATCTTGGGGTGAAACCAGTCCTTTTCTTCTTGAGTGTAAGATAACGCAAGCCTGTTTGACATACAGGAGGTGCTGTGAAACAGTGGCAACTCACTTCAAAGAATGTACAGAAAATTCTAATTCTTGGATTACCTCTTTCTGTGGCTGTTTTTCAAAATGGAATAATAATCAGGGAACATCACTAGAGATGCCACACTTTTTGATTTCTTGGCTAGTTGTTCAGCTCTGTCAGTAATATCTGTACCCTGTTCTGTGCTTTCAACAAGGATGGCAGTTGTTCTCTTTAAAGAAGGAAAAAACAGTTCTCAATTTTATTCTGATGTTTAAAAACTCCCTAAGGCACAAACTACCCTCTCAATGCATAAGTCTGCATTTCCTAATATAGACTCCTATAATCATAGAATATTTAAAGTTGGAAAAGTTCTCTAGGATCACCGAGTATAGCTGCTGATCTGGCATTGCTAAGCTCACCATTAAACCAGGTACCCAAGTACCACGTCTACCTGTCTTTAATACCTTCAGGGCTGGTGACTCAGCCACTTCCCTGGGCAGCCTGTTGCAGTGCTTGACAACCCTCTCCATGAAGAAATATTTCATATTATTCAATCCAAACCTTTCCTGGTGCAACTTGAGGTCAGTTGCTCATGTCCTATCCCTAAATACCTCAGAGAAGAGACCAGCCACCACCTGACTATCATGTCCATTCACGTACACATAGAGTGATGAGGTCTCCCTTGTATCTCCTTTTCTCCAGACTGAACAGTCCCATCTCCCTCAGCCTCTCCCCATATGAATCACTCTCTAGACACATCACCAGCTCCAGTGTCCTCTGGACTCACTCCAGCACCACAATGTTTTTCTTGCAGTGGGGGACCAAAACTGAACACAGTATTTGAGGTCTGGCCTCCTCAGGTGTGGCCACTGGTGCCAATGGGGACAATCCCTGCCCTGGGCCTGCTGGTCACACTATTGCTGATACAGGCCAGGGTGCCATTGGCCTTCTTGGCCACCTGGGCACACCCTGGCCCATGTTCAGCTGCTGTGGACCAGCACCCTCAGGTCCTTGTCCACTGGGCAGCATTCCAGCCACTTTGTCCCCAACCTGTAGCAATGCAGGGGCTTGTTGCATCCCAGGTCCAGGACCCATGTTGAACTGTGTTGAACCTCATGCAGTTGACCTTGCCACATGTATCCAGCTTGTCCAGCTCCCTCTGCAGAGCCTTCCTGACCTCCACAGATCAACATTCCTGCCCTGCTGGGTGTCATCTGCAACCTGAGACAGAGTGCACTCAATCCCCTCCTCCAGATCATTGATAAAGATATCAAAGAAAATATTAGTACTTTTGGCACTAAGAGAACTTGAAGAAAATGTGTGCAAAGTGCTCACAATCCTGAAAGACTAGAGGCAGCCAGATATTTGTCACTGTTTCTGTGTACAGAGGATAAATCTCATGTACATCATAAATAAAATTACGTGTTTCAACCTGGTTTCTTAGTCCCTGATTTATGCATGGATAAGTTTTTTCCATGGATAGTGATCTTATCCTCTGCTTTTTAATCATAAAATTTTGTTTAGTTGAGAAAAAAAAAATCCTGTATAGTAAGAATCTCATAGCAGTTATTCAAGGACAAAACAGGTACTAAAAAGACAGAAATATTCTCTTTGTGTAGTCACTGCCTATTTGTTTGATCTACTGAGGAGTTAGAGATTTCATGTACTGAGTGGCCATGGTTTGTGTTTTGTGGGGTTTTTTTCAGTGACAGTACTTCTTCTTACAAGCCCTATGCATTTAGACATCTGCAAAAATAAAAATGGTGTTTGGATAAATCCATGTATTATATTTATCTATTGAGATATGGGTACTTACTTTGAAAACTTGACTTCTGGGCATGAATAAGGGTATCTTTGCAATACTCCTGTGAGGGAAAGAAATACAATTAAATCTGTTTTAAAGAGATGAAGGAAAGAGATTAAGGCCTGAACTTAGAAAGGTACCTGAGGACTATTCACAAAAGGTAGCTGTAGTCAGACATTTCCAGAGCATGATTTACGGTGCTTGAAGACGGGCTTTGAATCAACCCCTGGAGTTTCTCTCTCTTTGTCTCACTTTGTGGAGTCATCTGGGATGATTAGTTCCCCTAGGCTAAAGTTTGCATTTGACAATATGCAGTGCAAACCTGAGTGTTTCAGACATGTCTTTTCAATTGCCTATTCCCTGTGCTGGCATCCAAAGCTTTAGTCTACATTTTGGGTCTCTCAGCAATGAGAGGAGTTTGGAGGAAGGGACAACCAAAATGAGGACTCTGCTTAGGTAGTCCAGGGGATAAGGATGTGCTTTGAACACTCATTCCAGATTATGATTGCTTTATTCACCCCCAGCAGGAGGTCCAAGGAGTCCTTTCTGGGACTGCAAAACAAAGGCAGCAAACAAATGCTTCTTTGCCAGGAACCACCAATGCATTTAGTCATTAGAACTCTTCTGCATAACTCCACTTCTTGCACAACTTCAGATGGTCCCCACCCTTTTTCTGCTCCCCATAGTACAGCTGCAGGCTAATCAGTGTACTGATGATTAGCGTAATTCACTTTGATCAAGAACACATCCAGGAGACTATACAGATAAACTGAGGAGTATTGAGATCTCTCAACAACTCTGGCAAGGAGAAGAAGGCCATTTCATAAAACACATTGTAGCACTTATTGTACAGAAAGTTCCTAAAATGGTTTGTTGAAGTCTCTGTAAATGTCTTTTAAGATGGTGAAAAATGTTTGTGGCAGAGGCCAGAATTATCCACCTGTCTCCTGAATCTTAATTTGCTGTCTCAATCATCAGATGATTAAATCAACAGGAAATATGTTAGAAATGAAGTGAAATGGGACTGTTTTCCTTGTGGAGGCTGGAAGAACTGTCAGATGTATGAATGAACCACAGAAACTTGACATTTTTTGTACCATTTTGAAAGGTTGAGTGGTGTCTTGGATATGCTTGTTTTTACAGCAATAGTCATTTCAGTCTGAGAATTACCAGCTGGTTCGGTTGCTGTTCTTCTGCCTATTGAAGCCAGAACCTTGTTTGGTTCACTAATATTTGCCTTTATTAAAATAGAGCTTTATGCCAGATTTTTAACATGTGGAAAACATGGAGTGATATCTGAAAATCTATAATATGTTCAGGTTGATGAAAACAAAAGTGATTTAATGCACATAAATACTGATTTTAAAGATAGAAAAACAGTTTTTTGTTTTTTGTTGTTTTTTTGTTGTTGTTGTTGTTGTTTGTTTTTTTTTTTGCTAATTGATTCAAATTTCAGTCAAGAATAAAACAGTGCAGCTGACTACCCATAGGAAGTAGAAACTTGGGGTATGAGTTACTAGGAATTGAGAAATCTCTTACCCCAGAGAGGTTGGAAAATTACATGTTTTCTACTGAGCTTGTTCTCCTTCATTTCTAATGCTGTTCTTCACAGCCTGTGTCCACATAGATCTGTGGATCTATGCTGTTGTGTCTTCAACCACTCATCCCCCAGTGATCCTATCTGGGACCTTTATGAAGCTCACTGTTGCACAGTTGAGTTTCACTGAGCTTGTGGATGTCACAGGCATCCACAGGGCACAGGTAAGTGGGGAGGGGATGAAGAGTGCCAGGTACTATGCCACTGTGACAGGGACACAGATGTTTTCGAGGAACATGAGAGCTCAGTTACTCCTGTGTCCCATAGCTCAGATAAAGTGTTTGATTTTAACACCACAGCCTCAAGTGTGAAGAAAATATAGTAAATACCACTGTTGCGTTGTGATGCCTCCATGAGATATTTATCATTTTCAGCACAGATTTGATACAGATTAGCTGTGGGCACACAGCCAGCCTACCACTGCACTGAGCCTTTGGGGTTCAAAGACTAACCAACAGTTCTGCTTGGGGAAAAATTCCTTAAGAAAATTGAGTATATGTTAGATCAATGCCTTCCATCATGAAGGTATTATTTTATATATTTGAAGCCAGAAAATACAAACTTGGAATTATAAAACTGTAGCCTGAGGCTCACGCCTTTCATAGGTATCACCACCCTGTTACTGGTTACCTTTTCAGTTCAGATATCAAATTTTGGCTCTTTACGAAATATGTGGATGTTAATATAAGGCCTAAAGAGAAGACACTGGGATTTGAAAGTTCCTTGAAGATGTGCTTTCACTTCTACATGAAAATAGTACTTGACATGACAGGCAGTGAGGATATATATTAAACAATTATAGGAATACTAATAAGAAATCTACATCCATATATCAGCCTTTCATTAAGGTACACTTTATACCATAAGGGAATGAAGCACATTTAATCAAGCACAAGCCTTTTTTTTATTAACACTCATTTCTGAAGGTGATATGAAAATTTCTATAGACTGAAAAGAATGGTTGCCACTGTACACAGAGGTAGGCTTGAACTGCATCATTTGGAACTTCTTCCTCTGTCACCAAAACCCCAGGAAGTCCTCACTGCATTTTGGAGAAATCTGCATCACAGAGGGGAGCCC